>OY856410.1:1298642303-1299842303 GCA_963693085.1 Alisma plantago-aquatica
AACCTTCGTGTGTTTCCTCTGTGTTCAGTGTTCTTGTCTACTGTGATCGTGTGTATTTGAGTGTCAGGAAGAACAAGTGGTATCAGAGCCCGTTTGTGATCTTGACATCCTAAAATGTCTACGCTTCAGCTACCGCATGTGATGAAAGATTCAGTCGGCGTGACGGTCGATCCCACCCTGACACGGTCAAACTACGGTGACTAGGTCCTCTTGATGAGGATCATCCTACAAGCGAGAGGTCTGTGGCGGGTTGTTGAAGGCGCCGAGAACATTACCACCGACGCCGGGTACCGCAACGATCGAATGGCGCTGGAGGCTATCCTCCACGTCATCCCGTCGGACATGTTGTCTACCCTGGTGGTGAAGGCCACGGCAAATGATGTTTGGGACACAATCACGACCCTACACATGGGTTCTGAACGTGTCCGCAACGCCAAAGCCCAAACGCTCCGCAGTGAGTTTGAGGAGTTGAAGCACAAGCTCGGCGAGTCCATCGACGAACTATCCCTACGGCTGACTGCCATCGTCAGCAAGCTCTCCATCCTCGGAGACATAATCCAGGAGAAGCATGTCATGGAGAAGTTTCTTTGCATCATCCCTAAGCACTACTCACAACTCGCCATGTCAGTCGAGAGTCTGCTCGATTTGAACACCCTCTCAATGGAAGACTTGACTGGGCATTTCAAAGCTGCGGAGGAGCGGTTCGAGATGAATAACGTCGAGGATGGCACCAAAAAGCTCCTGTTAATGGAGGATGAGTGGCTCGCACGCATGTGAAGCCGTGAGCGGGATGGTTCATCCAGCAGCAATGGCAGTAGCTCCACCAGCGGCAAGTGGCCGGGAAAGAAGTTGGCTGAGCGTGGCAAGAATGGAGCACGCGACAGTGGAGGTAAGGATAAGACGACCAGTGGCGGCGACGATGTCAAAAACGATAAGTGTCGTTACTATGGCATCAAAGGCCATTGTATCCGTGATTGTCGGAAGAAGAAGAGAGACGAGACTGCTAACCTCACACAGGTGGAGGACGAGGAGCTGGCCTTGCTCATGGCTCAGGCCGTGTCACTCACTACGGTGCATGCCCAGCCGGAGCACGACGGTGGCTCTATCTTCCTAAACGAGGAGCGAGCCGAAGTACACCTTGGTAAGGAGGATGATACAAAGGACGTAGTGTGGTACATCGACACTGGCGTGTCGAACCACATGACTGGAGACAGAGCCGCATTCACAGAGTTGGACGGCGTCGTCACCGGCTCTGTTTGTTCCGGCGACGGGTCAATGGTGGAAATTAGGGGGAGCGGCACGGTCATGTTCACAACGATCGGCGGACGACATCGGGTTCTCATCAATGTTTATTTCATCCCCAAGCTACGGAGCAACATTGTCTTGCTGGGGCAGCTTGATGAGGTGGGTTGTGAGGTGCTAATTAAGGGTGGAGTCATGCGTGTGCGCGATCGGCAGCAACAACTCCTTGCTTGGACTGCAAACCGCTTGTACATGATTTCTCTTAACATCACAAAGCCTGTTTGTATGTCTGCTACTACGGGAAATTATGCATGGCTTTGGCACGGGGGCTTTGGGCATCTCAACTTCGACTATCTCCCGCGGCTGGCACGTGCCGGCATGGTGAGAGGTCTGTCTCACATCGAACATGTGGACCAGTTGTGTGACGCATGCCTTGTAGGGAAGCAACGTCGTGTTCCGTTCCCAAGGGTTGCCTTGATCTTGTGCACGGTGATCTCTGTGGGCCAATAACGTCGGCGTCACACAGTGGGAAGAAGTATTTTTGCTTCTTGTTGACGACAAGTCATAGTTTATGTGGCATATCCTGTTGGCTAGCAAGGAAGAAACATCAGCGACAATCAAGAAGTTTCAGGCCAGCGTCGAGGTAGAGATCGGCAGGATTCGTACTGCATATGCTGAAGATTCCAGATTTGTATTGTTATGCCATGCGGTTCTCAGAATCGTAAACCATAAAGAAAAAGATGAATAAGAAATCAAAGCTGAGTCAACTAGAGAGTTGAGAACACGTTGTTTGCACAAACTGGTAGCTTGTATGTCTGTGCCGGCAAAACCAGGCAATGGGAGATGACGAGACCAAGAAGAAGGGTACTCGTTTACCTATGATGTGCTAGCATTGTTTATATAGTTAAAAAGAATCAAGTACTAATATGTTTAGGAAACCAAACAAATAATAAACAAATCGAAAGAGGTGTCAAAGTATGTTGTAGGAATAGGCAACATCTCGATAAAGTGTATTAGGAAGTTCATATGTATTAGGAAGTTCATATGTATCAGGACAGAAGTCAATGCTAAAATACCGAAAATCTATCATAGTTAATCATCGTTGAAACATGAAAAAAAAAACAAAATATTCCAATCAGATATATAACTGATAGGGGTAAGGTTTATTTTCTTGCTGAACACGCATCATGCAGTTGAGATCAAAGAAGATATCACAGCGTCATCAACTGCCCTTCCAATTGGCCTGGTTGGAGGTGGGGACAACGGCAACGATGGTTGAGAGTTGAGCGTGCGTGCCTGGTTGGAGGTGTGTTAAGAGTTTAGAGTTGAGCGTGCCTGGTTGTACATGTGGAGCTTCCGTCACGACGGGCATGATGATGGAATTATTCATCTGGGTGCTACTCTGGCAGTCTGCTCCTCCTCTAGAACGCCATGAAGCTTCTTTGTAACAGGAGCAACAAAGACAGGTGGACCGTTGTTTAATTTGTCGACTTTGCTCGCCGTCCTGGTCATTTCCATATAGTATAGCATGAGGACGGTGGTGACCGTACATCAGGAATGAGGTGGATGAGTATTCAGGTTTCCTCATGGCCAGGATGTTGCTACTGTCTGTATGTGTACGTGACCGGAGTTGACGGAAGCATTGACAAAAAAATCAGCGGACGAACAGGGTATGTCCCGGACGATAGAGTTCGACACCTGCCGGTGTTGTGTAGTGTTGATATCAAAGAAGATATCGCAGCATCATCAGCCGTCCTTCCAATTAGCCTGGTTGGAGGTGGGAACAACGGCAATGATGGTTGAGAGTTGAGTGTGCGTGGAGGAAAATAAAAATCGTTACGAAGTGGACACGAGGAATGTGAAACTGGAAATGGGAGGAACGGGAGCGCTCGTTCGTAGGCCGTCCGCAGACCGCACCTGATCGTCTCCTTATATATATATATATATATATATATATATATATATATATATATATATATATATATATATATATATATATATATATATATATATATATATATATATATATATATATATATAGGGTATCAATCTAATGAGAAACATTCTACGGTGAGAGCATGAGAGGCATTTGAATGACTATAAAGTTGTAGCTTATTTTCAATATTTAACCTTATATATGGGAAGAACATCATTACATTTACCTTCACACAAAAAATCATAACAATCGGATATCATTTACATCTCCATATATACAATATACACATTTTACATCCAACGGTCAGCCTAAAACTCAATATTGAGCGTTGAAAAGTATTTACTTGTTGTGCCTGCAATACAAGTCCTATGATGATGAGATTTTGTGGAAACGTGACTAATAGGGTATATTTCCAATCCATATGGTTAGATTATGAAAATTTGATCATTGTGCAAAGTTATTCAAATGCCTCTCATGCTCTAACTAAGATATGTTTCTCACTGGATCATTTTCATATATATATATATATATATATATATATATATATATATATATATGTTGACTCGGGTCCCCTATATATATGTATATGTATATATATGTATGTATATATATATATATATATATATATATATATATATATATATATATATATATATATATATATATATATATATGCATATACATATACATATATATACATACATATATATATATACATATACATATATACATACATACATACATACATATATATATATACATACATATATATATATACACTATAAAAAGAGTGAGTTTTTTAAAAAAATTACAATTGTGCCCTTTTAAGCTTTGCAGAACACAACGATTTGAAATGATGTGTTCTCCTTAATCCTCTCTCTTCTCACGTTTTTTCACCATTTTTATTTTTTAAATCCCTCAATTTTCTGACCACACCGCCTCCTTATAACTACATTTTTCCCGCTAAGCACATCTTTCGTGGCACATTCAAAATTTAACAATGCACGTGTAAAAAGAGAGTTCCATTACGTTTTTCCCGCTAACCACTTCTTTGACAAACTATACTGCCAATCAGAAATGTGCTCTTATTCACTCCCTTTCTTTTCACGTTTTTTCTCTATCTTTTCTCACTTTTTATTGCCTTTTTCTATCGTGTACACTCCAAAAAACCCACGTCCGCTTTTCACGTCTGATTATGATAACTAACAAGTCCACGCAGTCCACATGTTTCTGATATAATCACAAACTGCAATTATCCAATTACAGTTCAGTTAGGAATCTATTACACCATTATCCTCACATTCCATTATTATCAAATAATTATTGTATACAACAATAACTCTCCCCACGTGTTCCTGTGCTCAACTTGACCACAACAGCAACCGCTGCAATCGTGGAAGGGGAGTTGCGTTCTGATAGCCACGACTAGCGGACCACCTACAAAATTGCGACTGACCTATCCAACCCCTCCCCCACCCAACATTGCTTCTGATCTTCCTCCTGCTTTCCTTCCGAGGGTTCTTCCTCCTGTGTTCTTCCTCTTGCTTTCCTTTCCAGCTTTCTTTCTCCTCCGTTCTTCCTCCTAGTTTCCTTTGCAGGTTTCTTTTCTTCCTCCTGTTTCCTTCGCTACACATGGAAAACGAGGGATCATGTAAGATAATAAGCAATGGCACATTCAATACATCTTTAGGTAAGATATACCATCATCAATTCAAATATTCTGCATTTATAATACTTACATGATAGGTTCCTCCTCCTGTTCAAGCCGCCAGCCGCCAATCCAGTCATCGTTCTCCTCCATCTCTGAAAACGCCAACATCTAAAGTCAGCCGCACATTCAAAAAATCTAGGTAAGATATATCATTGTAAACTCATATATTTTGCATTTAATACTTATCTGATAGGGTTCTTTCCTTCTGCTTTCTTGTGCAATGTGTTCACCTCTCTAGATGCCTGATTCAGTAACTCACCAACGAAGCTGCCAATCCATTCAGCCTTCTCCGGATTCACCATCTACGAAGCTTGCTGCTTCAATTTGGTGGAAGACAAATTTTCTGGTAAGTTATCATGTGGAAAATACACAATTTTATATTGTTGTTATCAAGTAAAACTAAAAATCCATTTTATATTGCTGCTATCAAGTAAAACTAAACATACATTTTATATTGCTGCTATCAAGTAAAACTATACATCCATTTTATATTGCTGCTATCATTAGTACTATTAGTAAATATGATGTCTGTCAGGAAACATATCAGTAGTTTCCTGATCGCAGCCATTAATTATATAATAACAATAACTTCTACAGAGAAAATAAAGTTCTTAGCTTTTCATCTCGATTCACCTGGTTGCTTTGTTCATTAGGAAACATATATCCTAAAAAGTGCCAGCATACTCACAAGTCAAAAAAACAAGAATCAAATTGGGTGTAAGCATACTCAAAAGCTGAAACAATTCGAATAAAATTCAAATATAATAATAATAATAATTTTACTGAAGATATGACAAATAGTAATCTAATGGACACATCAGTTCGTAGAAGAAACTCTAACTCACAAGCTATATAAATATTTTCAAAAATTACTATAGTTACATAAATATTATTATTGCACCCTTGAGACGGTGATTTAGAGCCACACATTCACATTCAGTCAATCAACTACTAAATGTGCTAAAAGGAACAGAATGTTCAAGTCACATATTGGCTCAAGTAAAACTAAACATCCATTTTATATTGCTGCTATCAAGTAAAACTAAACATCCATTTTATATTGCTGCTATCATCAGTACTATTAGTAAACAAAAATAGTACAAGCATACTCACAAGTCAAAACAACTAGAATAATCAAATCAGGTACAAGCATACTCACAAGCCAAATAAGCTAGAATCAAATTAGGTACCAGCATACTCATATGTCAGAAAAACAAGAATCAAATTGGGTGTAAGCATACTCGAAAGTTGAAACAATTCGAATAAAACTTGTGCAGGCATAATCACAAGTTGAAACAATTAGATCTTAACAAGCTTATTCACAACTTTTAACATTTAGAACAAGAACATACAGCAAAATAGCTGTCACAGATGCCATAGTCTGGTAGCTGAGGAGATAGAAAGACGGACTGAAGGTTTAACATACCTGGCAGTGATGGGCCAAAGGGATCAACTAATCTTGATATAGCTTAGTCTATGATGCAGCCCTTAGTATTCCCACCTCTTTGGTTATTAGCTTTTCATCTCGATTCACCTGATTGCTTTGTTCATTAGGAAACATCTATCCTACAAAGTGCCAACATACTCACATGTCAAAAAAATAAGAATCAAATTGGGTGTAAGCATACTCAAAAGCTGAAACAATTCGAATAAAATTCGAATATAATAATAATAATTTTACTGAAGATATGACAAATAGTAATCTAATGGACACATCAGTTCATAGAAGAAACTCTAACTCACAAGCTATATAAATATTTTCAAAAATTACTATAGTTATATAAATATTATTATTGCAGCTTTGAGACGGTGATTTAGAGCCACACATTCACATTCAGTCAATCAACTACTAAATGTGCTAAAAGGAACAGAATGTTCAAGTCACATATTGGCTCAAGTAAAACTAAACATCCATTTTATATTGCTGCTATCAAGTAAAACTAAACATCCATTTTATATTGCTGCTATCATCAGTACTATTAGTAAACAAAAATAGTACAAGCATACTCACAAGTCAAAACAACTAGAATCAAATCAGGTACAAGCATACTCACAAGCCAAATAATCTAATAAGCATTTATAATACTTATCTGATAGGTTCCTCCTCCTATTGAAGTCGCCAGCCGCCAATCCAGTCATCATTCTCCTCCGTCTCTGAAAACACCAACATCTAAAGTCAGCCGCACATTTAAAAAATCTAGGTAAGATATATCATTGTAAACTCATATATTATGCATTTAATACTTATCTGATAGGGTTCTTTCCATCTATTTTCTTGCGCAATGTGTTCACCTCTCTAGCTGCCTGATTCAGTAACTCACCAACGAAGCTGCCAATCCGTTCAGCCTTCTCCGGATTCGCCATCTACGAAGCTTGCTGCTTAAATTTGGTGGAAGACAAATTTTCTGGTAAGTTATCATGTGGAAAATACACGGTTTTATATTGCTGCAATCAAGTAAAACTAAACATCCATTTTATATTGCTGCTATCAAGTAAAACTAAACATCCATTTTATATTGCTTCTATCAAGTAAAACTATACATCCATTTTATATTGCTGCTATCATCAATACTATTAGTAAATATGATGTCTGTCAGGAAACATATCAGTAGTTTCCTGATCGCACCCATTAATTATATAATAATAATAACTTCTACAGAGAAAATAAAGTTCTTAGCTTTTCATCTCGATTCACCTGGTTACTTTGTTCATTAGGAAACATCTATCCTAAAAAGTGCCAGCATACTCACAAGTCAAAAAAGCAAGAATCAAATTGGGTGTAAGCATACTCAAAAGCTGAAACAATTCGAATAAAATTCGAATATAATAATAATAATTTTACTGAAGATATGACAAATAGTAATCTAATGGACACATCAGTTCGTAGAAGAAACTCTAACTCACAAGCTATATAAATATTTTCAAAAATTACTATAGTTATATAAATATTATTATTGCACCCTTGAGACGGTGATTTAGAGCCACACATTCACATTCAGTCAATCAACTACTAAATGTGCTAAAAGGAACAGAATGTTCAAGTTACATATTGGCTCAAGTAAAACTAAACATCCATTTTATATTGCTACTATCAAGTAAAACAAACATCCATTTTATATTGCTGCTATCATCAGTACTATTAGTAAACAAAAATAGTACAAGCATACTCACAAGTCAAAACAACTAGAATAATCAAATCAGGTACAAGCATACTCACAAGCCAAATAAGCTAGAATCAAATTAGGTACCAGCATACTCATATGTCAGAAAAACAAGAATCAAATTGGGTGTAAGCATACTCGAAAGTTGAAACAATTCGAATAAAACTTGTGCAGGCATAATCACAAGTTGAAACAATTAGATCTTAACAAGCTTATTCACAACTTTTAACATTTAGAACAAGAACATACAGCAAAACAACTGTCACAGATGCCATAGTCTGGTAGCTGAGGAGATAGAAAGACGGACTGAAGGTTTAACATACCTGGCAGTGATGGGCCAAAGGGATCAGCTAATCTTGATATAGCTTAGTCTATGATGCAGCCCTTAGTATTCCCACCTCTTTGGTTATTAGCTTTTCATCTCGATTCACCTGATTGCTTTGTTCATTAGGAAACATCTATCCTACAAAGTGCCAACATACTCACATGTCAAAAAAACAAGAATCAAATTGGGTGTAAGCATACTCAAAAGCTGAAACAATTCGAATAAAATTCGAATATAATAATAATAATTTTACTGAAGATATGACAAATAGTAATCTAATGGACACATCAGTTCATAGAAGAAACTCTAACTCACAAGCTATATAAATATTTTCAAAAATTACTATAGTTATATAAATATTATTATTGCACCCTTGAGACGGTGATTTAGAGCCACACATTCACATTCAGTCAATCAACTACTAAATGTGCTAAAAGGAATAGAATGTTCAAGTCGCATATTGGCTCAAGTAAAACTAAACATCCATTTTATATTGATGCTATCAAGTAAAACTAAACATCCATTTTATATTGCTGCTATCATCAGTACTATTAGTAAACAAAAATAGTACAAGCATACTCACAAGTCAAAACAACTAGAATCAAATTAGGTACAAGCATACTCACAAGCCAAATCAGCTAGAATCAAATTAGGTACCAGCATACTCACATGTCAGAAAAACAAGAATCAAGTTGGGTGTAAGCATACTCAAAAGTTGAAACAATTCGAATAAAATTTGTGCAAGCATAATCACAAGTTGAAATAATTAGATCTTAACAAGCTTACTCACAACTTTTAACATTTAGAACAAGAACATACAGCAAAACAGCTGTCACAGATGCCATAGTCTGGTAGCTGAGGAGATAGAAAGACGGACTGAAGGTTTAATATACGTGGCAGTAATGGGCCGAAGGGATCAGCTACTCTTGATATAGCTTATTCTGTGATGCGGCCCTACACTCTTTTGCTGCATCAATCAAACAAATACCAGAAAGTGGACAGCTCAGATGCATTTTACTGAAGATATGACAAACACTAATCTAATGGACACATCAGATCGTAGAAGAAACTCTAACTCACAAGCTAAGGTGCAATAAAACCAGAAAAACAAATTTAACAAAAGACCATCAGTAAAATGAAAATACAAACCCAATTTTGGAGAGGCAATGTAGAACCTTTCACTTTGATGCTCATTTTCCACTTTTTGCTCCTGCAACCAGTATGTTGTTCCCATTGGCTGGGTGTTCACTTTTGTAAATCGCATGTAGCACATCGGCAAGCAATCTAATGAGGATGGAAAAGATAAGTTATATAAAATCTTTCAAAAATTACTATAGTTATATAAATATTATTATTGCACCCTTGAGACGGTGATTTAGAGCCACACATTCACATTCAGTCAATCAACTACTAAATGTGCTAAAATGAACAGAATGTTCAAGTCACATATTGGCTCAAGTAAAACTAAACATCCATTTTATATTGCTGCTATCAAGTAAAACTAAACATCCATTTTATATTGCTGCGATCATCAGTACTATTAGTAAACAAAAATAGTACAAGCATACTCACAAGTCAAAACAACTAGAATCAAATCAGGTACAAGCATACTCACAAGCCAAATCAGCTAGAATCAAATTAGGTACCAGCATACCCACATGTCAAAAAAACAAGAATCAAATTGGGTGTAAGCATACTCAAAAGTTGAAACAATTTGAATAAAATTTGTGCAAGCATAATCACAAGTTGAAACAATTAGATCTTAACAAGCTTACTCACAACTTTTAACAATTGGAACAAGAACATACAGTAAAACAGCTGTCACAGATGGCATAGTCTGGTAGCTGAGTTGATAGAAAGACGGACTGAAGGTTTAGTATACCTGGCAGTGATGGGCCAAATGGATCAGCTAATCTTGATATAGCTTAGTCTATGATGTGTCCCTACACTCTATTGCTGCATCAATCAAACCAATACCAGAAAGTGGACAGCTCAGATGCATTTTACTGAAGATATGACTAACAGTAATCTAATAGACACATCAGATCGTAGAAGAAACTCTAACTCACAAGCTAAGGTGCAATAAAACTAGAAAAACAAATTTAACAAAAGACCTTCAGTAAACTGAAAATATAAACCCAATTTTGGAGAGGCAATGTAGAACCTTTCACTTTGATGCTCATTTTCTACTTTTTGCTCCTGCAACCAGTATGTTGTTCCCATTGGCTGGGTGTTTGCTTTTGTAAATTGCATGTAGCACATCGGCAAGCAATCCTAATGAGGATGGAAAAGCTAAGTTATATAAATATTTTCAAAAATTACTATAGTTATATAAATATTATTATTGCAGCTTTGAGACGGTGATTTAGAGACACACATTCACATTCAGTCAATCAACTACTAAATGTGCTAAAAGGAACAGAATGTTCAAGTCGCATATTGGCTCAAGTAAAACTAAACATCTATTTTATATTGCTGCTATCAAGTAAAACTAAACATCCATTTTATATTGCTGCTATCATCAGTACTATTAGTAAACAAAAATAGTACAAGCATACTCACAAGTCAAAACAACTAGAATCAAATCAGGTACAAGCATACTCACAAGCCAAATCAGCTAGAATCAAATTAGGTACCAGCATACTCACATGTCAAAAAAACAAGAATCAAATTGGGTGTAAGCATACTCAAAAGTTGAAACAAGTTGAATAAAATTTGTGCAAGCATAATCACAAGTTGAAACAATTAGATCTTAACAAGCTTACTCACAACTTTTAACATTTAGAACAAGAACATACAGCAAAACAGCTGTCACAGATGCCATAGTCTGGTAGCTGAGAAGATAGAAAGACGGACTGAAGGTTTAATATACCTGGCAGTGATGGGTTAAAGGGATCAGCTAATCTTGATATAGCTTAGTCTAGGAGCAGCCGGTTGGAGGTCATTTGGCTCAGAGTCCACAATCCTGTAATCATGCAAAAACCAGTATTAGTGTGGACAAGTCACGGAGAATCCCTTTCTGGGAAAGGGAAGGCAGCATATGCTACAAAAAAATGAAGGAGCTACATAAAGGAATGAAAGCGATGCACATCTGATATTGGAAATAGTCTGCAACACACAAAGTTGCTAAAAACCCAACAAGGCTGACTTGTAGTTGCTTCTTTTCGTTCAGGTGGTATTAACTCACCAGTGACACTCTACATCTATGTATCATTCCTTAAACAGCAATGATATGTCTTGTATACAGGAATAGAAAACATAAAAGCTTGAGCTTGCAAACACTACTACACCCCAAGCTAAAACAGTTGGAGATCCCAAAATGTCCCATACACCACTTTGTAACCCATTGAGGTTTTCTGCAATTAGAAAAACTACTGGCGATCATCTTGTTAGGGGGTCCAGCAAAGTGGAACTTGGTATTATGGTCTCAGTGTCGACCCAGTGAAGCAAACCACGAGCAGTGATGAAGCTTCATACGCGTCATACACGATCTTAGCTGGGATGGTATAGATGAGAACACCAGATCTGCAGAAGGTGGAGGTTGCAAGGATAATGGAAGGAAAATGCAACGGCAACAAGTACGTTAGTTAGTGGACATGTAGCAGCGAGGTAGAAGAGAAGAGAAGAGCAGCGCATATGAGATGATAGCTGCTGAGTGAAAGAGTTAGAATCTCCTGGGTAGTACCAATGAGGAGCGTCTGTATTCTCAAATAGCAACGCTCAAGAAAATAAGGAGGAAAGAAAACAAGCGAACAAATATATAAATTAATAGCAAAGAGTCATAAAGAAAACAAGCGAACCATGTCGCATGCCTAATTAGGTTAAGGGACAAGCTAACAAAAATCAAGGATGCTTTCAGTGTAGGTTAATCCAGTTAAACCAAACCAATATATTTGAGCAGTATTAAAAATCAAATTGAAGTACTGTTGCACAAAAATAAATAAACTTAAAATATTAAATACTTAAACGAGTTTCAATAATATTGCAAATAATCTACGCCATTCCTAATAAATGCACACATACATCAATACAAATGCAGTCATAATCGGAATTTACTATCCAAAAATATACTTTTAATCTGAGAGTAAATGATTTTGTTGGCAGTCAACATTTAATAGTAGAAAGAAAAACTATGGAAACAAATGAAACTGTTACGATCCAGTTCACAATAGGGTAGTAAATGAATCTTGATGTGTCAACTTGACCACTTTTGTTCCTGCTCTCAGGGGAGACGGATGAACTCAAAGAAGAATAGGTAAAAGCATTGGTGCCATTTCAAACAAGCATCCTATCGTTAACTTTTAGAATACAAAAAAAGTATTGAGTTTCCAACACTTATCTGATTCGTACCACCTGCTATGTGCATGCTTTCCCAAATCCTTTAACTTTATCCTATGGATACTAGCATTACTCCGGACACGTGACCATGAAAATCCACAAAACTATTAGATTCGTACTGCAGAATAAATAGAAAAGGTGAATGTAAAAGAAAACGATACTGGCTGACAGAACTTATTACCAAGTCAAAACCAACGCCATGATACAAATTGGTTGTCCTTTTCATGCATGCCTTTCTGATGTTGGGACAAATCAGTATTTGTAATCCGGTTAGGATATGAGAGGGCAGGAGATGGGTTATTAGACAGATTTTAGAATTATTTAGTAGTAAAAGAGAATAAGCTCACTGATTGAAGATATGTTGTCTCCTTCAACAAACTCTCTAGCTACTATGTGGTTTCTGCTTCAGAACATTTGAACCATCTTGGTAGATGTGTTGTTGTCAGCGTTGGAGGACTCGGCGTTGTTGGCATCAACGTCGTTGTCGGCGTTCGGCATCGTTGGTGTTGGAGGCTGCAACAACAGGCCGACCATGTTGTCGGAAGGGAAGAGGCGCGTGTGTGGTGTCGGGACTCGAAAGGGAAGAGTCGCTTTGTGGTTAGGGTGTGGAGCAGTCGAGAGAAGAATGTGGCTAACAATGTGGGAATGAGAGAAGTGTCGGTGGCCTAATGTGTATATATAGTTAGGTTTTATATCCAACGGTCGAGAAGAACCAAGTCACGCACGAATCGGACGAGCACAAATAAACAGGCCGTTACAACTTATGGTAGGATAATTATTATAAATTCAATTCATTACTCCATTAACCGGGTAAGTTACGTTTTCTAAATCTGTCGTTTGACTTGCTATTCCGATCATGTATTAATAAAATATTTGTCATACACTTACCTAAAAACTCACTTTAGAAAAAATAATGAGAAGTGTGCAGGACACATATTAAATTATATAACACGCTGATACAACAAGTCCGGATAGTAGATTGTGAACACGTAAGTGCAGATGTATCTGGAATTTGTGTCCCCATTTTGGATGTCTATTCAATCTCTGTCGTTTGTCTACTTAATTATTTTCTAAGAATAGATTTTTCGTAATTAATATATGACTAGAATTTAGTGGGACATAGTTTGAATTATAAAACTTAGACACAAATTTTATATTAAAAATAAATGGGTTAAATATGGAATGCTCATACGAGATTTGTATTTAGCCTAAGGCGAGATAGAAATGATACCTGGCGGTACTTCACACACTATAATTCTTAAATACTCCATCCAAGTACCCCCTCTCTACAAATATATTATATTTTTATTCTTAATCAAACAATAATAAATGATTTCCTAATTATCCCAATAGCCTTCTAAATTTTCAAGCCATTGCTCTTTTTTTATATAATTCAACAAATAGATTTTCATGTACATAAAGAAAACAACAATTAATAGAAAGAAATGAAAAAGTTAATATTTACCTTTTATAAACATTGATTGAAAGAAAATAAGTCATTTTGTAATAAACATACAAACCATAAAGCAAAAAAATTATATAGACATGTATTTTTCTATAACGATGACGTGTTTATATGTTATAGAATACAATAATTTATATAGATATTTATCTTTATTAATGAATATGTTTTTTTGTCCAAATTTATATTATTCTATTTTTCAACCTTATTAAATGATTATATGTAATATAATGCAAAATATCAAAATATTAACCTAATTAAATGATTATATGTCACGTACATGTGCACGTGTGCGTTCACTAGTATATATATATATATATATATATATATATATATATATATATATATATGTCGGTAAGGGAATAGCCCGGTTGGTGAATTCCGCTGGTCCCCAATGAAGGGACCCGGGTTCGAAACCACACGGAGAAGCATCTCTTGATTTATCACCCTCCCGGGCGTTCGGCCTCCGCCACGAGTTATGGGTGAGGGGGAGAGAAATCTTTCTCTCTTAATCCGATATATATATATATATATATATATATATATATATATATATATATATATATATGTGTGTGTGTGTGTGTGTGTGTGTGTGTGTGTATACATACATACATACATATATATACATACATACATATATACATATATACATATATATATACATATATATACATACATATGTGTGTGTATACATACATATGTGTGTGTATACATACATACATACATATATATATACATACATACATATATACATATATACATATATATATATATATATACATACATATATATACATACATAGCCGGAAAGGGAATAGCCCGGTTGGCGAAATCCGCTGGTCCCCAAAGAAGGGACCTGGGTTTGAAACCACACTGAGAAGCATCTCTTGATTCACCCTCCCGGGTGTCTGATATACTACTATAAAAAGAGCGAATTTGATGTTGCGCTCTCCTTGATTCACTCTCTTCTCTTCTTTTTTCAACGAATTTTGCTTCTACAAATATTTATTCCCACACTCTCCTATTAACTTTTATTGTCTTTAATATTGTATTTCTCTCTCCATCCCACGGAAACGGTTCATTGATTCTCTCCTTTCAAACAATCAACACAAATATCTTTTCCCGTAGGACCCTTTCACGGACGAGTTTTCTCTCCGCACATTTCCAACATATTTTATATGTCACGTGCATGTGCACGTGTGCGTTCACTAGTATATATATATATATATATATATATATATATATATATATATATATATATATGTGTGTGTGTGTGTGTGTGTGTGTGTGTGTGTGTGTGTATGTATTTATATATATGACATATTATTTTAAAATCAGGATTCTAATGTTTTGGGAATCCACCGTGACCATTTTGTCTACAGTTGTGGATTTAACGACTATGTGCAAAATCTTCACTATAAATAATCACCTGGCTAATTTTATGACCTTGGCAGAAGCCTTGGTGCGGAAAACAAGGTAAAGCAAACATAGATTCGACTAAATCAACAGAACACCAGAAATGCAGGGCAACCCTTGACTACCAGAAAATAGCAGATTACCATTCTAGCAAAACCAAATTAACCAAATTTCTAGCTCCTCTCACTTCCTCTCTCATTACCAAGTAGCACTAGCAGGGGCTACCGATCGCATGCAGAAGCACAGTCGCCCCACTCTGACACCTCTTCCACTTTCAGCGGATGTGAACAAAGTTGTCCTCCTCATTCTCGGCCACCTGCATCTGCATGCATAGCACCCTCTTCCATGACGGACGAGCGGAGATGGTATCCCACCACTCACTAACCATAGGCTTGGAAAGGAATAGAGATTGCACTTTGTGTCCATGAGTAGGTTGACAGTCCGGAGGTGTGACAGATAGGCACGGGAGAACTTGTCCCTGGCAAGGAACCGCACCTTCTGGAGCTGGTTCTCATACACGTTTGGCATGTTGTTGAGCTTCTTCTTGCTCTCCCTGATCTCCATCTCCTGCGCGTCCAGAGAGTGTGCCAGGTCGAACATCAATAAGGATGTTAGCATGTTGAAGTAGTTCTGCTCCGTCTCGAGCCACTACTCCATGCAGACCTTCCCATGTCCTCTATACCTACTAGGTCTTTATTGTCGCGGGTTGCCTTGCAGATGTGACGGATTATCTCCCTCGACTCTACGGTTCATTTGAACTCAGTTTTTAAAACAAGTGGTACAAGTAATGTGCATGTGTTCTTACTACAAACAAGGATTAGTTGTATGAGAGGACTTATTGACTAGTACTGTCTTTGCTTCCTCGTAAGTAAGAGATCATTCTAAGGCTGCCAAACATTTTGATCTGGTAAGAATCAAAATCCACACTAGAAATGGTACAGAGCAAGCATGTATCTCGTATATAGAGAGGGGACGATGGTCTAGTAGTATAATTTTGCATTCTGTTTATGATCCTATGTTTATCACTGACAATTAATCAAAGCTCATGTTTGGGGTTATCTTATGAATGCATTTTCATCTAATTATTTAGTTGCATATATTGAAGTAGATTCGTGCATTTTTCTATGCCTATCACCTTAATTTAGAATGCTTTAGCTTCACTTTTTGTGTTTTCAATGATATTCACTCACTTATTGCAGGAAAAAAATGTAATAAACCATGTCAAGATCATCCTCACAATGCCCTAGGTCTATTTTCCCCATCTCCAACCATTGGTAAAGGATCTGAGGCCAATAAGAAGCAACTTTTCCGCACTAGAAGCCCCAGTCGGGCAATTGGGATGAGGCTAAAGAAGGGAATTGGCCTCCGAGTGAGTCAAGCGACTAGTTCTTCCGGTCACTTAGTTTGCAATTGAGTGGAATTCGACATAGGTGATCAGAAGCCCTGACAATTCGGGAGCGGCTCGACTCATATGATCGGATATTCTCACCCAAGCCAAGGTTGGTGAACGGTTCGATACGCTAGCTATATGATCGGATATTCTCCCTGGTGTGATAGAGCCAAACAAGGTCAAGTGGGCCGACCGACCCATGCATGATTCACTCAATTGGGATCTGGACCAACTAAGCCATGATATACAGTAAATCTCTCCAACATAACATGGGTGATGTCATCCAAACTGCAGACGATCACCCAGATAGACCACCGAGCCGTTGGTAGGTCTTTATAGGATTTACTCCGCACTTTACGTGGTACAAATTTACTCTATGGTGATCAAGTCTCCATTGATCAGCCTTCAAAGAAAAAGCCTCCATTGAACGTCTACAATGTCGTATCCATACATGGCTTTGATTAAGATGTGATTCAACAAAAAAAACATTCGGAGGAAGCTCCATACAAGTCCCACTCAACATCTGTAAACCTCTAAAACGCTATATGATATTGTCAATGGCGTTCCACAAGAATCCATGTGTCCACGTGTTCAACCATTTTACGTGATGAAAGGAAAAAAATATATAAAGTGTGGTATGATGAGATGCTAGCCAACCCGATTCATGTTTGAACTAAGTTTGCCAATGCCTTCATTTTTAAAGTTATTCCCACCATCTTTAGTAGTTTCCGCAAGTATAAGAGGTACTAGAGGGGTTCAAGGGCTACCATCCTTCGATACAACTCATTTTGTTATTTCTGCTACGCAAATTAATTTTTATTATGATGTTTTGCATTAGAAAATTAGCGACCCCAATCTTTTTTTAATCTAAAATGACAAAATGTTTGCTAAATTCGTAGCTTTTGAATTTTTGCTTTAAACCATAACCATAGCATTGATGGTTACTTTTATTATCTCGGCAGGAAAGCAGGACAAAGCAAACAACTGACTCAACAAAAACCAACAGACCAGCAGAGAGCATTTTATCTGCCTCCTATCAAGGCAGGACAGCCCTGAGAACCAGAAAACTGCAGAAGAACATTCCTAGAGAAACCAAAGTAACCAAATTTCTAGCGCCTCTTTCTTCCTTTCTCACTACCAAGCAGCAGCAGGTGCGAGCGAGTGCAGAAGCACGGTCACTACACCCTGACACCTTTCCCACTTTCAGCGGGTGTGGACAACGTTGTCCTCCTCATTCTCAGCGGCCGGCGTCTGCATGGACAGCACCCTCTTCCACGACGGGCGTTCAGAGATAGCATACCACCACTCCCTGACCTTGGGCTTGGACAGGAGCAGAGACGCGCACTCTGTGTACATGAGCTGGTCGATGGTCGGGAGGTGGGACAGATCGGCAAGAGAGAACCTGTCCCCAGCAAGGAACCTCGCCTTCTGGAGCCGGTTCTCGTACATATCCAGCACGCTGTTGAGCTTCTTCTTGCTCTCCGTGATCTCCATCTCCTGCGCGTCCAGCGAGTGCGCCAGGTTGAACACCAGTGAGGACGCCGGCGGGTTGAAGTGGTTCTCCTCCGTCTGGAGCCACTGCTCCACGCACGCCTTCTCCATGTCGCCCGTGCCCAACAGGTCCTTGTTCCCGCGGGTCGGGTAGGCCTTACAGATGTGACGGATTATTTTCCTTGACTCTGCTGTTCATTTGAGGTAATTAAGTTTTAAAACTACAGGTGCATGTGTTCATTAAACAATTTCGGATCACAGTTCCGAGAGCACTTACTGATACGGACCGTCTTGCCTTCTTCATAAGTAATAGATTCATTCAAAGGCTGCAGAAAGCATTTCAATCATGTATATATGAATCAAGATCAACACTTAACAAAGCTCGTGCAGACCAAGCATAGAACTACATACCTGCTGCCTGAGGTAGTCAGTCTTGCGCTGCTTCCCCTTGAAAGCATCCACGCGGACAAGGTCGAAGTCGACATCCTTCTCGAAGAGGCAGGCAAGCACCCTGGCGACCTCGACGGTAGTCGGCGACCCAATGATCTGAACGCCCGCCATTTCTGGTATCTGCTTCTCTTTGAAAACACGGCCGGCACTCAAGGAGAGAGATTGAACTGCAAGGTTCGGCTGTGGATATCCGAAGTAGCCCAGAGTATGCTCAATATATACGATGCCGAAAGAATTCCTGCTGCGGGAAAGTGCCCAGATGCCTTGCTTGTTGAAGGTGAGAAGCAGAATGGAGGAGTGTAGAAAGAAAGCGAAAGGGCTACGCGAGGAGAAAAAGAAAAAGATGGGAAGGGGTGTGATATGATTTCTCTCTTTCAGATTTCGAGGAAAGACATGGCCTTGCCAATTGCCTAATACGTACGGCATAGCAAAACCACTGGGAGGACCAGATGATCAACATTAATGAATCAGTAGATGGCGCTGCTTTTAATGTAGACATATTGCTAAAGCATAACCTCTATCCGAGTTACCTTATCCAAACATACTTTTAGGGGCCGTTCGGCCGCCATCATTTGAATTACCGTATTTATACACAAATATCAATTCAGAGATTAATAGCCGGAATACCGAGCAGCATTTCATCTGGTATGAGATTCCAAATCACGCCATGCGTGGCGGAATTCGAAAAGGACTTATCCAGTTAGCAATTAACGTTTCCTTATGCCAACCTGGTGTTCCGGACAGCCTAATTTGTCTGCTACTCAAACCGAAGTGGTCCCAGAATCTTTGGTAAACTGCGCTGAAATGCAGTAGTCACAATTACGGGGACCGAACGGCCCCTTAAGCTCTGATTAGTTGTCTTTAAACCTTATTGGATTTATATCTTCTCCTGTTCAGATCCCATGTATCCCTACGAAACTATGATTTGCACAGCGGGGAACAAGAAAGTGGCAGCAGTGGAACCATTGTATACCATGATTAGCGAAGATTTTGATATTTAGGAAAAGTCTTCCTATTGCCTCTTTTGGAATTTCTTCTGCGTCAAGGTTGTTCCATGCGTGCAGCTTTAGTCCTTGAACTACTCGTTTGCTGCATTTCCTATGGAGAAAACAGAAGTCTTTACTGAAGAAAATGAAACCGGACTGTAGAAATTGCCTTCGCTGGTACGTAGTAGAATTGGCATAAGTAGCTTCTACTTGGAAGTTGTCGGTAATTACTCACTGGTTTAAGATACAAGATAAAGGGAGAGACACAAGGCAGGGGCGGAGCCAGAACGAGATAGTTGGTTGCTGAGTATGAATATATAATGCATGTCATGGTTAGCTTTTTTGCATCACTTTATAAGTCTTTATGTGCTTAAGTATATAACAAGTCACGAATTTTCTTTCGTAATTTTGTCGTGAGTCAAACATCTAAGCATCCCACTAACTATCTTACACAACAAATACTATAATTTTTAAAAATGATTGTCTTCTAAGGAAATACTAAATTACAGTATGAAAATACATACTAAGAAAAGTTGCCCACAGATTGCATTGGTGGGGTCATATACAGAAATAACTCAAGGAATAAACCTAATAGAGAGAGCACGTATGTTACCATGCTTGTGTTTCTAAACCATTGTACAATGTGATTAGAGAAAACAAAATTGTTTGTCCATCTAACTATTGTGTAAGGTAGGCAAACATTGCCACAATCCCGAGATTGAGATATGGATTTGTCGATGTGATGAGAACAATGTTGATGTTTTTGTACATGAATATCCCTTTCTAGTTCATCTCTTCTAGGATGCACAGGCTAAAAGGTTTCATCATTAGTGTGTGATTATGTCCCGCTAGGTGTTGCAGTTACTTCCATAGATCATCCCATAGTGGTTTTATTGAACTTGAGAATGTAGACGCACTTAAAATAGGTTTAGTCTTCTGAGACGCAAAAACGGAGCTCCACCTGACAATCAAATTGATATGGGTAACAACTTGTCAGATATGTATGTGAGTGTGTGTTGCACAATGAAATTATATATTATAAGTAAAAATAAGAAACAAAATGTATACATGTCTCTTATAAGTAGATAATATCAATATATATATATACATACATATATATCTGTGTGTGTGAGAGACAGAGAGAGAGAGAGATACCAAAACTCTTTTACTTTTTAATAAAATATACGACTCTAGGTCTTTCTGGACATTTCAAAAAAAGAAAAGAAGGTTTCCTTTTAGTTTGAGACAAGCTTTTGTTGGTCATTTTTCTTCTTAACTAAATAATAACCTTTCAATCATTCTTGAAAAGTTGCTTCTCCTTAGGTACGAAAAAGCTCATTTTCACCGTTAAAAAGTTGTTGCTTCTAGAATATCATTGCATAAAATCAAAATATACTTTTTGGTTCATCATAAATCAAAAATTTGATTTCAAGGTAACTTTGTACCATTGATCAATTTTGTTATAAGATATTAGTACTTCCTTATCATGGAAAGATATAAGGACCTAACACTCTCATTCTAGTTCGTAGTGCTCTATGTTATGAAGAAATTGTAAGAATATATTAGTAGCTACTAATACACAAGTAAAACATTGTCACTTACATGTGCAGATAAGTGCATAACTTTACAAGTAGATGGCTCATTTACTTCATTTAGAGAGAATGAATGATGCATAATTTATCCATCTGTATATAGGCTAAAACACTATTCTACAAAAAGAAAAAACACAATAGTAAAACTAGTTCTATAAAAACCTATATGTGAAACATAGTGTTATTTTTAATGACTAGAATCTAGATTTATGGAATTTTGGACTCACCCAAAAGTGGGTAAAGTTATTATACCTAAAGTATACCAATTTTATTTGTTAATTTCCAATATAATATAAAACATATTGAAAAATAATAATATTGATATTTTGTTGAACATGCAAATGCTATATTTTATGATCATTTTCATGTACTTGTGACTGCAAAGTTGTTTTCCTCTTCGTCGATGATTTTATTGCAACACCTCCACTAAATCCTTCTATATATCTCCCTTGATGAGATTCACAAGCATCACTAATAGAGGAACTCTGTAGTAATGGATTCTTTGTATTTTCTATATTCAAATGAATGGATCATATCTACAACCTTTTCATATAATGTAGAACTATTATGTAAGTATGTTTTGTGAACTTCATAATCAACAAATTAATAAGATAATTACACATAATTAATTCATTTTATCATTATCATACACTCCATTTTCATTTTAATGACCACTGACATAATTTTGAAGTAACATGACTTATTAACTGTCCTCCTTCTTAAGATGGTGCTTATAAAGTCATATAAAAATAAGAAAATCATAAGTTAACTAAAAGAAAAATATCATATAAATTCTATGTTGTCTACAAATGATATTGGTAACGATGTATGGATAGCTTGTAGAGTATCACAGTTTCTTGAGTTATACATGCTTCCAAGTACAAATATACATCAAAATGATGACATGCATAGTCCATATATATATGTGTGTATGCACATTTTAATAAGACATAAAATAACAACAAAATTTTGACATATATGTAAGGAAATATGGCATCAGGTAAGACAGTGGAAACAAAAAAATTTACTTATCATATTTCCTAAAGATAGTAGATTGAGTCAACAACTATGTGATGGAAAGGATGGTTGTGAGGTTATACCTAGTCCTTGGGCAAGTCCAGTGACAATTCCCTCATAGTAGTGTACAACCCTACTGTTTCTAGGACATAGAGTTTTCGCTCTTGTGTGAGAATGATCCTCAATGTTCTGAACCAATCATGGAAACTATATTCCAATTTAACTTGTCCTTATCAAGGACCAACCACAAGGAAAATGTGTTAATTATCGTCATTTTATTCTACAAGAAAACTTAACAATTTGTCAAACATTTTGATTTCATTTGATTTGATTAAATAAAAGTTGGCAATGTCTAATTAGGCCTTCAATTAATTATCGCTCTGACTATTTTGTTTAAATTGATAACCTTCCTGTATCAATTCAGAGGATTATAGTGTACATGTTACAACCCCAATTTTTGGGTTCTTTTGGTGGAAAATGCAATTTCCCCTACTAAAGATATATGAACAAATAATGATGTCATTTTATTGAATGCATGAATTTCATTTGTAAATAGCCTTACTTGGTTGTTTTGTTGGCCTTATTGTCTATTGGGCACAATAACAAGGAAAAGAAAAAGGAAATTCAAAAGATAAATGAATAATTAAGAAAAGGAGAAAAAGAGAGAGGTAGAAACCTCTAGAAGGATATGAAATATCCTCAAAGGGTGTATTTCATGCCTTTAGGGTTCCTTGAGGTCCAAGGAGTCCAATTTGCAAAGACAATGCAACAAGAAAGAGAAAAGATCAATTAAATATTACTTTATTAAGAAGGAAATATGAGATAATAATGAAATTACAAGAAATATATGGATATATGGATAATGGGTCCATCTTGGATAATATTTCGGATCCACATGGTTTCTAATGGTAAAAGGAATCAAAATAAAGAAAAGAAAAGATTAAGAGAGAGAAAATATGCTTAAAAATATGCCTTATTAAGAGATAACTTGCATATAAAGAAAAGCATCTCGTACTTTCGAGTTTGAGTCTCAAATTTGGTACAAACGTGGATTAAGTCATTATGGACTTTCCCTAAAAATTTGGCATTAAAAGGATAAATGGTTTGTGAGATATGAATTTTGTAAGTTTCCTAAAGTGTAAAGGATAACATTAAATGTCACAATTTATGTTCTAATACGAGAGGCCTGATAGCCGTTGGATCCTTGATCCAAGGGTGGTTTCTCTTTGACTCAGATTAGATAAATGAACAGTAAAAGGAAACTTGCAACTCGATTTTCTTGACGCACAAGGCATGTGCGGATCTGGGGTTTTCTCCATTGGTTTCGGGAGGAGAAAATGAGTCTGATGAATCCTAGTTTCCCCTATTTTTGTGCAAGATTGGGATTTCCCCAATATCTCTATAGGAACCAGACATTCAAGATGGAGTAGGACATCTTGGATTCTCCAAACCGATGCCTATATAAGGTGCATCCTAATCCCGAATGAGAGGAAAGAACGATTTGTATCTTCTCCCCCAATTTCGCGGAGAGTTTGTTGCTCTTGCAAGTTATCTCGGGCGGGGGGATTCCTACTGCTTGGTACTTTCTTTTGTGGAGGAACAGGGGACGTGGCCGGAGTAAGGTTCGGTGGATGGGTTCTCCTCGGAACTGCTAGCGGCCGACATCGAACGATTCGCGATGGCGGGAGACAGCCAGAGCCCAAGCGGGCGTGTTGGGCGGGCAGGGCTGGTGAGGAGCCAGCAGGCTACGGTAGCTGGAGAGCCTGCAGACGGGCGGGCTACAAAGGTGAATGACAAAAGAGAAGACTCGGAATGGGTAAATGGGTAGTCGGATCCATGGGCGGGTCCGCGAGCCAAGGAAGCTATTTTCCAGAAAATGGAATAAAAAGGATGTGTGGCATTCAGTGATTGGCCCAAAAGGTTAGTTCTTTGGAAATTCGTAATTAAATATTGGTAACTTTGATTAGGCCGACTTATATATGAAAATTGATTAGGAGAATGAGAGGAATCTAATAAAATTTTATTAAAGCCTGATTTCATTCCTATTTGCAAAAGTATATTAAGTTGATAAAAAGTGCATTAAAGTTAGGTTAAAAATCCTAATTGTGATTAATGATTGAATCTATGATGCTTAATCGGTTAATTTGAGTAATGATAACCTGTTGAATGATAATGTTAGATTTGAATCTGATCTAGAAAAGAAATTTCATGTTTTAGGGTTTTAAACCAAGAATATATGATAATGCATCTAGAAACCCTAATTTAGGGTGAAAGAAGAGATGATTATGTTTAATTCAAAATATATGGAAATATGTTGATAAGTGTTGATCCTAAGCCTGTTAGGAGACATAGGATACGGTGATTAGGTTTTATGAGTATTTTTTCTTATTTAGGGTTTGTAGTGATAAAAGTGATAGCAAAACCCTAATTGCAAGTGAAAACCTAAAAGGAAGTAGAAACCCTAAGGGGCAAGTTAGATTGGATAGATCTTGATAACTAACATGATTAGTAAAAGGAAATTGTATGTTTATTTTGGGATCTTGTTGTGTGCTTGCTTGCTTGCTTGGATTTCTTACTTTCTTGGAATATTACTATCTCAATCAGCAGAACATGTATGTGGTTATTTATGAGCACACGCTTTAGTTTCTCGGCATTTCTCGAGGATTTATCGATTGCACTGCAATTAAACTACTTGTATTTTTCATTACTACAACCTTTAAAGTGACTATGTGTATGAAAATTTAAGTATAAGTGTGACTCACTCGAACCTACATACCCCTTTGGATGTAAGATAAGAGACCAAGCCCGGAGGGATGGTCAAGTGAGTCAAGCCCCGGAGGGAAGACCACAGGGCACCTAGAGAGGTGATCCCCGGTACTAAGCTCAGGATGGAGAAGGTAGCCTTAAAGTCACTTGCAAGGACTTAACCGTAGAGAGGGTATCCCAGAGGTGGTAAAAATGGTTGATAAGTTATACTAAAAATGTAAATTTGGATTATTAATAACTTAATTGTGATATTTAGGTTGTTAGCAATATTTGCAAAATTTTGGTTGTCCCCACATATCGGTATATTTATTTATGCTGACTGACATTTTGTTTGTTGGTGTTTTAGGTACAATTATTGAAAAGGACAAATAGTAAATCGATATATTGTGAAGATACAAATAAACAGTGAAAGGAGGATTAGTTAGATAGACTCCATCTGTGGATAGAAGTCTAGAAATCCAAAATTTTGAAAAGGTATGCAAAGATTTATTTTATTCCAACTTTCCAGTATAGTTTTTGTAGAATTTATTAATTATTATTTGTTAAATGTTAAACCATGGATCCTGAGTTATTGGGATAGAGGCTCTGACCTTTTGGTCTCCCTTAATTGGGGGTTACTGGGAGGCAGGGTCGTTACATTTGGTATCAGAGCCTTGGTTTCTCATTTAATCCTTAGTAATTATTAAATTTTAAAAATTATGTAGAACCGATGGAGTTATTAGAGTATTTTCCAAAGAATGAGGTGTCTAGAAAAGGATCACGGTCTGGAGGCTGGCAAGATTTTACTCCACCCCGCAAGTCGGCCATGAGGACTCCCGAATGCAGTGTGACTGACTGGCCAATGTCTGAGGTTCTGAATCGAAATAAGATACCTATTAGGACTCTCATCTATTTCGTCCCTTCTCAACCCTAATTCATTTAAGGATTCTAGGATTTAGGGTTTTTCTCTCTCTTCCCCACCCTCTTGTGGTCAGGGTATGTATGATAAGATTAAGAGATCCTCCACCAAAGTTAATGAAAAGCATGTAAACAAGATGTCACAGACATAAGTTTAATAGTTTATGTGTAAACTAAAGATTAGTTGCATGCTTAGGTGGCATGGCATGTGTTGTCGTTCCCTCATGAGAGACCTAAGGTTAGACCTTCTTATCATGAGGATGAGTAGAGAGGTAGCCTTAGAGGCAGAGGTCTCCAAGAAGAGGTAGAGACCTGGCACATCCTCTGAGGATGATGCTAACCCTAACCCTAAGTGGGTGTCAAAGAGAGATGACATGATGAGATAGATAGCATGGTCGACCATATAGGTGGGTTTACATACATGTTGGCTTTGAGTACCCATGAGAGGCATGATATCTGTGAGGTGTTTTGACCTACTGCCTTTTTGGGTGACCCAACCTTAGAAGGGTCGTGCCTATTAGGATGATGGATAGATCCTTAATCGAAGAGGTTGTTGATGACCATATAGAAACCCTTATGGGCTTATATGAGCATAGAAGAGCATGCACCTTTGTAGGAGAGATCGTCAGTAGTGTTGGCGGTAGGTTGAGACCTAGGCCGGAGGGGCATGCTGGATAGTTTATGAGTTAAGCATGTAGAGCTTTGGATAATCTTGATCGAGCATAGTTTTGGATCGTACGTTTCACCATGTAGGTGTATGCAAGAGAGCTAGAGTCTGTTGCTCTTGTAAGTTGTCTCGGGCAGGGGGATTCCTACTGCTTGGTACTCTATTTTTGTGGAGGAATAGGGGACGCAGCTAGAGTAAGGTTTGGTGGATGGGTTCTCCTCAGCACTGTTAGCGGCCTCCATTGAACGAGCTGTGACGGCGGCAGACGGCTGGAGCCCAAGAGGGCGTGTTGGGCGGGTAGGGCTGGTAAGGAGCCAGAAGGCTGCGGCAGCTGGAGAGCATGTGGATGAGAGGGCCGTAAAGGTGACGGAGAAAAGAGAAGACCCAGAATGGGTAAATGGGTATCCGGATCCACGGGTGGGTCCATGAGCCAAGGAAGCTATTTTCCAAAAAATGGAATAAAAAGGACATGTGGCATTCAGTGATTGGCCCAAAAGGTTAGTTCTTTTGAAATTCACAATTAAATATTAATAACTCTGATTAGGCTGACTTACGTATGAAAATTGATCAGGAGAATGAGAGGAATCCAATAAAAATGTTATTAAAGCCTGATTTCGTTCCTAATTGCAAAAGTATATTAAGTTGATAAAAAGTGCATTAAAGTTAGGTTAAAAACCCTAATTGTGATTCATGATTGAATCTATGATGCTTAATGGGTTAATTTGAGTAATGATAACTTGTTTAATGAAAATGTTAGATGTTAATCTGATCTAGATAAGAAATTTAATGTTTTATGGTTTTAAACTAAGAATATATGATAATGCATCTAGAAACCCTAATTTAGGGTGAAAGAAGAGATGATTATGTTTAATTTGAAATATATGGAAATATGTTGATAGGTGTTGATCCTAAGCCTATTAGGAGAGATATGATATGGTGATTAGGGTTTATGAGTAGTTTTTCTTATTTTGGGTTTGTAGTGATAAAAGTGATAGTAAAACCCTCATTGCAAGTGAAACCCTAAAATGAAGTAGAAACCCTAAGGGGAAAGTTAGATTGGATAGATCTTGATAACATGAGTAGTAAAAGGAAATTGTATGTTTATTTTAGGATCTTGTTGTGTGCTTGCTTGCTTTCTTGGATTTCTTACTTGCTTGGAATATTACGATCTCAATCAGCTGAACAGGTATGTAGTTATTTATGAGTACACGCTGTAGTTTCTCAGCATTTCTCGAGGCTTTATCGATTGCACTACAATTAAACTGCTTGTATGTTTCATTACTGCTATCTTTAAAGTGACTATGTGTATGACAATTTAAGTATAAGTGTGACTCGCTCGAATCTACATACCACTTTGGATGTAAGATAAGAGACCAAGCCCCGGAGGGATGGTAAAGTGAGTCAAGCCCAGGAGGGAAGACCATAGGGAACCCAGAGAGGTGACCCCAGGTACCAATCTTAGGATGGAGAAGGTAGCCTTAAAGTCACTTGCAAGGACTTAACCCTAGAGAGGGTATCCCAGAGGTGGTAAAAGTGGTTGAGGAGTTATACTGAAAATGTAAATTTGGATTGTTAATAACTTAATTATGATATTTAGGTTGTTAGAAATATTTATGAAATTTTGGTTGTCCCCACATATCGGTATATTTATTTATGCTGACGAACATTTTGTTTGACGGTGTTTTAGGTATAATTATTGAAAAGGACAAACAGTAAATAAATATATTGTAAAGATACAAATAAATAATGAAAGGAGGATTAGTTAGATAGACTCCATCTGTGGATAGAAAATTTTGAAAAGGTATGTAAAGATTTATTTTATTCCATCTTTCCAATATAGTTTTCGTATAATTTATTAATTATTTTTTATTAAATGTGAAACCATGGATCCTGAGTTATTGGGATAGAAATTCTGACCTTTCGGTCTCCCTTAATTGGGGGTTACTGGGAGGCAGGGTTATTACAGTACAACTTTCTAGTGAGGCAAAATCGAAAATTATTAACTTATTACTCGGTTAACGCCAACATCCATAATCATTTACTAAGGGAGGCAACTTTTTTCAATTGCGTCTTGTGAAACTCTTAGATAGATGATATGGGCAACTCCTTGCCATAATAATATTCATGCTTCAAGGTGCTTAATCTCATTAAGGACACCTAGTTAAGCCTGACCTAAAAGCCAACGTGACATAAATGCACCCTGATTTGTAGGCCCACACAACTATCATCACACTTCCCTGAGATAGATAGCATATCACGCTTGGCGTACCCACACTTGCGTATCAAAATTTTTATGTGTGTTTCTTATAGAAAGCATCTAAGACTTAATATTATATTTAGGGGATTTTATATAAATACTTATACATATCTAATCACCACATATTTATAGTATGTAATCATATACTTATAACAATAATGAAACATATAGTAATAAATACAAGAGATGGCTATGGTCATCCTAATATAATTCCTTAGAACCACGGAGAACTACTACCACGTAAGGTCCATATCATATGTAGCAACCTATTATTGATGATGATATATGTTGAACTATTCTAGTATAATTTGTTCAACCCTTGAACCGATTCACTGGCCTCCTGGTCGTTCGATTGATTGCTCACTCAATCCAATCATCTGGCCTCTGGTCCTTGTGATGTCCAGACTCCTCTAGCCAGTTGGTTGGGCCACCAGCTAATCTATTGGTTTCTCTAGTCATTGCTTCCTCAGTCCTCCATTCGGTCAGTTTGTATGATGAAAACATTGACTCCCTTGGTGCACAATGCCTTCTTTTCCATAACAAGAATTAGAAGTTATCTTAATATTACATTGTGAATGTAAAACCTCTCGTGTTACATTGGAGTGGAGCATAGGAAGGAAAGAATTAATTATTTTATAAGTAGAAAAAAAAGAGGCTCGACATACAAACTAAGATATAAAAGTAAACAACAACCATCCACCATGTACAAAAGGTCTATAGGTATAGGCCATAACCACGCTACCAATCACCAACAAAATGGTTTTAAGGCAGCGAGTATAAATTGTATATATATCATGTCACACACACATACATACACACACATATATAGGGATTGTTTGTGGTGTTTAATTGACTATTCTCATTAATCAAATTTATTATTTGCATCGTATGTAATAGATAAACGATAAAACCAAAATCCAATCATATCGATTTAATCCCAAAATATAGTATATTTATGTGGCTCTGATACCACTATAAGAAAATACAACATCAGGTAAGGCAGTGGAAGCAAAAAAAAATTGCCATATTCCCTAAAGACAGTAGATCGTGTCAGCAACTATGAGATGGGAATGATGGTTGCAAGGTTATACATGGTACTGGAACAAGTCCAGTGAAAATTCCCTCATAGTATCATGTTGTTTCAAGTTGCACCTGGACGTTGTCGTCATCAGCCTCCCGGTCTATCACTACAAATGACAATTGACATCTCACTAGTAGAAGTAGGAAATGACCTCCTTTCCTCTAGAGTAGTCCATGCAGACCAACAAGAACTCCTATAGTTCTCATGAAATGGATAAGAAGGAGTTGTCTCTCCTAGTCCCATGCTAGTGTCAACTTGCTCTCCCAATTATCTCTCCCTTGTTGTTCCTCCCTTTGACGGGTAGAACTTGTTTGGGTTGTCTTTGTTACTACAACCAGAGAAGATAATATTGTTAGAGCTTATTGTTGTGTCTGGGAAGCCACCAATACCCCTCTTTTGTATAGGAGGGCCAGGGTCAGGGTTCTCGATCCATCTAGGAGTCAAAGAGATAGCTTTTCATGAATTTTTATAACATGCGAATGGAGAACCATTCAATTCGTGCATGTTTCCTATTTTGAATCACATTGGTATTCAATGCATGATTAATGAAGATCATGACATCAACATAAATCCTTGATCCAATTGAATTGGCCATTGAACTTAGCAATTCATCACATGAACTGGTCGTTTGGGACCATGAACTGGTCAGTTTGTGTCCTGGTTCAGGCATTGTTCAACCACTATCATTTCTAATTGACCTGACACTCCAACCGATCGATTCAACACTTGAACCAGTAGGTTCAAACTCCAACCACTCAATTTCAATTAGTGTTGTTTAAATTGAAGCCTAAACACATTTAGTAATCAAGTTAAACATCATTCATGAAAAACATCTATTCTAAGTGCATCCTATGTGTGTTCCCTATAGGTTCCAAGTTATGTTGGCAATGAATGTGCATAACTAATTCATGACATTACAAGTAATGATTGGTATCTAGCAAAACATCGTTGCTACCCAAGTAATTTGTAAAGTTAGAGAACAACTTCAACCTACAATTTGTGATTGGTGTTATAGTGATTGTATAGTTCCTTTGTCTCTGATATCCAGATTAAACTCGAGCCATGTAATTGTCATCCTCATCAATGTTCAATCCATCTTCCCTGAACTAGAGCAGACTGTTGACTTATATGTGATCTCAACATCATATATTGATTCACATTCAAGTCGTCATGCTTTTCTCAGCCTCTCTTATCAAGTGGCTAGGCTATCAAACTCATGTGGTAGGGACAAATCCCATCTACATTGCTCACAGTCATCCCCATGTGTCATAGTGCACCTCAGCATGACCTTTATGGAAACCTTCTTCAAGATCATGGTGTATGATGTCGAAGTACATCGAACGACACATGATGAGTGTAGTGATTTAAAGTTTAAGAACCACAATCACCACCATGATTATGATATATGATTATGACTATCATTCAATGGTTCCATGCATCACTCTCAAAGTGGGTTTGTCTGATACACTGTTCTCCAACAAGTATCTATGTGTTTGGTTTGATATCACATATCTTGACTTAATGATATTTTGTCATCAACCTACACACATTCTAGTCTTATATATTACTATTATCTATTTTTTCTTCCACATTAATAACTAACTAGGGACATAACAAGAATTTATATACTCTTAATATCAGTATTATCTCATTATTCAGTTCCTTAACCTAAAAACATATGTCATTAAGTATTATCATTCTTTAGACATTTATTATGTTACATCATTATCTCATAACTGAATAAAAATGAATAAATTGGAAGATTGTCTTTATTATTAATCAAATCATTTACAAGTTATGCCATTACAATTATCATATGATTGGCTCTCTGAGCATACATACCAACAATATTTTCCTTTTTATATTTCATTCTCAAATTTATAAGACAAACCTAATTTTGTTTCACATTCATCTAGTGACTCTAGTTGTTCATTTATAGGAACATGGAGATCTAGTTTGCATTCCGATTTTCCATGAAAATCTCTTAACTGTTAATTGATAGTTTTCTTGAAAAATATTACTACATCATCATTGAAAGTGGGTTTTATTCCATACATATTGCATAATGAAAAACCACTAGAGGAGGGGTGAATAGGGTTTTATGGATATTTTAACAATTATTTAACTCAAACAACCACAAATAAAAAAATAAGAAGGAGACAAGGGATTTAGAGTGGTTCCTACCTTAGCAAATACTAAGGCAGTCAGTCCACTACCCGGTTGCTTACCCAACCGGGATTTTGAAAGTATTAATTTTATTACCTTCTCAAGGAATTACACAAAATACAATACTTTCTTACACCCCTTTGAACAGCCTTCACTTTGAAGTAGATGCACCAACTCGAGGTAGCCTTCTTGAAGTAACTCCAAGCTCCCCCTTGAAGTAGCCTTCCTCTTTGAAGTAACCTCCCGTTGCACCAGCCTTCTTGAAGTAGTTCAAAGTCTCCTTCTTCACCAAGAAGATCACGACCCTCTCCAATCCGCAGCCTTCAACCTAGGAGTAGCAAGGAGAGTACAAGCAATGAAAGTGAACAAGAAAGGAAAATGGAAATTACAACTTATCCTTTGAAGCACAAGGCTTGATTTGCCTATATCAAGCGTGTAGATCTCCTAACCAATGTATATGGAAGTGTGATTGCTGTGGAAAGGAGATACTAGCCTATAGGACACGAATTTAGAGCAAGGTGAAGAGTAGCCAATTGCAAGTATTGCTTAATTGCTCAAAAATAGGTTGCTAATGCAAGTGTATTCTCAAAGATTACTCAAGTGTAGAATTAGTGAATTTTGGTGTCCTAGGGCATGTCCTATTTATAGGAATGACCTACAAGTTCTTAAGGACATTCTAGACACTTTCTAGGGGTTTCTAAGTGCTTAACTAGCCGTTAGGTATAAGTTAGTTGCATTAGCAACGACTAGTTAATTAATTCTGCAGTTGCTGTCAGAGTCCATCTCGGTCGAGAAATTGTCGACCGAGATACCTACTCGGTCGAGGTTTTGTCGACCGACAGGCTCTCTAGATCAAGTGTTTGCAACGTTCATCTCCAACTGCCAACTACCTTGTCAGCTGTGTCTAGCGGCTACCTGGGTCTTTCTTAGTCGAGAAGCTTGTCGACCGAGAGTGTCTCGGTCGAGGATTTTGTCGACCGAGATTGACCATGTTTTAATGTTTCAATTAAAGTACTAAGTGTGTATGTGAGTGTGCATATGTGACACTATTGAAGGGGATGACCTAACTAAGTGTAGTGATTGGCTAGGGAAGATCTAACGCTTGATTTACATGATGTCTAAGTACTTGTACATTATATACTTGTACAAGTTTTACAATTGATTACATTCATGAAATTAAAGCAATTTAGCATATAGATCTTCCCTAATATTTGTCATCCACCTTATTCCTACAACACTCAAGTAGCACGTTAGATCAACAAGAATGAAATGTTTGTCATCATCAAAACAAAAGGGATTATACAAATGTCCAATTTAGCCAACAATCTCCCCTTTTTTGAAGATGACAAACATTTCCTAAATATAAAATAAGGAGATATAAAACATGTGAATTTCATTCCTGAAGATTACCTTTGTAGCAATTTTTGTTGTGCAAGTGAGTGCTGGCCGAGGTGTTATGAAACTCATTTTAAAATTTTATGTTTTCGATTTTATATTCTTTCTCCCCCTTTGTCATTTCAAAAAGATATCCAAGATAAATATTTGTGTGTCTTTTAGTCATAAGTAATTACTCAATCACTTGCAAATGTTGTGAAGCCTTGAAAGTGATATGAGAATCCTTTTAAGCTATAGAGTATATGAAAAATATTTCTAACCAAAAGCACGGGATGTTAAGCCCTGATTTGTTTAGAAAATTCCATTAAGAATCCTTATGCATTGCTCCCCCTTAAATAGATATCCCAATTATAATCAAGGGATTAATGCACTTCAATAGATGGTCAATTTAGCCATAAATTGCTGGTATTTGCAAAGATTTTATCCTTTGTGATTTATTGCATATATATTACTCCCCTTACGTTGTATGCTCTACTATAATAGTCTTATAAACTATGTTCAAGTGATGCCATAGACGTAACAATAGCTTAACATTTTACAAAATGACTCATATGCTTTGAAAGATATCCATTATAATCATGCAAAGATAACCAATTTATTGCAAGAGTAATCAATTCAGTACAATCATGTAAAGATAACCTTTTCATTACAACTATTACAAAGGACACTCATAATCTCACTGAAAAGACCTAAGTATTACATCGATATCTGGGTCTTTTCCAAGAAATGGCTCAGCTCCATAATACTTGACTAAAGTTTGCCACTCCAAAGCACCAGTTTTGGTTAATGCATATGCTTCCAAGAAGGTGGGAACACGATCAAAGCGGAAATGAGCAACAATGTCGTGTAGTTGTATGTGAGAAAACTGAGTATGTGTGAGATTAGGAGATGGTGGAGGTGGAGTTTGGTAGTAGTTGTAGGAAGGGTTATATGGGTTGATCATGCCAGGATTTAGAGAATAAGGATATTCATTTGGTTGATTTGGATAGAGGGCTTGCATCCTTTGGTTTAAGTAGGTCATGGCATGGTGACTATAATCTAATTGTTTACTTAGATGATATTGGGATCTAGCAATGTAGGTTAGGGTGTTTTGGATGGGATCATAGGGTAGGTTGGTAGGAGGAGGTGGTGGTATGTCTTGAGTAGATGTCTCCCCTTCCGTCCTAGCCCTCTTGTGACCAAAATCAATTCCCATCTTTTCTACTGTGTTTTTGCTTATTTTTTTTGTTTTCTTTCCCATGTGTATCCTAGATCCTCAATATGTTTCTTAAGAAAGTGTTGAGTGATTTGGCATACAAAATCATCATAAGGGGGATTGCCAGAAAACTCAAGCATATTCTTAATGATAATGCGGATAAGATTTATGGGAATGTGTTTGATAATGTCATAAATTAGATACATGCGAAAGGTAGGAACTTCAGACTTGTTTGCTCTAGGATGTATGTTTGTGGAAATAATAAGGTTGATAATCCTAGCTGCAGGTTTGAGGTTAATGGCATAGTACGTACCCCGATCTTCGTGACAAGTTGTGTTAGATTGAAAAATAACGCGTTTAATGTCACTAAGACTGACCGTATTGTCATCTTGGGAAAATGTATTGAGTGGATTTCCGGTGGTAAGATCAAGGGTGTCTTGGTATTCTTCTACGTCTATGTTGAGCATGTCAAGGATACCCTTTTCAGTAAAGTGAAAGCTATGCCCATTGACCATAGAGGAGAAGGAGTTATTTTTGGGATGGGAGGTTAAGTTTGCATAGAACTCATTCACAACTTTGGAAGAGTAGGAGGGGAAGGAAGGGTTCAGAAAATCTTTCAAATTTTGCACCTCAAAGAGATCCTCCAGGTCGACGATGTTGTAGAAGTCCATGACGTCAACCGGCTGTTGTGGAAGAGGAGTTTGGAGGAGAGCCTGAGGTAGCGATCACCAGCAGTTGCGTCGATGAAGCGGATGTCGTTGATGATCGTCAATGGTGGGGAGGTCGTCCTTCCTTTCCTGCCAGCAACTTGCTTCTTTCCACGCACAGATGATGAATCCATTGCTTTGCTTTGAGGTGAAGAAGAAGCAAGAAAGTCTTGGAGGTGGAAAAGCTAAAGAGTTGCACAAAATGTACTAGAGAGAAGCTAAAGAAGTAAGAATGTGAAAGTGTGATACAATGACCCATTTTTGGTCTTTTTTATAGCAATCCAGTAACCAGTTCGGTCGACAAATTGTCGACCGACGACCGCAACGGTCATATCCTAGGCGCGCCTCTCGGTCACCCAACGGTCGACCGGCAACGGGCATATTCAAACGGTCAGATTCCAACGGTCGTATTCCAACGGTCAATTCTCGGTCGAGCAATTTGTCGACCAACATTGGCTCGGTCGAACAATTGTCGACCGGAAGTGTGTCTGAGTTTTGCCCGTGTAGTTCTTTCTTGAAGTCTGTCGGTCGAAAAGGGATAGCTGACCGAGATGTTTTCGGTCGAGAAATTCGTCGACCGAGAAACTTTCTGTTAATGAAATTTTAAGCTGATTTTTGATGCAAATGATAGACTGAATTTGTAGAGCATATCTATATTTTCTAAGGGAGAAATATTGTGATTATTATTACCAATATTTGGACAATTTTGTGGTCATGATTTTCATCACAATTTTTATAGAGAATGATTATCCAAATAAGTATTGTGTCAAGCTTATTTTAGATCGACCTTGACTACGACCATAGCGCCCCTTGGTCAAATTTGATTTCAACCAAGAGGCAATTTCCTACGTATTTACAGTTTGAATACTCAAAATGTCAGCAGGTAACTTAAATGGATATCAATTTGTAGCATTTTGAGTGATACTTAATATGAGGATGTTTGTTCTTGATTTTCTTAGAATATTCATATAGTCAGATTAATCATGAGATTCTTAAATATATATCCTTAAAAGCACAATTAATATCTCAAGTTCTTAAAAATATCAATTGAGAAATTTGACATTTTGCTCTTGATTGCTTTAGAAGAGCATGCAGTGAAGTTCTTGTTCTAAGCAATATATCAACAACAAATCATTTTGCTTGCCTATGTATCATCAAAGAGCATTCATGTATTACATGGGATGACATAATCCATGTGTACAATTATCTATTTGTGCTATAGAGTTTTATACAAAATGGCACTTTCAATAATAACATTATCTGTAGAGAGATAAATCATTATGATCATTGTGAGGACAATTATTATTCATGGTTTGTATATATATATATAGGTCAAAGATTATTTTAGACAAACAAAGTAAGAACACAACGATCATGATGAAACAGTGAAAGCATATCCATGATGTAATGATAGAACAATTTAACACACATGGTTTCTATGTAAATAGATCAAGGAATGCTTAGAATAGACCATGAAAGTAGTAATTTTCCTTGATCATGATTCATAATTTTTAGTTTTAAGCAAAAGCATGCAGATAGTTTTGTAATCTCATATAAGTTTTCAATTTCCAGGGTTTTATGTTAAATCAATAATAAATTTATAGCAAGCTAGGTTAATTAAAAGCAAGTTCAGCAGATTTATTTCAGACTTGTCAACAGAAACCTGCTCGGTCGACCATTTCTCGACCGACATTTCTTCTCGGTCAACAGTGTCTTCGACCGAGAAAAGTTCTGTACTGTTTCAGAACTGTTTTTAGTAATTGTTTCCACGTAACAACAAAAGTCATTTTCAATTTAATTATGCAATTTGAAAATTTAGCTTGGTTGAGATAGAGCATATGAATATCAAAGTAATATTTAGATCAAATCTCAACTAATTATATATTAAGTCTTTATGCTTTGAGAACTTTGATTAAGGCAAAACTTTGTCTTTCCAGATTTAAATGAAATGTATACTTTCAAGTTAGAAGTTTTTAGATACTTGAATTAATTTGTTAACTCATCATGTTAAGTTGAGATAGACATAGAAATATGCAACTAGGGTCCTTGGTCATATCTCAACTTATTTTTGCTCATTTAGTTTGGGGGTTTTAGAACCCAAACTAACTCGACATCCTTTTTCTTATAAGGACATGAAAAGGAATAGTGTCCAAGGTGCAAACAGTAATGACAACATATAGAATCAACCTCATATCTCTTTCTATGATTTTGTTCTAGGTTGTTTGTGGGTACATATGTATTTGTGCCTTTAGATACATACATAGATTGACTCTTTGGTACTTGTGTTCTTCTCCAACTAGGTTTTTGATAAGATTTTCCTTTAGGCTTGTAACCTAGTCCTCTCCTTCCAACTTGATGGTAAGAATCATTTAAGATTTTATCAAGAATATCATTGTTACTCAAACTATTAACTTTTTGTTGCAGCTTAACAATATCATCCATTCTTTTATTTTTGTCTAATTTTGCTTGATCTAGATTAGATAACAAGGAATCTCTTTCTTTTACTATAGTATCATAATCTAGATGTGTACACAGAACAGGTTGTTTTTGAAGATCATTTACTTGAGTTTGCAAATTTAACTTTTCTAGAGAAAGAAGATTGCAATTTGCTTCTATAGATTTTAGCTTAATATCATGATCTTCAATAACCTTTTTGAGATCTTCATTTTCAGATGTAAGAGCAAGAAGCTTAGCATGTAACTCATCATTTGCTTTATTAGATTTCGTTAATTTCTTCTTGCACTCAATATGTTTATTATGTGTCTCTTCCAGACTAGCAACTAGCTCTTCTTTAGATAAATCCAAAAGGCTTACCTCTTCTTCTTCTTCTTCACTTATTGTAGCAATAAGGCATTCTATATGCATATCTTCCTTCTTTGACCTCCATGGGCAACCAAGTGTTGTGTGGCTTGTTCCTAAGCACCAACTGCAACTTGTTGAAGATTGATCCATAATTTTCCTTTGTTTGTAGACACCACCACCCTTCATACTTCAAGACTCGATTAGAGCTCCTTGAAGCCTGCTCTGATACCAATTGAAAAACCACTAGAGGGGGGTGAATAGGGTTTTATGGATATTTTAACAATTATTTAACTCAAACAACCACAAATAAAAAAATAAGAAGGAGACAAGGGATTTAGAGTGGTTCCTACCTTAGCAAATACTAAGGCAGTCAGTCCACTACCCGGTTGCTTACCCAACCGGGATTTTGAAAGTATTAATTTTATTACCTTCTCAAGGAATTACACAAAATACAACACTTTCTTACACCCCTTTGAACAGCCTTCACTTTGAAGTAGATGCACCAACTCGAGGTAGCCTTCTTGAAGTAACTCCAAGCTCCCCCTTGAAGTAGCCTTCCTCTTTGAAGTAACCTCCCGTTGCATCAGCCTTCTTGAAGTAGTTCAAAGTCTCCTTCTTCACCAAGAAGATCACGACCCTCTCCAATCCGCAGCCTCCAACCTAGGAGTAGCAAGGAGAGTACAAGCAATGAAAGTGAACAAGAAAGGAAAATGGAAATTACAACTTATCCTTTGAAGCACAAGGCTTGATTTGCCTATATCAATCGTGTAGATCTCCTAACCAATGTATATGGAAGTGTGATTGTTGTGGAAAGGAGATACTAGCCTATAGGACACAAATTTAGAGCAAGATGAAGAGTAGCCAATTGCAAGTATTGCTTATTTGCTCAAAAACAGGTTGCTAATGCAAGTGTATGCTCAAAGATTGCTCAAGTGTAGAATTAGTGAATTTTGGTGTCCTAGGGCATGTCCTATTTATAGGAATGACCTACAAGTGCTTAAGGATGTTCTAGACACTTTCTAGGGATTTCTAAGTGCTTAACTAGCCGTTAGGTATAAGTTAGTTGCATTAGCAACGGCTAGTTAATTAATTCTGCAGTTGCTGTCAGAGTCCATCTCGGTCGAGAAATTTTCGACCGAGATACCTACTCAGTCGAGGTTTTGTCGACCGACAGGCTCTCTGGATCAAGTGTTTGCAACGTTCATCTCCAACTGCCAACTACCTTGTCAGCTGTGTCTAGCGGCTACCTGGGTCTTTCTCGGTCGAGAAGCTTGTCGACCGAGAGTGTCTCGGTCGAGGATTTTTTCGACCGAGATTGACCTTGTTTTAATGTTTCAATTAAAGTAATAAGTGTGTATGTGAGTGTGCATATGTGACACTATTGAAGGGGATGACCTATCTAAGTGTAGTGATTGGCTAGGGAAGATCTAACGCTTGATTTACATGATGTCTAAGTACTTGTACATTATATACTTGTACAAGTTTTACAATTGATTACATTCATGAAATTAAAGCAAATTAGCATATAGATCTTCCCTAATATTTGTCATCCACCTTATTCCTGCAACACTCAAGTAGCACGTTAGATCAACAAGAATGAAATGTTTGTCATCATCAAAACCAAAGGGATTATACGAATGTCCAATTTATCCAACACATAAATCATAATCACACTTTACGATATAACAACGAGTATATGATATAAAATTCCATCTAACATAAAATTGGTAATGATATATGTGCATGAATACTTAGCATTACACTCTCAATATTTGACTCATATTCTCCCAACCCCCACCATTGTGTATGGGAAATAAGTAGTCATCATGTGATATATTCCTAAGATGTAGTTCTTGGTACACCTTTCTTCACCCGCCACTCTTTCAACCTTAAGAGGATTATACTTGTCTTCTCACTATCCCTTGGATCCACCTCCTTCAAGCTAATTATCTCTTAGGTATCACTTATTCACACAAATTGTACTTGCATCTACATTATATTATATGATGAAAATAGTGTAAAATACAAATACCATGTTTGTTGACATCATACTCAATATATTTATATGTTTTAGTCAGCCACATAAATGTACCTTATGTATTTGAAAAGAGGAAATATATATAGTTTATGATGATCAAAAATCTTATTGAGGGTGTATAAGACTCCACAAAGTTGTGCATTCAGAATTCTTCTACTTGGCCTTGTCCAGTAACTAAAAGATATATTAATATAGTTAAGAGTGTGCATGTATGTCTTCTATTAAAAAAATAACAAGCAAAAATATCATACAGATACATATACCTCTTCTAGAGGGTCTATCATTCTCACTGGATTTATGTATTAAAGATCCTCCCCATTGTCCTTGTTCATTGAATATGAAAACATAAAATAATAGAATTTTTCGGAAGAGAACAAATAAAAATATAATGTTGAATGAAAATACATTTTCTATGAAAATTGACATTCTCAAGACAGTTATTCACATGAGCTCGGCCTTGTCTACTAACTAAAATAAGGTTAAATTGAGTCATGAACATAAATGCATTCCTTCCACTATAAAGATAACCAATAAAAATACAGATTACATATGCATCCCTTTTGTGAGGAAACTACCATTCTCAAGAGAGTTAAGCACAGCCATATGGAATTTTTCACTCATGAGCATATGAAAATAATGCAAAATGTAGATGAGAACAAAAATTAATAAAATAACAAATACTTCATGTGGGGGGTATTCAGTTATCCACTTATTTGTATCAAAGATCCTTCCACTTAGAGTTTTGCACCCTATAAAATAAATGTAAATGTATATATGAACATACACCTAAACCTTCTAATAGGAAAAAATCAAAAGCCAATATCAAACATGAATAACTCTTGAACAGGGGTTACCTTTATGTAGGGATTGGTGTATCGTAGACCTTCCCAATTGGTGTTATTAGTCACAAATCTATAAAAGAACAAAATGTACACATTAAGAGAAGAGAACTAATAAAAGCTTATTCTAAAATGCAAGTACATATTGTGGAGGGTATTCTATTATCCTCATGGATATGTATCTAATATCCATCCACATGATTATATGAACCAACTCTAATGTACAAAATATAGAACATAAATGTAAGCATTGTACTAGGACAATATCAAATATCAATATCAAATACAAACACATCTCATGGAGGAGCTACCCTTCTCAAGAAAGTTTCGCTCTCTCATTTGGTATTTTTCACTTACTAAAAGAAATATAAATTAAATACATAACATATATTCAAGTCTTCAAATTAAGAAGAATTAACAAATCTCAAATAAGAATATTTTTGGTGGAGGGTATTCCATTCATAACTCATTAATGCAATAAATATACACCCAAATTGCATAGTTCTCTTATTCGAAATTATTGTAAATGGTGATAAGGTATGTAGAGGAGAAAATAAACACAGAAAACATCTTTTGAAAATAATGAAAACATCATGGTAGGTTAATCATTCCCAAAAAAAGTCTACAACAAAATTAGAAAAATCCTTTAGAGGTAACTTTTTAGATCAATCCTCTTAGTTCCCATCGATCTTTGACTTGTTGGAATGCTACCTTACTAGAAGAAGAAAAATAATGACAAAATTAAACTTTTGTACATAATACATTTCAAATTATTCTAGAATATGTAGTACCAAGTATGTTCTCTAATAGAATATTTGAATCCTTTCTTGGTGAGATTATGTTCTTCATTTTAGTATTTTGTGAGTTAATCTTTAGAGAATTCTAAAAAAGCATAGTGGGTGAAAAATACTTTTGTTATATCATTGAAAAGATAATAAAATAAAGTATATGATGTTATCTCAAAGGTATGAGTATGTTTGCAAGGATAAAATATAGTGGCGCAATTATCCCAAAGGAATGAGTACTTCATTGACTGCAACTAGAATAAAAGCTTTATAATTAACTCACCAACTTCATCATTCCTAATAGTTATGTTTTCTCTACTTTGATATTCATAAATCCAAGCCATATATTTAACCCTACCATAATAGAAAATTATGACAACAAAGGTGTTAAAAAGGTAAATTGGTCACTATTAGAATAAGGCTATAATCATAAATGTGAAGTTAACCTTCTTGAGGTAATTCACTGTGATATTTTTATGTTCTTTTCTTGAGAATTCCCTATATTATTCAATGATATTTTTGCAAATAGAAATGTACAACATTGGAAGTAGTTGTAAAATGATACTATATGAGACACTTTATACCCATACTAAAGATGAGAAACCCACCAACCTAAGTGTCCCTAAGGAGCAAATTTTCTCTATCAACTTCATGGGTTGTTGGTGTTTGATGATTTGATCCACTATTGTACTCCCTTCCAATTCCATCAAGTCTTATCATGGAAACTTCAGCAGCTCCAATACCAATACAATTAGTTTCTAATGTATAACAATATACAAAGTATTATTTGAATGTTTAAATTAATCAATAATTAGAGATAAATGTACAAAAAGAAGTTACCTTCTTGAGATAATATGAGGTTTACATTGGCCATTTTCCTCATTTCTTGAGGTTCCCCTATAAGGTTAGTAAAGAATTATCATACAAGACACGTATGCCAAATTTTGGATAGATAAAATAATATATATAATATGGAGCCTTAATATAATTAAAGTGAAACTTTAAATAGGTAGGACGGAGTGGCTTCTCGATTGAGCCACTCCTCGGAATCGAGAGCTCCAAGTGGGCCATTTTTGGTAAGCAGAACTGGCGATTCAGGATGAACCGGAAGCCGGGTTGCGGTGCCAAACTGCGCGCTAACCTAGAACCCACAAAGGGTGTTGGTCGAATATAATTAAAGTGAAACTCAACAAGGTGAGAGTCAACGGTAAGTATATTTTCTACTTTGGATTTTTAAGGATGGGTAAATGAAGATTAGTGAACATGTTTTCTCCCTCCTATCATTTCTCTCCATAGATATTCATTATTCCTTATAAAAGAAAGTTTAATCTATGTCAAATAAATTATTTGAGAATATTGTAATAATCTCTCAATCATTAATCAATGATGATAAAATCTATATCATATGTAAAGGTACAAATACCTAAAAATGTCAATAAAAAGTTACTATAGAAATAGTTAAATTAGAGTTACACAATGTTAACTAACTCATTGATAATTGAATTTGTTTGTAAATAATAAACTTATAAATCAAATGGGAAATGAGGGGGAGACTAATTATGGAAAGTGTGATCCTAGAGAAACCTAAGGAGGATTGGAGGAGGTGGAAGAGGATGATTGATGGGAAGAGCATAATGGAGATCAAATTGCTATGGTAGCATGGGGAATGTTACTAGGAATCAGACTTGTATTGTATACACTCCACCTAGACAATAGGGATGCATCCATGTGAGCATGATGGATATTGGTTTGTAATGATTATACAGTATCATGAAGGGAATTTGACAAATGTTGGAACCAATCTAGAGCAAGATCCAATATTAGATATTAAGAATAGTGGGACTCAGGTGGAGCTAGTGAGCAAAGACAATGAAAATTTATTCCTTATTGATATTCTATCCAGCCCAATGATGATAAACTTTAAGGAGATGTGTTAGGATTTGAGAAAGAAAAGAACACTAATAATATTGCATTTATGACAAACCTAACTAAATCAACCTAGAAGACATAGAACTCATACATGGGTGGGTTTTCCCTAAAATTTTCATTAGCCCTAAGTCCAAAGACATTTTGAGAAATCCTATCAAGTATGGTGTTATTGTGTAACTCATTCACCAAGACATATATATTACATACCATTGGTTAATGTGTAAAACTCCTTTTTAATCCTACTAGAAGGTTTCACCTATAAAAAATGACATTTTGCAATTTATTAGAAAGGTTGAATATGAAAAGTCATTGATAGATTTCCATTGGTCCCTGTTTGGAAGTTTGTTAGTTGAGTGGTCCTGGTCATTAGCCTTCTAACCTTTATAGGACATGGCTAACCCATTTTTTAAATGGTCAGAGTGCTTACTTATAAATCAATTACTACAGCAAGGTGTTGTTTAGCTTAATAAGACAAGCTATGAGAGGGCTAATAAAAGTAGATACTCATACAAAGAAGTGCACTAGAGCTAGTTTTCTAGGTTGGGAATGGAATTGAACATGAGCAAAATGACCCAAACTACAATACTCATATTGTTGGTTGTGTCACCTAAGAATCATCACGTTATGATTATAGTAGGATATGTGTACATGATTTTATTATCAATAAAAGTCATTTCCACCTATTGTGTTTGCTTCAGTATTTAGATAAAAATTAAATGTAACCTAAGAATACTTTGACTCAATGAATATGCTCTAGGTTGAGGACCTAAATCTGTGATCAAGTAGAGTATTAATTCTTTTCATGTACCTTGTAATATGTCATTTTGGATATTATAGGACAACAATATTACATAAGACTAGTGTGCGTAGACTAATGACAAACTCACTTTATGCATGATATTAGATATCATGTCAGAGATATAGGTACTTGATAGTGAAGAAGTTGTACCGGGGACAAACCCACCTTGAGAATGACACATGGAAGCCATATCATGGTAGTCAGAGTCATGTCTCAATATGATAGTGGTAAGTGTGATCTTTAGACCTAGAATCCTTCATGATCACATGTTCTATATACTTTAACACTAGCCAACATGACTATGAATAAGGGTTAGCATATATATAGTGATTGGGTGCACTGTGATGCTTGTAGATTGTTGTGAGTGACATAGAAGGAGTTTTTCCCTCCAATTAGAGTGATATTATTGGCACTTGATGACTGAGAGTATGAAATGCATGGTCATTCTCATGTGGTTCAATGTATGATATGGGTCTCTCTAAATATCTATAGTCTCCTCTAGATCAAGAAACTAGATAGCATATTAGATGGATGACTACTTTATTCCCCGGGTTTAATATGAATATTACTGACAAAGGGATGGTATGGTCATGGTAACATTTGTCACTTATATGTTGAAGTTTTTCTCTAACTTATCAAATTACCTCAGTATCAATTAAGTGTTTATAGATATATCTCATTGCATATGAGGTCTTTGGCATCACTACCAACATAATGTGGAGCCTATGGGGTCACACGCATAAGGATGTCCAAGGGAAAAGAATTTTGCAGTCACACTCATAATTAAAAGGTTGAATAATTATCTAGCCAATTGAAGGAGCAAGTCATCCGATCGACTTAATGGTTAAAAAGTCAAAATATTAATTGATTTCCAATAAGTGATTGATTAACCATTTGTGCTAGTAACCAGCTAATCAGCTGAAAAAGTCCACTAATCGAATAGCTATTTGGATAAGGAAAGATCAAAATATGAAAGTTGATCAAATAGGATTCTTAATGATTGACTAAGTTGGAAATTCAAAGGTTTCAAAACATTTGAGGTCATCCATTGTACTCCCATTTGATTAGTTGGAGTACTTTCTAAGAATTTCCTATTTTGAGTTTGATAGTTGATTGCAACTAGGAAAATGATTTGGTTTTTACGGAAATATTACCCATGAATCTCCTATATAAAAGGTGGGCATCCAAAAGATACATCATAGAATTTAACCATGAATCTATCTCTCTTTGAGAGAGAGAGAGAGATAGAAAGAAAGAAATCTCAATGACAATACTCCATAATAGGAGTGGGAAAGAGAAAGAAATTGAACATCGACAAGTCCAATCTACTAATTCTTGGAGGTCAAGGTGGTGCCCCAAGAGTTCCCTTATTACATGTGAATTATGTAGAGACTGAGGCACTTGTGAGTAGGCTTGGAGGATAAGTTCCATCATTAAATAGTATGAGTTCTCTCTCTACTTTTTTTGTAAGGACAATTGTGTCATTACACTACACTAGCTTTTGATCTAGATCTTGAAATATGATATCAACATTGAGTTTGATCAGTACTTTTGTTGGACAAGAAGATCATGTTAAGGTATATTTGATATACCTTATTCGTCTTTCATATATCAACACTTCATATCTATGATGGATCCTTGGCTGACGATTATGATTAGGATTTTAACCTATTGCACCCCTTCTCAAAAAATGTATATATATATGGTTATGACTATGAAGTGGAGTACGAATCCCTACCAAACATATGCTTAATTTTTGGAAAGTTAGTTAATGAAAGAAAGAACTGCAAAGTATTGGGGAAAGAATTAGTGTACCAATCCACTCCAAAATAAAATGAAGAAGGAGTAAGACAGGTAGAGGAAGAGAAGTGGAAGGCATACCAGTTAAATTTTCATGCCTATGAGGGGATCTTGGAATAAAGAAGACAATCAAAGATGATAACAAACTATTAAAGAAGGGGTTAATACATACAAAATATTAGAAAACGATTGTCACCAAGAACATTGTAAGAGGCTAAAGAGATAATACAAGAGATAGAGATGGCCAATGACCACTCAGGATCCAAACATTGAAAGAAAGAAGTACCAAGAAAGAAGAGATGATCTAATGATATGTCACCAACACAATTAAGAATCATGTGAGTTTAAGAGTATCAAAGCAAAACAAATCACATTGATTTCAGTGCTACCACACCACACAGTGGTTAATCCTAAAAATGACTTTCTGGTTTTCTAAAGAGATTAAAGTGAAGCAAGTTAAGCCACTTTATCAAGAACTATCATCACGATGAACATGGTGGACAAAATAGATGGAAGATACCCAATCACAAGTAGTACATCAATGAGATAGACATAATAAGAGCTTGAAGGAAAACATCAAATATGACTTTGTATCAAACAAGGAGTTGAATTATGAGAGTTAATGAGTAAAAATGAAGCAATGAGGTTAAATCTGATACAAAACATGGATTGTAAATTTGAGTCTATCTTCCACCCTTCATTAGTCTTATTTATGGTAGAAGTAACTTTCTATGATTTTAAGGGAATATGTAATGATGATACAAAGACATGAGGAGGAAAGAAGCAAACGAGGCTCTTGGACATGGAGTTCTCTAGACAACAATATACCTCTAGGAAAGGTAAGAGCATGCTTTCTAAAAGCTTATATAGGGAATTATGTAATACTAAGTGGATCAGGACCTTCTTCCCCTTTGTTTTCGAGCACATATTTCCTATAATCACTAATTATTGTCCCAATATTACCTAAAACCTAAAGAGAAGAAAAAAAGAATAATGGTTCAAGACCTAGGCAGCATAGAACCTGAATGAGAAGTTTTGTAATATTTAACTTACTCACTAGAAGAGTGGTCTATCTTACAAGTCAATGGAGAATGTGAATATCCTTATTTTGAAATGGAGCTCACAGCACAATAAGGGAAAATAAAATAAGAAAGAACAACTTTGGCACCATATATCTACTATAGAGGGAAAGTTGAGTAGTTAATACAGTTAATCTATGGAAAAGGAATGCATTAAAACTCAACTCGTCCTGGAGGAACTTTTGATTGAAGAAGGGGATGTTTGGAAAAAGTGGAGCTATATGACTTGGATAAAAACAATCATTACAACATCATGTTTACCACTAGTAATGAACACTAGGAAGTTCATGAACCTTATCACCAAGGTTAAATCACAATATGGATTTAGAATTCTGATATCCAACTCTTGGGTAATTATATGAACATTTTTTATATATTCTATTCTTAGAAGATAGTTAGCCAAATCCATACATGATTTAGGATATTCCATGCCACTTCATTAATTTACTCCATCCCAAATGAAACATTTGGGTGGGGTCTCAACTGAAGCTAGAGTCTAGAGAATCATGAAGAAGCTCTACCTTTGTAAAGTAGTTGGACCTGATGGAGTGAACAATCTATTTATCCATAGTAAGTGGAAATCTAGAGAAACATAAGTAATTCTTTTTGTGCACAAGTATATAATAGATAAACCCCTAAATGATTTGATGGGGAGTGCATCATTGATTTTCAAACCTAATAGAAAGAACCTTAAGAAGTCCAACCTACTAAAATGGATATCAATGAATAATATGTTTCTCAAATTAACCTCCAAGATCATTTTGTATACATGAAGAGAAGGATTTCTCAAATTATATAAGCTTTGTTCCTAAGAGGAGAATAATTGACAACTTAGTTATTATCCAAGAATTGATACATAATATGCACAAAAAATCTACTCCAGTATTCATTTCTATCAAGATTGAGCTATAGAAAGCATGCACATGGTGTATTGGAATTTCATCCACAATATTATCAAAATGGATTAATTATTTGTTAACATAATAGCATGCACTATGAACTATGTCACTAGTGGAAATATGACTATTATTGATACAAAGAGAAATTGGAATATTGTAAAGAAAATAAGGGTCTAATACATGGTTATGACTTGTCGCATTACATGTTTGTGATGTGTATGGAGCATCTTAGTCAACTGATTGAGAGTAGTGTTACTATATATAGGTGGAAATATATCAAACTCTCAAACAAGGAATTTTCAGTCTTGTACATATTATGGTTTTCTCTAGAGGTAGTGTTTGTTATATTGAATAAGTATTTATCTCTTTTAAGAAATTTATACAACCCTCAGGACAACATTCTATATAGAAAAGACAATAGTCTTGTTTTCTAGAAAGGATGCTAGACAAGAATAGCTTGACATATGATATGCTAGTGGTTTCAGTAACACAACTAATTTTAGTATGCACTTGTGTACTCTAATCTTCACAAAAGAGTCTCCAAAGATACTTATCTTTAATTTTTACATTAAAAGGGGAATAAGATCAATTGTCAGACATCTCACACTCTATACTTTGTAGGTCTATTATGCCTAGACAAACCCATTTTCAATCATGTTTGCAGATATACCAATCATACAATTGTTGTTGTTGTTCTTGTTGTTTAGTGTGGTAAGTTATATGCAGTGGTTTGCATGTTCATAAGGGGTGGTAGTCACAAACATATGCCAAAACTTTTTGGTGAACTGGAGTGCCCCGACCAACAGTGTGTCTGAGGTAGGCATGGGAATCATACCAATCAGACATTGGAATGATTCTCTTATTGTGACTAACAATTACGATTTAAAAATAGGAAGGAAGACGGTAGCAGAGAATGTATGGTTCACAAGCAAAAATCATGTCAACAACAAAAGGTTCTATGACAACACCCTTTTAGAGATCCCTAGTGATGAAGGAGAATAAAATAGTGCATGAGAAAATCTATGAGGTCAGTTATGTAGCATTTTATCATACCTCAATTCACAAGGGATCAATTCCCTAGTTTTCTCCTAATCCCAATGTACAATAATCCCATTGTAAATGAATGGATTTTATTTGCATAGCATTGTTCCATATCAAACCCAAAGGACAACACTTCTAAGTATTTAGGTAACTTAATTAGGAAGAGTATTTATCACAAGCATTGATTGCTGGTAGATTAACTACATTACAAGAATTCAATTACTAGATTATTATTAGTTATTAAATGGATGGAAGCACTAGGGTGAGTGGGTTTTTCTAGTGTTTCCTATTATATACTCTCTCACTACATCATAAACAAGCATACATAACTGTTGAGGTTGGGTAAATCCAGTCCTTTCATAATGAGGATTCAACCCAAGCTAATATCAGTCTAGGCTCCCCATCATGTTACATGGAGGTCATATACCCATGTCCTCTATAAAAACCCCATTCAAAGTTCTCATCAAGTATTTAACATGTAACAATTGATATCCTAGCTCTTAAGTTTGAAATCTTCTGCATTCTAGGTATGATAAACATGTAAATTACTAATCATACAATATTGGAAGCATTAAATGATTGATTAGAAACATAAAAAGATTCATATAGGATTAGATGCAAGTAAAATAAGTGAGTACCAGGATACTCCCTGCACCCTAGAGAGGGTACTGCTTTCTTGTCACAGCAAGGTCAAGTTTAACAAGAGAAAAGAGAAATAAGCATCATTATTGAGATGAAAGAAGGATAAAATTTAGTGTTCCATTGTCTAACTTCATGGTCAAAGTCAAATCAAGGTTGACATAGAAATAAAGTGGTACCCTAGATGTTGGTGTATCAGTCATCTTATTCTTTGGCATTCTATCATCCTTGATTATGTCAACCTTTTCAAGGAGCATTAGGTGGTTGATGGAATCAGCATCTGACTTGTCAATATTTAGAAAAAACCACAGTGAGCTTAGGTGGAGGCGGTTATGGCTTCCAAAACTATTGTCAATTCATCTCCTACATAGTGCTTCAGGGTGGAGTTTATTAGTTTGGAGGCATGAAAGATATGCCTCACAAACGAGATTGAGGCCATATATTTATAGGTAGTCACATTGGCTTGGGGCATCAAATTCCAGTGGCCTTTAGTAATGGCATCGATTGTGGTGTGGAAGAAGATGTTTTGTGATGATTTTTGTGAGCAAGTGGTCCATTGGCCAGGGTTTTGGACACTAGTTGCCTTTAGTAATGACATCAAAAGTGTCATGAAAGAAGATATTTCATGATGGTTGATGCAAGAAAGTGTGTGATTGTCCAGGGAATGTATGGGAGAGGATGTGTTGAAAGGTTGTTAGAGTAAGGGTTGATGTCATGGGGCTATCAATAGTACATCGTTGTTGGGTAGAGTCCAATGGAAATTTATTAATGACCGTAATAGGGTCCATCATTTGAGGCCTCAATGGGACTGACCCGTGGAGGTTTATTGTAGATGAATGCATCTATGCTTGGGTTGCTGGAAAGCCATCAGTACTTGGAGCTTGATAGGGTCTCAGTCATGGATGGTAGAATTTCACTACATCTAAGTGACCCTTAATGGCTAATGGCCTCAATCGGTTGAGGACCTAGATGGTTTTACTAGTTGGATCACACATGGGGTGGTTTGTGTTAGCAAATACCACATAACATAAAATTTCTCTGTAGTTTCTTTCATTTTTCCAAACAAGTCCTTCTTGCACAATTGTAATTCCTCTCACCTTGGTAGAATTTGGAAAATAGTCAAAGATAGAAGTTATCTGCCAAGAGATGGTTCATTAAAAGGCTAATCCAAGCTCTTTTCATCAAACTCAAATTATGGTAAGAGTTGAAAGGTCCATAGAAGGTTGAAAAATAGTATGCCTAGTTCACCATGTTCTACCACTACAGGGCTCAATCCAAAATAAGGGTTTGATCCTCGCTCAAAAGGGACACATGTTAGGTGTTTAACATATGCAAGTCAAATGAAATTGGAACACTTTTTGAGATATTGTATTATGTAGACCTGTCAAATGGGTGGGTGGGTTGGGTTTGGGTTGGGTCATTGCGGGTAGTAAAATTATGGTAAGAGTTGAAAGGTCCACAGAAGGTTGAAAAATAGTATGCCTGGTTCTACCACTATAGGGCTCAATCCAAAATAAGGGTTTGATCCTCACTCAGAAAGAACACATGTTAGGTTCTTAACATATGCAAGTCAAATGAAATTGGAACACTTTTTGAGATATTGTATTATGCAGACCTATCAATTGGGTGGGTGGGTTGGATCATTGCGGGTGTAGGTCTCATCGGTGTGGGTTAAGAAAATGCAAAATCAAATAGGTGGAGCAATAGCAAACCAACCCGACCCAGTGGCTTGCGGGTCCACCCGTAGATGCCCATTTAATATGTGTACAGTAAAAAAATATGTTGCTAGTTATCGCTCAACCCAAGAAGTAGAATAATTCATCATAAATTTTAGTGCAAACATATGATAATGAGAGGAAACATCCACTATGTTTGATGTCAAGCACAACATACTATCCCATGCATTATTTTACCATAAAATATTAAGGAAAAAATCAACTATTGTAATATAAAACTAAAAAATAATGATCAAGATGTCACAAATAGCCTAATATATCACTATAAGAACATTATATTTTAAATGTAGTATTAGAAATTACTAACATAACATGTACTTATGGTTATCTACTTCACAAAATAAACATAAAAAGAATATAATTGATGCGACTAAATATAAAAAATGCAACATAATCACTATGTGGTCATTAACATAAACAACAATATAGAATACAACTACTTTGTTTTCATTAGCATAAAAATTTAATAAAACATATCAATCGCGACCTTTAAAATGTGCCTTTTTACATTACATGCATTACACTTTAGACATTTAACTACTTTATACATGTGTGGATGTGGCATGTCTTAAGAGTCATACATGTATTGTATTTATTTTAACATATTTGTCTAAATTTATTGGGTAACCCACAGGTGTCGCGGGTCACCTGTGAAACCCACTATTTAAAAAAGTGGGTATGGATTTGGGTGATTTCTTGCAGGTGAGAAATTTCATCACCCAAACTCAACTTAATCGGTTCAGCATGTGTGTGCACATGGATTTTAACCCTATTTCACAAGTTTAGTATTGTGTATATGTAAATAACTCAGTGTTTTATAAAGTCAAACAAAAATAGAATATGAATAACCAACCTAATGCTCAGTTGTATTTAAATTGGTATGATTGATGGCCATGAGTCACCCTACTACAAAGTCCCTAAATTTCTCTATTTGATCTTGATCCTAGGTGTTGTAGTAGAGCCTTTGTGGCCCATTGATCGACATGGTACCATGGTCTACTCATTTCCTCTTGGTTAAAATTTTCTTCTGAATTACCATCCTATGCTAGTACATAGGGATTGATGCTTAAGCTTCTCATGAAAATCAAATAATTACATTAAGGCCCTATCAAATTAAGATAAAATTAATGGATCAAATTCATAAGTAAAATGATAAATCTAGATGCTAAACTAAGTTAAATGCATGACTAAAATTAGAATTGATATGTAATTATAAATGATTGGGAACATACAAGACAAAATGGCATGGACAGATCATTGGGTTCTTCCATTTTTGCCTCATCCAAGAAAGTAGTATTTCTCTAAAATCAAATCTACTCGATATGAAAGTTGAATCTCTTACCAATCTAGATGTAACATACCATAATTAGAACCCTACCTTAGAAGTTTGACCCCTTTGACTTAGCCAAACAAGGTTTAGTACAACCCTAATGAGCTAATGCATGTATAAATCACCCTAATGTAACCTAATTTTCTTACATTAGATCTAGACCAATAATGTAACATAAAATGTGTCACAAGTATTATGTAGAGAGTAACATAATAAATCATGCTTAATAATCATATATGAAACATATGGAGATAATAAAAATATAATTGGTCGAATAATTGACTAATGGGCCACTAATGGGTGATATCACATATCTCATAAAAATAAGTCCTAAAAGTGAAATCTAAGTTTAAAATCATGTCCCTTGGGACCTAATTGCCTTGGGAGTCAAGTTTCACATTATTCACATAATAATAATTAATTTAAATTCATTTTGGAAAGAGAAGATCTAAGTTTTTCCCAAACTATCAAATAAAATAATAAATGACTCCAAAAGAGGAAAATAATTTTGGATTTGTAATCTACATAATAAATATAGCCTTTGGGTGAATTTACATCCAATTTGGAGAAAGTTTGTTTAAAAGGCGAAATCAAGAGAATGAAAGTGTGTAGAACCTTCAAAATATTAAATAAATACTCAAACAACTCCAATATGTAAAATTGATGACAAATTCATATCCAACACATTAAATATGAATTGTGGGTGAAGTTTCATCAAACTTGGATAATCCTAATGTCATTGATGAAGGAGGAAAGAGAAAATAGGATTTGATTTATTTAACCCATTAAAATTTCTCAAAAGGAAAATCTAACTGCACAATCAGAATCTACATGTTTAAATTAAGCCTACGCGCAAAGTTTAGTTTGATTTGGATAAGTCTAGAACCTTAATTGAGGAAAGAGAAAATATATGCATTAATTGGATTTCGCTTTAGTTTAAATCGGATTTAATAGATGTCACATTTATTTTTCCTTTTTCTTTCTTTTCTAGACCATCGGATAGCTCGTGTTTATTTCCCTTTTCTATGGATCTGATTGACAGCCCTAGAGTCATATCCCCTACCTATCCTAGTACAAGTAGGACTTCAGTTTCCCGTACAGTAACGAAGATCTTTAGCATATGATCTCTTTTCCTCTCCTCCTCGTGATTTTCCGAATTTCTTTTTGCAATTCTTGTCTCTTTCTGGTCTTGAGGATCCCTATTTTGGAAGGGTTTTCTCCTCTCAATCGATGGGTCAATGAGAGCATTCCCCCCATGACCCCCGATCACCCTACAATCGTTTGCCATCGCCCCTTTGGCCCCAACTTCCCTGCAACCCCCTTTTGCTACTCCAACTTCCTATTTCGATGACGGCGACCTCGAAAGTGGTGTTTTCGTGCTCAACAATGACTCATCTCAGTTGAGTTTGGCTCTTGGAGGTGTGGGCTTGATTCAGACACCTTCAACTTGCTCGATTAGTAGGTATACTTGTTTTGCCCTTTTCTTTTAGTTTCTAATTATCTAGGTAATTAGCGATCTGTGATCATATTATCACTGGTTTTCTTGGCCCTTTCGCTTCAGTTTTGGATGATAGTTCATTCTCCACTTTTATTTTGGTTCTTATTTGGCTCTCTCTCTCTCTCTCTGTCCAAGCCTTCTAGTTTCTCTAGTAATGGTGGAGGATCTTTCTTAAGTTTTAAGCGACCGTTTTCTTCACAGTTTTGTTCTTTGAGTTTGGAGTTGTCTTAGGAACACAGTTCCTTTAGACACCTTGACCTAAATCTATTTGGTTCGAGATCTGGATCTCAGATATCACACTATGGTGTTTGGATTTTGTGTGTTCTTCATGAGGAATAAAGTCCCTAATGCTTTTCCCTCTCTACACTCCTCTTTGTTCTTCATTTTAGTTTTATCGACGAAGGGCTTTTTCGTCTTTTTCCATGGTTCCCTCTCATCTGATTTGCACTAGTCGCGGATAAGTTGGATGAGTGCCTACTGATTTGGACGGCTCTAAGTGGGTCGGCCCAGTCCACTTGGCCTCTCCCTCTCTCTTTTCTCTTTCTCGCTTCTCAATGCTAATTTGGTATTTTTCTAATTTCCTATTGGTTGGTTTTGTAAAATCGATAACTAACTATTCCTTGATTAGAAAAATATGCATAAATAGTCAATAAAATGAGAAAAAGAAGATCTAACTGATGATACTAATCTTGACACCTAATTCTAATGTTTATATAAAAGTGGATATTAATAGATTGATGTAAATAAGTAATAACTTGTAAAATTCATAACTAATAATTTATAAGTCAAAAAATATAATAAAGTATGTTATGAACTAAGAAAAGTATAACCTAAGCATGGCATGGTTTTGATAACCTAATCCACTAATAATAAAAAGGCAATTTTTAGGGTTTTGAATAATTAATGGAAACCTAACCCTAATTCCACATAAATGCATCATAGGTTCTTTGGAGGCCTATGTTTAGACATAGACTTGACTTTGGATAGAGTAGACTCTAAAGTATAGGTATATTTTCATCCTCGATTATTCTTATTGAGAAATTATCATATTTTCTTCTTTCTCTCGGTCCTATGGACAATAGCCTATACACATTGCTCTTATCTTTGGATATCATGGTTCTTGTAAACTATCTTATTTGTGGTAATCTTAGACATTCTCTTGACTCTTATCTTGTGCCTTGGTGCATGTTGGACTTGTGATGATATGTGTCCACTTTGAGGTGGATGTTTATTTGTGGATATGTGATATCTTGTTTCCACTTGCATGTGGATGTATGTGTTATCCATTGTGTGATGGAAACATTGTATAATTCTGACTATACTTTTTGCATGCCTCTACATTTTACATGCTATGAGATTCAATAGCACTAGAGTAGTGTAAATTGCATTGGTTTTTGGGTAGTATTCCCCTAGTTTTTATTGAGGAGAGTGGAAGTATTCCATTCTCAATTTTATATATTAGGGAGATTGGCAGTATTCTTTTTTCTATTAGGTTGCAAGTTTATGAGACTTGGCTGACTTTGTGTTTATGTTATTCTAGGGCTATGTTTATCTCACATGCATGCAGGATGATGATAATTGATTATGGGTTATGTGCCCCAATCTCATGATATGTGCTTTTGTGGCACAAGTTTATTGTTTTGGTTATTACAAGTATCTTCTTTTATTATGTGATGATGATTCCTATCTTTTATGCCCTTGTGGGTAGTCCTTATCTCTTGTGTGGGAAGCATTTATTCTTGATGTCCTTTGGTCAATATATTGCTCAAGTTTTCTTTAGTATGCACATACCAGCTTTTTGCTGATGTTTCTTTTTCTTCTCTTCTTTTGTGGGGTATTCTTCCAACCCCAGGTTAGATCAAAGAGAGGTGAACTTTGACATCAACCTTTGTAGCTGAGCTTTTGGGATACTTGAAGATGTGGTTATATAACCCTCGACTTGATCTTTGCCTTATCTGTTTAGTTTTCCTTTTTGGACACCCATGTGTGGTTAAGTGATGTATAATTTATCAAGCTTTGTAATAGTTAGAACTTTCATATTCTGCTGTTATATTTTTGGTATTGTGATACATACATGTGGAAAATATTGGTACACATCCCTTTGGTGAAAAATTTTATGTGGTGTTTGGTTTAAGGGATGTGGCCTTTTCTTTTCTAGTAGAGAGTGGATCCCCTCTCAGGTCCCACTCCTTACATCATGGTATCAGAGCATGTAGTTGTTGGTTATATAACTATTTCAAACTTGTCTCCCTTAGGATGTTTACCTTTTTCCATAGGTTGCTTATACATAGTGTCCTTGCCCTGTGCAGGAAAAAACCCTAATGGCATGAGATAACTCGATGATTGACAACTAGTACGGTTACGAGACACCCCAAAACCCTACATTTGGTCAGGAGAGCCCATCTTCTGCTAGTACGGGTGTAGTCATCTCTCCAAGGCAAGAGTTGGCTATGTTTCAACAATGTTTTGCTACTACCATGGCAGGGAAGATGAAGGACTTGTCTGTACCTAAAAAGCTGAAGGAGTTCTCAATCATGGAGTTCATGAAGATGCAACCACCCTCCTTCAAGGGTGAAGGTGAAATAGAGATGGTCGACAAAGTTGATGATTGGGTGTTATCCATACAGAGGACTTTTGATGGTATGGCATGTCCTCCACACTAGAAGGTTAGGTTTGCTTCATATGTTTTAGATGGACCAGCAAGAGTTTGGTGGAATGGGATTGCAAGGACTAGAGACATCTCAACCATGTTGTGGGTGGAGTTTTTGGCTCTCTTTCATGGGAAGTACATCTGTGTTGCTACTTTGAAGAAGAAGGAAGATGAGTTCTATAGTTTGAAGCAAGGTTCCATGTCAATTTCTTTTTATGTACAAAGATTTCTATTGCTTGAGAGATATGCTTTTAGACTTAGTGAAGAGCATAGAGCCGACCTATATCAGCAATGACTCAACTACAAGGTGGGTCGTTCTCTTATCCCAGGAGCTCAGAGATCACACCACAGTGTTTGGGTTTCACATGTTCTTCATGGGGGAACAAAGTCCCAAGTGCTTTTCCCTCTCTACCCTCCTCTCTGTTCTTCACTTTAGTTTTATCGACGAAGCACTTTTTTGTCTTTTTCCATGGTTCCCTCTCATCTGATTTGTGCTAGTCACGGCTGAGTTGGATGAGTGCCTACTGACTTGGGTGGATCTAAATGGTCCGTCCTAGTCCACATGGCCTCTCCCTCTTTCTTTTCACTTTCTCACTTTTCAACGATGATTTGGTATTTTTCTAATTTCCTATTGGATGGTTTTGTAAAATCGATAACTGGATATTCCTTGGTTAGAAAAATACGCATAAATAGTCAATAAAATAAGAAAAAAAAGATCTAACTGATGATACTAATCTTAACACCTAATTCTAATGTTTATATAAAAGTGGATATTAATGGATTAATGTAAATAAGTAATAACTAGTTAAATTCATAACTAATAATTTATAAGTCAGAAAAATATAATAAAGTATGTTATGAACTCAGAAAAGTATAACCTAAAACATGGCATGGTTTTGATAGCCTAATCCACTAATAATAAAGAGGCAATTTTTAGAGTTTTGAATAATTAATGGAAATCTAACCCTAATTCCACATAAATGCATCATATGTTCTTTAAAGGCCTAGGTTTAGACCTAGACTTGGCTTTGGATAGAGTAGACTCTAAAGTTGTGGTATGTTTGCATCCCTGATTATTGTTATTGAGGAATTATCCTATTTTCTTCTTTCTCTTGGTCCTATGGACAATAACTTATACACATTTCTCTTATCTTTTGATATCATGGTTCTTGTGAACTATCTTATTTGTGGTAATCTTGGACATTCTCTTGACTCTTATCTTGTGCCTTGGTGCATGTTGGACTTGTGATGATATGTGTCCACTTTCAGGTGGATGTTTATTTGTGGATATGTGATATCTTATTTCTACCTGCATGTGGATGTATGTGTTGTCCATTGTGTGACGGAAACATTATATAATTCTAACTATACTTTTTACTTACCTTTACATTTAACATGCTATGTGATTCAGTAGTACTAGAGTAGTGTAAATTACATTGGATTTTGGGAAGTATCCCCTAATTTTTTTAGGAGAGTGGCAGTATTCCATTCTCAATTTTATATATTAGGGATATTGGCAGTATTCCTTTCACTATCAGGTTTCAAGTTTATGAAACTTGGCCGACTTTGTGTTTATATTGTTCTAGAGCTCTTTTTATCTCACATGCATGCAGGATGATGATAATTTATTATGGGTTATGTGCCCCAATCTCATAATATGTGCTTATGTGGCACAAGTTTATTATTTTGATTATGGCAAGTATCTTCTTTTATTACATGATGATGATTCCTATATTTTATGCCCTTGTGGGTAGTCCTTATCTCTTGTATGGGAAGCATTTATTCTTGATGTCCTTTGGTCAATATATTTCTCAAGTTTTCTTTAGTATGCACAAACCAACTTTTTGTTGATGTTTCTCTTTCTTCTCTTCTTTTGTAGGGTACTCTTCCAACCCTAACTTGGATCAAAGAGAGGAGAACTTCGACATCAACCTTTATAGCTGAGCTTTTGGGAGACTTGAAGAGGTGGTTTAGATGACCCTCGTCTTGATCTTTGGCTTATATGCTTAGTTTTCCTTTTTGGACACCCTTGTGTGGTGAAGTGACGTATAATGGCAAGCTTTGTAATAGTTAGAACTTTCATATTCCGCTGTTATATTTTTGGTACTATGATACATACATGTGGAAAGTATTGGTATACATCCCTTTGGTGAAAAATTTTATGTGGTGTTTGGTTTAAGGGATGTGGACTTTTCTTTTCTAGTAGGGAGTGGATCCCCTCTCGGGTCCCACTCCTTACACTAGATGAAGTCTGGAATACTGAGTTTATGAATATATATATATATATATATATATATATATATATATATATATATATATATTCCTAGTTTGAAAACTACATATATCAATAATTTACCTCAAATAATGCATACACCTCGATGTGATAAATGTATGTGGAACTTTACATTTGATTGGAAAGCCTTTGTTAGATTTTATTATAAATAGATGCAGCCCAGAGATCATATACTCTTGTTGAGCTTTGGGACAAGATATAAACCTCTAAGTTACCTACAAAGATAAAATGTTTCTTGTGATTAGTATGGAGGACCTAGCTTGATCAATGTGAGAAGCTTCAAACTATAATTCTTGTTCATTAGAAATTGTCCTAGATGCAATGAAAAATAAGAAAATGGCATGCATAAGTGTGATGAATGCATATAAAAAGTCATGATTTCTTGTATTTTTCCATTGTGTTTGGGGAGAACAACAAGGCGAATTGGGTTGCAAAAAATTTCAAAAATGATCTTAGGCATAATACAAAATTTTCTATATGCTTTTAATATCTAGAACTATAGAAACAAGTTAGTTTTTTAATTAACATCCCTAAAAAAGGAGCATCAAGTATGGTTTATCAAGAATCAAAAGGGTCAAGTACAAAAAGCATGGGACCAAACATATAATAGTTGTATATCTATATCACATGTTGAAGTCGTATTATGAACTCCTCCAAGTAACTGGTTGAATATCAATGTTAATGAGCCAACAAAAAAGAACCGGACTGCCATCAGTTGTTGGAAGACATGCTAATGGCAGTTGTAAATTTGGTGTTTGGGAAAGATAGAAGAGTTGGGGTTATTATTTTTCCTCATGATGTTTTTAATAGAAATGAGAGAGCAAGTTGTTGATAAAAACATACTCTTCCATGACCATGTAGCTCCTTGCTGAATGCAGTGATGGATTTCCTTTTTTTTCATGTTGGAAAGAAAAAAAAAATCATGGAAGCTTTAATTTGGAAATGGGAGGTCGATACAACTCACATAAGTGGAGAGACTAATTACCTAGCTTCTGGTCTTACTAAGTACCATCTTAAAAATGATGTTTAAGTTGTATACTATGGCACTCCTCAACTAAGTTAGGTCATTTATGGTTTCTTGCGTCTTCATGTAATGGCGGTAGCAATGCTATATCATTATTCTATTATATATCTTATGTACTTTATTTTATATGGAACTTAAGAGGGGAACGGGATAAGTAATGGTATCTCCTTACGTTCCAGAAAAGTTAACTTACGAAGTAGATTGTTGGTAGCATTTTTTCTACTTTCAACTTCACTAGTTGCTAATATTTTAGCATAGGAGCCATCATTGTTCTCACCCTTATCTATATTATTCATTACCGTGCAAAAATTAGATAGTAACAACGAATATATTTGGCTAGAATGAAACAATTATCATTGGTACTAAATATTGGATCTTTCGGAAAATTTAATACCTCCATTTTCACTTGGAAATCTAGAGAATCTGAAATAAACGTGTAAAAAATATGTTTGATCATTTTTTTAAGTTTTTTTAAGAAAAATGAAAATTTCAGGTTGTTGAGATTATATGTGGTTTACTTGGGTCATTTTTTTTCCTGCATTGAATCCACGTCGATACTGAAAAATGATAAACCATTATATCAAAAAACATGTAATATCAACTGTGAGAATGTTACAATTGATTATTTGCATTGGAATAAACCAATTAGTCACGACATTATGCCAATGAAGTATCTCTCTAAGGTATTCCATTATGAGAGGTGGGGTTTTATTGACTCTCTAGAGTAACATTTCCAAAATCTGGAGTCCTTCCTTATAGGACTTTCTGAATTGATTTTACCTTCTTATTTACAGCAATTTTTTTAGTTAAATTTGCTGGACACAAGCAAAGAACAAATGAAGAAACTAATCACTAATAAGATAAATATTTTAAAATAAAGTTAACACGATATATGTATTGTTATTATATCGGAAGAAAAAAATGATAAAATACAAAACATAACAAAATATCAAATTAACATCAATCACAGATAAACTCTCATTGACGTAAAAGTACTAAAATATAAATAAAATAAAGTAGCTAACAAAGATATACTCATTGAAAATGTGGCGAAAAAACAAAAAGAGGAAGTGAAGATAATATGTTATGTGTAACATCATAAGATTTCTTAGTATGTACAAATAGTCATCAGAAACATCATACGTAAATCATTTAACTTCTTTTGTCAATTGGTAAGATTATGGGAATTTATGGTGGCATAATTTGAAAGGATATTTTGTTAAAGTGCGGCATTCTATCCATGTCAAGGAATCGATAAAGCAATCAACTTCATCAAATCTAAATAGAGATTTTTTTTCATTGTTACAATTACGAACTATTTGACACAAAGGATGCACTTCGCGTCTAATAAAGTCTGTCCAATAAAGCAATTGTCACCTTTAAAATGGAAGTAGCAAATCATAACAAGCCAAATATGATTAAGGAAGAAATTTCATTATAGAACTAAGAAGTTGTGCACATACTACACTTGGTTGTGAGAACCAAGTGTAATTACGAAAATCCAACACAAATATAGTACAAAAATTAACATCTCAGAAATGATCTATTAAAACTAATTTTCACATGTGGTTAAATAATAGCTACTATTTAAACACAAATACATTTGAATATTCAAAATGCATTATAATATAAACCACTTAATCGTGTAGTAATAGAAGGGCGTATTAGGTAAAAGGACATAGTCAAAAACCCAAATGTTATATTATAAATGCAAACCAAAAAGCAATAACACCCATTTAAATCTAATGTCATTTGATGAACTATGGGGGAAAGCTTATTCCCTCCATAAATCTCTTGGAAGTGTTCCACATTCTCAATGCAATAGTTCAACCATATTACTAAAATGCATTTCTTGACATCAATTTTGTGTCAGCTATTATGTACAAATGTAAGTAGAAGCTAAACAAGTATTAATCCTAATGTAAAATAAAATCATAGCATGATTATTGTGTTTTTATATAGTAAGTGACAATGGAAGATATTGTATATGAAACTTGTTTTATAGATTCAAGTGAATGAAAAAATACATCTCTCTCTAGAAGATTGGGTTTACCTTCTCTTTATTGGGTGGTATTGTTTTCCCTAGCCCTAGTGGTTGTGTCCGCCGTGGACTACCCACCCAAACTCCAGAAGATGTGTTGATTCTCCTTTCTAGCTTTTTTTTACATCCATGTCTTCCCATTGTCTAGGCCCACCATATATCCTTGTTGTGGGTTACATATCCTTCCTTTGCCACCTATCTATGTTTCCACTCCATATTTTTTAGGTTGGAGGTATTGACATCATTCAAGCTACATCCATCTGTTGGTATGTATGCCCAGAGAGCCGATCATGCAATGAGTGTAATGGCATAACTTGTAAAAATGATTTGATTATTAGTAAAAGGCAAGCTTCCAATTTATTATGTTTAATCAGTTATGAGATAATGATGTAACATTATAAATGTCCAGAGAATAATACTAATCGATGACATATCTCTTCAAGTACATGACTTCGCAGAAATAAGTTCATACGGATGTTAAGATTATATATATATATATATATATATATATATATATATATATATATATATATATATATATGTGTGTGTGTGTGTGTGTGTGTGTGTGTGTGTATATATATACATATACATATATATATATATATATATATATATATGTGTGTATATATGTATTTATTATGTCCCTGATCAATTATTATTGTAGAAGGTTGATAGAAAACAATAACACATAAGATCGGAGTGTGAGTTGGTTGATGACTGAATCTCAATAGTCATGATATGAAAATATCAAACCAATCACACAGATGCATGTTAGAGAACATTGTATCGGAAAGACTCACTGTGAAACTGACACATAGAAGCCATGATCATGGAAGTCATAGTTAGCTCTCATAGTGATGGTGGTGGTTGTGGTTCTTAGACCTGAAGTCATTGCACTCATCACATGTCATTGGGTACACTTTGACATCATCAAACGTAGTCTTGAAACATGGGTTGTAATAAAGGTGATGATTGGGTGACTTTAACACAGGGGATAGACTATGAATGATAGAAATGGGATTTGTCCCTCCTATAAGAGTTTGATGTTCTACGCCTCTTGATTAGTGAGACTGATAAATGCATGACCATGCACATGTGAGTTGATATGTGATATTGAGCTTATATATATCTCAGACAGTCTTCTCTGGTTCAAGAAACAAGATTGAATGATGAAGAGGATGACTGCTCCATGCCTCGAGTTCAATTTGGACATCAGTGATAAAGGAACTATACAAACACTACAACAACATACACAGATTATAGGTTGAAGTTTTTCTCCAACTCTCCATTTACTTGGGCAGCATTGATGTGCAACTAGGCATCGCTCATTGCTTATGATCTCATAACTTGTTATGGACATTCACTTCCAATGTAATATGGGACCTATATGGTCACACACATAGGTCTCATACTAGAAGAGGAGTTTAATCTTGAATGACAGATGAATTAATTGCTAAAGCATTTAGGTAATTGATTCAGACAATAAGCAGCCTGACTGCACTACCAAATGCCTGTCTCATGGCATGAGACGACCGTCTGGAGTGCCAAGCAGCCATCTTAAGGGTTGAGGTAGGCGGTTGGGGGTGTCAGACTGATTCGATTTGAAATTGGATATGGATTGAACCAATCAGCCTGACTCGGCTCACCAGACGGCCATCTAGATGAGTATGACAGTTGTCTCACATGGGCGAGATGGACCAGTTCATCCGTGAGAAGGTTCTAGATATTTTTAAGTTTGTTTCAGTTGTACATTACTTATTGTGCAAGAAATTAATATGTAATATTAATTGGAAACCAATTTCCAATCTTGTACGCAATTGGAAAACTACAAAATGACTGTCTCGCATGCTAGATGACTGTATGGTGTGCCATATGGTCATTTCAGTGGTTGTATGTTACAAAAACTCAAGATCTTCTGGTCCCTTCCACTCCTATACAGACTGGGAACCCAGGTCCAAACCCCGGTTATAGATAGATGGATATTGGGGGCTTCCCAGAACACAACACAAATAATTAAGAATTAGTTGCTCTGATAAATGTTGCCCTTTATGGTTGTGGTAATGATGTGAAAAATTATAGAACTAACAAACTCACTTGGGGTTGAGATCCCCAAGATTTAACCAAAACTAGTGTGCAATAATACCACCCGCAAGCAGACGGGTCTTATCACATTATAGTTGAGGATCGAATCCCAAAGGACAACGTTTTTAAGAATCTTTGTTAGTTGAATCTAGCTCAAGTAAGACTAATATTTATAATGGTTGATTGGTTTGCGGTTGATTAAACTAAATGCAAGAAAGTAAAAGAGCAGAATTAAAGTTTGTTCTAGATTAATGGTATGGAATCGTTGGTATGGTACCGGGTTTCACCACCACTACACATGCAAACACATCCAAACACATAACTTCCAGGCAAGCATCTAACTAACCAAATTGAACTGCTTCAAACCTTCCCGGAGGGATGTTTAGGCCTGCGTAAGCATCCCCTTAGGCATCATATTTCTCGTCTCCATCTGGATCATGCACTCACGGTTCCAAAGATACAACATCTAACTAAGGTTGTGGTCCTCCCTGAGGGATGTTTAGACCACAGAAGCATCACTGTAGGCTAGATGGCTCATCCCCTCATGGATCATACACTTACGACCTCAAGGAACCCCATTCTATTTCTAGTATGGGAGTCAACCACGCTAATCGACAAGTAAGCAGGTAATCGATCTACAGGCAAACATCAACGATTAACAAAGAAGATACAAAATCCAACTAAGGTTGTGGTCCTCCCTGAGGGATGTTTAGACCACAGAAGCGTCATCGTAGGTTAGATGGCTCGTCCCCTCATGGATCATACACTTGCTACCTCAAGGAATCCCATTCTATTTCTAGTCTGGGAGTCTAACTCATTAAATGACATTCTACCCTACATATAGAAATTCTCACAATGTAGGGAAGAACAAGATGAAATCAAGAAGATAATCAAACTACGAACATTATCAATTAACAATGAAATGGAAAGTTATATACATTGCCTTGGAATGTTAAATGTAAAGACATGAAAGCATGGGCAGCGGGGCTAGTCCTCGCACCCCAGTGAAAAGAGACTACTCGCTCATGATGCAAGAAATAAGAAGAACAAGAGAGAAGGAGGATTCTGTCATGAGCATGATGAAGAAGATGGTCACAGCTCAGTGAAGATGAAGCGGTCTTCTACTTCACGTCGGGGTAGATCTAGACGGGGAGGAAGAACCACCAAGGTAGGCTGGGCAGACCTTCTTCTCCACCTTCTTTCTCTTCTCAGCCTCCTTTCTCACAACAAGAGGAGATGTGGACAGGTTGATAATGGCATGAAGATGGTGGAGTGGCATTGGAGTGGAAGAGAGACCGATCCTTACTCAAGTAGCCTCTCGGCGTCCTGGAATCGATGCCTAAAAGAGGACCCTTGTGGTCCTATTTATAGGCTTGGATGGGGTGCTCACGTTTTTGCTGTGAGTTTGCTCCAAATGGTTTGGAGCAAATGATTTGCTCGAATGGTTTGGAGCAAACGGTCTTGGAGACCGTTTGACATCGAAACGGTCTTGTATTAACCTTCATACAGTTCTAGCTTGATCAGTCTTGAGTCTTTGTCCAAACAGTCTTGGAGACTGTTTGATGGCCAAACGGTCTTGGACTTTTGAATGCTTTCGGGACCCAACCGGTTTTGCTTTGATGGATCTTGATTGCCTGCACGGTCTCGAGTCCAAATGGTCTTGAGTCCAAATGGTGTTGAGTTCCACGGTCCCGAGCAATCGGTCTTCACTTCAAACGGTTTCTATACCAATCGGTTTCGGAGACCGTTCTACATCCAAACGGTCTTGAGTATGTCCGTAGGCCAAACGGTCTTGGAGACCGTTTGATGACCAAACGGTCTTGCGTGATTGCATCCATACGGGTTTGATCTCTAACCATTCTTCGAGACTGTTTGATGGCCAAACGGTCTTGAGGACTAGTTGGTCTCCAAACGGTCTTGCTCTTGATCGATCTTCACTTGATTGTCCAAATGGTCTTGAAATTGTTAGGTGTCATACGGTCTTGAGATTGTTTAGGCTCATGCGGTCTTGAAACCGTATGGGCTCAAACGGTCTTGAGACCGTTTAAGTGAATGTCTAAGATTGAGAGGTCAAAACCGCATGGGCAGGTCGTTAAGGCAAACCATTTGGTCAAGACCGAAGTTGAGAGGATCTTTGAGTGAATTCCATATGATGGTTTAGCCTTATCAAGACCTGCACAAAATCAATATAAATCTAGTAAATATTCTAAATAATTGGATCAATTGAGAAGTCATGCATTTTGTAATATTAAGTGGATGAAAGTGAGAGAATTGAATGAAATTAATCCCAAAAAGGTGACTGAAAATCATGATGAATAGAGATTCATCAGAATACCCCAAACTAAAATGTTGCTCGTCCTCGAGTAACACAAAATCTAAAACAGTCGCCAAATGAATACTTTCTGATCACGTGATTGCCTCCTCTTCACATCATGATTGTTTCCTTTCTGCTCCGTGTGACTTAGCATCTCAACTTCCTGAGACCACTGAACACATCTTACCATATCTTTGTTCCTGAGTTCATTTTCCAGCATCACTTCTTCCTCACTTTTTCCAACAACAAGCATTTCTAAGAGTTTCGTAAGAGTCCAGAGATACTCACAGAATAAAAAGTGTGCACCTGATCTGACACTGGTGTATTTCAGGGTAGTGGGGGCATTTATTGTGCCTTTAGGTAGAAAAGGGAGTGAAGGGTGGTATGGAAGGAAGAAATAAATCTCTCCTCTATTTGACTCAATATTTTATGATATTATTTACAATTTCATTTATTGCATTTTTTGTGCGAATCTCTCCTCTATTCGACTCGAGATTGCATTTTTTGTGTGCGCTTTGGCATCTTTTCTTGGTGATACGCCCCTATAAATTTGCGAGGGATATGGAAGAAGCGGATATAGAGGGAAGTGGCGTGCCACCCCGAACTTAGAGTTTGGCACTATTTTGGCTATTTTTGTTTCTTTTTGATGGATGGAGATGTATGAAGATGATAGAAGAAGTGTAGAAGAGAGTTCAGATCAGAATGCAACTTGATTTACAATTTCGTGCACTGGGTTGTTCTATTTATCGTACTCTTCTCAAATAATGACTTGATGAGGATCCAGTGGGGATTCCATGATATTGTTCCACTAGTCAGTTAGGAGGCACAACGTGTTTGATCCCTATCAGTTCGACAGACACATGCCATTTTTGCAAAAAGATCATGATGTTAGGATTCATAAGCTTGACATGATGATTTCAATCAAAAGGCTAGTTTTCAGAAAAAGGTTCTTTTGAGGATCTGCTTTGAATAACGAGGGTATAATGATTTAAAATGCATAAAGATTGAAATGAAAAAGTGTCAAAACTTCATTCAGTTTTTGTGCAATTTCTTTGAAAAACTTTAAAATTTTTGAAAAAAATTGAAAATTTTGGTCAAAAATATGGTGAAATCTTTATGTCTGAGATAAATGGGTGAAGGTGAAAAGTAAAATACGTACCACCCACCCTCCACCCCAAACTTAGAAATTTTCTCATCCTAAGAAAACTCTAAATCTGAGATGGAGGGGAAAGTTCATGTTGGTCGGACCACAAGATGTGGTTGCATTCCAATCAGCATGTGTCCTCCATCTGAAAATCTCAAAAATAAGGATTCATCATATTTAAAGATTGCATCTCGTGATGCAATTTTTATTTATTGCAAAATTATCTAGAAGAAAAGTAAAAACAAAATTAAGAAAAATTTCTAGTTCAAAATTAAAACGAAATATGAATTTATTGGTCGGGTTGCCTCCAGACAAGCGCCTTTGTTTTACATCGATGGCTCGACTTGGTTTCTTCAACTTATACGATGGATCTGTTGGATTGGTGAGTTCTAGTATTTCTTTGGTTCCTGTTTCGGCTGGGGTGAAATATCTCTTCAAACGTGGTCCATTTGCCACGAATTCGCCTGACGTTTCACTCCATAAAGAGAAAGCACTGTGTGGGGAGATGCTTTTGACAATGTAAGGTCCTGACTAGTGAGAATGGAGTTTTCCTGAGAATAACCTTAGTCTTGAGTTGAACAAAAGAACTTGGTCTCTGACTTGAATGTCCTTTCTTTTTAGATTACCATCGTGCCAAAGTTTCGTGTGTTCTTTATAGATTCGTACATTCTCATAAGCTGTCATCCCGAGTTCTTCCAGCTCTTGGAGTTGCAGAATCCTGGCTTGTCCTACTTCCTTCATATCAAAATTTAGTTGTTTAATTGCCGACCATGCTTTGTGTTCGAGTTCAATAGGCAGGTGGCAATCCTTTCCATATATTAATCTAAATGGTGTAGTTCCAAGGGGAGTTTTGAAGGAGTTCGGTAGGCCCACAATGCATCATTGATTTTTACTGACCAATCCTTTCAATTGCGGCCTACGGTCTTTTCCAAAATAGCCTTGATTTGACAGTTAGAAACCTCTACCTATCCACTAGTTTGTGGATGGTAGGGTGAGGCTACCTTGTGAGTTACGCCATATTTTCTCAGCAAAGCTTCAAAGCTTCTTTCAAGGAAATGAGATCCTCCGTCAGATGTCACAGTGTGTGGCACTCCAAAATGGGGGAAGATAATATCTTTGAACATCTTGATGATAGGTTTGGAATCACTAGTGATGGTTGGTAAGGCTTCAACCCATTTTGAGACGTAATCTACTGCCACTAGGATGTATACAAATCCATGAGAAGATGGGAATGGAACCATGTTGTCCACACCCCAAACGTCAAATATCTCAACTTCTTGCCACAACATCAGTAGTATTTCATCCTTTTTTATAATGTTACTTGTTCTCTAGCACTTATCACATGATAGAACAAAGTCATAGGAGTCTTTGGATATGGTTGGCCAAAAGAAACCACACTGCAAAACCTTTAAAGAAGTTTTCTTGGAACTCATGTGGCCTCCAACTGGGACTAAGTGACATTGTTCTAAAATAAGTTGAGCTTCTTCCTCAGTGATACATCATATATATAGACCATCATCACAGAGTTTGAAAAGGTACGGCTCATCCCAGTAGTATTGTTTCACATCATGCATAAATTTCTTCAGTGCATTTCTGGTGCATTCAGGATGGATAACCCCAGCAGTGAGGTAGTTCACATAATCTGAGTACCATGGTGTAGCTTCTAAGACCTTCATCAATTGGTCATCCGAAAGGGAGTCATTAATCGGGATCTTCTTGGCATCCAGAGTGTGAATGCGACTTAGGTGGTCTGCTACAACATTCTCTGTACCCTTCTTATCTCTTATTTCTAGATCAAACTCTTGTAAGAGGAGAATCCACCTTATCAATCTGGGTTTTGCATCTTTCTTTCCTATGAGGTAAAAGATAGCGGCATGATCCGTGTATACAATGACTTTTGAACCAATGAGGTAGGATTTGAACTTGTCAAAGGTGTACACGACCGCAAGAAATTCTTTCTCGGTAGTTGCATAATACATCTAAGCTTCATCGAAGGTTTTCAATGCGTAGTAGATCACATAATGTTTCTTTTCTATATATTGGCCCAAGACAGCACCCACAACATAATCACTGACATCACACATAATTTCAAAAGGGTGATCCCAATCAAGGGCTTTGATGATGGGTGTTGTTGTAAGAGCATGATTTAGATAGTTGAAACTTTTAACACACCCTTCATCAAAATTGAACTCAGCATCCTTTAGTATCAAATTCATCATCGACTTGGTTATCTTTGAGAAATCCTTTATAAATCATCAGTAAAAGCCCGCATGACCTAGGAATGCGTGAACCTCCTTTACATTGATAGGGATAGAGATCTTGGAAAACACTTCGATCTTGGCCTTATCCACATCGATTCCCTGAGTATTGATCCTATGGCCGAGGATAATGCCTTCCTTTACCATAAAATGACACTTCTCCCAATTTAACACAAGATGTGCTTCTTCACATCATTTGAGGATAAGGGAGAGGTATTTTAGGCATGAGTCAAATGAATCTCCGTACACAGAAAAATCATCCATAAAAACTTCCATAATTGTTTCAATAAGACTAGCAAATATAGTTGCCATGCAACGTTGGAAGGTTGCAGGCGAATTGCAGAGTCCGAATGGCATTCTCCTAAAAGCATATGTTCCAAATGGGCAGGTGAAAGTAGTTTTCTCTTGGTCATCTGGATGTATGGGTATTTGATAGAATCCATAGTAACCATCGAGGTAACATAAATATTCTTGGTGAGCCAATCTTTCTAAGACTTGATTGAGAAAAGGCATTGGAAAGTAGTCCTTTCGGGTTGCCTTGTTCAACTTCCTATAATTAATGCACATCCTCCACCCTATGACGGCTTGAGTGGGGATGAGTTCATCATTTTCATTTTGTATCACAGTAGTTCCACCCTTCTTCGGGATGAAATGCACCGGACTGACCCATGTTGAATCTGAAATTGGATAGATTATCCCAGTAGTGAGCAGTTTAATGACTTCACGATAGACTACTTCCTTCATATTTGGATTCAATTTGTGTTGATGTTCAATAGTTGGCTTGTGATCTTCCATCATGGGGATTTTATGCATGCACAATGCTTGACTAACCCCAGTGAGATCGCTCATCTTATATATGATTTCTTTTCTTCTTTCCTTCAATTCCTTCAAAAGTTTGTCTTCTTGTTCCGTTGTTAGATCTGAATTTATGATAATGGGGCAAACCTTGAGTTCATCTAGAAACACATATTTCAATCCTTCTGGTAGGGGTTTCATTTCTGGAGCTTGTGGCTCTTCACATGCTTCTTTAGTAACATTCACTACTTTTAGTTCCTCAATCTTGGCTTCAGGGTCTTCTTTAGCAGAATCGAGGTGGAGGATACAACTCTTCACATGTTCGTCATCTGAAATTTCTACATTCGGATTAGTGAGGGTCATCCCTAAAGGGTCTTCTTGTTCATAATCCTCCTATGTGAGAAGTGACACCTGCTCTATGCAATCAATAAGATATACTTCTTCTTGCATACTTGGTCTTCACATACTTTCAAATACTTTAAACTGAAGAGTTTCTTTGCCTAATATGAGCAGTAAAGTTCCTACTTCAACATCAATTAGAGCTCTTGTGGTGGTGAGGAATGGTTGTCCAAATATCAGAGGGTATCTTGTGTCTTCCTTTATATCCATGATGACAAAGTCACACGGAACATAGGAATCTTTTCCTACCTTGACAGGGACATCCTCAATGATACCTAAAGGTAGAGTCACTGTGTTATCTGCAAGTTGTATTGTCATGCTAGTTGGGAGTAGTTCAGAAAACCCTAGCCTCCTACAAAGGTTGAGTGGCATGATGGATATGCTAGCACCAAGATTTGCCAAACCTTTCTTACATGAGGAATCACTAATATGACATGAAATTCCAAAAGATCCTGGATCTTTCTATTTCTTAGGCATCTTGCTCTAAATGATATCTGAAGTGGTTGTTGCCAACTTGACTATCCCGTACTCTTCAGTTATGTATTTCCTTTTCATAAGTGACTTCAAATATTTTGTCTAAGTTGGTATCTCAGCTAAAGCATCTAAAAAGGGTATATCAACATGATGATTTTTCATAGCTTCCTTAAACTTATTGAAACAAGTCTCGAGCTTGGTTTGCTTTAAATGAGCAGGGAAAGGAATACGTGTCTTGTAAACTGGTACCTCTGGCTCATGTGTTTCTTTTCTACATCAACAGATTTCTCTGAATTTTCCTTGATTGTCTTATCAATGGTTACTTGTTCTTTTGGCTGAGACTCAGGAGTTGTAGAGTCTTGTATAATCATAGGTTCATCCTCATTTGTAACAACCACCAGTTTCTTGATAGGAGGATTAGAATAGTCCTTTCCTGACCTAGTGGTGACAGCCTTTAGTTGTTTTGGGTGCTTAGGATTGTTCTCGGGTTGGCCAGGAAAAACTCCAGCAGGCGGCTTCACGCTAGCTGTGAGTTGAGCTAATTGAGATTCAATGGCTTTCTGATGTGCTTGCTAGTTGGGTATCAAGGTTTTTTGGTTAGATATCATAGTTTGCTGTGACTATAGCATCTTCTCAATGGATGTTAACTTATCATCAGGAGGGATAGGACTGGCATGTTGTCCTTGTTGTTGATAAGGAACTTGGTTGAGATTCTGGAACTAAGAGTTGTTCTGGTACTAGTTGAAGTTCTTGTTCTAAAAATTACCCCTGAAGTTTCCTTGATTCCCAAAATTCTGTTGTTGATCATATTGAAATCTAGGTGGGCCTCTTTGTTGATTAGTCAAAGCAAGTTGTCGTGAGTTTTCCGCTCCAGAAGGATTTCTATATTGAAAATCGGGGTGGTTCTTGTTCTGGTTTGTATTATAATATCCTTGGCCTAGGATGGTGTTGATAACATTTAGATTTTCCATTTGACCGTTGTCTCCTTGCCCATAAGCATTGCTTAGAACAAGATTGTGGAGAAGATTGCATGTTAAAGTTGAATGATCAGTACTTTTACATGCTTCAAAAAATAGTGAAGCAGACTTGATCTGTTCCTGTTGTTGATGGGGTGAATGTCCTCTTTCAAATGCAGCAAGGGATGTTTCTATGTGGTCTTCCTTAGCTACTAAGAGCTTGAGGGTTTCAGTGATGGACTTGAACTCAGGACTAGCTTCAGCCATAGCCAACTTCAATATTCCTTTACCTACAGATCTACCTCAGCTTGCTTGATTTTCATCTCTAAGGGTGACAACCTTCCATGCACTGTCATAACTTTGACGCATGTGTTGGATCAATGGGCTCTAGAGGGGGGGTGAATAGAGCTACACACACTTCACAAAATCGATTAGACCACCAATTTAATTGTAGTGAAAAAACTAATGCAAGCAGCAATTTGATATCCTATTCTAGCATACAAAGCAAGGATAAGAGATAATGAATATCATGCACTTGGACAGGTGGTTTAGAGTGGTTCCATGTCCTAAACTTAGGAGTGATGTCAGTCCACTACCTAGAGTTGGTTAGACTCTAGGATCTGCAACTTGGTCCTCTTATATATCACGATAAGATTACAAGATACATAAACCACACAACCAAGGGCTTAATTACTCAAGCTAAGATCTTCTACCTATCCAAGGACTTACCCACAAAGTGAGATTCTTCGGCCTTCTTCAAAGGACTTACCCAATCTCACCTTTGTCTTCAGCCTTGCAGGATTTACCTATCTTACTTGAGCTTGCCTTGCACCTCTCCTTCACTTGGAGAGCTTGCCCATGTTTTCCCTTCACCAAGGGAGCTGGAGCAATGATCAATCTTCACTCTTGAAGATCAGCAACACATCTTCCCCTTCACTCGGAGAAGAACAGAAGCAACTCCTCTTTCACTCGGAGAAGTAGCTTCAATCAATCTTCAATTTGATTTGAAGGTAGGAAGAAAGAAAGGAGAGCTTTACATAACACAAAGGATAGCTCTCATACACAGGGATCTAACTCACTCTCACGAAATTGTCTTGAAGGTAGAGAGAGAAAGGGGCTCAAGGGCTTGGAACACTCTCAACTAAGCTAGAACCAAGTTTGCAATGGAAGAGCAGCTTGGAATGAAGTCCAAGGGGTTCTATTTATAGTTGAGGGTGGCCCTTTATGTTGTGGGACACTTGGGTGAAAAAGTGATCGTTTTTCCTTCAAGAAAACGGCTATATTTTTGCCCAAAACAATTCACCAACGGTCATATTACTTTTTCTGTAAATTTCGTACAGTGCATTCGGTCGAGTATCAATGGGTGTAACTCGACCGATCAAGTAGCAGGCAATCCGATTGTCAAATGATCGGTCGAGTTTGTCCTGAGGAAACTCGACCGACCATTTCAACTGGAAATTGCCTGCTACCCAATCGGTCGAGTTCTGTGAGTGCACAACTCGACCGATTGCAATCTTCAGAAAATCAACTCAGGATGATCGGTCGAGTTTCAGGGTGGGAAACTCGACCGACCAAGTGCCTGAAATTGATTTTCTAATTTGCAATAAAAGTGATTAGCACTTGGTGAATTTTGTCCCAAACAATTTTCTCTTCTAAGTTACAAGCATATTCATCGTTACAAGTGATTATATTTATGTTCTAAGGTGATTTACATAGAAATCCTAAATTGCACACTTGTAGTCAATTTGGCTTGCACTTGGCCCATTCTAGGGCTTGTATATGTGATCCTTTTCATGTACCTAATGCCTGCAAACAATCTTTAACACACATGTTAGATACATATGAATGGAATGGTTAAGTCATTATCAAAATATAGGTAATGTATAACCTCTAGGTCAACAGCATGAAGTTTCCTCCAGATGAGGAGTCTAAAAATCTTTTGATATCGTCATCCACACCCCTATAGAAAATCTCAATGAGTTGATTCTTGGGAATTCCATGGTGTGGACATTTTCTAGAAGCTCTTTATATCTATCCCATGCTTTAGCAAGGGTTTCTGTAGGGGCTTGAGTGAACATGGTTATTCGTCCCCTGATTTCATAGGTGAGATAAGGAGGGTATTTTTTTTTCAGGAAGACATTTTGAATTTGTTCCCATGTAGTGATGGGTTCGCATCGCAAGGAATTGTACCGACTGATAGCTCGATCAGCAAGAGAATACTTGAAGAGATAGAGTCGAATGGCATCGTATGAACTCCATTTTGTTTTGTCTTTGCACAGAGATAAATGAATCTTAGAAGTTGTTCTTGACTATCTTCTCCTTGTTTTCCATATAATGGGTTGTTTTGAAGCAAGGTAATCCAATGTGCTCATATCTCAAAGTTGGGAGCTTGGATGGGAGGAGGTTGTACAGGGTGATGAACATCACCAGCTTTAGGGATTGAGAACTCCCTAAGATCCTTTTGTAGTTCTGCTACTTGCACGGCTGCTTGTGCTGCTAGGATTTCTTCTTGCACCGCAGCTCTGGCTTCTTGCATGCACCTTTCTCTTTGAGCAGCAAGGGCTTGAGCTACCCTTCAGGCTATTTCCTCCTCTTGAGCCATTCTTTCTTGATTCTCTCTATTTTGGCAGTGGAAGGTTTTGTCAATCTCTGGATCGAAGCTGGCAGTGAGTCCGGGACTGTTCAAATGGTGCATGCACTAGACCTGAAATAGAAAGATTTGAAGTAAGATTGATGGAATGGAGTGAAATTCAAGTAGATGATCAATTTTATCAAAAGAAAAAGCAAAATCCTAGGTTAGCCTCAAAAGAACTAGATTTGACTAATTGATCATGTTGTCCCCCAGCAACGGTGCCAGAATTTGACATGAAAAATTATCGCACTAAGAAACTCACTTAGGGTTGAGATCCCCGAGCTTTTACCAAAACTAGTGTGCAATAATACCACCCGCAAGCGGATGGGTCTTATCACAGTATAGTTGAGGATCGAATCCCAAAGGACAACATTTTTAAGAATCTTTGTCAGTCAAATCTAGCTCAAGTAAGACTAATATTTATAACAATTGATTGATTTGTGGTTGATTAAACTAAGTGAAAGAAAGTAAAAGAGTAGAATTAAAGTTTGTTCTAGATTAATGGTATGGAATCACTGGGATGGTACCGGGTTTCACCACCACTACACATGTAAACACATCCAAACACATAACTTCCAGGCAAGCATCTAACTAACCAAATGGAACTGTTGTGAACCCTCCCAGAGGGATGTTTAGGCCCGCATAAGCATCCCCTTAGGCATCAAATTTCTCATCGCCATCTGAATCATGCACTCACGGTTCCGAAGATACAACATCCAACTAAGGTTGTGGTCCTCCCTGAGGGATGTTTAGACCATAGAAGCGTCATTGTAGGCTAGATGGCTCGTCCCCTCATGGATCATACACTTACAACCTCAAGGAACCCCATTCTATTTCTCGTCCGGGAGTCAACTGCGCTAATCGACAAGTAAGTAGGTAATCGATCTATAGGCAAACATCGACGATTAACAAAGAAGATACAAAATCCAACTAAGGTTGTGGTCCTCCCTGAGGGATGTTTAGACCATAGAAGCATCACTGTAGGTTAGATGGCTCGTCCCCTCACGGATCATACACTTGCTACCTCAATGATTCCATTCTATTTCTAGTCTGGGAGTCTACCTCATTAATCGACATTCTACCCTACATATAGAAATTATCGCAATGTAGGGAAGAACAAGATGAAAGCAACCAGATAATCAAACTACAAACATTATCAATTAACAATAAAATGGAAAGTTATATACATTGCCTTCGAATGTTAAATGAAAGACATGAAAGCATGGGCAGTGAGGCTAGTTCCCGCACCCCAGCAAAAAGAGACTACTCACTCATGATGTGAGAAACAAGAAGAACAAGAGAGAAGGAGGATTCTGCCATGAGCATGATGAAGAAGATGGTCGCAGCTCGGTGAAGATGATGCGGTGTTCTACGTCACGTTGGAGCATATCTGGACAGGGAGGAAGAACCACTAAGGCAGGCTGGGCAGACCTTCTTCTCCACCTTCTTTCTCTTCTCTTCCTCCTTACTCGTAGTTAGAGGAGATTTGGACAGGTTGATAATGGCGTGAAGATGGTGGAGTGGCAGTGGAGTGGAAGGGAGACTGGTCCTTGCTCAAGCAGCCTCTCGGCGTCCTGGAATCGATGCCCAAAAGAGGACCCTTGTGGTCCTATTTATAGGCTTGGATGGGGTACTCACGTTTTTGCTGGGAGTTTGCTCCAAATGGTTTGGAGAAAATGGTTTGCTCGAATGGTTTGGATCAAATGGTCTTGGAGACCATTTGACATCCAAACGGTCTTGTATTAACCTTCATACGGTTCTGGCTTGATCAGTCTCGAGTCTTTGTCCAAACAGTCTTGGAGACCATTTGATGGCCAAACAGTCTTGGACTTCTGAACAGTTACGGGACCCAACCGGTTTTGCTTTGATCGATCTTGATTGTTTGCACGGTCTCAAGTCCAAACGGTCTCGAGTACAAATGGTCTTGAGTTCCATGGTCCTGAGCAATCAGTCTTCACTTCAAACGGTTTCTATTCCAACCGGTTTCGGAGACCGTTTGACATCCAAACGGTCTTGAGTATGTCCGTAGGACAAATAGTCTTGGAGACTATTTGATGACCAAACGGTCTTGCATGATTGTGTCCATACGGGTTTGATCTCTAACCAGTCTTGGAGATCGTTTGATGGCCAAACGGTCTTGAGGACCGGTTGGTCTCCAAATTGTCTTTCTCTTGATCGGTCTTCGCTTGATTGTCCAAATGGTCTTGAAACTGTTAGGCGTCATACGGTCTTGAGATTGTTTAGGCTCATGCGGTCTTGAAACTGTATGGGCTCAAACGGTCTTGAGACCGTTTAAGTGAATGTCTAAGACCAAGAGGTCAAAACCGCATGGGCAGACCGTTAAGGCAAACTGTTTGGTTAAGACCGAAGTTGAGAGGATATTTGAGTGAATTCCATATGATGGTTGAGCCTTATCAAGACCTGCACAAAATCAATATAAATCTAGTAAATATTCTAAATAATTGGATCAATTGAGAAGTCATGCATTTTGTAATATTAAGTGGATGAAAGTGAGAGAATTGAATCGAAGTAATCCCAAAAAGGCGACTCAAAATCATGATGAATAGAGATTCATCAGGTAACCACAAGAGCCCAAGAAAGTCCTACCCAACTAGGGAGGGATAGCATGGGAGAGAAAAACTGAGATCATTGTTGTGGGAGAGCAAGTTGGTGACTAGTATGCCAATAGAAGGGACAAGTCCTCCTGCCTGTTCTAGCAGGACGATAGGAGATCTAAGTTGTTCGTGTGGACTTCTCTAGATGTAGGAGGCTATTTTATTCCTCTAGAAAAGCATCATCAACCAAAAATATGTGACGTGAGGAGTTGCTACAGAAGACGATGTTTGAATTGTTGTCCGTGGAGGAGTAGTCAGACGAGTCTCGGTGCAGCCAGGAGTCAGAGTTATGCAACTACAATGACGAAGATTGTCACTGGACATGCTCCAGGACCAGGTATATCCTCAAAACCATCCTTTCCATATTATAGTTATTGACATGATCTACTGATTACAGGGAATATGGTAGATAAAATATTTATTTCCGCTTCCTGCTCTGTAACAATATTTCCCTACAGTGATATTAGAGCCAGCATCAATTTACTATATTATGGGATAATTGATATGATTGGATTTTGGTTTTTTCATTCTATTATGGCATGCAATTTGAATAATGTCTTGTCAAATCTAATAACACGATAATCCCAAACTAATATATATATATATGATATGTATATGCAATTTACACATGTTTCCCTGAAAATGATTTTGATGGTAGATATGTAGCATGGTTATGGCCAATAACACCTATTATTTGTGCATGTTTGTGTGGTTGGTTGATCCTTTCATCTCAGTCTATATATTGAGCCTCTATCTTATCTTCTCAATGTAAAGTTAATTATTTCCTACCCTTGCTCCCCTTGAATGTAACTTGAGGTTTCTATATTATCATGTAAAAGTAGGATAGTTTACTTACCTATTATGATGAAGATGATGATGTCCCGAAGACAAACACACAAACTAAATAACCATGGAGGACCAAGAGGATGAGCCAAACTGATCTCCTTTTGGATCTGACCAATCTTCTAGAGGATCCAACATATGGTGGACAGAAGGACTAGACGACCAGTGAGATGACCAACAACTGGCCAAAAGGTGATCCTATCAGTTCAAGGGTTCAACCAATCAACCCAGATTGGCAAGCACAGATCTTCATCAACAATAGGTTTCTACATTTTTGTGGACCTAGGATGACATGATTCCTTGTGGCTCCAAGGAATCACATTAGTTTGTTCATAACCATCGCTTTCATTTATTACATATTTTTATTGTCAGATATAGCACGTATATGATGTGTACTATATATGTGGTGATTGGATAAAATATATGTACTTATACAAACTCTCTCAATTAAAATACTAATACTTAGATGTCTTCCATTAGCAACACACATGAAAAGCTTGATTGACCAAGTGTAGATTTGCACAAAGCATAGTGTGTCATCTATCTTGTAGAGGTGTGATGGTAGATATGTAGATTTGCACAAATCATGGTGCATATTTATCATGTTGTCTATTGGGTCAGGCTTAAATGGTGACTTGGAGATGCCAAGCCCATAGGCATGCAGATGATTATGGAAAAGAGTTGTACATATCATCTATCTACGACTTGCATATGATGCAATTGGCATGATGGCCTACCGAAATAGTCAGGTTGTGGGCGATCGACAAAAGACGACTCATGAGTTGATGAAATATGGATCTTGTCCCACTAGAATATTGTATGTTGCAATATTCTAAATTTATATTGAGGGCTATCAATTTGAATAAAATAGTGGTACCGATGATAATTAAAGACCTAATAAATTTTGTCAAGTTTTTCAAATCAAATCAAAAAGGGTTTTTGACTAATGTAAATTTTCTCTTGTAGAATCAAATGATGAACAAATCTGAATTGTGATTGATTCTGAAGAAGGACAAACTTGATGGGAGAAATTTCCACAACTGGTTTTGGACTTTGAGAAGGGTTCTCAATGAAGAGTGCAAGCTCTACGTCTATGACAAACCAGTGCCAGAAATACCTGCTCCTGATGCACCTAGGGCACAAGTGGATGCTTACTGAAAGCATGCCAATGTTTCCTTAGAGATAAAGTACATTATGCTTAGCTACATAAACTATAAATTTCATGAGAAATGTGTGGACATGAGTGTTCTTGATATGGTAACACATCTTAAGAAAGTGACACTTGGTCTTACAAAGCAAGAAAGGGATGATATCCTAGAGATGTTACTTGACTTTAAGCTCACAGAGGGAACCTCGGTATAAGAACTTGTGCTCAATATGATTGGACACGTGTATGATCTTAAAGAGTCGGGATTCACCTTGAGACAAGAGTTGACTACTGATATGATTCTAAAGGTAATGCCAGAATCATATAGCTACTTTATTGCATGTTATCATGTGAATAATACAGCTTGTACTGATATGATTCTAAAGGTAATGCCAGAATCATATAGCTACTTTATTGCATGTTATCATGTGAATAATACAGCTTGACAGATGTCAGACTTGCTTGCCATGTTGCTTCATGATGAAGAAAAATTGAAGAAGGACAAGCTCGTGATGGTGATCAGCATAGATGAGTGCAAGGATCAAAACAAGACTGAGAAGAGTTCTGAGGTCAAGCCTAAATCCTTATCTTCAACACTCAAGATAAGGAGAAATAGAAGTACAAGAGGATCTCATCCTTTATACTTGAAGGCATTAAGGAAGAAGAAGATGGGGATGGTGATCTCCACTTTAGGTATATATTTTATTGAGATAAGCCTATCTACTTCATCATCATGGGTACTGGATATTGGATGTGGATCTCACATATGTTCTCATATGTAGGATCTGAAAGGAAGTAGGCCTTTGGAAAAAGGTAAGGTGGAACTATGAGTTGCTAATGGTGCAAGTGATGTGGCCAGCATAGTTGGAACCTATAGTTTATCTCTACCCACATGGCTTGTAATAGAGTTAAACAACTACTATTATGTACTTTCTATAAATACAAACATCATTTATGTATCTTGTATGGATAATGATGCATTTGAATTCCATGTTAAAAATGGTCGATGTTCTATTTTAAAATATGGGATCTTTTATGACAGTGCCCCAATGTCTTATGGTCTTTATTTGTTAGATCTAAAGATAGTTGTTTATAACATAAATACCAAAATACTGAAACTCAACAACTCAAACAAGACATACCTTTGGAATTTTCATCTAGGGCACATAAATGAGAATCACATATCTAGACTCCATAAAGATGGTTATTTGGACTCTTTTGATTTCAAATCAATAGAGACATGAAAATTGTGTTTGTTGGGCAAGATGGATAAGACCCCTTTAACTGGTAACAATCAGAGGGCTAGTGATCTATTAGTATTCATACATACTGATGTGTGTGGACCTTTTAGAACAATCGCTAGAGGTGGGTTTCAATACTTCATTACCTTCATTGATGACTTCTATAGGTATGGCTATGTTTATTTAATGAAACATAAGTCACAAACGCTTGAAAAGTTTAAGGAGTTTATGAATGAAGTACAGAACCAACTTGGTAAAAGTATCAAGGCACTTCGTTCCAATTGAGGTAGAGAATACTTAAACAAAGAGTTTGATAACCTTCTTAGATCCATGGGATTGTATCCCAGTAGGCCCTACCTGGAACATCTCAGCATAATGGTGTATCAGAAATAAGGAATCGCACATTACTAGATATGGTGTGATCGATGATGAGTTTAGCTGAGATTTCAACTACCTTGTTAAGGGTTTGCTCTAGAAACTGTTGTGTTTACACTAAATTGAGTACGATCTAAGTCGGATCTAAAGACACCATATGAGATATGGACCGGTAAGCATCCTAAAATGTCTTTTATGAGGATTTGGGAAGCTATGTCATGAAAATGTTTCTTGAAAATATTGGCCCAATATTTGATAAATGTTACTTTGATGGATATCCCAAAGACATTATGGGATACTACGTGTATAATACATATAACAACAAAGTGTTTGTTCCCAAAGATATTGCATTCCTAGAAAAGGAATTTATTTCCAAAGGAATCAGTGGAAGGTAAGTGGAACTCAAAGACATTGCTTTACAAAAGGTAAAACATGGCTTGGAAATACATGAGTTAAAGATATAAGTACCACATGGTGTGTATATGTAGTGATATAAGTTGTTTGATTTTATTGTGAATGCATTCATCCAGAACCATTACTCATAATCATTTGTGTTAAGCAAAAGGGTTTCATCCCCTCTAAATGATTTTTGCCATCCAATTTTACTAGATAACTTGAGCCATTTATTAATTGGGGGAAATTCAAAAAATCCTACCTAAATCTTTGTTTGAAGGTCAAATCTTTCCCCTCTCCATGTTGGGAAATACCATCATAAATTACATGTGCCCAACCTTCACCAAATGTATGTTTACTAGTATTTTACCCCTGACTCTTTAGTGAAACCCGTTCTGTATCAAAGCTGCTTCTTAGGTACTGTACGCTCTCATCTTCTAGGCCACTCCTTTTTGGTGATATCTTTCTTGGTTATCTTATTAATGGAAAGAAATCTAGTGAATATGGATCGTCATTGTTATAAGCATCCCATTTGGGTAACTATTAGTAATAAAAATAAATCAACTCACAAGATGATGATGGCATCCATCCACTTTTTTCCACATTTATGTATATTTTTATATATTTAATTAATCCATTTATTTGTTTTCCTTCAATCAAGGAATATCATATAAAGGACATCCATTTTCTGAATAGAAGAACATTTCAGATTCTATAAATATTTCTACAAGTATGTTCTAGAAAACCTTCCTGCTAAATTCCTTGTAAAAAAAATATTAAAATATAATCTCAGTTGAAGATTTCATTTTTGTTTAATATTTTATCATATATAAATGGAATTACCTTAGAAGAAGATACACATTCATTTCTATTTCTTAATCAAATTGTATTACCTAAGTAAGAGGGGAAGATTTGGTCCTCAAGTTTTCACTTCTCCTTTCCCTTCTCCTTATTCAATAAAATTCTATTTCTCAACAAAACAATATCTCAATGAAAATTAAATTCCAATCCGAGATCATTTGGGAAACTTCTAGAAACTTCAACTATAAAAATAAATCACAATTTGTTACATAGGGGAACCTTGATTGGATTTCCATGTTTCAATTGGTATATCTATGTGTTTTTCAACTGGCCTCCCTTTGTGGAATGAGGCAATTGACGAGCCCAAGGAAGAAAATCCAAATTTTATTCTCCAAATCATTGTATAATGATTCCATGCTTACAAGTTCATATTTCTAGATGTTGAACCCCTGACTCTTTAAACAACTATATATAGCCCATCAGTTTTGAACATCAAAACTCTCCCCTTTTAACTTTCTTAAATCCAATGAGCAAACTATCTCTATACATAGCCTTTTGGTATCTAAAGATCCTTCTTCTAGAGAAATAATTTTAATAAATTGGGAGGATATAGAAAGTAAGGAGTCAAAAAGAGCTTTGACATCTAGTTGTAATTTCTCTAAGTATCTATCTATCAACTAGATTTAGAATAGTACCTTGCATGCTTAAACATGTTTACTAGCTATTCAAAATTTTCTAGTTATTATTAATGCAAAGTATCATTTTTTCATTAATCAAATAGCATCTCTTTTTAGGTAAACTAGGTCTGATCTTCATGATCATACCCCACGTTCATCTAGTTTCCTACATCACATTCTTTATCATTAATCCTAATTATTTCACTAGATAGTGTCATGCTTTTTGAGTTAAAATATTCATTCATGGTCTAATTTTATTTTTTATTTCTCTTTTATAACTATTAGATATCTCAATTACATGGCCTAATAATATTAATGTCGATATATTTTTGTGAGAATTTCCATGTTCGTAGTTACTTTTATTTCTACATTTATTTATTTTCTAAATATCATATGAATACTAAATGTAATAAGATTTCTACATTGTCATTATTGAAGATCTCTCTTATATGCATATTAACTAATTGTGTGAACTTCATAACTTTAAGATCAGTATTCATGTACATATTGATCATGATCGACTTGCCAATCTCTCTCTTTGTCATCTCGCTAATCCCACATTATCCCTTTTTCTTGGGATGGATATCTACTATGGGAGATCTTGAGGGGATTGGGATTCTAGATCCACTAGATTCCTGAGGGTTCTTGGTGAAAATATCACGATCATCTTAATGCCCTAAGAAGTCAAAAATTAATATAATCTTATTTTATCACTTATTTTGTTTTATTAAAACTATAAGACCCCTGACCTGGCTTAGTGCTTGATTGTATTTGTATTTCTGAATAAGATGCTTAAACCTTAATTTAATCTCTTTAGATTCCTTAATAACATTAGACAAGTTTATGTTTTTAGTTTGGTCATGTTTGGGTGATGTTTGAGCCAGTTATGCTTGTTTTGGACCAAGTTGCATTTTACCCATGATGAGGGTCTATATTACAATTTTTCACATGTAGGTTGTGCCTTTTGTGCCTTAGAATCATGAGAGAGAAAATGATGCTTAGGGGTGCCTTATTTGTACCTTGGTTGATGAGGTGACATCATGTATGATATTAGGGTTTGCATGGCTATGCATGGATGCTTGAGTTTGATGGATTTATCAACCTTGTATGATGGTTCTTGAGGTGTTGTGACCACAGCATTCCCTTGGTTGAAGTTTATTGTGACCAAATTCCTTGGAAATGTGTTTTGGTTGCAGGATTTGTGCTCTTGTGGGGTGTTGTGACTTGTTTTGTTGGGTGGCCTACTATAGCGGTCGCTACATGGTGGTGATCACCTATGGTTTTGTTTTGATCGTAAGAGAGTGTGTAGTGGACCTAACTGTTCACTACACTACTTTGTTTTATCACCCTTCATTTCATCCATGTCTAGAGTGCTTGCATGGCGGATCCTTTGTGTGACAAGTGTCATTGTGGTGCTCTCATACTTTGACACCTCATATCTTCACCTCCCTTTTACCCCTTGAGTATATATGTTCTCTCCTTCATATGCAAATATCCCCTTTAGCTCTCTTTTTTCTCTCTACTTCCTTATGTTTAGCCTTAAGCTTGGTGGAGCTTGAGGATGTGGTGATCTTGGAGCTTTGATGGCCAATCATATTTGTATGTGGTGATCTTGATCTTGATCATCTTCTTTGTGGTGATCCTTGATGATCTTCCTTCTTGGTAAGTGGTTCTATACTTTTGATATCATTTCTTTTGAACCCTACTTTCTTCTCTTTTCTTGTATGTGAGACTATGGATCACCATGGTGGTTATCTTGAAGATCTTCTCTCCACAGAGGTCAGAGACTATAATTTTACTATGGTAATACCTAAGTGATATGAAGCTTTCTTCTTTCTTCTTTCTTGTTTCTTCTTTCTTCTTCTTTATTTGAACTAGGGTTTGAGCTTTCTTTATCTTGACCTTTCCTTTGACCTTGGTATGTTTTCTTCTTCTTGAGGTGACCTTGTTGGTCATGGAGTTGATCCTAGCTAGAGCTTATTCTTCCCTGTTGGAGCTCATGGCTTTGGAGTTTGATCTTCATCCTAAGCCGGGTTATATAACTTTCTCCTCTTCTATTATTACACCATTATCTTTCTTGCATGTTACTCATTTCATCTCTAAAACATGAATCTAAAATGCTAGATGATGTTACCTTGATTTAGGGTTTAAGATTTTGTAGTATTCTCTTATAGATTATTCTTTCTCCTAAACCCAAACTCATGCACCCAAAACTCTTTCTCCTGAACTAAGGTCCAAACAAGTGCACCAGTGTTGGTTCTTCGACAGCAAGGGAAAGGTTACATCATCATATGTGATGTGTCAAATAATGCTTTGGGTTGTGTACTGATGCAAGATAAGAATGTGATTTCTTTTGCTTCACGGAAGCTTAAGAAACATGAGGAGAGCTACCCAACACATAATCAGGAGCTTGCAGTGGTGGTTCATGCCTTGAAGATTTGGAGACACTATCTTTATGGTGAGAAGTGTTAGATATTTACTAACCACAAGAACCTACAATACATCTTCTCAAAGTAGGAGTTGAACATGTGGCAGAGACACTGAATGGAGCTAATCAAGGACTATGGTTGCACCATAGACTACCATACTGGGAAGGTGAGCGTGGTGTCAGATGATATGAGAAGAAATCTTCTTCATCATCATCTATGGATAAGGCACAGTTATCTTATTTAGTGTGCCATAAAAGAGACATGTTGGTCTCCTTTGTGTCAGATGAATGTGAAGTTGGAGGTGTCCTTATTAGTAGGATTGTTGGCCCAGTTATAGGTGAAGCCTGCATTGAGAAAACTGATCAGATTTGCACAGTGTGATGATATTGTGATTTAGCAAATCTAAGAAGAGTTTTGCAGTGAAAAGCATGATGGCTTCCATGAGCTAGAGAATGGAACAGTATGTTACCACGATAGAGCAGTGGTACCTGATGTTGATGATATGAGGAAGTTGGTTCTAGAAGAGGCTCAATCTGTGATGTACGACATGCATCCAGGTAGCACCAAGATGTACCACAATCCGAAAGATCTGTATTGGTGGCCTGGATTGAAGTGATATGTAGTTGAGTTTGTGGCTAAGTGCACAGTGTGTCAGTAGGTTAAGGCAGAACATCGAAAATATGTAGGAACTTTGCAATCATTTCCTATAGTGCAATGGAAATGGGATCATATCATGATGTAGTTTTTGGTTGGACTTCCTAGGATAGCCAAAGGCCATGATTCCTTTTGCATGATCATTGACAGGTTGACTAATTTAGCACATTTCCTTCCTATGAATATAATGTACACCGCTGAGAAGTTGGCACAGGTTTATGTTGATGATATCATACATTTGCATGCTATCCCAATTACCATCATATCAGATAGAGGTCCTTAGTTTACCAGTCCCTTTTGGGAGTGTCCTCATACAACCATGGGTACGCAGTTAAGGTTCAGTACAGAGTTTCACCCACAGACAGATGAATAGTTTGATAGGAGTATACATACTTTGGAATATCAGTTGAGAGCTTGCATCTTGTAGTTTTTAGGCAGTTGGGATGTGTACCTTAGTTTGATAGAGTTTTCCTACAATAACAGCTACTAGAGGAATATTGATATGGCACCGTATGAAGATATCCATTGTATTAGTATAAGACTAGCGAATATCATCTTCTAGATCATGAGCATGTACAACAAAGGATGGAGAAGATTAATATGATATAGTAAAATTGAAGGCATCCCAAGATAGGCAGAAGTCTTGTGTCGATAATTGTCACAGGTCGTTAGAGTTTCAAGTGGGAAACAAGGTGTATCTTAAGGTCTCTTCTTAAAAAGGCATGTTGAGTTTTAGGGGGAATGGTAAGTTGGCTCCCAGGTTTATGGGACCTTACCTTATGGAGGTAGGTGTTGGGAAGTTGGCTTATATATTGGAGTTTCTACCTAAGTTGCACAAGTTGCATCCAGTGTTTCATGTTTTCATGTTGAGTAAGTGTCACCCAGATAATGAGTTGGTGTTGTAGCCACTGGAGGTTGATCTAGATGAGTACGTTTTGTATGTGGAAGGTCTCGTGTTGATCCTGGATAGAAGCATCAAGAAGTTGTATAAAAAGGATATCATTTTTGTTAAGGTTTTTTGGCATCACAATGGCATGGAGGAAGCCACGTGGGAGCTAGAGGAAGAGATGCATAGGAAATACACGTCTCTTTTCACGTAGGATTTTAAGGGTGAAATCCTTGTTAGGGTTTTATGGTTGTAAGACATCTGACCTGGCTTAGTGCTTGATTGTATTTGTTAGTCTTAATAAGATGCTTAAACCTTAATCTAATCTCTTGAGATGCCTTAATAACATGTGATAAGTTTATATTTTCAGTTTGGTCATGTTTAGGTGATTTTGAGCTAGTTATGCTTGTTTTGGACCAAGTTGCAATTTACACATGATGAGGGCCTACCTTTCAATTTGTCCAATGTAGGTTGTGCCTTTTGTGCCTTAGCAACATGAGAGAGAAAATTATTCTTAGGGGTGCCTTGTTTGGACCTTGGTTGATGAGGTGACATCATGTATGATATTTGGGTTTGCATGGCAATGTATGGATGTATTGACCTTATATGATGGTTCATGAGGTGTTGCAACTGCAACACTTTCTTGGTTGAAGTTTATAGTGACCTAGTACATTGGGTGTGTGTTTTTTTCGTTGGGGTTTGTTCTCTTATGGGGGTTTGTGACTTGTTTTGTTGGGAGACCTAGTGTAGCGGTTGCTACATGATGGTGATCACCTATGGTTTTTTTTGGACTACAAGAGAGTGTGTAGAGGACCTAAGTAGTTGCTACACTACTTTGTTTTTATCACCCTTTGTTGCATGCATGTCTAGAGTTCTTGTGTGGCCAATCCTTTGTGGGACAAGTATACTTGTGGTGCTCTCATATCTTGACACCTCATATCTTCATCTCCCTCCTACCCCTTGAGTATATATGCTCTCTCCTTCACATGCAAGTATCTCCTTTATCTCTCTTTTTCTTGTCTTCTTCCTTGTGTTCAGCCTTGAACTTGGTGGATCTTGAGGAGGTAGTGATCTAGGAGCTTTAGTGGCCGATCATCTTTGCATGTGGTGATCTTGAGCTAGGTCATCTTCTTTGTGGTGATCATTGATGATCTTCCTTCTTGGTAAGTGGTTCTATACCATTGATCTCATTTCCTTTGAACCCTACCTTCTTCTCCTTTCTTGGTTGTAAGACTATGGATCACCATGATGGATATCTTGAAGATCTTATCTCCATAGAGGTCAGATACTATTGTTTGACAATGGTAGTACCTAAGTGAGATGAAGCTTTCTTCTTTCTTCTTCTTTTTTTGACCTAGGCAATGAGATTTCTTCATCTTGACCTTTCCTTTGACCTTGGTATGTTTTTATTCTTCTTGAGGTGACCTTGTTGGTTGTGGAGTTGATCCTAGTTGAGCTTCTTCTTCTCTCTTGGAGCTCATGGCTTTGGAGTTTGATCTTCATCCTAAGGCGAGTTTTATAACTTTCCCCTCTTATATTGTCACACTATTATCTTGCTTGCATGTTACTGATTTTATCTCTTAAACGTGCATCTAAGATGCAAGATTATTTTACCTTGATTTAGGGTTTAAGATTTTTTAGTACTATCTTATGGATTATTCTGTTTCCTATACCCTAACTCATGCACTCAAAACTCTTAATGATAAATGGAATGATTGTTCCTTTACATGCAACATGATCTTTGGTTTTATCACCATGTTATGTTTCAGTCATCATATGATGTTGGAGATTTTAATCTTTGGATACATGAGTTAAATGCATGGTTTTCCTTCTATTATCATGATTTTTTCATGTTTTCTTTGGTGATGATTGTTGTAGGGTTTTGATGACCATCTTTGCATGGAGTTTTTCTCCTTGATGATGCTTTGTTTCCTTAATGTTATCATCTATTTAACCATGGATTTACTTGATTGGAGTTGGTTATGTGTTGTTTGGAGTGGTTGGACCTTGAGGTCACTACACTTTGTTGGTGTTTGAGGTGGCTACATGTTTGATGGGTGTTGTAGGTGAAACAAACCCTAAACATAGTGGGTGGTCGCTACATGAGTTTTCTTGCGGTCGCAACACATGTTTTGTTTGGTTTTGTCCCTGCACATACCTAGCTTGGTTGCAACAAAGTGTTAATTACCCTATGGTTGCTACACCTTGATCTTTGGGTGGTCACTCCACCTTTTGCTTCAATGGTCGCTACTCCTTGAGTTTTGAGTGGTCTCTACACATGTGTTATGAAAGTTGGTCTCTACGCTTTATTTTCTTGTATGGTTGAAACATAGTGTTACTTGGGATTATTGACTAATCCTGACAATAATAATGCATAACCATAATGTGCTCCAACATTGTGGGAGATAGTGAACTTAGGGTTTGATGATTGGATGATGTTATGGAAATCAGAGTCATATATTGTAGAGTATATGCATTGTCACAGGATTGATTGTGTTCTTACCGTGGTAGGAGAATGGTTGAGGTCGTATCTCAGATAATGTGATTCAATATATATATATATATATATATATATATATATATATATATATATATATATATATATATATATATATAGTGTTGAGGGTGGTTGTGGTCATACCTTGACAGGAGTGTGGTTGCGGTCTTAACTCAATTTTCACTAGTGATGTGCCTATATACCAAGGCATGCTAGGTTGTTTTGCAGTTGGACTCTATATATCACTACCGCCAACTCAAACTGACTGAGGGTGTGTGAGATGATAAGATTCTAGCTCCTCCTAAATATTATATGGCACTGATTTTGACATAGTAGTGGTTAGTTGGAGCATGAGTGGTATACCTCATCTCCTCAGGGCATAATAAAAGATGTAATATAGTCGTGTAGTATATTTTTCTTAGGGTTAAACACGACTCACATTGGATGACCCTTTGCGTTGTCTCTCATACTAATTAGTTGAATTATATTGTGGTAAGAGAAATCAACTGTTATATATATTCTTCATATTCCTTTTAAAAGTATAAGATGTTCTACTACTCAGTTGTAGATGCCTAAGTTGTTTAAGTGGTGTTAATTGCATTACTCACATCATTTAGTTGAATGTACTCAACTTGATAATAATGTTATCTTCCTATTTTATCTTATTTGTGTTAACAATAGTTGTTGGTGGATATTTATATCTCTCACTGGGATGTTGGTCTCATCCTGGGGGTTTCCATATCTTTTAGTTTGGTCGTGTATGACGAGGTAGAGAACATGTGGTTGAGTTTGAGAAGTAGGTGGAGAAGTAGTTGTTAAAGGTTGGATATGCTACTAGTGTTTTTGTACTAGAGTCCTAGATGTTGTTCTTGTACTTTCAGGTCCTTGGGGATGTTTGGTAGATGTTGTACATCAATACAAGTTTTGGTAGTAGGCCATGGTTGTATAGATATAGCTTGTATATGTGAATAGGTTATCATATGTAATAGGTTGTGGAAAGTTGGCCAAGTGAATAGTGATATGTATCGTATTGTGACATGATATGCAATACAGGTGATTCATGAGAACTTAGATGTTATATGTTTCCACTTTAGTGGTTGTATGGAATCAGTTTTTAATTTATCTTGTTTTATGGTAATTCTGGATGTTTAGTGTTAGTTTCGTGCTTTGCTTTGAGTTGTCTCACTTTTGTGTGGAAATGGGAGTCACAGTTTGGTTAGTATTAGAGATCTAGGTTCGTTGAGTTTACAGAGACATAGGACTAGGTTTTGAGTATGTTCTAGTGTCCTCCAACATATTTAATGGTAACTTCTGCTTATGTAGAAGAAGAAGAAGAGTAGAAAAGATAAATCTGAAGAACATGAAGAACATGTTGAGATCAGTGTGGATGCACCAGAAGGTAGTGCGAGGAGACAAGCTAGGGATAATGAAGTGTCGAAAGTGCCTCATTTGACCCGCCAACTGTGGTCATCCTAGTTTTTAGTCCATGTTTGGACAGTTTATGGCCACAATGACGCATATGATGGATAGAATGCTCGTACCCCAAGCAAGGGTAGCAACAATACGGAATCCCAAGGTTCTGGGAAGACCTTTGAGAGGTTAAGGCATGTGTGGCACACTCTTTTATCATTAGAGAAGCGATTTCTAGTTGTTATTTGCCTGTTATTCGTAGACATGATAGTCTTCACTTAGAAACCCTTTTGGTTGGTTCCATCGAGTTGTGGGAGGTGTGTCCTTCCTATGTTCTTTCTTTTTCAAGATGCATCATTTAAGTGGACCTTATACCACTAGACATGCATGGATTTGATGTGATCCTTAGAATGGATACTTTGGAAAAGTATCAGGTGGTATTGGATTGTAGTGCCAAGGTGACAATGTTTTGTGACGGTGATGTTTTGTGGATCTTTCAAGGAGATAGGAAGATTCTCCTGATGTGTTTGGTGTCAGCTATGATAGCAGAAAGGCTTATGAGGCAAGGATGTGAGGCATTCTTAGCAAATGTGGTGGATACTAAGGTGAGGAATCCTAGCATCTAGGAAGTTCCAATCGTTTGTGATTTTGAAGATGTGTTTCGTAAGGAGTTCATAGGTGTTTCCCCTCCCCAAGAGATTGATTTTGAGATCAATCTGGTTCCTGATACACAGCTGATAGAATAGACACCGCACATGATGGCATCAGTTGAGATGCAAGAACTGAAGAAGCAGTTGTAGGAGTTGCTTGAGAAGGGCTTTATTAGATCAAGAACATCCCCTTGGGGTGCTCTAGTGTTGTTTGTGAAGAAGAAAGATGGATCCATTAGGTTTTGCATCTACTACTGGAAGTTAAACAAGATGACAATCAAGAACAAGTACCATTTGTCGTAAATAGATGATTTGTTTGACCAATTGCGAGGTGCCACAGTGTTCTCAAAGGTAGATTTGAGGTCAGGATATCATAAGTTGTGAATGAAGGCGTATAACATACCCAAGTTAGATTTTAGGACTCAATATAGTCACTATGAGTTTGTGTTTATGACATTTGGGCTAACCAATGCACTCGAAAAATTCAAGGACTTGATGAACATGGTGTTCATACCTTATCTTGACTAGTTTGTGGTGGTATTCATCGATGGCATGTTGATCTACTCAAGAGATAGACAATAGGATGAGCAGCATCTATAGAAGGCCTTGATCTGGTTGAGATAGAACAAATTGTATGCTAAGTTCAACAAGTGTGAGTTTTGGCTAAAGAAGGTCTTTCCTTGGACATGTGATATCTATTGAAGGTGTACATTGGAATTCCAAGAAGGTTCAAGATGTGTTAGAGTGGGAGTAGTTGAAAACACCGACAGAAGTTTGCAGTTTCCTTGGCTTAGCAGGTTATTATAGGAGGTTTATCAAGAACTTTAGTGCAGTAGTGTTACCCCTAACGAAGTTGACAAGGAAAGGTGTGTCATTTATTTGGGATGATAGTTGTCGATATTCTTTCCATCTTCTGAAGGAGAAGCTGACAAGTGTACTAGTGTTAGTTCTGGCAGAGCAAGGGAAAGGTTACATCGTCTTCTGTGATATGTCAAAGAATGGTTTGGGTTGCATATGAATGCAAGATAAGAACATGATTTCTTTCCCTTCACAACAACTTAAGAAACATGAGAAGAGCTACCTAATGCATGATCTGGAGATTATAGTAGTGATCCATGCCTTGTAGATTTGGAGACACTACCTTTATGGTGAGAAGTGTTGGATCTTCACCGACCACAACAACCTACAGTACATCTTCTCAAAGTAGGAGTTGAACATGCAGTAGAAATATTGGATGGAGCTAATCGAGGACTATGATTGCACCATAGATTACCATCCAGGGAAGGTGAACATGGTGGCACATGCTTTGAGTAGGAAATCTTCTTCATCATCATCTGTGGCTAAGGCACGGTTATGTTCTTTGGTGTGCCATAAAAGACACATGTTGGTCTCCTAGAGTTAGATGAATGTGAATTTGGTGTCATTGTTAGTAGGACTATTGGACCAGTTATAAGTGAATCCCACATTGAGACAATAGATCAGAGATGCACAACATTATGATACTGTGATTCAGCAGATCTGAGTAGAGTTTGGCAGTGAGAAGCATGATGGCTTCCACGACTCAAAGGATGGTACAGTATGTTACCATGATAGAGAAGTGGTACCTAATGTTAATGATCTGAGGAAGTTGGTTTTGGAAGAGGCTGACTCTTTGATGTATGCCATGCATCTAGGTAGCACCAATATGTACAACAATCTAAAAGATCTATATTAGTGACATGGCTTGAAGCAATATGTAGTTGATTTTGTAGCTAAGGGAGTAGTGTGTCAGTGTGTTGGGGCAGAACATCAAAAACCTATAGGAACTTTGCAATTTTTTCCTATACCACAATGGAAATGGGCTCATATCACAGTGGACTTTGTTGTTTCACTTCCTAGGATAGTCAAAGGCCAAGATTCCATTTGGGTGATCGTTGACAATTTGACTAAGTCAGCGCATTTCCTTCCTATGAAGACAACATACACCACTGAGAAATTGGCATGGGTTTATGTTGATGAGACCGTACATTTGCATCCCAGTTTCTAAAATATCAGACAGAGGTCCTTAGTTTACTAGTCAATTTTGGGAGAATATGCATACATCCATGGGTACACAGTTGAGGTTCAGTACTGTGTTTCACTCACAGATAGATGGAAAGTCTAAGAGGGCTATATAGACATTGGAAGATCTATTGAGAGCTTGCATCTTGCAGTTTTTGGGTAGTTGGGATGTACACCTTAGTTTGATAGAGTTTTCCTAAAATAATAGTTACTAGAGGAGTATTGATATGGCACCATATGAGGCTTTATATGGGAGACATTCTAGATCTTCGTTGTGTTGGTATGAGACTAGTGAATATCATCTTGTAGGTCTTGAGCTTGTACAACAGACAACAGAGAAGATTAAGATGATACAACAACAGTTGAATGTAGCCCAAGATAGGCATAAGGCTTATGTTGATAATCATCATAGGTTGTTGGAGTTCCAAGTGGGAGACAAGGTGTATCTCAAGGTCTATCCTTGGGAAGGTGTGTTGAGGTTTGGGAAGTAAGGCAAGTTGACTCCCAGGTATATGAGGCCTTACCCTATGGTGGAACGTGTTGGGAAGGTGGCTTATAAGTTGGGATTTGCAGAAGTTACATCTAGTGTTCCATGTTTTGATGTTGAGGAAGTGTCACTCATATACTGAGTTGGCGTTGCAGCTAGTGGAGGTTGAGTTGTATGAGGACGTGTCGTATGTGGAAGGTCTCGTGTTGATCCTGGATAGAAGGATAAAGAAGTTGAAGAATAAGGATATCGCTTTGGTTAAGGTTTTGTGTCATCACTGCGGCATGGAGGAAACCACGTGGGAGTTGAAGGAAGAGATGCATAGGAAGTACCTGTCTCTTTTCGTGTATGATTTTGAGGGCAAAATCCTTATTAGGGGTTTATGGTTGTATGACCCGTGACCTGGCTTAGTTCTTGATTGTGTTTGCTTTACTTAATAATATGCTTAAACCTTAATCTAATGTCTTTAGATTCCTTGATAACATGTGACATGTTTATGTTCTCCGTTTGGTCCTATTTGGGTGATGTTTGAGCTAGTTATGCTTGTTTTAGACCAAGTTGCAATTTACCCATGATGAGGGTCTACCTCACAATTTGTCACATGTTGTTTCTGCCTTTTGTTCCTTAGCATTATGAGAGATAAAATGATGCTTAGGGGCTCCTTGTTTGGACCTTGGTTGATGAGGCGACATCATCTATGATATTAGGGTTCACATGGCTATGCATCGATGCTTGAGTTTAATGGATGTATCGACCTTGTATGTGTTGGCTAAATGGACATCTATAAAATCCCTTTGTTTCGATGATGACAAACATTTCATTCTTATTTATCTAACAAGCTACTTGAGTGTGCAGGACTAAGCAGGATGACAAAGTAGCAAGGGAAAATCCAAGAGCTTACTTAGTTATATTTTCATGCAATGTAATCAATATTGTAAAACTTGTACAAATATATAATGTACAAGTACTTAGATTTGCATGTAAATCAAGCGTTAGATTTTCCTTAGCCAAACACCATAGTTAGACATGTCATCCCAGTTAATTAGGATCACCTTTGCACACTCACACATATAATTAATGCTTAAATTGAAACCTTGAAACAGGATCATTCTCGGTCGACAAACTCCTCGACCGAGACACTCTCGGTCGACCATCTTCTCGACCGAGAAAGATCCAAAGTAGCCGTTAGACACAACAGACAAAGCAGTTGGCAGTTGCAAATGAACGTTAATCCAGAGAGCCTGTCGGTCGACAAAACTTCGACCGAGTAGGTGTCTCGGTCGACCATTCCTCGACCGAGATGGTCTCTGACAGCAACTGCAGAATAAATTAATTAGCCGTTGTTAAAGCAACAACTTTGTACCTAACGGCTAGTTAGGCACTTAGAAACCCCTAGAAGTTGTCTAGAACGTCCTTGAGCATACTTAGGCCATTCCTATAAATAGGACAAGCCATAGGACACTAGAATTCACTTGTTACACTTGAGAATACACTTGAGCATACTTGAGCAATCTTTTGCAAGCAAATTTGAGCACTGTGATCATTGGCCTACATTCTTCTTAGCTCAATCTCGTGTCCTATAGGCTAGATTCTCCTACCCACAGCAATTACAAGTTCACATACTTGGCTAGGAGATCTTACGCTTGATCTAGGCATATCAAGCCTCGGGCTTAAAGGATAAGTTGTAATTTCTCTATTTCTTTCTTGTTCCTATTTATTCTTTGTACTCTCCTTGCTACTCCTAGGGTTGGAGGCTGCGGATTGGAGAGGGTTGACTTCTCGGAGGAGAAGGGGACTTCAAGCTACTTCAAGAAGGCTATCGCACGGGAAGCTACTTCAGAAGGCTGGTGCAACGGGAGTTGGTGCATCTACTTCAGGGGAAGGCTGCTTCGAGTTGGGCGATTACTTCTAGGTGAAGGCTGCTTGAAGGGTTTAGGGAAAAGAGATTGTATTTTATGTAATTCCTTGAGAGGTAATAAAATAAATTTCTTTTCAAATCCCGGTTGGGTAAGCAACTGGGTAGTGGACTGACTACCTTAGTATTTGCTAAGGTAGGAACCACTCTAAACCCTTGTGTCTCCTTGTCCAATATTTTTCTTTGTGGTTGCTAGTTTAAATTATTATTAAAATCTTTATAAAACTCTATTCACCCCCCCTCTAGTAGTTTTCATTTGGTATCAGAGCAGGGCTTCAAGGAACCTTAACACGGTCTTGAAGAAATGGGTGATGGAGTGCTCAACCACCTCAACATTGAAGGAACGCTCGTTGCTAGACCTCCGGCATTCGACGGGACAAACTATCAATACTGGAAGAGAAGGATGCAATTCTACTTCCAAGTAATCAATTGGGATCTTTGGAGAATGGTATCTACACCGTACACACTCCCACAAGACGATTTTGCAGTATGGGATGCTAATACGGTAAAAATGGCCCAAATGAATGCAAAGGCAGTAAGCATTTTATATTGTTCCATTTCAGTAGGTGAATTTAATAGAGTATCAAACTGTGATACCGCATATGACATTTGGCATAGATTATCTATAACATATGAAGGTACTGTTCAAGTTAAAAACTTTAAAGTTAGTTTGCTTAAAACCAAGTTTGAACATTTTCGTATGGATCCAAACGAAACTATTAGTGAAATGTATTCAAAATTTTCTACTATTGTTAATGGTTTGAGTGCTTTAGGGAAACCTGTTCTTGAGGAAGATCAGGTATCAAAAATACTTCGATCTCTTCCTCCAAAGTACAAACCAAAGGTAACAGCTATTGCAGAAGCAAACGACCTCACTCGCCTCAAAATGGAGCAGCTCATCGGAAACTTAGAAGCTCATGAGGCAGACCTAGAAGAGGAAGAGAGAAGAGAACATGAGCATCAACGTGGGACAAAGAAAGAGGTGGATCTCAAAGCATCAAAAGCTCTCTCACAAGAGAGTGAGGAATCCAGTGAAGAAGAAGGAGAAGAAGCATTGATAGTCAACGGTAAGAAATACAGAAGGTTTAAAACTAATAAAATTTCTAGTTCTTCTTCCACTCCCAGGTGCTTCGAATGTGGAAAGAAAGGACATTTCAAGAATGAATGTCCCAAAGCTAAGAAGGGAAAGAAGAGCTCACATAAGAAGAAAGAAAAAGCTTATAAAGCAGCATGGGATGAAACGAGTGAAAGTGAAAGTGGAGATGAAAATGTGGAATGTCTAATGGCAAGAGAAGACAATGAAGACTCTCAAGAGGTAAGCCTTATTGATCTTCCTAAAGAAGAATTAGTTGCTAGCTTACAAGAAACTCATGATAAGTATGTTGATGCCAAGAAGAAACTAAAGAAGACTATGAAATCAAATAATGAGCTCATTGCCAAAATAGATGAACTTTCTTCTGAAAAGAATAACATTGATCTTGAAAATGTATCTTTAAAAACATCTTTAGATGATTGCACTAGAAAGCTACTTACTTTGGAAACCAATCTTAATCTTCTATCAAAAGAAAAGACTGATTTGTTAGACAAACTACAAGCTTTTCAAACTCAACCTATCTTGTGCAATCATTCGGACTATGACAATATTGTAAAAGAAAAGGATTCATTGTTTTCTGATTTAGACCAGGCACGAAAAGATATACATAAAAAGATGAATAACATTGCTCAGTTGCAAAGAGAACTTTATGAGTTAAGAAGAAAAGATATTCTTGATAACATATTGAGAAGTGGTACTACCTTCAATGGAAGAAAAGGTTTGGGATATGTTCCAAAGAAAAATCAACCCAAAAAGACCCAAACTATGTTTGTACCCAAAAACACAATGGCTAGAAAGAGAAATGAAGTTGATTCTATTACTTGTCATTTCTGTTTACGTCTTGGACATTACTGTTTTTCATGCCCCTACAAGACTAAGAAGTCCAACTTAGTTTGGACTCCAAGACCCCAAACTTAGAAGAATGGAATGTAGTTGAGATATGACAAAATACTTAAATTTTTGCTATTTATATTGTTCTATCTCAACAAACGATGCTATTCTTATTGGTATTAATTTTTCTGCATTGCTGTACTAAAACAGAAACTTCGTCGGTCGAAGTACTGTCGACCGAGCTCTGGGTCGGTCGAAGTATTGTCGACCGACTGGATGTCTTTAACAAATCGAAAATCTTCCAGTACTTATTTCGGTCGAAAATTGGTCAACCGAGAAATTTTCTGTGTTTTTGATTGTAATACAGTAACTTGCTCGATCGACAAATTGTCGACCGAGAATGATATCGGTCGAACAATTGTCGACCGACTGGTTTTCTGTATCAGAACTTTTATACACATAAGCAAATTAAAAGTTTCTAACCTTATCGGACCATCACATGGGTACCAAAATCTACATTCTAATGCAGGAATGGGTAGTTGACAGTGGCTGCTCCAAACATATGACCGGAAACAAGGACGCATTTCAAACTTTTGAAGAAAAGAAAAGTGGAACGATCACCTTTGGAGACAATGGTAAGGGCAAGATCGTTGGAATAGGTAATGTTGGAACAAATCTTGAAATCAAAAATGTTCTACTTGTTGATGGATTGCATCACAATTTAATTAGCGTAAGTCAACTATGTGATAGTGGTTATGATGTGTTATTTAACAAAACCTGCTGCAAGTTGTTGATAGAAAACACTACAAATGTCATTTATGAAGGAAATAGAGTTGGAAATCTTTATATCCTTAAACCAAACTCTATGAAATCAGTAATAGGCAAATGCTTGCTTGCAAATGAAAATACCTTACAGCTATGGCATAAAAAGCTAGGACATGCTAGTTCACACACTATTAAAAAGTTAGTGAAATATAATCTTGTTCGTGGATTACCTGCTCTGTCTTTTGATCAAGCTGAAAACTGTGAACCTTGCACAATGGGAAAGCAAACCAAAACATCTTTTAAATCAAAACATGTACTTAGTACCAGTAGATCCTTAGAATTAATTCATATGGACTTATTTGGACCAATGAGGACACAATCTATTGGTGGTAAAAGATATTGTTTTGTTATTGTTGATGATTATAGTAGATTTACATGGGTACATTTTATTGCAACTAAAGATGATACTATTCATGTCTTTATGCAATTTTGTTCTAAGATTGAAAATCTTTTACAACATAAAATATGTACCATTAGAAGTGATCATGGTGGCGAATTTGAAAATCATACATTTGAGACCTTTTGTACATCTCAAGGGTATACTCATAATTTTTCTGCTCCACGTACCCCACAACAAAATGGTATAGTAGAACGGAAAAATCGATCCCTACAGGAAATGGCTAGGACCATGATGCTTGAACACAACACACCTAAAACCTTTTGGGCTGAAGCCGTAAACACTGCTTGTTATGTGCTTAATAGAGTAACTATTCACTCTCATTTGAAGAAAACTCCATATGAAATACTACACTCTAAGAAACCCCGAGTTGACTACTTTCATACTTTTGGCTCCACATGCTACATTTTAAATACCAAAGATGATAGAGACAAGTTTGATTCTAAATCACACAAGGCATTCTTTTTGGGATATTCCATTTCTAGCAAAGCCTTTAGAGTATATAACACTATATCTAGAAAAGTTGAGGAATCCATTCATATTTCTTTTCATGAAGAATCAAAATCTGAACATCTAGATATCATTGATCTCACTAATCAATTCGAAAATACAACCATTTCCAATGATAGTGAGAAAACTCCTATATCAGAACCCCAAGTTGAAACACAACCTACACCTAGGCTTATCAAGGATCATCCCCAAGCACAAATTATTGGAGATCCAAATGATAAAGTCAAAACTCGGTCTTCCTTCAAAGATGTTGCAAACATGGCTTTCGTTTCTATCATTGAACCTAAGAAGATATCCGAAGCTCTTAAGGATGATTACTGGATAATATCCATGCAAGAAGAATTAAATCAATTCACTAAAAATGATGTATGGGATTTAGTTCCTAAACCACAAGACAAAACCATCATAGGAACTAAATGGGTTTTTAGGAATAAGCTCAATGAAGCAGGAGAAGTCATAAGGAATAAAGCTCGATTAGTAGCACAAGGATATAATCAACAAGAAGGAATAGATTTTGATGAAACATATGCACCCGTAGCTAGACTTGAAGCTATTAGGATGTTACTAGCTATTGCTGCCCATAAAAACATTAAGCTATATCAAATGGACGTCAAAAGTGCATTTCTCAATGGCATCATACAAGAAGAAGTTTATGTTGCTCAACCACCGGGCTTTGAAATACCAGAAAAATGTGACCATGTTTATAAACTTAAAAAGGCACTTTATGGTCTAAAGCAAGCACCTAGGAATTGGTATGAACGGCTCAAGACATATCTTTTTGATAATGGTTTCTCTATTGGAAATTCAGATTCTACTTTATTCTTCAAAACATATGCATCTGATTTCCTAGTTGTGCAAATATATGTTGATGATATTATTTTTGGAGCTTCAAATAATTTATTATGCACACAATTCAGTGACATTATGCAAAAAGAATTTGAAATGAGCCTTATGGGTGAATTAACATTTTTTCTTGGTTTTCAAATTAAGCAAACGCCTGCAGGAATTTTCATAAGCCAAGAAAAATACACTAAAGAACTTTTAAAACGCTTTGGGATGGATCAATGCAAACATGCTACTACTCCTATGGCTACTTCTATCAAAATTGATAAGGATGAAAATGGGGAACCTATTGATGATTCCTTATATAGAGCTATGATTGGTAGTTTGCTATATTTAACCGCTTCTCGACCGGACATTATGTTTTCCGTTGGTTTTTGTGCTCGATTTCAATCCCAACCTATGCAATCTCATTTTCTTGTGGTCAAACGGATTCTTCGATATCTAGCTGGCACTACTTGTTTCGGTTTATGGTATCCAAAAGGACAATCCTTGGATTTTAAAGCATATACTGATGCGGATTATGCTGGTTGTCGACTTGATCACAAAAGTACTAGTGGTGGATGTTTCTTATTAGGAAGAGCCTTAGTATCTTGGTTTAGTAAGAAACAAAATACAGTTGCCCTATCTACAACTGAAGCTGAATATATGGCAGCCGGGTCTTGTTGTGCTCAAGTACTTTATATGCAACAGGTTTTAAGCGATTATGGTTTTAAACTTTCATCTACACCTATCTTTTGTGATAACACGAGCGCCATAAACTTAGCACATAATCCTATTTTACACAGCCGGGCAAAACACATTGAAATCCGTCATCACTTCTTAAGGGATCACATATCAAAGAATCATGTTTCCCTTCATCATGTTGATACGGAAAATCAATTGGCTGATATTTTTACAAAACCACTTCCTTTAGATCAATTCAACAGCATTAGGAAGCAACTGCTTATTACTCCTTTGGAAGATGTTTTCTTTGATATCTGCAGTTCTTAACACGTATACTTGTTTAATTGTATCATTTTGGCTTTTCAATGGACATTTTCTTATTAGATTTGATGGGATATCTAATTAAGGGGGAGCTTTTATTAAAATGGTTATCTTTTTGAAATGACAAAGGGGGAGAGATATATAAAACTATAACTTAGTATTTATGACAAATTCAATCAATGAGTTTCATAAATATACTCTTGGCTTTACATTGAAAATTGCTATATTCCCAAATGAACTGGATTTCATGTTCCATAATTCATTGGGAATAATAAGCACACATTTTATAAACAAGAGGAAAAGTTACAAATGGCAATCTAAAGGTATGACATTTATATGTTTTATATTTCCTTTATTTATATTTTGGAAATGTTTGTCATCTTCAAAAAGGGGGAGATTGTTGGCTAAATGGACATCTATAAAATCCCTTTGTTTCGATGATGACAAACATTTCATTCTTATTTATCTAACAAGATACTTGAGTGTGCAGGACTAAGCAGGATGACAAAGTAGCAAGGGAAAATCCAAGAGCTTACTTAGGTATATTTTCATGCAATGTAATCAATATTGTAAAACTTGTACAAATATATAATGTACAAGTACTTAGATTTGCATGTAAATCAAGCGTTAGATTTTCCTTAGCCAAACACCATAGTTAGACATGTCATCCCAGTTAATTAGGATCACCTTTGCACACTCACACATATAATTAATGCTTAAATTGAAACCTTGAAACAGGATCATTCTCGGTCGACAAACTCCTCGACCGAGACACTCTCGGTCGACCATCTTCTCGACCGAGAAAGATCCAAAGTAGCCGTTAGACACAACAGACAAAGCAGTTGGCAGTTGCAAATGAAAGTTAATCCAGAGAGCCTGTCGGTCGACAAAACTTCGACCGAGTAGGTGTCTCGGTCGACCATTCCTCGACCGAGATGGTCTCTGACAGCAACTGCAGAATAAATTAATTAGCCGTTGTTAAAGCAACAACTTTGTACCTAACGGCTAGTTAGGCACTTAGAAACCCCTAGAAGTTGTCTAGAACGTCCTTGAGCATACTTAGGCCATTCCTATAAATAGGACAAGCCATAGGACACTAGAATTCACTTGTTACACTTGAGAATACACTTGAGCATACTTGAGCAATCTTTTGCAAGCAAATTTGAGCACTGTGATCATTGGCCTACATTCTTCTTAGCTCAATCTCGTGTCCTATAGGCTAGATTCTCCTACCCACAGCAATTACAAGTTCACATACTTGGCTAGGAGATCTTACGCTTGATCTAGGCATATCAAGCCTCGGGCTTAAAGGATAAGTTGTAATTTCTCTATTTCTTTCTTGTTCCTATTTATTCTTTGTACTCTCCTTGCTACTCCTAGGGTTGGAGGCTGCGGATTGGAGAGGGTTGACTTCTCGGAGGAGAAGGGGACTTCAAGCTACTTCAAGAAGGCTATCGCACGGGAAGCTACTTCAGAAGGCTGGTGCAACGGGAGTTGGTGCATCTACTTCAAGGGAAGGCTGCTTCGAGTTGGGCGATTACTTCTAGGTGAAGGCTGCTTGAAGGGTTTAGGGAAAAGAGATTGTATTTTATGTAATTCCTTGAGAGGTAATAAAATAAATTTCTTTTCAAATCCCGGTTGGGTAAGCAACCGGGTAGTGGACTGACTACCTTAGTATTTGCTAAGGTAGGAACCACTCTAAACCCTTGTGTCTCCTTGTCCAATATTTTTCTTTGTGGTTGCTAGTTTAAATTATTATTAAAATCTTTATAAAACTCTATTCACCCCCCCTCTAGTAGTTTTCAGTATGGTGGTTCTTGAGGTGTTGTGACCTCAACACTCCCTTGGTTGAAGTTTTTTGTGACATAATGCCTTGTACCTATATTTTGATCATTACGGTTTGTGCTCTTGTGGGGTTTTGCAACCTATTTTGTTGGGTGACCTAGTGTAGCGGTCACTACATGTTGGTGATCACCTATGGTTTTGTTTCGACTGCTAGAGAGTTTCTAGTAGACCTAAGTGTCTCTACACTACTTTGTTTTTGTCACCCTTTGTTTAATGCGTGTCTAGAGTGCATGCATGGCTGATCCTATGTGAGACAAGTTTCCTTGTGGTGTTTTCATACCTTGACACCTCAATCTTCACCTCCCTCCTACCCGTTGAGTATATATACTCTCTCCTTCACATGCAAGTATCTCCTTTAGCTCTCTTTTTCCTCTCTTCTTCCTTGTGTTCATCCTTGATCTTGGTGGAGCTCCAGGAGGTGGTGATCTTGGAGCTTTGGTGTCTGATCATCTTTCCATGTGGTGAACTTGAGCTTGATCATCTTCTTTGTGGTGATCCTTGGTGTTCTTCCTTCTTGGTGAGTGGTTCTATACCTTTGATCTCATTTCCTTTGAAACCTACCTTCTTCTCCTTTCTTGGTTGTGAGACTACGGATCACCATGGTGGATATCTTGAAGATCTTCTCACCATAGAGGTCGGATACTATGCTTTGACCATGGTATTACCTAAGTGAGATGCAGCTTTCTTCTTTCTTCTTTCTTCTTCTTTGTTCGGCCTAGGGTTTGAGCTTTCTTCATATTGATCTTTCCTTTGACCTTAGTATGTTTTCTTCTTCTTGAGGTGACCTTGTTGGTTGTAGATTTTATCCTTGTTGGATCTTCTTCTTCTCTGTTGGAGCTCATGGATTTGGAGTTTGATCTTCATCCTAAGGAAGATTATATAACTCTCCCCTCTTCTATTATTACACCATTATCTTGCTTGCATGTTACTGGTTTCATATCTAAAACGTGAATCTAAGATTCTATATGATGTTACCTTGATTTAGGGTTTAAGATTTTGTAGTATTTTCTTATAGATTATTCTGTCTCCTAAACCCTAACGCATGCACCCAAAACTCTTAATGATAAGTGGATTTGTTGTTCCTTTACAGGAAACATGATCTTTAGTTTTATCACTGTGTTATGTTTCAGTCATCATATGTGGTTGGATGTTTTGATCTTTCAATACATGAGTTGAACGCATTGTTTTCCTTCTATTATCATGGTTTTTCCATGTTTTCTTTGGTCACTATTGCTTTATGTTTTTTATGGACATCTTTCTATGGAGCTTTTCTCCTTGATGATGTTTAGTTTCTTTGATGTTATCATCTATTTTAACCACATATTTACTCTATTTTGGAGTTGGTTATGAGCTATTTGAGTGGCTGGACCTTAAGGTCGCTACACTCACTTGGTGACTGAGTTCGCTACATGTTTTATGGGTGTTGTGGGTGCAACAAACCCTAACCCCAGTGGGTGGTCACTACATGAGCTTTCTTGTGGTCGCAACACATGTTGCATTTGCTTTGGTCACCACACATACCTAGATTGGTTACAACAAAGTGTTAATTACCCTGTGGTTGCTACACCTTGATCTCTGGATAGTCGCTACACCTTGTGCTTGAGTGGTCTCTACACCTTGAGTTTTAAGTGGCCGTTGCACATGCGTTATGAAGGTTGGTCACTACACTTTGTTTTCTTGTGTGGTCAAAACATAAAGTTTCTTGGGATGATTGACTAATCATGAAAATAATGATGCACAACCCTAATGTGCTCCAAGCATGTGGGAGATGGTGAACTTAAGGTTTGATGATTGAATGATGCTATGGAAACCCTAACCCTAATTTTCAAGTGTATGATGTACTTGTTGAGCTTGGTTAAATGAATGGTATGAGTTGATGTTTTCTTTCTCCTACTTTTGTAACCCTAACCTTGCATGTGGAATGAATATCATAGATAGTGAATTCTATGGTGTGTTTGACATGACACAGGGTGATGAGTATGAACCTTTATGAAGCATGATGAAATAATGATGACGTATAGGAATAATATGATTGGGTCTCGTGACCTGGTAGAGGCTTAATGTCTAGTGTGAGGTGATGAGGGATGTTTTCCCAAAATAATGTGATAATGATGATGGCCTTGAATGGTAGTGGTATTATTATATGATGTGACAAGTATACCTCATACATTTTATATCTTCTGAAGTTGCAACATACACTTATCTTTGTAGAGTTTGTTTAAAGTTGTTTAGAGTTTGTATGTTGTAAATTGATTGATGCTAAAAGATACTCAAATAGCTTAAATAATCAAGTGAATCCCTAATGAAGTAGTTTCCATGTGCCATAGATTCATCTTCAGTGTCAGTACTTGCTGGATGATGAAACAGGTTCTCCCTCAGTGGAAGCTCGGTCTCGTATATTATTGAGTATATGCATTTTCGTAGGATTGGCTGAGGTCATACCCTAGTAGGAGAATGATAGACACCATATATTAGATAATGTGATTTAGTATATATATATATATATATAGAGAGAGAGAGAGAGAGAGAGAGTCAGGCTAGAATACACTCGAGTGTACAGATCGCACGAATACACTCAAGTGTGTTTGCATATCAAGACTATTTTTTGTAAAATGTAAACCATTGATCTTCACAGTCATACTATAACTAGGCTACATACAAATTTTGAGCCCATTTGGATGAGTGTAAGTCACTCATCCAAGGACAACAAAATCGACGCGTGAAACTAATTTGAAATGCATAATTTTTGCGGTCTTTATAACATGACCTATAAATGTCCAAATGTGCTCAAATTTTTCGTATGAGATATTCACAAGATGTTTAAGAAGATCAATGGATTAGATTTTTGAAAAAAATATTGCATCATAAAAAACTACTTGAGTGTATTCTGCTCCGAATACACTCGAGTGTATTCTAGCCTGACTCTATATATATATTTATATATATATATATATATATATATATATATATATATATATATATATATATATATATATATATATATCTGTGTGTGTGTGTATTTGAGGATGGTTGTGGTCATACCTCGACAGGAGTGCGGATGTGGTCGTAACTCAGTTTGACTAGCGTGGTGTCTATATACCAAGGCGAACTAGGTTCTTTTGCAGTTGGACTCTATATGTCACTACGGTGGTCACAGACTGACCGAGTGTGTGGAATATCATCGGAGTCTGGCTTCTCCTAGATATTGTATGGCATTGATTTCAACTTAGCAGTGGTCCGTTGGAGCATGAGTGGTATACTTCATCTCCTCAGAACATAATAAAAGATGTAATATAGTCATGTGGTATATTTTTCTTAGGGTTAAACACGACTCACATTAGATGACCATTTTCCTTGTCTCTTGTACTGATTAGTTGATTTATAATGAGGTAAGAGAAATCAACTATTATACATGTTATTTATATTCCTTCTAAAAGTATAACATGTTTTACTACTCAGTTGTAGATGCCTAAGTTGTTTAAGTAGTGTCAATTGTGTTATTTGCATCATTTAGTTGAATCTTCTCAACCTAATAATAATGGTATATTCCTACCTTATCTTTCTGAGTTAATAATATTTGTTGGTAGAGATATGTATCTCTCTATGGGATGTTGGTCTCACCCCATGGGTTTCTAGATCTTTTAGGTGGTTGTGCACGATGAGGTAGAGATCGTGGGGTTGAGGCTGAGTAGCAAGAGGAGAAGTAGCTATTAAAGGTTGGATATGTTGCTAATGTTTTTGTAATAGAGTCCTATGTGTCTTCCATGTACTCTCAGGTCCTTGGGGGTGTTTGGTGGACAATGTATATCGATACGAGTTTTGGAAGTAAGGCATGGTTGTACATATATGGCTTGTATATGTGAACATGTTATCATATGTAATGGGTTATGGCACGTTGGCCAACTGAACAGTGATATGTATCATCTTGTGACATGATAATGTAATACATGTGGATTTGAGGACTCAGATGTAATATGTTTTCTCTTTTCTAGTTACATGGAATCTATTTTTAATTTATCTGATTTTATGGCAATTCTAGATGTCTTGTGTTAGTTGTGTGCTTTGCTTTGATTTATCTCGCTTTTGTGTGGTGATGGATGTCACAAAAAAAGACCCTTATCTTAAGCTCATATTCTTCAAATGCAAGTTAAAGCATGCTTTGGGCAACTTCTGGGTTCCTAACACATTATATGGTTGTAAAAGGATTTCTTACCCAGTATCATGGCCACTCTTTCCTTTCTTAACCACCATGAGTGAAGTAGTATTTGGTCTTTTGTGTTTTTGTGTTGATTTAATCACCCATTTATATTTTTCTATAATTTCCTAGAAAATAAGGTGGTACCAATAAATTATTATCTATGACTTTGTTTCTATTTTATAACAACTATACAAGTTTAATTACATCCTATATTTTTCTAGATGATTAAATAGTATGGCAACTCCAATGGGGACATCTTGCCAATCCTAGTTGCTTTTTTTTGTATTTTCTTGAGTTCCTTTTTCCATAAATTAATTTTTTAGTTTTTTATTTTTGTTTTTTTTTTCATTTTCTTGTGTAGTTTCCTTTTTTTCAAAATAAAAGAAGACCTTTTTAAATAAAAATGTATTTCTCCTTTTTTAAAAAAAGATTTTTGTATCCTTGCATAATGTCATGTTCAGGATTACTTACTTTTAAGCTTTTTTTAGAAAGGATTGATCCAAAGTATATACCCAGTTTCTCTTTTACTACCTCATTTTTGTATCATTGTATTCTACTCAAAACTATCAAACATGTATTCTCTCACTTTACACGTGTACACTCCATGCCACTATGGAGTGGGTTCCAAAACTCACATAGGATCTCTGGATGAGGAAAGACGGTGTCAATTTAGGTTTCATCATAGTGTAAGTTGGATGCCCAAACATCTTAAGGATACAATGCTCTCCTAACATTACGAGTGCTTGTCGACATTGTTGTTACAAGTTGTATTGGGAGTAGTGCCACTACTATAATTAGCTTATATGAGTGACATCATGCCACAAAAAAGATAAGGAACCTCCCCTCTTATATAGGTCATGTTTGAGTGAGGACATAAATTACACATAATTCATGGCCTAATGGAGGAAATGTTTATCTTCCATGCTTATGCTTTTAGGATTTTTTAATATAATTGTATTGCATAGATTGTTTCTTGTCATAACATATAGAAAATTCAAAGACAAATATCAATTTAAAACTATTTAGTCCACTTACCAATTTGTCCCTTATTTTAATACACATTTGTTAATTTATTCAATTAACATGTATCTTGACACTTAGTTCCCATTGTATATTTTTTGTGCCAAATAAGATCATATCTTCATTTGAAAAGTGTTTAAAACCTAGTCCCTCAACTTACATTCATGAACCACTATGTTATCATTAAGACCAATACAAAATATTTGATCTAAGTGTATATATTATACTTTCATTGGATCAAATACCATTGATTTATAAGTAATAGTTTTGGTATTAATGTAACATGTGGATTGTATTGAAAAATATCAATTCCTAGTTTCTTAATGAGGGAAAATTTGTAAATCTTATTATAGCCTTGTTTGGAAACTTTAGTAAATTATAACTTACTTTAATAGAAAATGTACACGTGATTAAAATTGTAGAGCATTAGATCTATATAATAGGAGTTATCATATTTTTAAATAATTAAATAGCAAGGATTTAATTATTAATACTAGGGCTAATTAAAAGTAGAGAGTATGTATCTATCTACATTACATCAGTTATCGAATGATAAATGGAGGAGTCATGAGGTTGATTCTCTATCTCTCTTACCCCAGGCCTTGATATAGGTGGTTTCTTCTTCACCTTCACAACCTCCTCCACTCCTCAGAACATCCTCAAGTCCCTATAATTTCTATATAATCCTCTCAAACAATAGATTATAGGCATCCTATAAAAAGCTTTTTAGACTCCAACACAACCAATAACCTTACCTCAATATCACAATGCCATCTTGCCAAAGTTCCCATTGACTACCAACACTAATAGTGTCCAGAAGAGGAGTAACTCCATCATTCATCTCCTGGTATACATTAGTTTAAGTTGAAGTTCCAACTCTATTCATCTGGAAACACCCACAACTTCAAAACTCTTTAAAGTAGTTGGTGGACACGTGAGGTAATTGGTACCCCCTAAAACCTCTGAACCAGTAATACCATCTTTGGTCTAGGATAGTGTAAACACAGGACATGAGGGTTATCAATCTATACCACATTGACTAACACCTAGAATGTCCATCAAGGATCGATAATACCCTATCAAGATGTAGGTGTACAATACTCTGGTATTTCAATAAAGATGAAACTATGAAGAATTAGCTAGATGCTACTTTACACAATAGACGAGGCATATCTAGTGACTTAACTTGAACTCTTGAATGCTCAAACAAATAGTACAGATGTATTGACATGTATATGTATTCATAAAAGTAAGCTTTGTGTTTCAATTTTGTTAGTTTAATTACTCCATAATATCAAGACAAATAAGAATTGGAGAATATAATACTAGTATATTTGTTACATAACTAGTATATTACTTATATTAACTAATTCATCATAGTCTTATATGCTATGCTATTTTGTCTGTGCATGTATACATATACATACATTCATACATACACACACATACATAAAACAACATATACTAGAGTATAAATGTCATATCTAAGTGTAGTATTGTGTTCCTTTCTAATTGTAGAAATTAATCATTAAGACATTACAAATATATATAACACTATTCATACTCTTTGTCATATATATTTGATAATAGTTGAGTATTTTATTTGATCTATTATATAATATATATGTATATACTTACATGCACACATATATACGTATATGTATATATATATATAATATGTGTGTATGTGTGTGTTTCTTTATATTTAATGTTTTATTATCCTGTAAATGAATGGAGAAACAAATAAAAAATGGGTTTATTCTTATAGGGTGACCACACCTTTGGACCTGAAAAGAAAACCCATTTTATACATGGTCAATTAGAAACAAGGAAAATAAAGATGGTGCATTAAAACTAGACACAAGTGCTACTACAGATAGCAAAGAAGACGAAACACATGACTATCAGTCAATAGGAAAATCAGGATGAAAAAAGTGTTTTCCCTTAGTGGATTCCCCTATTGTTAAATATTAATATCAAAAGATGAACGAAAATCAAAATGTTATTTTGAGATTCAAATCCTAAGAGAAGAAAGTATAGCTAGTACTCACCTATTTTGAGAGTTGGAAGAAGTGAGGTTCAGCACCATAGATTTGGGGTGGGCATCTGGTGATCTGGCACCACCCTTAGCTTGAATATTTCGTTCTGCCACTTATTTTTCTTCCTTATACCAATCTAAAAACAAAAATAGAATTGAAGCGATGTGAGGGTGTTCTCCTAGGATGTGCATATGATTATAAGGGACCTCGAGGTTCTTGAGAGTTATACTGATGATCTACATGGTATCTAGGAGGGCACTCTCTGGGAGTATGTCTACTTTATCCAAGATATTTGATTGTCATTATACGACCCCCTCTCATGACCAATGGCCATATAACCTTCATTTCAAGTGGGTGTATTCAATGGAGATTCCCTCTTAAAATTCTTAAGTAATTTGCATGATAAATGTATCCATCCAACCACGTAAGTTTAGGCTCATGGGTGCGCATCCCAAGGGGGGCACCTGCCTAAAACCTCAGTTACATGCATGCATCTAAGGGAACCATGCAATTTGTGCAACAACATGACCATCAAATCTTAAGGGAATGTCTTTGACTTTTAATCTTAAAAAAAATGAAGATTCTTAACCTCATCAATATTTTTAGCAACTTTTGTTTTAAATACCCAATGGATTCACCATTTTGTAAGCAACTTTAATTTTAGATCCCTTATGGGGTTACCATTGTATTTTTTAGTAGTTTCAGGAACATTGTGTTTGGATACCCTCATGTGCACAAGGTGAAAAGGATATGGTTGATAATGTAGTTGTTGTCATCTTTATTAGTAAACAAATAAATCCAATGTAAAACATGTGAACTTGGTTAATAAACATGTATCATTAAATAAGAATTTGAGTAAGGCACCATGTCAAATTTGAAGAAGGTGTTCAAATGTCCAACTTGGTATTTTTAACATCAGCAAGGAAAATAGAATCCTCATGTGAGAAAATGAGGTGAAAATAGTATGTCATGGTATGAAGTTCATATATGAATATGAATAGAACAAAATGAATATTAGTGAGAAATGAGATACTTGCAGTTGTTAGTTAAGGATGATCATATTGTAGAATTGTGATTGGAACTAAAGTGAGAGGAGAAAAGGATCTACATTGTGATTGTGCCACTTCTACCCTACTTGGACATAATTAGAGGTAGGATATCGTATTCTCCTCCATTCCTTACCAAGAGAAGAAAAAAATTTTCTGACAAGCCAACTTACCTTTATCGATCTTGTGAGGATCTAACATCAAGGGTTGTTCAAAGGTTTCTAGATTTTTGAAGATGAAGTTTTGGGAGAAAGTCATATTGGTGTCCTAGGTTCAGAATATCTCTAAATTATAAATATGGTCCTTTTAATTATATATGATGGGGTACGATAGTGTTTTAACCATTTAGGATCTCATCAGTCTCATGATCAACAAAAATATTCCAAAAATAATACACATACAGCCATGAAATGGAACTTCTTGATTCTTCACGTAACAGACTCAATCCACATCGATATTGTATGATAGCTTCAAGTAGGTGCATTGTCAAGGTGCACTCTCTTAGATATCTTGGGTGATTATGTGATAACACCCAAATAATAATCTTTCTATGGAAACCCAACACTCTAAAAGGGGTGGCTTTGAGTTGGTTCCTGACTTTACATTAGTCTCATTGTGCTTTGGTTAGGCTAACAAGGCAAGTACTTTTGTATGGGAAAAGGTAAGAGTCTATGTTGGAACACATTGAAGTTGTGATATTGTTTTCAATTCTAGTTCAGATGATTTGAATCTGATTTGGATGGAATTGTCATCAAATTCCCTAGTTTGGAACTTGTGCTCCCTAAGTAATAACGTCCAAGCAAAATAGTTTGTAATGGAGCATTAGTTAGTTACATGTTTTCCATGGTTAGCTTCCTTCCAACTATTGAATTTGTTGTTTTAATCATACAAATGTGATCTTAATCATGAAAGACATCAAGATATTTCTTCTATCAATTCATTTGATGATTATCATTGTGATTATTTTGTTGTTTCAAATATATTTAGTTAGAAGCCCCATGGTTGTCTTATGTATTGAACATTGCATAGAATCGCTTTTTCAAGTCCTCGAATCCCACAAAATGTAACCCACAGACTTATGATGTCATTATTTCTTTCCCTTAAATCCAGTTCAACATGTAGCAACTTACATTCACATTTCAATAAATATTATTATTCTTATAGTGTATGGGTAAATATCTTTTGATATGTGTCTGTTTGCATATTCAAAAAAAAATATTTTTATCACTTTGATTGGTAATAGTCAGCTTTGAGGTTTATCCACTTCTCAATTTTAGGCGTACAAAAAATCGAGTGCAATACAATTTCTGTAGATTCAATCCCATGGAATATTCACATATAAAACACCATAGCCTATCCTAGTGGAGATCACACAATTTATGACCAAAGTGGCAATACAAGATATTGAATGAACTAATGAACTTGAGTAATTTTGATTCTTATGAACTTTTGTATGGCCCCAAAAATCTATATGTCTCTTAGACTACAAGTTAGTCAAATATTTTCTTTGAATGGGTAAGTCTGAGGACGGGATGTAAGTTGTACATATTTCAATATGCCTCAGTGAAGTCTATTTTTTGTTGCCCGAATAGGGGAATTTTATGTTTCCCAAATATAAATCACAATACAAGATAAGGATGCATGTTCTTTGTTGTTTCACTACTAGATATAAATTATGTAGGCTTTATTAGACCATGATCAATATATATATATATCACTGTATTTAAGGTTCAAATTTAGCAGGTATGTTCACTAGTTCCTATAAAGGTAATGTTGGATAACTAAAATGATTATTCAAAACAAGGTACAATTTATAGAAAACATAGTATTATAATTTTATGTAAGCAATATTATTTTGAATGTCATGAGCGATTATTGGATCCAAGTCATAAGGTAATTCTAAAAGTAGAATTTTTTTCAATGTAGTGTTTAAATGAAGTTTTTAGTCCCACATTTTCAACTTCTACATTTATACCAACCCTTATATAAGGAAGGAATGTGGGTCTCTTTTCTCAAGGTCTAGAATATGGAATGAATACCAAGAACAACTGTGTGCACCTAGCATACCTGGCTAGGACGTCCTTAGGCCTTGTGTATCAGGAATTCTCTCTAATATTAGTCTCCTTTTTCACTAAAAAATACTATAATGCCTTTTTTATAATAAGTGAGATTGAGTTTGAATTTAGTGAAATGAGTATAACTTTTATCAAGTTGGGTGAGTTTTAGAATTATTGGTCAAATCTATATTTATATAATCAGGCATGTCAGATACTTAGATAAGTACATGGTCATATAGGTTCCCGTCTTGGGTTTAGGTGTAAGATCATGATCCCAATCTAACCCATATTCTATAATTAGAAAACAAATAGTGTGCAACTGTTTAAGATAGTAAAAGTTGTTTTATTTGTGTGTCAAGTGTTTATAATATAATATAACTAGTTTTAACCTGCACACACTAACCTTCCAATGTTAAAAACCTAATTTTTAGTAAACATAGGTTTAAGGGGAAAATGTCAAAGTACATGACAATATAAAGAAAATTGACTTAATAGAGTTGTGTGTGTTACATCATAGAGGGAGGTTAATTTGGTAATATTTCAACCATAAATGGGTTTGGAATAACCTAGGGTGCTATTGAGTCTTAAGAAGGTCACTTTTGAGAAGCAAGCATGCTTTTGGCCATATTTTAGGTTATTAATCGCTTGACATTTTGTTTATTCAGATGATGAATGGGAAATAAGGGGTTTATAAGTGATAGCAACGAATCCTAGTGAGGTTTTGAGGGCCTCTTTTGAAAAACATTGTTTTTAAGACCAACTAATGTGCTCAAGTTGGGCTAATTATGTCATATGACTGGAGTCTTGCCTAGGGCGTAAGTCAGAATGATAAGTTGGACTATCCAATGTAATAAGTTACACTAACTATTGAGAAGTCATAGAAATTTATGGTTTGCAATACATTAACATTGAGTATATTTTAGATGTCAGCTAGTTGATGTATCTAGGAATCATTAGTTAATTAAGTAATGAGTAATTCAGACGATTGACACCATCTAAAGTTAAGAAATAAAAAAAAGTGTCAAAGGAATACACAAATGTGTATTCGAGTACATATACATGGATCTCAAGCATATATCTAATTAACCACCATTCTACGATTAAAAACATGAAGCTATTTTTAGGAAAAGACTCTGGAGCACATTCTAAGCTATTTCTAGAATCAAGTGGAGAAGTTGACTTCTAGCACAATTAAGTTTTTTTCTTGGGTAAATAAATTGATTCATGTTCTTTTTTATGTCCCTCTTTCCTATGATTTGACCAAAACTCTTCCAAATCCTAGGAAAAAGTTCCAATTCTTTCTTCTAAGCCATAATTTTTTCTCTCTTTTAGGTTAGTTGAGAAACTAGGAGCTGTTTTTGGTGGAGGAAGTTCATATTGGGGAAACCATATTTAAGGAATATGTTTATTGACCCTTTAGTCACTTGGTTACTTGCATGTGAGTATTTTAGTCCTTGAGGTAGTGCTTTTTATATGAAATTTTCATCAAATGAATGTGGATATAGGAAAGAGACTCTGATTGATCTAGGTAAATAGGTTATTGAATAATTTTGTTTAGAAATTTGAAATTTGTTCCTTTCCTAATGCTCTTACTGATGTGAACTCACTACAGAAATGCAAATTCAGTCATGAACCACTTTATATGAAACTATATACTTTTGACAATTTAAGATAAATGTGGTGGGAATGATGTCTAAAGTAAGATTTAGACATCATTTAGTAATATACTCTATAATGACTTTTGGATGTGATGTAATAATATCAAGATAGGTTTTTATATATATCTATCATTAAATATATCATTACTTATGATTCACTTGTGTCAATGGTGTTATGCTAGCTTTCCTATGCTTACTTGCCATAGATTAAAAATATAAACATTATACTTTATTTCACATATTCTTATTAATATGGATGATATTACTAATAAAGTAGAGATAACTCTACCCGACCAGATAATTTTTAACCTTACTCCCACATATCTACCCTTGAGGCATGTAGAAGGGAAGTGAAACATGTTTAATTGTAGCATCTCACACATGTATGCCAAGTTATTTTGGAATCATATGTTTGTTACATGTGAGATTATGCATGTTCTCTTATACATGTATTCATTACTTCTCTAATATAAGTAAGAATAGTTTGGGTTCTCCTATAATAGAAATAATCACATGTCATAAGAAAAAATTGTGAAATTGCATTCATCCTTTCATGTTTTGTCACATTGAGTAGGATGAACTAAAATTTTAAAAGATCCAAGTTTCAAATTTAAGATATGGGCTCAAATATGAGTATTGGAAATATGAATTCCTAAATTATGAAATTCACAAGTGATGAGCCCCTATGATTCTATATTCTCACACACAATGCAATGTCAAGAATATAATAGCTACCAAAACCCTAAGATTTTAGTGGATTATATGGAATATAATTCCTTATAACAAGAACTTGATAGGTGCAACCAATTTGGTCTAGGATTAAGTAAAGATTCTAATAACTAGTTAGCTTTTGTATGTAGTACTAAACTAGAATCATTTATTTTAGTTGTTTTTAGTCCTTTGATATATTTCTTTGGTTATATATCTTCCTTTTTGAATCGTGTCATGCAATTTCTTAGCTCTTGTTGGGTGTTGGTCCACTTACTGGGTCTTGTGTCTCATGAGGTCTTGAAAACATCTACTTTTTGTGATGTTTTGTGCCATTTTGAACCTTACTTCTTTCATAGTTTATCCTTTTAGCATCTTTTATCTTATTATTTTTGTATATTGCCACATTTTCCCACCTAACATGAGGATCCTTCAATTTTTAGGAGTATCCTAGATTTTATTCCTCATTGGGTACATGACAAACTTGTCACTTGGCCTTTGCAATCATCCATTATCCTTAGTGCATTTTCTGATGTCTCGCTTCAAGAAGCAATGAGGTGCAACCTCACATTTTATATGGCCCCAAATTGCATGTGGTTATCCTTGTCCTAATGTCACTCATCTTCCAAAAATCTACCTTGCCCACAGAGCTCCTTAACCCGGTACATCCATCAAACAAGTCATTCCATTGAGTGATCCCATGCATAATCTTGAATCAAGGGAGCAACATATGCCCCGCATTGTCTCAAGAAGGAACTAACAAAGCATTGCATTTCCCAAGTCAGTGCCTTACACTATGCTCTACAATAGTCCCAGCATTGCATTTCCTAACATGCTCAATCGGTCAAAGTTTGCCTTCACTCACTGCAACCAGTATATGGATGCCCCTCATTGCTCATCCATTGAAGAAAGCATCCATTGGGTCAATGGAATTCATTCTCCATTCCCATTACATCCAATAGACAAGAGTAACTATCTTCACCTCCAAACCCATCACAACCCATGATGATGCACTTGCCTCAAGGCACATGATGGATTACTTGGGGAACACAAAAAGTACCAGCCATAGAGTGTACTATGAGGTGCATCAATACCCCATCCATTCAAATAGATAGTCTCCCCAAGCCTCCATCAAGGGGAATCTCAACATTTTCTTTATGTGGAATCAATTCTATTTTTTGTGCTCATGTTCAATTGAAGGAGAAACTTGTCAAATTGACCAATTCCAACTCTACCTCTATCACAACCAAGTCCCTTAGGATGAACCTTGAGAGAGAAATGGTTTTTGAAGGTGCTTCATCAACTTCATTGGCATATACATCATATTCTTACTACACTCATAAGTACAAATGGGAGAACATGAGCTAGATTTTATTTATCTTTTTCCTTCATCGATGTCCAAGATAGGGTGAATCGGCCCAATATAGTTGTGAGGGAGAAAGTTTCAAGGCCCAAGTATGGTAGGTTTAAAAGGATTCACCCTTACTCAACCTTATTATTCCTCCTCTTGATGTCATGTCACTATGTTTTACTTAGTGCTTCTATTATTCTTGGTTGTGGACACTCTATACTATAAAACTTATTGTTTATCACTAGTATGAGTGGTTAGTCTTGTTAACTCTAGTTGGAAGTAGCCAGTAGGTTCTCCCAACCATGTAAATGCTCTAGATATGTTGAATGAATATATTCTTAGTATGTTTGTCTCCTTGATCTTATTTACAATGCATTACTTTATGCATAGCTACCATATTGTGATGCTTGATTCAATTCATCCTTCAGAGAGTTTTGTTTTCTATGGATATGGATCATGCAGTAGTGTGAACCCACAGTAGTCATGTAAACCAAAGTCATATGTTCATGTTTGTTTGATTTCTTATTTGTTATCTCAAGAGGGAATCATGCTTCCATCCTTAGATCTGACACAATATCTAGAAAGGGGTGGATAAAATCTCATTATGTTTGTCCGAAAACTATGATAAAGGTAAAAGATGAGTCTATAAGTGTTTTCATGATTTGTGGGTGTTCTTAGTTAGTGAAACCCCAATTATATTTCCCTTAAATTTATCTTAACCTATCATCTCCTTATTTTTCTTGGTTAACTTAAATTTCATTTCTTGTTCTCATTTGACTCTGGTTTAGTGCTTGTAAATGTTTGAATCATATCTCTCCATTTTTTGTCTGACCTAGATAAGGCATATGGTCTTGATAGACTTCCATCCATGTCCCTAAGGTCGAGCATGCCTACTACATTGGACTCCATATTATTATCTGGCGTCTATTAGAAATGGGTTATAAGTGTAAAGTCCAACCCCTAGGATATGATCCTTTGTACTTGTACTTTGGATACAAGTTCCCAGCTAGTCATGTCCACTTGAAACCTTAGGACCTGTACAACAATAGAACTAGAAATATCTAGAGGAGTGCTTGAATGATCATCCACTTCAAAGGTAGCTTATATATTTGTCCTTATTTATATTTTGGAATAGGGGTCCCATCACTTATGAACTAGGGCTTGGGTTTTTAAAAATTGATTACATCATGTGACTTATTCAAAAAAATTCATGTGTTCAGAACTTGAAGCAGTGAAACTTTTTTGTTGTCTATAAGAATGCATACATGTACATGTTTGGAATATGATATTTTAGTCTACTATATAAATGTTTGCTATGAATATATGTGCCATAAATAGGTAATGTTAATTTGATATTTTTATAATGTGATTAATATTAGTGTTTTAAATTGATTAAACATTGGTTTTATCATTGTGTAAATTCATGTATAAGTGTATCCCAACCACGAGGCATGTTTATATGCACTTTGGATGTCATGCCTATTGATATCATCTCTCTATATTTTATATATGAACAAAAGGCACTTAGGATGTTGTGTTGTACCTAGTCAGCATATTCTACCATATCTTTTGTGATTAAAATATGGAAATTGATGTGAAGAATAAGTTGAGAGAAGCTTTGTGTCTCCTTCCATGGAGGAAATAAGGAAGAAATATGAGATTAGGAAGGATCCGACATTAAGGAAGGTCGAGGAGATGAGCAGGGAAATATTTCTTCATATTCAATAAGTTTAACTTACAAAACCACCACTATCAATGCAAGGATAACTTTTCCCAAATATGTAAGAAATGTCTGGTCAATTAATGTGAGCTTGGGTTGAAGTTTCAAATATAATACCATTGTAGAGATAAGAGACACCCTATCATCTTCTATACATAGTATGAAGTTTACAAAAGACATTTGAACATTGGTTTTGCATGTGTGTGATGGATTTTTTGAGAAGAGAAAATATAGTCTATGTTTATGCTTGGTTGATAGAGGTAAGAAATAATTTCAAATGATAGTGATACTACAAAAATATAAGATCAAGCATGCAATATATATTCTTAAATGTAGTATTGGAAACTACTGGGACATGAAGGAATCTAAACAAATAGAAAATTTGAGAGTGAAGTAGATGAAATGGATTAATTTCAATAGAGAATTTGTGAGTCAATACTCTACTTCATCGATAAGATTAGACAAATTCAAAACCTAGTTCAAAAGACATGTCATATTATGATAATGAAGCATAGTATATGGATATTTTATGCCATTGCCCATGGCTAGTAACAACTTATGAAGATAAGATCAGGTGTTCCAAACATGAACTCAATGTGAAAAATCAACACCAGATAATAGTAGTTGAATCTCGGGATAATTTGTCCACTTTTTTTGAAACAATCATAAGCTTTGAAAGGGGAGTCCATATGAAGAGTGATTTTGAATCGTTCAAGTGGTTAGGAACAGTGTATAGCTATCAGGAAGGTAACCAAACCAAATAATGGTATTCAACATTGACCCCACAAAATAACATCAATGATAGAGTAGAGAATTTTTTAGAATATAGGTCACTCATCATCTAGGCAAGGAAGAGGTACCATACATGTAATTTCACCTACTAAGGAAGACAATACATGTTTGAAATTGGTGACATGTCCATCTAGGAAAGGACTATTCAGGATATGTAAAGTAATGTGGTAGGAACCACCTTGTTCTATGTTTGGGATGAAATTTTGGGAGGATGTTTTAGTATGGAAGAAGGGGTCACGTGAGGTAAAATTGCTTGAAATTACAATACAATGCACATGGCATGCAATCTCAAATAACATAGTATTAGAATTACAACATATTATAGGATTCACAAGATGCTTCATAAGCTCCAGATGGACATGATCATGGCAACGGACAAACACAAGCACAATACATGTCAGACGCAACTTTCAAATTCAGATTTTTCCATCTTGTTTCACTATTGGTAGTCTCTAGTGAAACACACTCATTTATTACTCAAGAAGTGAAAAATAGTTGGTAGTTGTCAGTTAAAGAGATGTAGTATGATCTATGGTAAGGAACACCTCTTTTTGGACATACAATTTTCATGGAAATGTGTCCCTCGAGTGTCATGTATTTTATGGTAAAATGTATTTAGAATACTTTCTTGCACTTAAGATTCATGGATTTAGAAAGATATTAGGAATGGATTGTATAGAAAAGTATAAATTGAACATGGATTATTTAATCAAAGATGCATATTTTTTATAATATGATGCTTCTTAGGTATTTCAAAGAGATGAAAAGACTCTACCAACATGTCATGTGTCAGTAGTAGTGACAGAGAGATTGATGAGACAGTGTTGTACACAACATTTTTCTCATGTATTGAATACCAAAGCAAAGAATTTTTAAGATGGAAAATGTACCAATGGTACACAAGTAAAAAGATGTATTTGCTTCAAATTACCAAGTATACCATCATCAAGATAACAATTTTATATTTAATTTGATATTAGATTTACAAACAATACCAGAAACCTGACACAAGATGGCAACATTAGAGTATAAGGAGTCCATACAAAATTATAGGATTGTTATATAATAGTTTTGTTCAACCAAGTACATCACAATGGGGTGATCCAACTATATTTGTCAAATAGAAAAATTAGTCACTATGATAATGTATTGACTATCAACAAGTCGTTGAAATTTCTATAGGAGTTGTTTTATGTTGCTAAGTATGGATGATCTTTCCATTGAAGGGTGATTCAGTGTTCCTTGAAGTAGATTAAGTATCTGGGTCGAGGATGTTCCCAAGATAGATTTTAGACTAATATGTGGTCATTATGGGTTCTTGGTAATATTGTTTTTTGTTAATCAAAGAACTCGCAATATTTATGTATTTAAATAATATAGTCTATACGTAGTACTTGGAACGTGATATAATGGTAATATTTTATGACATCATGATATATTTAGTTAATGAACAACACCATGAACACCATCTGAGATTGGATTTATAGTAGTTAGGTGGCATAGTTTGTATGCCAAATTTAGTAAATGTGAGTTTTGCTGATATTATGTATCATTTATAGGGCATTTGATATTATATAGAAGGATCTGTGTAGATCCTAAGAAGGTGGAAATAATGTTGCAGTGGGAACAACCCAAAACACCTCTTGGACTTGTAGGATATTACAAGATATTCATTTGTGATTTTAGCATAATAGTGTCACCTACAAAAAGGTTGGCAAGAAACGTTGTTCCTTTTATGGGACAATTAGTGTGACGAGAGTTTCTAATATTTAATGGAAATATTAATTAACTACCATTTCTTACCTTATCGTTGTTAGAGAAAGGGTACATTAAAATATTTGATGCTTCAGGAAAAGTACTAGGATGTGTTTTAATGAAATAAATTATATGATATCCTATGATTACATTCAGTTAAAATAAAATGAGGAGAATAATCCAAATCATGATATGGAGTTAGCAATAGTTTTTTTAGCATTGAAGAGTTAGAGACATTGCCTTAATAGAGAAAAATGTCATATATTTTTTTATCAAAAAGAGCTTAAAGTATGTCTTTTCACAAAAAATAATTGAATATGATACATAGGCATTAGTTGGAGTGTATAAAAGATAATTATTGTAGAATTAGTAACCATCAATGAAAAGAAAGTGTAGTTGTATATTCCCTAATTAGAAATTTCTCCATGTATTCAATTTATGTCGTACATATAAATTCTATGAGTTTTGTTATAAGATAATTTTTGTCGTCTCATAGAAAATCAATGTCTTCTAGGTTCCTTTCTGGCATAATTACATAATAAACCTGATTTGATATAGTGCACTCTATGATACATAGAAGGATGATCAGGTGATTCAAAATATTCTAAATGAGATGAAGAAGGAAGACAAAAGGTGTAACACTCCACTTGTACCACTCAAAGTGGAAGCACATCTATTCATTCACATCAAGGGGGATGTCACAACCATGATATTCATTGCACAAAATAGAGTTCAAATAAACCATCACAGGGTAATAATCACAATTTCACATCCTCAAACTTTAACAAACTTTACATGTACATAATCTTAGGAAAAGGAAAAATCATCTATAAACTAGGTATGGTTGGCATCCCACCGATACTTTTCTCCTTGAAGGTCCTTGAGCTAGGGTTTCCACCTCAGATGGCCTTCCCTCCTGAGCTAGCTTCCAACCTGTAGGTATCACACCCCTAGCCATGTAATAAAACCAGAGGTAAGTGGAATTGAACATGTTATATTTTAAATAAAACTTGAAAATTGAAAATAGACATTTAGCATTGAACATTGAAAAGACATGCAATTTCTTTTAGGTCAATTTCTTTTATCTTAACCTATATAAGTGTCCTCAGGTTGCACATATGTGCATCTTCTCTTATCCATCTAAGTGCCTCTTAGTTTGCACCGAGGTGCCTCTTCTCTTATGCGTCAAAGTGCCTCTTCTCTTATGAGGAACTTATATAAGCCTACTTTTAACAATTTCTTTCTCTTAAAAACTCTTTACATCACTTTGGTCTTTATTTGTAACTTTATCATTAACGTTCATGAAGGTGATACATCATACAACATAAAACTCAATTCAGCATAATTTTACTAACTTTAGCAATTGGAACAGTAAATAGTATAAACATGACATTCATTGAAATTCACACACACACACAGATATATATATATATATACTAGTAAGTGTACATGCTCTACACGTGATCAAATTAAAAAAAACTATTTATTATGTTTTATACTTCCTCACAAAATTTCTACTTTATTTTTCTAGAGCTTGTTTATATGTGTTGTAGGATATAATGACCATTACATATAATTTCTTCTTCTCTAAGAAACTATACATTAGTCTTGATATCCTCTTGTGGTACATACCCAATTATTCTTAATTAATCCAATACATTTGATATTAGTCAGCTTTGTATAAATATAGAAAAATACACACATGTATGTCTTAAAGATAAACACACAACTATTGGTTTCTTTTGTTTGACAAATTACACTTAACATGATAAAAAAGTATTTGACATAAACTACTAAATGACTGATAGACTTACAGTGTAAAATGAAAATGCATTTTGTACTTGTTGTAATTGACATATTTTAGACCAAAACATGATGATACTTCTTTTTGCAACTTGCAGCTTCCATTAATATGGTCAAATGAAAAAAGAAGTATTTTATTATTGTGCTACCATTTAGTTGAGCATTAGTTAGGTTCTTACATTTTAGAATTTTAGTTTTTCCTTATATTCAGATATATAATGAAATTTATTAGTGAATAATTTTCATTTATGAATTAATATTCATGTGAACTGAGAGATGTGTACTTCTCATGATATGTTGTTAAACAATTTAAAACAAAACCTTTAAGCTAGCACCATGATGAAAGACCAAACATTGGTACTTAAGTGTAATGTATATTGCAAATAAATTTTATTTGTTCATCCATTTTTGTTAATGATGATCAATATCCACATCATCAATGATAATGGTTTTATTATAGATTTGATAAATGATATATGATTGCTGAGGTCAAAGGCTATCTAACCATTTCCCCATTTTCTATGAGTGTTATTAGTTTATTATAGGTTTTTGTTAATTGAATGGGCATCATAGTTCCAACATAGTAACAATAAAGAGAAATAGCGCATATGGGATGACATAATAAAAAATGTAGTTACGGTTGCATCATAATTTTAGTTGGGTAAAGTGACTATTGCATCATAGTTTTATTTGGGCAAAGTGGCTAAGTTAATGATTTTAGTGGGTTTATTTTGCATCATAAATGAAATCATATGTAATGGATACATTCTTCATGGAAAATAATATAATAACTAATCTAGTTACATATCAAAACCTAATAATAATTTGTGTTTGGTATTTTTTATTTTGAAGATGATATTTATGTAAAATATTTTTATTTTTCTTATTTATATTTGGGGTATTTTATAGTTATTATTTGTTTGTTAGTAAATATTATTTTTATAACATGTTTCAATTTAAAATCACTCTTAAATTGGATTTTCTTCTATTTCAATTTTCAACTAAAAGAAGAAAAAATATATCTCATGGTCATAGTTTAATTGTGAAATGTGTCTCATACCAACTCAAATCATATTTAGATAGAGAAAATTATTTTATGTAAACACTTGAATATATAATCATCATTATTGGATAAATTGTACATGAATATATACAAAAATCTTGAGGTATCCTTGCTATTAAAAACATAGAATGATTCCATTAATGTATAAAAACTTCTTGTCTACTTCAAACTAAACTATATCACAAAAGCATGTGCTCTTGACTTGTTAGTGCAATCTACCTTTTCTTCAGACCTCATGGGTGAGGAATGTTTTTACTAAGAGAATGACAAGCCTAAACCATTAGTACATGGTCAATGCAGAAATCTGGATTCTCATATGATGTCTGAAAATAGTTATCACCATATATCATATTATCCTAGTCCATCTTTCATCATGTTAGCATAAGGAAAAGCAATTGGTGTATATTTATGAGAATACCAATAAAAGTGGTTTTATAATACTTATAATAATGCAACCTATAAACCATGTATGAGTCATCTATCTAATAATATTTACAAGAATTTTAAAATTCAAAACAATATGTATTAGCAATAAATTTTCTGTATGTTTGTATTCCTATCATGAACATATAGAAAAAATGAGGAATATAATAGGGAAACAAATACTATTTTATATTATCTACTTATGTTTGCTATATATTAAGTAGATGATTCTATAAAATAATATCTAAAAATTGAATGTCACAGTTTACATTAGACAATGTGTCTCATATATTTGATAACTTGAGAAATGCCAAGTGTACCTAACCAAATTATAAGAACAACAAAAAAATTAGATAGTTAATATCTATGATGTTTGTATTTTTCAAGTTAATGAACAACAATCCAATAGATATTTTTTTTGTTCAAATGTTGAACATACAACAGCAGTCATTGCATGTTAAACTTATGGTGAAATTTTTTGTTCCCAAGTAAAGATGACTTGTGAATCATTTATGAAAACTATAACTATGCAATGAGTATACGTAAAAAAAGTATAATAATATTCATCAAGACAAATTATAATCATAATTGTATATAGTCTTGTTGCTTTTTCTTGAAATCAACATGCATACCATATTAATAAAAATATATCATATGGACATGATTTTTTTGTTAAACTGTTATATAGAAAGCATTACAATTGGATTTTTCATCATTGTAAAATAATTTTTCTCATATTTCATTTTAAAATATATTCTATATTTCTCTTTAATTCGTACTACTATAACTATATGGGCTCAGAAACTATTTTTTATTTGCATAAAATATAACTAATTCAATTACTTTCATTGAATGACTTAAAGTACAATTTTGTATTTAAATTTGTGTAAAGGATATAAATATAAAATACATATCTTGGTAAAATTTCATTCTTCATTTGAATACTCACAAGCTTGGTTTACTAAATAGGAATATTGATTATATTATTATTGTGTTGTTTCATTATTATTTAATGCCAAAGATAATGAATAGACAATGGAACAAAAAATATTATGTTTATTTTCATTGCTAAAATTTAAATATTGATATAGGTCGTTAATTAAAAGTAAACAAATCAAGACTAACACATGGATTAAACAAACCAAATTTTTATTGTAATAAATTCATACTTCATATTTCAAAACAATCTTAAATTGGTGGACATTAAGTAAAACAATGTAACTTAAAGAAAAATACAATATGAATGACTTTTTTAAACAAAAACTATAAATATTATATATAAATTAGTATATATTATACATATGTGTTTATTCAACATTATTACAAATATTAATATTCCACTAATAAAACTTCAATTTTAATACAAAATATGATTTATGTATTTATCTAAACTGAGTTATTTTACATTAAATTTCAAACTACTTTTTCCACATATTTTTTATTAATTTATGTATTCCTTTGTAGATCATGTAACTTTATTTTTAGTTGATCCATTAGTAAAAATGAATTTATCACTTATATTGTATATGGACAAGAATTATGTTTATATCTTAGAGTAGATTCTAGATACAATACAAACATAATTGTAAAAGAAAGTTCTAGATATATTATTCTTAAAAATTGTCACTTTGGTTTAACCAAAGATATTTTCTTCATACATTTGAAAACATATCAAGATGAACAAAGAAATTTACCTTTCCATGTCAATATATATCTAATATAATTTCACAAATTTTGTGCTTTGAAGTTGAAAAGTATTATCTTTATCGTAGTTTGATTAGGAGTTGTATTTGTCTAAGTTTAGTAAAATCTACGTGTATTTTTATGTATGACTAAATATAATTTTTTTTCTAACAAACTTATAAATAATATATGGTTCTATGATAACCAGCCAGGTATATTTTTTCCCAATACTATCAATTACAATAATGATATATAACATCAATGACAAATGTTGATGCACACTTTATATTCATGAATACCTCAACAAAATGCATGTTATACTCCAAGTAAATCAGCCAGTAAGTATCAAAAATCATATCTAAACATTTATTTGAAGTTTATAAATATTATTAAAACTTCGGAATATGTATATAATACACAAATACAAACAAACATGCAAGCATGGATGCCCACATGCGTGCATATACGCACAAATCACAAAGCAATTTTATATTGTAGGATCATTTCAAATATGATCTCGTGGACAAGTCTTGTGTAAGATCATCTATGATGGGTTTCTATAGTTTAACACACTTGAATATAGATTACTTCTATACATCAGAGTATATTTACCCAAAATATTTAAAAAAAGAGTATCAAAGAAAATGTCAATGCTTAAATTCAATTTAAACAATTAAGATTATTGCAGTGGGAGACATATAATGAAGAAAAGGATAAAAAAAGTCCATTTCATGGCCTAGTTTTTCCATGAAGTTTTCTTCTTCATGAGTATTCTAATATAAAACATAAGTAAAAAAAACATTATGATAAATAATCATGATAAAATCAGATAGAATTTGTCCTTAAGATACATACTAATTATAAAGGTGTTAACTTATGAAAACAATATAAGGTGTAGTCTTTGTCAGACGAACATTGATTATCACTTGGTTTGAAGCACAGAAACAAGTAATTTTAATTTACCACCCCCTCCAGACGTCCATCCTCAACCACATGTATGAGAGGGGGGAATCATTCTCTCTTAATACCATATTTTTTTAACATAAAAATGTAAAAGCTATATAATATTACATAGATAAAAATGAAACCAATAGAAGAAATTCTTCTTATATCCTACTCAAATATAAGATTGTTTTTATACTTTGCATAACTGAAATATAGTCTCCAATGTAGATTTTCTACAATATAATATCTCATCTTTTGAATAGTTGTAGCTAGTTAGATGGTTGTTCTTAGTTATACTAAGAATGTCTGACTTCAATTTTGCATAGTAGATGAAAGAATTGATGTGAATACATCATACACGATTTGTAAAACTTGTTCTCATTAGTGAGTAGAAATGACATTTATGCCAAACCAGATAAGATTAATGTATGAGGAGGAACGATAATCAACCTAAATCTAAAAGCATTCGATGCTCCCATATGGATGAATCCCTTACATCCCCAATTTGAAGAAAAATACATAAGTCAGTGTGTAAGGTCATGAAAGACTTGACAACTTCCTTGGAAACAGTATCAATATATATTTAGAAATAGACAATAAATAAATTTGACTAACTTGACTCATCATGACTGAGATATGCGTCATTTTTTAACACCAACAATGTTGTAACTATCAATAGAAAGAATAGTACTGATAGATATGTCATTTTTGCTGAACCGCTCCTTGACAAGGAAATTAGTACCAATAGCAGCTTTAGCCATATTATCGACATGCATTGAACTCTCTCTGGTTATATGTGTATTCTAGTTACCCTGAGAAGGCCTCTATGTATTCCCGACCTTAGCACCTCGACCACATTGACTGATAGCATATGCGTGAATCCTATTTAGAGGATCGTATATGTTTCACATGAATCTTATTCCAGAGAACCGGACATGTTTTGCCTGAATCCTATCCTAGAGTTAGATCTTGTCAGACTAAGGAAGATCGATCGAGAATCCACCAGTTGTGGACTACATCATTGAGTAAGGCGGCTAGGTTACCAACTAAGCTTGTGGGTAAGACGTTTAAAATCTCTCTAGATCAATTGCATATTTGGTTGGTGATCATAAAGATCCATTACCTTTTCACCAAATGGATATGGGAGTGCAGAAGTGAGAAAGTAGGAGTCCACATTGATCAAGTAACGAGGAGGATGGGAACCAGTGTTTGTGTTTGGTAGATTCTATTGGTATGTATGCCCTGAGAGCCAATCATGGGATGATTGGTGGGATACATCAAGATTGATTTGATAAACATCAAAAGGCAAGCTTCCAATTCTTTCTGGTTCAGTCATATGAGATAGTGATAGAACATATTGAATGTCTAGAGAATGACAGTACTCAATGACGTATGCCTTCAGGTTCAGGACCTGAACGATGAGATCATACGGATGCTAAGAGTTTGTTCATTCTTGTTATGTCCCTAGTCGGATGTCATTGTGGAAGGTAGATAGATAGCAATGACACACAAGACTAGATTGTGGTATTGGTTGATGATAGAATATCATTAGTCATGATATAGAGATATCAAACCAAACACATAGGTACGTGTTAGAGAACAAGTGTACCGGACAGACCCACCGTGAGTTTGACACATGGAACCATGACATGGTAGTCACAGTCAGTACTCACAGTGATGGTGGTGAGTATGATTCTTTGACCTGAAATCACTACACTCAACACATGTCGTTGGGCACACTTTGACATCATCAAACGCAGTCCTGAAACATGGGTTGTTATAAAGGTGATGATTGGGTGGCTTTGACACATGGGGCTTTTGAGCGGTGAGTGATAGATATGGGATTTGTCCCGCCTGAGGGAGTTTGATATCCAAGGCCACTTGATGAGTAGGATTGAAATAGGCGTGCGCACGCATGTGTGAATCAGTATGTGATATTGATGTCATACATATCTCTTCCAATCTACTCTAAGATCAAGAAAGTGAATGAACGTTGACAGGATGATTGTTCCATGCCTCGAGTTCATTCGGGATATCAGTGACAAAGGAATTATACATTCGTTATAACACCATTCACGGATTGTAGGATTGAAGGTTGTTCTCCAACTTTCTCTTTCACTTGTGTAGCACTGATGTGTGACTAGGCACCGCTCTTTTCTTGTGAAGTCATAAGTGTTATGGACTTTCACTGCCAACGTGAAATGGACCTGCAGGGTCACACACATAGGATTTAACCTGGAAGAGGAGTTTTGTCCACAAACAATGTTTAGATTGATTACTAAAGGAGTTTAGTAGTTCAATTAAACACTCAATTGATTGATAGCTCAAAATCATAGTGTTCAAGGTGTTGGACATATTGATTAGAGTATCGGATTGATTAAAATCGCAATTGACTGATTCTGCACAATCTGCACTCCCAACCGATCGGCTCATGTGATTAACTAATCGGCTCAGCTTGGTGAACCGATTGGCTCAGGTGGTGAGTCGATCGGCTCATGGACAGGGTGAACGATTGCTTCAAGTGTTGAAACGATCAGTTCAACTGTTGCAACCGAGCAAGTTGGGAAAGTCGGATTGGTGAGAATTTTCCTTTCGTTTCACTTGCCCAATTTGATTGGAACAAGGATTGGTATTTGATACCAATTAGAAACAAAAGTGGAAAGTCAATCGGGAACTGACCAGGACCACGAACTGACCGGTTCAAAAATGAACCGACCGGTTGAGGTGTCCCAACTGATCGGTTGAGGTATCAACCGACCGGCTCAGGTCCCCAACCGACCGTTTCAGTTGTGAAATGATCGGTTCAGGTTACGAGTTGGTTGTTTTGTGGAAAATCTCGAACCCTTCTACTCCTGCTTTTAGTCTCGCATTGCCCGGGATGGAGAATCATGTCCCATGACCCTCCTATATATAGGGGTATTGAGGGCTTCTTAAAGTACAACTCAGTGCAACCAGTTGCTCTGTAAAGTTGTCGTTCTCTCTGGTTTTGGTAATCGAGAGAGCCCGAGCAAGTGCTACCTGAAAAGGGAGGCACAACAAGGGAAAGACAACTACAGTTGCGACTAGTGGCAGGAGAGTGTGTTGGCGACTAGTACGCTGACAGGAGGGTGTGACTCCTTCCAATTCGTTGTGGGACAAGGAGATTGGAGTTCCAGGTGGTCCGTGTGGACTACTTTAGAGGCGGGAGATTTCTTCCGCTCGGAGGACAGTTATCAATCCCAACAGTCCCAGTGAGACCAGGAGTCATCAGTCCCAGTGCGACCAGGAGCTGCACAGACACCGTCCAAGACCAGAGGTGAAGACCGTGCAAGGCGCGAGGTATTGTCGCTGAGCAAGCCTTGGGACAAGGTATGATTCCACAAACCATACTTTCCTATTGTATAGACGTTGACGTGTTTCCTTGTTCTGGGTTTGGGGGAGAAAAAAATTTTGTTTCCGCTACCTTCTCTGCCTCCCCTAAAACCCAACAGTGGTATCAGAGCCACGTCAACTTCTCTATACTTTGGGAATATCGATATGATCGATTTTGGTTTGTCGCCTTTATTTATTGCATACGATGTGAATATTATTGGCTTTATGCATGTCCAATCATAAATCCACAAATCCCAATTTATATATATGATATCTATTATTAATGCACTCGCTACGCGTCACCCTTAAATGAGTTTTTTGGTGAATGTATAGCATGGTTATGGCCAATAAACCCTATTTGTGTATGGTTGTATGTGGTTTCTTGCATCTCGGTCTGCACACCGATCTTCCCTCTCCTATTCCTGATGTAACTCGAAATAATTTGAGATTTCTTTCCTACCTTTGCTCCCCTTGAATGTAACTCGAGGTTTCTCTTTTTACAATGTAAAATAGGATAGATTTTATTTTCCTGTTATGTCGAAGAACGGAGGACATCCTGACGACAGCTGAAATGATCGGTTCAAGGCGTGAACCAATCGGTTGACATTCCAGATGATCGGTTCAAGGAGTGAGCCAATCAGTTGATGACCGGTTCGAGGAGTGAGACGAGTGGGTGGCGGCCATGATGAGATACACGATGACCAGGCAAACCGATCGGTTGGAGGAGCCAACCGATCGGCTGGTGGCACCCAGCCGACCAGTCTGATGGTGAGCCGATCATTCATGTGATGAGTTGATCAAACCCAGAAAGGAAAAGCACAGAGTTCATCTTGTAAAGGTTGCATGTGATGTAGACCTAGATGACCGTGATTCCTCTTGGCTCGAGGAATCACATTAGGATGGCCATAATCATCGCTTTTATCGTTTTGCATGTTTCTATGGGATATAGCATGTATATGATACGTACTATGTATTGTGGTGATTGGATATGTATATGTATATAAAACCAAATCCCTCATTAAATATTAAGTTTTAGATGCCTTCCAAATGCGACGCACGTGAAAAGCTTTATCGACCAAGTGTGGGCACGCCCAAGCGTGGTGCACCGTCTATCTCGTGGAAGCGTGAAGGATGAATGTGTGGGTCTGCCCAAGCAGGGTGAATATTCATCGTGTTTGCTTTAGGTCAGACTTAACAAGGTGACCTAATAGGATCTAGCACCTTGAGGCATGGAGATGATCATGGCAAGGAGTTGCATATGACATCTTATCAAGAGTTGCATATGATGCAATTGGCAAGAGTTGCCTACCTGAGAGATCTATGTTGTGGGTGACAGCCCTAGCTGGTCCATGACTTAGAGGATTTCAGGATCTTGCCCACTAGAAGGTTGTACGCTGCAATCTTCCGAATTGATGGTGAGGGCTATCAATTTGAACTAAAATAGTGGGAGCGATAATTAATTAAAGGCCTAATTATATTGTCAACTTTTCAAATCAATCAAATAAGTCAAAATGAGTTTTTGGACTAAAATTGCATATTTTCTTTTTGTAGTACAAATGGCAACAAAAAAAATCACTTTTCTTTGCGATCGGTCCTTGAAAAGAACAAGCTAAATGGGACAAACTTCCACAACTGGTATAGGACATTGAGAATTGTTCTCACTTAAGAGCGAAAGCTCTATGTCCTGGATACTCCAATTCTAGAGGAACCTGCTCCTAATGCACCAAAGGCAGAAAGGGATGCTTACAAGAAGCATTCTTATGATGCCATTGATGCAAAGTGCTTGATGTTGTGGTCTATCAACCACGAGTTGCAGAGACAACATGAGAACATGGGTGTCATTGAGATGATTCAGCATCTCAGGAACATGTATGAAGATCAAGCACGGCAAGAGAGATACGATGTCTCAAGGGCACTGTTCAAGTGTGTCATGACAGAAGGAGATCCAGTTAGTCACACACTCAAGATGATTGGGTATGTGGAGAACCTGCAAAGACTGGGATTTCCACTGAGCCAAGAGTTGGCTACTGACGTGACACTGCAATCGTTGCCAGAATCCTCCAGCCAGTTCGTGATGAACTACAACATGAACAACTTTGATAGGCCACTGTCAGAGTTGTTGGGCATGTTGAGGACAGTCGAGGCACAGATGAAGAAGGACAAGCCTAAGTCTGTGATGGTGATCACGAGCAAGAAAGGCAAGTCCAAGCGCAAGGGAAAGGGCAAATCTAAGAAAGGTTCTAATGCTAGCCAGGAGCCCAAGTCGTCTTCAGCTCTCAAGGCCAAGGGAGGCGTGACCAAGAAAGGAAATTGCCACCATTGTCAAAATCCAGGACATTGGAAAAGGAATTGTCCTCTCTATCTGGAAGAACAAAAGAAGAAGGAGGCGACCGACGTCTCTACTTAAAGGTGTCATGAAAGTAAACTTGTAACACTTTTGAGGTATATGATACCAAGATGTAAAGTGTAAAGCACTCAATAAATGGGGCAAGTGTTGCCTCCATAGATAGGAGTACTTTAGTCTATTTTCAGCCTAAAAGGCATGTAATACAGTTATGAACTGCCATTTCATATTTGCCAATAGATAGAAACACTTTATTTTTGCATATTGTATGACAATGATGGCAATCAATAAAGTTGATGTTTCAATCTTTTAAAGATATGATCTTTGTGGCAATGCCTTGTTTATCTTGTGGTATTTGATATGCATAAGATAAAATGATACCTAAAAGTTATAGATAACTCAAACAATCAAATTAGCATCAATAATGAGAAATTAATTTCTAGTTTCCATGTGATGGATAAATCTAGACACTTTTGGTTAGAGAACCAGTAAGAGACATGAATATCTCGGACATGATTAATCAATCTTCACTAATGGTAGTGGGAGAATGATTATCCTATTATGTATGATACATGTGATGTATTTACATACCTATTGGAACAAATGCTAATACTTCAAATGGTGTTTAGAGAAATACCAATATGAATGTCTTGAAGTGTTCAAGATTATCATAGATGAAGTGCAAATTTGGTAAAGTGTTAATTCTTGATGAGATCAATGAATGAAGTGCTTGGACCAAATGTTTGAGATCCTTATGAGTGATTATGATAGTGTATCATAGTGAACTCATGATTAAGGCATGGTGATGTCTAAATCAAGAAGGAATCATACTCTAAGGAGTTAGAGAATGATTATGAAATAACTGAATTCTTCTTAAATAAAGAATGCCCTACACTAATAAAGGACATTAAGAATCACAAAGGTTGTGAGTTCTTATATCCTTAACAGATACACCTCAATTATCTATGTGATGAGTTGTTCATGTGATGAGTCAACTATCTAGATGAATATGAGGAACTAGATTTTGAGTTATGGTATATGACCATTACATCCTAAATGACTTCCATGTGAACCATAAGGTATGACCTTGATGGTAGCACCCATTGGATGAAATCCATAAGTGCAAATGAATCTTAAAGGTTAAGATACATGGATAACATTTTGAGAAGGATGATGCTTGTTGATTGCAACTTAATGACTAAGACATTTAGCATATGGATACTAAAACCGCATTCCTATGAGGAATAAAACAAGGATGTGTACGTGACACAACCTATAAGGTTTATGAATCCATTAATGCAAATGAAGTCTATAAGTTACAATGGACTAATCAATGTGATTGATTGATTACAAGCAACTCAGAATTAGATCGTTGCTTTGATGATATAGTCAAAGGGTTTGACTGATATGTCAAATATAAAGAATGGATCTGAGATTTAGTGGGAGCGTATTCACATTCCACATGTTGATGTGAAATGGAAATGTTCTAGAATGGAAATCCAAAAGTGGAAATTATCTTTAAGGAAGATAGAGATGTTTCCTATGTGATAGGAATAGAGATCTATAGAGATAGTTCTCGAAAACCTCTTTACCTAAAAAGAGAGAGCATACATTGGCAATCTGTACTGAAGTGTTCAGTATGCACAGATTCAGTGGGAGAAAACTTATCCATGTTACGTGGAGTTAGTATCCCAAGGCCAAGTGTCCAATTCTTATGAAGAATGGGAACACTAAGAATAGATATGGATCTATCATGTATGTAATCATCCCATTATCTTGCATGTATGGACATGGCAAGAACAAAATGCATTCATCATCTTGTATGTAGGACATGGAAATATCATGTGCTCATCCTGATAACTCGTATGTGATACATGACGAGTGGATGTCTGTCAACTTCCAGTAAGGGTTACTGGAATACCATGAGAACTTGATAAGTACTTGGGAAGTACTAGTTCTATGGAGATAAGGAAGAGTTCGATGTAAAGAGTTACATTGATGCGAACTTCCTGAAAAATAGAAAATAAATCGCAAAATATATATATGATATATAAAAATGAAAGTTTGTTGATAATTGGAAGTGTTCCAATAAAACCATTTTAAAAGTAAATGCTGAGTATCTATGTGTTAGAGAACAGCAATAGATACTATATGGATCTGGAAGTTCATGAGATGAACTTATAGATATTCTGATCATTGATGACAAGTATGGAATCCTTGATAATGCAATGTGGCTAAAGGTTAGCAATGGAATACTGGATCGCATATTACGGCAACTCCATCTCATACGTGTGACGTGCAGTGAAGAGATGTGAGACATGCAATTAATATTGACTTTGGCAAAGTGTTGCCATAACTCACTATGTTGGCACAAGAGCACAGTAACATGTGGGACATGTTTGAAGATCACTATGAATATGATTCAAGGGTGATTGGCTTGCAGTGCAAGTGGGAGTCTGTTGGTATGTATGCCCTGAGAGCCAATCATGGGATGATTGGTGGGATACATCAAGATAGATTTGATAAACATCAAAAGGCAAGCTTCCAATTCTTTCTGGTTTAGTCATATGAGATAGTGATAGAACAGATTGAATGTCTAGAGAATGACAGTACTCAATGACGTATGCCTTCAGGTTCAGGACCTGAACGATGAGATCATAAGGATGTTAAGAGTTTGTACATTCTTGTTATGTCCCTAGTCAGATGTCATTGTGGAAGGTAGATAGACAGCAATGACACACAAGACTAGATTGTGGTGTTGGTTGATGACAGAATCTCATTAGTCATGATATAGAGATATCAAACCAAACACATAGGTACTTGTTAGAGAACAAGTGTACCGGACAGACCCACCATGAGTTTGACACATGGAACCATGACATGGTAGTCACTGTCAGTACTCACAGTGATGGTGGTGAGTGTGATTCTTTGACCTAAAATCACTACACTCAACACATGTCATTGGGCACACTTTGACATCATCAAACGCAGTCCTGAAACATGGGTTGTTATAAAGGTGATGATTGGGTGGCTTTGACACATGGGGCTTTTGAGGGGTGAGTGATAGATATGGGATTTGTCCCTCCTAAGGGAGTTTGATATCCAAGGCCACTTGATGAGTAGGATTTAAATAGGCATGCGCATGCATGTGTGAATAAGTATGTGATATTGATGTCATACATATCTCTTCCAATCTACTCTGAGATCAAGAAAGTGAATGAACGTTGATAGGATGACTGTTCCATGCTTCGAGTTCATTCGGGATATCAGTGACAAAGGAATTATACATTCACTGTAACACCATTCACGGATTGTAGGATTGAAGGTTGTTCTCCAACTTTCTCTTTCACTTGGGTAGCACTGATGTGTGACTAGGCACCACTCTTTGCTTGTGAAGTCATAAGTGTTATGGACTTTCACTGCCAACGTGAAATGGACCTGCAGGGTCACACACATAGGATTTAACCTGGAAGAGGAGTTTTGTCCACAAACAATGTTTAGATTGATTACTAAAGGAGTTTAGTAGTTCAATTAAACACTCAATTGATTGATAGATCAAAATCATAGTGTTCAAGGTGTTGGACATATTGATTAGAGTATCGGATTGATTGAAACCGCAATTGACTGATTCTACACAATCTGCACTCCCAACCGATCGGCTCATGTGATGAACTGATCGGCTCAGCTTGGTGAACCGATCAGCTCAGGTGGTGAGTCGATCGGCTCATGGACAGAGTGAACGATTGCTTCAAGTGTTGAAACGATCGGTTCAACTATTGCAACCGAGCAAGTTGGGAAAGTCAGATTGGTGAGAATTTTCCTTTCGTTTCACTTGCCCAATTTAATTGGAACAAGGATTGGTATTTGATACCAATTAGAAACAAAAGATGGAAAGTCAATCGGGAACTGACCAGGACCACGAACCGACCGGTTCAGAAATGAACTGACCGGTTGAGGTGTCCCAACCGATCGGTTGAGGTGTCAACCGACCGGCTCAGGTCTCCAACCAACCGTTTCAGTTGTGAAACGATCGGTTCAGGTTGTGACACTAGTAAAAATTGGGCCATTATTCACGAGTGAGTCCTATCACAAACCCCTCTCTACAGGCCCTCACAAATAGGGACGGTTGTGAGTCTGGCCCTCACAAATGGTCCGTAAAGAGAACTCACATGACAAATACCAGTGGCCCTCACGAATACAATTGTCACAGACCAACTGACCCTCAAGAATGTTATATTGAGGGACTATTTAGCCTTCATAAATACATTTTTGAGGGACTATTTAGCCTTCATAATAACATTATTGAGGGCATGTTTAGTTCTCATAAATACATTTTTGAGGGACTTGATGGTCCTGGAGAATATATTTTTGAAGGGATAATGCCTTCATTAATATTATTTTTGAGGGGCTATGTGGTCGTCATCAATGCAATTTTGATGGTCAATCTGGACCTTCATCAATATATTTATGAGGGACTACTGTAAATGATTTAGTTATTGATTATTGAATGATTTATTAAATGTTAATTAATTGTTACTATAGTGAATATCAAATTTTAAATGAAAACTTTGTATACATAACCTCAAGCAATATTTTTATACTAATTCACATGACATCATAAGAAGATTCAACACCAAAATGACACATACAAATGTTAAATCACCTCAAACCAATTTTTTTATTGAAGCAAAATATTATCCATACATTGCATGCTCAACGTTGATATAAATAAAGAGTACATATGGTTCTAAAATTTGATATTGATGACAATCAACATATCATGCTAGAAACTCTTAAGATCTATAATGTCTCCATATTCCTTCAAATGGTGTGGTGCTCTTCATCAATGCCAGACCTCATATGGTTAGGTACTTGAATATTCTTCTCCTAAAAATGACAAATCATTATATTAATAGAATTTAAAGTTTATACATAAATCATGGTACAACAAACAACTTACCCTTATATTTCGGTTTTGGTCTACTCCAAGGTGCATTGTCCGTCGAAATCCATCATTAACTTGAAAAAGATTGAAGATACGAACTTCACTGTGGATTTAGTAAATAAACCACATTAAGAACATTCACACACATTATTAAAAGGAGGCTAGTAGAAGAAAGAAATCTGAGTAAATATGAAGTAAAAAATAACATTGATACTACATTTTGTTAAACATACACACTGGATTATCATGTTCTATAACTTATGAGAGAACTTACCATTCAGACAAACAAGCAATTTTCTAAGAAACTAACCATACCTTATTTATAAGTAAAACATTTTGAGGATTATCCAATATTAAAAATGGAACTGGGTTGAATATATCATGAATAGTTAGACAATCAAAAACCCTTACACTTTATAATGAGACATTACATTAAGACAGCATACATTATAACAGGCTTGCCTGCCCCCAAATTAGTTGTAAGATAAGTATTTTTTGGTAAAGTAGATAGTTTTATACTCATGTGTACTGGGAAAAAAAACATATCCCTGTCATGTCAAGAAACTGAGTAATCACAATGAAAGAAAAGGTTGATAATACTTACGTGTAGACAAACCCATTTGAATCCACAGCAACTGGGGGGCAAAAAAAATGAACTACTCATCAAGATCAGAATATCCAACTATTTAACACTGAAAATAAATCAGATTCAACTCATCCTAAGATGATATTATTATGTTACATTTTGACACTGCAATTATTAGACTACTGAAGAAAATGGCAAATTGTTAGTATCGTTCTGTGTTATTGCCGATAGGGCAACCAAACTGGAGAAAGGGATCTGGTTTTAGATGATAGTGTTAATAGGAAATTCAAGCAATTTTTTTTAATGCAGTTGATAATGTACGACTTACTAAACCTCCATAACCAGAAACAACAGCATAACCCTCTTATTTTATAAGTCATGTTCTATGTGGGGATTCAAACCATCCCATCCTAATGGGCAACTATAAATGAGATTAGCACAACACTCAAATGTAGTTACCAAAGATAGAATTTATGTTAACAATATTAAGAATGTGATGAATTTCTAGAAATGATATCAACTATCAAGAAAACAATAGTATGGTTAAGCACACCAGTAATATGCATTTGTAGAATGGAGAGAACAGATATATTTATTGAAAAAAGTATTGTTTGAGACATACCTGAATGGTTTGTTCCACAAGCAACTTTCACAATTGTTTTTGTTGAAAGTGTAGCTACTTCCCTTGGACGAGGCTGAGCTTCATAAACTAATCGTATAGAGGAATTGTTTGCATTATACTGATAAAAATAACACTGAGTCAGAGTCGCTACAACTTGACACAAAGAAATCAAACAAGACTCAACCTCATTGTCTGTCCCGTGTCCAAGTTGTCCATACTGTGGTAGGCCAGCAGTTCTGAAATAGCAAATGTACATTCACTCAATCAATTGATTAACATGAAAGTCTAGTTTTTCAGAGGTCACTTGAATTGAAAGCAAAAAAATATCTCATTGAGGCTTACAATATAGTAGCCCCCTCAACGGAGGAGAGCCATACAGTGAAATCACCTCCACAAACTAAATTTGTGACATCTGTGACTAAGCAGGTGACTGGGGACGGCTCTAATTCTGGAGAGAAGGAAATATTATAAAGTCATTTAGATTTTTTATGAGATAAAAAGAAAGCTTACAGACAATTGACGATGGATCAATGCTAAAAAGCAAATCAAATTGCACGTTAGAAACTAGAAATCAAAGATATTCACATTCTAGGGTTCACTTATATAGATTTAAAGATGCTGCAACAGTTAATTGTTTCTTTTCCTATCCTAAATCAGACATTTACACAAAAGGATATACATTTGATATTCTTAGTCTCTCACCTAAGAGACAACATTCAATTAAATCAAGATGTTTACCACACTAGTTGTTATGCATGTATGATGGTGCCAATATTTGACAATATCAGGCTTTTCACACCAGTTGTTATGCATTTTTATTGAAAGGTCTTATATGCGTTTATACCACACTTACGAGCCACATGTATATGTGAAACAATGAAAGTATGTGTATTCAACTGAACATACTAGAATGGACAGAAGCTATAGTAGGCCAACCAATATGTAGTACACACCACTGTAGTATATATAAAAATATATGTATCCAATTGAATATAATGCAATTATGCAACTAAACTAGAAGCAATAGTAGGAAAATCAATACACAGTACACATCTCCAATAATGAGCAATGGCGGTTGCAGAAAAGTTCAAAACGCACCTGAGGGCTATTCCAGTTAAGTTGAACAGCCTTCTCATACTTTTTCGTTGCCTGCATAAATGAAACCAAGCATAAACTTGACAAATATTATCCATCAAAATTATACTCAACAAGTTATGCACATCTTTTATATGATTTAATTACTTTGCCAGAAAAGAAGCCCAGAAACCAATCAACTAGATCATACCATGCACAAACCTGCACGCTTGACACCTACCGATGGAAACTCTTACATCAACATTACACATAATTACTACTAACCTCAATATGTGTAACTATAGGTCTAAATAAATAAGGGGTGAATCATGACAGTAGTTGAGCTAACAACATCGACTAAAGGATAATTTGACTGGATGTAGTTGAGCTGCAAGACATGAACTGGAAAGTAGTAACAAATTTATTTGAAACAGATTCAAGATACATAGAGCATATTTGTTATAAGCAGTTAGAAGATGCAGATATTATTGATTTTATTTGGTCAGCTATGCAGCTATAGAATCACGTGTTGCCAAACTGACGGAAACAGAGCAAGGTCATTTTGCACTTGACCACATTTGTTTTGGGTGCAGTACAACCAAAAAAAGGCTGCAGCTCACTACTTTTGAGTGTAACGAATTGCTTTTATGTCCTACCAAACAATGCCTACAAATACAAGCCCTGAACCTGAAGTGTCTTTTCAAAACTAATGAATCACTGTTTTGTTTCAAAATGACACAAAGCAATCATCTACACAAATCACATTACTAGATGGATGTGTTCGATGATATGACTCTAAGTAGACTGATAATCACATTACCCCCAAATGGACCACTTTCATAATTGATTGTTAAAACCCTAATTGCTTTTCTTATAGCCTGTGATCGTCTAGTTGTCTTCCTTTCTTGCCTTCTTAGTCTGTTTTACATAGTTTATGGTCAATATCCTTATTATTAGTTAGTTTTTACCCTTTCCTTGGTTACCTAATTTCTTCTCTTAGTTGTTAATTAGGATTGTCCTTGTTAGTATAGTGTTGATTGCTTGTCTCTAGTTGATTGCTTTAGTGTAGTTATTCCCTTAGTTTGTTAGTTAGCCTTTATTGTGTAGGGTTAATCTAGGGTTTAATTCTCGTTCCCTTTAATTGCTTGTATGTTCACTCTTAATTTAACTCAAACCCAAAGATCAAACTCTTGAAACCCTATACTATGCTTTAAGAACCTAGATAAAACAAACTTAGATCTAATGCCCTCATATCTGTCTGAGGATTTTCCCTGACTTGCACCTCCTATACCACGTCCCCATGTATGTGCTTATGAATCTACTAGAAAGAGTTGTCTAAATCAATAAATATAAGTATTTGTTATCCATGTGTGTCCTGGGCGCATGAATCTAGATTTGATATATTAAAAGGCAATAATATATTAAAATAAGTGTAGCATATTGTTCTCCATGTTAACCAAATCAACTTATGGAATTTGTCTATACTTGGATTTGGATTGATAAGTAAATCAATGGATACTCGTATATGATGAAGCCTTAATAAAATACAACATATGTCAATTTTGCAATGTTGTATACTCTCACCTTTAAAGTGTTTTGTATGCAGTCAAAATTGTGTGATGCACCAAACTTCCTCACACAGAGTTTTGTATATATAAGGTGTTAAACTTGACTGGATTGAAATTATGATGTAACTTCATGTAAATGAGGTTCATCACCAAATTATTAAGAAATTAAAAATATGAGTATGGTTTTACCAGAATTGGATTTTTAGGTGTTAAGATTTATATCTTGTTATCATCAAGATTGTCTATAGATCAAATATTTGAAATGTATGTTTATAATAAAGATAAAATTAGTCATGTTTACCCTATGTTTAGCTTTTTCATTATGTTGTATTATATATTAATTTAATTTAATTAAACTACCGACTGTAATGACTACCTGAGATTTGAATCAAAAGGGTGTCTGTCACAAGTGCGGTATCAATGTTTATGTCAGATGATTTTCATGACAAGAGTCATGATCAAGATAAATAAACATGTTATGAATATGACAATTGAGTGCTTGAACTCTTTATTTCTGTGCCTAGTCATGTGTATAAGTACTTTGGGAGAGACAACATGGACTTTACGAGTTTGATTCTTCTAGTTGTTGTGATGAAGCAACCTAATGAATCCAAAATGAAAAGGCAATAATAAAAATATAGATAAAAGGAATGACACAAAAGATGAGGTGATACAAGTATAAGAAACTAGATCTGAAACTAAAATCAAGTAAAATGTTGATAAGAATAAACAAGCCAATCCTAAAATTTTGCTGAACAAGCTGTTCATATTTTCTAAATTCTTAGCATGTGTTTAAAATGAGCAAGAAGAATATAGCAGAGAAGAGAATTGGATGGAGTCACATGGAATTAGATCCAACATTCCTAAGATGTACCAAGTATAAAGCCAATATACAAGAATATTAGCTAAACATCCAAATGAGCTATTAGTAAAATTGAACAAGGACGAACATGCTCATTCCAGAAAATAAAGACCACTTTTTCTATTTTGTCATGATACATATACCTTTTTTGTAATAACTATCATTCTAAATTGACTCAGGTATTTATCTTATGATCTGAAGTTTTAGCATGTAGAATCTTTGTTAATGTTTAGAAGTAGCTTGAAGCATATTCTTCTTGATTTCTGGTCATATAATAATTGTTGTTTATTTTTTAGGATGCAGGGAATGTGAAGAATATCTTCTGTACTCACACCCCTTTACAATGACATATAAAACACACACACACATATATATATATATCTAACCCAACTGGCCCATTAACAATATGACCAATACTAAGTTTGAAGACCAACCCATCTGCGAGGCCTACACCAATCTATAGTACATCCACACATAGTTCCCCTACTAGCAATTGGTGGAGCAGGAAATGGTTACTGGTCAACATGGACCACAGTCATGCCAAACTATTGCACAAGGATGCATATTTTCTACTATTCACTAGGATTGCAGACCACCTAACACATATGAAAGCTCCATAAATATAACTCATGTAACAAAAACAATATGAACACATCAGCATACCTGATGGAGAAGGCATTCTTTTGCTTGACCTAACCCAAAACACCACCACAAAAATAGAGCTACCTGAAAACTTTCATCCACATAAATAATCAGTCACTCCCTTTAGGTACGAATAACACAAACATATTTAAAATAATGTCTCTTGGTTAGCATAGCTTTGTTCCAGTCCAACCACAACTGCATAGTCTCAATGTTCTTGGAAGAAGATATGTTTAGTAGCTCAAGCATTTTCTAAGGTGTTCATACATCAACTCTAAGAATTCACTATACAGTTCATAAAACCACATGCACAGACAAAGAACACTAAAGAAGAGCTACATCCAAAAAGTCAACAAGCTAAACATCAACATCACAAATCTAACACTATTTAACTTCTTAATCAACTTTGTAACAAACTGACAGCGAGATTCATTATAACTTTTATCAATGCAAGGGAAGACAAGTTCAGCCAAAGCTTTGTCCGTTGTGTATTGTTAGCTAGCATTAAACCCCTCCCCATCAAACATTTAAAAAGGAGATTTTCCAGATTGAGTTATAGCTAGTTGCTATAGCTAGGGATCACGATGACAATTGACTTATTGCTAGAAGTTGTGCTAAAGTGTCTCTTGGCCTTATTTAGGCAGAGTTATGGGGGATTCTAGAAATCAAAATCACCAGTTTTGCCCCATCCTCTAAGAAATATAGTTTCTACTAAAAGAAAATAAAATGGACAGATAGAAGTAGATTGTAAGAGGTAAGCACGATATGATAGTTAAGTGTAGGTCCAAGTTGGTTTGTAGTAGCACATAGGCACTAAAGTGCAAATTTACTTAGAGACTTGCACCTAACAAAGTGAGGAACAAAACAAGATGACAAAAATACAAAACAATAAAAAAGTAATTTTACAATTGTAAGCAGCACAATTTACAGAGTTGGATCAAAGACATGCATGAGGAGGAGTTTATTGTGATCTAAATCAAAATATGTATGCTATTTTAGGTGGTACAGAAAGTAAAGAAGCTTATTAAGCTAGGTGGTGGAAAAGTATGTTGCTTATGTACACAAATGGGTAGTGTCAAATTCTAGCGTTCAATTCCAAGATTTATAATATCATTTACCAGCAGATCCAGGCAATCTTTACCTCTATCTGAGTTGGTGATAGCTATCACAAGAGAGAAGGAATCACTTTCTAGAATGATCCTTTGTATTAGAGAAGTCAATTGGGCGGGTATGAGCCATACCAAGTCAGTCATACAAGGTTGTGGCAATAGCCTAATCGCTAATTATTACCTTCCATACTAAAATAGGGGAAAATGAGATTGACAACATGATAGATTGATGCCACAATTAAGTTTATTGGAAGATGTATAATAAAACTTAATGTCATTGCTTAGAAACCTAATAAGCACCATACTTAGGTATATGCCATAATTAACTTTTTGAAGAAATAGGGTGTATTTCTCATCCAGCTAAGCTCATTTTCCTCATGATGCTAATAAAAAAGAAAACCATATTCTAACAACTCTTGTCTGTACTAGACAACCTTCAAAATTCAATGAAATGAAAACTTCATACGCAAGGAAAGAAACATAGAGAAATGCGTTGGCTGAAAATTTAGTGATACAAATTATATTAGAAATGTAAAGTTCATAAGTTTTAACCACAACCAGTAGTCTCACCTAAAGTGGTGGTGGCTGCTTATCATAAGAACAAATAGGAAGTCAGTTGCAATTTCTCTTAATAATCTCACTTTACCATGGCAAGCCAAAAGTTTTTTACATAGTATCTTGAGCATTGAGATTCAAGAGAATATCGATGATCATATGGATTTTGCATATCCAAGAGAATAAATAACACAATATCTACAATGAGACACTGATACTTGACAACTTGATCATTCATATGTAGACAAACTTTGAAATTCAGCAGAACGGATGATTGAGAGCATGGTTACATTATTGCATCTAACCTGAATGAGTGGAGCACATAGTGCCGCAGATGATGTATGCAATGCAAAGTATCAATAAAACAATGCCTCATTCCTTTGAGACTGAAAGGTTGCTCTAGTTATGTTGTGGAATGCTAATGCTCAATTCATATGCTTAGCTCCCTTTAGTGATTGGACCTTCACTAGGATCGATATGTATGCTCAATTGTGGATTGTTAATGATGATTTCCTACATGACAACAGAAGATCATCATCTTGAAACACAAATATACTAAATGATTGTAGTATACTATTCAAAGTTAAAACAAGTACAGACATAATCAGCATATAGTACTACACAAATCAAACCTTCATTTTCATGCATCGTCAACAATGTGGAATGAATGTGGCATGAAAACTATTACAATGTCTGTTGTACACACTCGTAGTATCGCAGTGCTAGCCTTGTGAATGGTAGAGACCTTCTTCTCTAGGTACTTTATCTCGAACTACAGTATCAGTAGCTTGTGTCATCTTGCCTTTCCGCCCTAAGCAGGTCGTATCATCATTATGTAGAACCAATTCCACAACAGCTTGGTTCAAGTGAGGATTCATGGCAACATCAGCTTTGAACTTATTCCAATTGGTTGGTGACTACTGCTAACTGATTGTACTACTGCAGGTCCAGAGGCATTAGGATCCTTGTAAATAGACTTACTGAAAGGAGGTATGTGTTAATGTGAAGAGGGGGAGCGGAAGGAGGAAAAGGATTGGGAGGAGGACTAACCTCCAGTTCTACAGATTGCATAGATCTTGACTACTGCAAGAAAATAGACCCCAAAATTAATGATTACAGTGCTTACCTCTAAAGAGGAGGCGATCTTGTGAACTAAAGAAAAGAAATCGTAGTGGGCAACCGAAGTCGAGGAACTCCTGAAAGCTCGCACCTTTGCTCGTGGGCGAGTTTGTGCTTGCGGTGGCTATGGCATGAAACAGAGAAAGGGGGCCGATTTTCCCCTTCATCTTCACCACGGTGGTAGAAACCAGCGATGTGGTCGGGAGGCACAGCCCCAATGCAGCATCATTCACCGCAGAGATGGAGCTTAGTGCTTCAACAAACCTTTATCCTAGACCATGGAAGCTTGGAGCTCGGTAGAGACCTCATCGGGGTCAGACCTAGCGGAGGCTCCTGGAGGAGGATGGTGAATGCAAGGCTTAGAGGGAGGTTAGACTTATCCATCGGCCCAGACCCTGCAGAAGATTAGAAGAACTGATCCATCGGCTAGCCTCTCCACCGCGACCCTCTCTAAAATGAACCAGGACACGCACGGCACCGGAGGGAGCACAGCGTGAGAGGGGAGGGTTTATTTTTTTTATTTTTGATTTGCAAATGTTGTGTTTTAGAATGGAGGGAAGGGTTATGAGATGGAGGGAAATATTTGGCATGGCATTTTTCACGGGGTGATTAGTGAGTAATGTATTTGTGAGGGATTAGTGTTCACATAAAAGGTCTAAGGATGTAAAAAACACGGTTGAGGGATTTGGTCCCATGTTTGAAGGATGATCCCTCACAAATAGACATCATTATTCATGATTTTCGGTTCCTCACAAATGTTCTTCAATAAAGGCCAAATTTTTTGTAGTGCGAGTTGGTTGTTTTGTGGAAAATCTCGAACCCTTCTACTCCTGTTTTTAGTCCCGCATTGCCCGGGATGGAGAACCCTATCCCATGACCCTCCTATATATAGGGGTATTGGGGGCTTCTCAAAGTACAACTCAGTGCAACCAGTTGCTCTGTAAAGTTTTCGTTCTCTCTGGTTTTGGTAACCGAGAGAGCCCGAGCAAGTGCTACCCGAAAAGGGAGGCACAGTAAGGGAAAGACAACTGCAGTTGCGACTGGTGGCAGGAGAGTGTGTTGGTGACTAGTACGCTGACAGGAGGGTGCGACTCCTTCCAATTCCTTATGGGACAAGGAGATTGGAGTTCCAGGTGGTCCGTGTGGACTACTTCAGAGGTGGGAGATGTATGCCACTCGGAGGACAGTTGTCAATCCCGACAGCCCCGGTGAGACCAGGAGTCATCAGTCCCTGTGCGACCAGGAGCTGCACAGACACCGTCCAAGACCGGAGGTGAAGACCGCGCAAGGCACGAGGTATTGTCGCCGAACAAGCCTCGGGACAAGGTATGATTCCACAAACCATCCTTTCCTATTGTATAGATGTTGATGCGTTTCCTTGTTCTGGGTTTGGGGGAGAAAATATTTTTGTTTCCGCTGTCTTCTCTGCCTCCCCTAAAACCCAACAGATTTGTAGTAGATTTCTATTAAAAAATACACAGGATCCATATATATTCATGCTATCTATCAAGTAAACCACTCCAATGCATATCTTGTTAAACCGCCACAACTACTTCTTCAATCACAGATATGGCAACCTGACTCAAAAAATATGACCTTTATTTCTCTTCTCGCCACACGAAGTTTTCCTATTAGGAATATGTTGCATATGTAGCTCCTGTCGTCTCCAGTCTATCACATGCCGCAGTTAACACGGCGGGTGATGGATTGGCAAGCCAAGTCGTTACTACAGATTTCCCACATGAACAATTCCCTCCATTTAAAAGTGATGAAACATTCATCTGTTTTCATGTTACTCGGTGTGTGATGACCTATAGATATATCCACAATCATTAACGGCTATGCAATCAGGAAATCCGTAACACGGTAACACCAGAGAAATAGATCATGACTACCCTTTCTATATCTTCGATTCCTCGTACCAAGGAGAAAGGTCCGAGCAGCAATGCAGAAGGAGAGCCGTCACGCTAAAACCTTAAAGGCTGAAGAGCAAGAAATTTTTTTTCAGTTGTTGATTAATAGGAAAACTGATGGATGGGGCAGCGGGTGTTGAGTGGAATCCGAATTAGGTTAAGGAACGAAGGGCGGGTAGGAGATTAAATAAGAGAGATAAAAGATTACGGAAGTCAAGTGCCTAGATTTTATAAGGAATTGGGGTGACGGAAACGAGTAGTGGTGTTTAGTATGGTAGAATAGTATATATATATATATATATGTGTGTGTGTGTGTGTGTGTGTGTGTGTGTGGTGTGTGTGTGTGTGAATCAAACAATTTAACTATGTTCAATTTTCATGGACAGCTTACCTTTTCACTTAGAGAGTATCTTCTCTCTCTTCTTATGTTGAGTAAGACCTAAACATGATATTGCGGGTTTGGTAACACTAATTACCCTATTTAAATTACATTTCATATTAATATACATTTTATTCACAACTTTTAAACCCTAATTTACATTTCCTATAAAACCAACATTTGGAAATTTAGAAACAGATCTCTAAAACCTCGATATTCAGATTTCACATGAAAAAACCTTTTCAAAACATATTTTTGCTCATTTGTTTGAACATCTAGCGATTTATTATACATTTTAGAAAATGGGTCAATTAAATAATAAGATGCCATGTAGCTGGTTGTTTATCCAGTGGGATGTTGGTCCCAACTGATGTGTACCAATCAGAGCTGACTAATTGAGGGTCTCACCCATGTGTATAAGTGCTCAAAGAAAAGCAAACATGTGAAAATACACAAAATCCCATACTCGATTAATCATTCCATTGAAGTTACATGGGCGCCAAGGTGAATACATGACCTGGCATGTAGCCCCCTCACACATGGCTTGAGAGCCAAGATCTAGAGTTCAATCTCTGATCACAACTCATGGAGGGCAGTTGTTTGTGGAGACCTGAGACCTCAAGAGACTCTTTTGCTTCAATGTAAAGTCGTTGAGCCACTTCTCGGGCTTGGAGGCGATCAGGAGCACCAATACCCCTAGTACAGCCATGGTTAAGGCTATTAGAGGTGGTGACGCTACAACTCGGAGCAAAATTGGAAATAGGTGAAAACACCATGCAAAGCCAAACTGAAGGAAGAAAGTAGGAAAGCATGAGGGAAAAAGGGACGAGTGAGGTGTTGGAATTTGATAGAACATGGAGGAGATAGAGGAAAGCAATTCTAAATCACATGTGTGTACTCAGGGCAGAAGGTCATCAACCAAAGCTTTAGGGAGTTCCGTAGAGGTCAAATAGGCTCGCTCAAGGAATTGCCGTTATCAAAGGTGCCTCTTGCGGGAGGTCCATAGGGTACAACGTTTGGAAGCATGACGTGGTAAACCAATGATATAGAAATGAAGAGCAGTGGTCATGGATGCTTACAATACTTGTGATTTGACTGAGGTGAACGGAGTTTAGAAAACCAGGTTAGCAACAGTGGGGAAGAAATATGAGCAGGTCTTGGATTGTAGGGGCACAGGAGGGAAAATTGAGCAAGTAGGAGTGTAGGATGGTGATTGGTGGTTCTTTTTAGTACCTTATATAGGGGAGAGCAAGGTCGTGGCACAGTTTGAGCAACCATGGTGGAGAGGGTTTCTGAGCCCAGATTGGGCGTTTCATGCACAAGGCAAGGGAGGGAACGTATAAGGACCGTGACCTAGGTTTTGGGATAACCCTAGATGTTTTTATTAAGTAATATGGTTAGAACATTGTATTAATCTTTTGAAAAGTAATTAAGACTTAAGGAGAGCTCAAGTTTCAAGTTCGGTCCTATTTGAATGTTGTTTGAGCAGTGTTTGCTTGTTTTGGGACCAAAGTGCAAAAAAACCCAAGATAAGGGATTATATTGCAATATGCACATGATGAGTGTTCCCTTAGTACTTTAGCATCATAATATAGAGAGAATTATGATAAGGGGGCCCCTTGTGGAAATCCTAAACTCTAAGTTGATCTTGTACGGTTGATGCTTGTGCTTTATGTGCTAGTTTTGGTGCAACTTGAAACTTGCCCAATATATGGGGTTGATGTGCAATTTACCACCTCTAGAGTGTTCCTACACTCTCTTAGTATCATCTCTAGGAGAGAGAGAAAATGGGGCACCTTGTTTGAAACTTGGTTTAGTGATAGCACTCTTGGTTGTGTTAGAACCATAGAATGTTGAGTACCTTGAACCCTAGATGAGGTTGTATCGAGTTGTGATGGGAATATGGGGGTTCCTATCAGTTTATAAACCATAGAGGAGGTCCCCTATTGGTTTGGAAACTTTTGGAAGCATTCATATCGGGCTAAGAACCTCAAATAGATGAAGCCTAACGGTTTGAGACTTCCTTGCAAAAGTGGTATCGGTTTGTACACAAAGTGATGTCGAGTTGTGATATCTTGTCAAGAAAGATACCAAATGGATTATATATCACCCTTGGATTATCCACATGAGTTTTTAATGTCAATATAAATGTGTTTGTAGTGTTTCTCCATGCATGGACACGTGTCGCCCACATACATATGGTGATGACGCCTTACACATACTCTCTTTCATGAGCCTCAACTATATATACCTCTCTTTTCATATCCTAGTAAACCTTTTGACTTCTTTACCATCTCTTGCTTGGTGGATGACCCTAGGAGATTAAGGAGGAATAGGAAGGTTGAGCAACTTGCCCAAGGTAAATCCATGGTTATCTCCTACCTTGGATGGGCTATGCTTCTCGAACCATGATTCTTTCTTTCCTTCTTCACCAAGTTCCTTATTATGGTGTCTTCCTTTTGTATAGAGGTATTATGATCAAGTCTTGGACTTTTTATAAGTCATCCTCAACCTTGGGAACGTGGAGCTTGGAAACTTGAAGCTTTAATGTGATCTTGAGGTGGGTTAATATAACTTGAAACCAATTTTATTATTATTCACTTTCTCTCATGCAATACTTGGTGATTCCTTTTCTACTTCAACTTTTCTTGTTTTAATGATGGTTTTATGAGCTCTAATGGATATATGTGGTTGTTTTTCATGAACTAGAGTAGTTATGGATGAAGAGTTTGAGCTTCAAGATGATGAAACTGATATGCACAAACTGATATTGCTTTGTGAATACCCTAACCTGATGTAAAAGTATATGAATGGAAACCAATACACATGAACTCCTACCCCTTTTAGTTTGTTACATGAGTAGGACTGATGTCCTTTCAATTATCTAGCATGTCATCTAAGACTAAGAATATGGCAGGCTAATATCTAGAAGATAGCCAAGTCGGTACACATACTTGCACCATCACATGTATGGCTGACTCTAAAATGATACGTTGTTGTTAGGCTGATATGTTAGATGCTCTAAAAATGATATGCTTTAAAGGCACTAGTTTGTCATGGCCAAGAGATGTCTAGTGAAGATGGAATATCAAACTATGCTACTTTAGTTGAGTGTGGAGGCCGACATGGCCAACCCTAACCCTAGTAATCCGATATCCCCCTAGCCCGATCCATGTGTGATGGGCAATATACTTAGCCTGACATATTTTGTGAAAGTATGGGCAACACATTCTTAGAAGCCTTGGCTGATACACCAAGTAGTGGTGGGCCAATAGGTGAAAGGACTAAGATATTGAATAAGTGTTCATCCAATATAATTTTTTTTGGTAACCCAGGAGACTCGTAAGGCTTGCGCCGAGCCCAACCTGGGGAGCTCAACCCTATCCCATAAGGAGCGTAGCCCATTAAGTCACGCAGAGGCCGGTTGCGCTACGGGAGAAACAATTCTGAACACCACCACCAGGGGGATTCGAACCTGGGACCCTTCATGAGGGGCCCCGTGTTGCGACCACCTGAACTACTGCTCGCCGGCTTCATCTAATATAATTCAAACCCTAGAGGCTAATATCCCATAATGATCCATGTGGTCAATACACAAAGGGATAGCTAGTATGATACCCTAGCTAATGGTGTGGTCGACACACTAGTTGGTTGAGTGGCTGATACCCTAGTTGATGGTGTGGCTAATATACAATAGGTTGATGTGAACAATACATAAAGATATAGGATGGTCGATACCCTAAAAGTACACTATAGTTGATATACCTTCTCAATCATCTCTACACTAATATCATTTGATATGTCTTGGTCGATATAAGTAATGGTACCTTGGTCGACACAAACACATGTGTCTAGGCCGACACAAGGTGTAACATGTAGGTCAATACACCTAGGCTGATTGTAATGAACCTGACCTGGGTTATGAGGTAACCCTTTTTTTTGGCTAAGTAAGTTTATTATAACTTTAATGTAATCCTCTAAAGTGTTTTTCTATCAGGTAACAAACTTATGTTTCAAATTTGGTCTTGTTTGAATAATGTTTGAGCAAAGTTCTCATGTTTTGGACCAAAATGCAATTTACCCAAGATAAGGGGTTATAGTGCAATATTTCATATGTTTAACATGTTTCATGTGTTTTAGAATCATTATAGATAGAATTATTCAAGGTAGTGGCTTGTGGAAAGCCTAAATTCCAAGTTTGAACTTGTTTGAATAATGCTAGTGCATTGTGCACCAATTTTGGTACAAATTGTAATTTACCCAAAATATAGGGTTGATATTCAAATTACCACCTCTAAAGTGTCACTACTCCATCCTAGTATCATTTATAGGAGATATAAATAATTATACACCATATTTGAATCAATTATGAATGATGGTACTCTTGGTGATGAAATGACGAAGAAAGGGGTTGAATGTGAAACCCTAACTTGAGTTGTATCAAGTCGAAAAGCTTATATATGCGTTCCTATCGGCCAAGGAGCCATAGGGGAAGTCTAATATCGTTTTGTGGACTCTTGTCAAAGTCCATGTCGTGAAAATCACCTCAACAAGGTGAAGTGTATCGATTTACAACTTCCTTAGAAAAGTTGTATCGGGTTGTGAATAAAGTGGTGATTTGGTTGATATATCTTATTCAAAGGGATAAGTAATGGACGAAATTTCATCTATTTATTATCCTCAAGTGTTTTTCATGTCAAGATAAATGTTTATGCATGCATGTACACGTTTCACCCATGCATGGACACGTGGCACCTAGTAGCTCAAATTGATGACACCTCATATACACACTTTTTCATGAAACTCAAGTATATATACCCTTCCTTTCACCCCTAAGTGAACTTTTTCGAATCCTACCACCTCAATGCTCTTAGATATCAAGCATGGAGACTTTGTGTCATGCGTAGGTGATGTGGTATCATGCGTAGGCCTTGGGTATCGGCCATAGCAAGTGATATCGGCCATAGCAAGTGATATTGGCCATAGCAAGTGATATTGGCCATAGCAAGTTGATATCGGCCATAATGGAGTGTTTTTTGCCACAAGTGAGGGGGATATCGGCCACAAGTGATGGCATATCATGCACAAGTTGTGAGGTATCGTTCATGGTTCTAAGTAGCCAGAAGGATCTCAATACTTAACCCTAAGTTGAGGCCATGATCATCTTCAACCTTGGATTGAAGCATGATTTTAGGGTTATGATCTTCCTTTCTTTTCTTCTTCACCAATTGCTTATCCATGGTGATTCCTTGTATATGAAGGAGTTTTGAACGAGCCTTGGACCTTTGATAAGTCATCTTCAACCTTCGGAACATGGAGCTTTGGAGCTTGGAGATTTGAAGTTGTTCTTAAGGTGGGTTATATAACTTGAACTCAACCATGTTATTATTCATCACCTAAATTGCTATACTTAATGAACTACTTTTAATTCCGAACTTTTCTGAAATAGTTGATGACATTATGAGTTCTATTAGTTTCTTAGACCTGTTTCCATGAACTATAATAGTTATAACGAAGGTCTAGAGCTTGAAGAAGATGGTATCACCTTATAAAGTGATATCGGGTTCAAGCACACAAGCAGGCACCTCTAACCCGATATGGTGATACACCTACTTCACTAAAATGATATGGATATGATTTTATACTTTCTTGCATGATATGGTGGTGTAGTATACACCTCTTGCCCGATATGAGGTCAAGAAAACACCTCAAAAATGATATTGGGTTAAGCACACACCTCCTTGCCCGATATGGTGTAAAGCACACACACCTCTCTGTCCGATATGGTGTGAAGCACACATACACCTCAAAAGTGATATGGATCACACACACACACCTCTTTGCCCGATATGGTGTTAATCACACACACCTCTTTGCCCTATATGGTGTGAAGAACACACACACCTCTTTGCCCGATATGGTGTGAAGCACACACACACACCTCAAAAGTGATATGGAATCACACATTGACCTCAAACCCGATATGGAAGCATACATACACCTCAAGGGTGATATGGTAAGCACACATACACCTCAAACCCGAGATGATAAGCATGCATACACCTCAAACTCGATATGGTAAGCACACATACACCTCTAAGGTGATATGGGAAGCAAGCACACACCTCATACCCAATATGGTGGAAGCACCTCAAAACTCAAATGAAGGAAAGCATCTTAAATGCAATATACTTGATGAAGTAACACATGAAGTGTATTATATCAATTCATACATTAAGAGGTATGGAGTTTAATGAATATTTATTAAGTAGGCTAATGTACCTTGAAGGAAAGGTTGAGCTAACTTAATAAAGTATGAAGTAATCAATATCCTAGTAAGGATAAGAGAAAAACTCATACTTTGTGTTGATAATCATTTAATGACAAATGATGAGAATAAATAAGTATGATTGAATACTTATGATATTAATGTATGCTCCTAGATGTGTGGAGCAATGAATTAGGGTTTGGATTGATAATATGAACTTGAAACTCTATTCGTCTATCAAGGGAAACCCTAACCCTAATAGTTGTTGCCTAGTGAGAGGTGACCAGATGTTTAATGGCCTTATGAGCCATGTGGTTAGTTATTTCCTAGTGAAAGGTGACAAGGTGTTTAATGGCCTTGTGTGCCATGTGGTTAGTTTTTTCCAAGTGAGAGGTGACAATATGTTTAATGGGCCTTGTGAGCCATGAGAATAGTTGTTGCCTAGTGAGAGGTGACAAGATGTTTAATGGGCCTTGTGAGCCATGAGAATAGTTGTTGCCTAGTGAGAGGTAACAAGATGTTTATAAAAGTTTCATGTAAGAAATGATAATGTTCAAGATAAATAAGGAAATGGAAACTTAGTAACATAATAATAATAATAAATGGATACAATAATAATAATGAAATCTTGATCATACATGCTTTATGCTTATAGCCAAATGAGGGCTATAGTGTTTTGAATATGATAAGAGGAATATTTGTATTATATAAAGGATGTGAATAAGTATGATGGCTTGGCCAAGGTAATGCCTAGTAAAGGTGATGTGGTATTCAGTGATGAGATGGATAGGATTGGCATAGTCCAATGACTGGAATAGATGCATAGGATTGGTAATAACCCAATATCTGGAATAATTACACAGGATTGGTAATAACCCAATGCCTGGAATAATTGCATAGGATTGGTCATAACCCAATACCTGGAATAATTACACAGGATTGGACATAACCCAATGCCTGGAATAATTACACAGGATTGGTCATAACCCAATACTTGGAATAATTGCACAGGATTGGTCATAACTCAATACCTGGAATAATGTCACAGGATTGGTCATAACCCAATACATGGAATAATTGCACAGGATTGGTCATAACCCAATACCAAGAATAATTCCACAAGATTGGTCATAACCCAACACCTAGAATAATTGCACAGGATTGGTAATAACCCAATACCTGGAATAATTACACAAGATTGGTCATAACCAAATACCTAGAATAATTACACAGGATTGGTCATAACCCAATACTTGGAATAATGTCACAGGATTGGTCATAACCCAATACCTGGAATAATTTCACATGATTGGTAATAACCCAATACCTGGAATAATGTCACATGATTGGTCATAACCCAATACCTGGAATAATTGCACAAGATTGGTCATAACCCAATACCTGGAATAATTGCACAGGATTGGTCATAACCCAATACCTGGAATAATGTCACAGGATTGGTCATAACCCAATACCTTGAATAATTGCACAGGATTGGTAATAACCCAATATCTGGAATAATTGCACAGGATTGGTAATAGTCCAATGTCTGGAATAGTTGCATAGGATTGGCATAGTCCAATGTCTGGAATAGTTGCACAAGATTGGCATAGTCCAATACCTAGAATGGTTGCACAGGATTGACATAGTCCAATGCCTAGAATGGTTGCACAGGATTGGCATAGTCCAATGCATGGACAGAATATGATGATGTATACTCACATGACTGGTACAATTCAATATCTGGCTAACAGATTGGCTAAGGTCAACAGATAAAAATGAGAATGATTCATGGATGACATACCATGATAATGAGTATCACAGGATAAGCTTGAGATGTTGATATAGTATGATGGGTAAATGATATACATGTTCTTCACAATCCTTATAAAGAGAATAGATGATTTACTGCTCTATCATATATAGTTGCAATGTTTTAAAAGATGAAAATGTTCTAAACTGCTTATCCTTAGCTTAGTTTAATACTATTTAACTGTGATAATAACATTGTTGGCAAAGAGTTATATCTCTCGCTGGGACAATTGTCTCACCCCGTGGGATCCACATTTTTTTAATGTGGACATGCATGAGGGGGGTGGAGATCGTACTGCAAAGGAAGAACATCAGCAGCAATGATAGCTTAGGTTGAGTGTATTGTCTGTCGTGTCTTGTAGATAGAATTCTTATGTGTCGTCTCTGTACTATGAGGTCCTTAGATTTAGTACGTGTTGGTTTTATGAACAAACTAAGATTTTGGCTTGTATGCGATGAGGTTTGTTATTGCTTTATGTATATGTTTTGAGAAAGAAACTGTTATATGTTATCCTCAATAAGAGATGGCACGGTGTATGTACCATATATGATCAATGTGAATATCAGGTTTTGGTTCTTCCTTAAAGAGTTTTCCTGAAAATGGATCTCTTTGCAAAAATGGTTTTAATTTTTAGTGACTTTCGTTAATCTATTTCTTATGATTATTCTGCATAATTAGTAACAATTTGTTTGTCGGTTTGGTGGTGGTCGTCACAAGTTTTGGTATCAGAACTTAAGGTTCACTGAGTCAACATAGACATAGGAATAAGGTGTTGAGTATGTTCTAGTGTCCTCCAGTAAACCCTATAGTGACTTCTGCTTATGCAGAAGAAAGGGTAAAGTTTAAAAATGATTGGAAAACATGAGGAACACATTGCTGAGGGAAATGTTGTTGCACCAAGAAAGGGTGCAAGGGATCAGGCAAGAGAAGAATAAATGCCTAAGAATTCCTATCATGATCTAATCAGGATAGAGAATCATATGATTATTCTCTTGTTGGGCAGGTTAAGGCAATAGTGATGCATATAGTAGACTGGATACTAGCATTACAACCTAGGTTACCAGTCCTCAATGTAGAAGTTTTGGGTTCTGAAAGGGTTCCTGAATGACATAGTCATGTTGGAACAGTGGAAAATATGAGAAGAATTGACATATGGAAAGAAAATAGACTTTGCCATAAATATAGATAGATAGAATATCTATGATGGAAATTCCCAAGGAGGGGAAATAAGCTGAGAATGAAGGAAAGGTCTCTATAATTCTAGATACATTTGCCTAGTTGTTCTAAAAATTCAACTTTTTTTGTGCCACCAGTGCAATAAATGCCTAGTGCACCAGGGTAGTAGTCACTAAGTAAAGGCAAAAGACCTAACTTTCCACCTGTAAGAACTCCTGACTTAGCTTCTACATCGGTAATAAGATCGATAAGTATATGGTATGAGGACAAGACATGTTATAGATATGAACATGTTAAGCATACTAAACCCTTTTATTTAAAAAGAAGGGAGGAAATTACCCAACAACCGAGGCAGACTCAGTAGGGCTTATGACAGTATCAGCTCATAAGTGTAAAAAGTCAAAAGCAACAACATGAAACATCTAGACTCTATGATTGAGTCAACCTAAAGCGGTAGATGACTGCAAGGGGTGACAGTCAGATAGAGCTTTTTCAATCTGATATGTATTCTATAATGACCCCGCCTCCCAGTAACCCCCAATTAAGGGAGACCAAAAGGTCGGTGCCTTTATCCCAATTAACAGGATCAAAGTTTTGACAAATAATCAATAACAATTAAAAAAATTACTAAATAAACTGAAAATTGGTACAAAATAAAACTTTGCATACCTTTTTCAAAACTGGGATATCTACATCTATCTGCATCAGGAGTCTACTCTAACTAATCATCCTTTGTACTTTAACTCTTAATTAATTTCACATATGCCACTTTACTATTTGTCCTTTTCAAGCTTGTACCTAAAATGCCAACAAACAAAACGTCGGTCAGCATATCGGAATATGCCGGTATGTGGGGACATCCAAAATTGCACAGATATGGTTGACAATTTAATAATCACAATCAAATTATTTAACAAGACAATTTACATTTTCAATGTGTCATTCTCCACCGCTTTTGCCCTAACCCTGGCATACCCCTCTAGGGTTTCTCTTTTGCCATTGACTTAAGGCCACCTTCTCAATCCCGAGCTTGGTGCCTGGGAGTCACCTCTCATGGTGCTCCATAGTCATGCATCATAGACCACCTTCTCATTCCCGAGCTTGGTGTATGGGGTCACCTCTCATGGTGCCCATGGGTCTACCCTCTTGGGCCTGACCTTTATGATATCTTCCATCAGGGTGGCATGTAGGTGGGAGAATACACACTTCTTTATAATTTTGTAACCATAGTGACTTTATAATTTTACAAGTATGAACATCCAACTGTTTAGATTGCATTCACTATGAGGAAACATTCGGAAAACCCTCGGGAAACTAATGTGATTAACCATAATTAACCACATACTTGTCAGGCTGATTTGAGATAGAATAATCCATTCAATCCAATCAATCAAGTCATCCAATCAAGCAAGTGCAAGAATCCTGAAATTACATTCAATTTCCTTTTTATCAAAATCTATCCAAATCATCTTTCTACTTATGGTTCTATTCCTTTTTAGAGTTTCTTTCTCTTTTTAGGGTTTACTTTGCAATTAGGGTTTTATTCCATATTACTCTCTTAAACCCTAATTTTCTCATCTATCCTTCACAGAAGTTATTAAGGTTACCTTTTAACAACATATAACCTTAATTCCATATTAATGCACAATTAACCATCAATTAAGTCCATTAAGCCTCTTTTACATTAAAGCTACCATTTTTATCCTTTTTAATCTATGACAAAGTTATTATGCTCTTTTATCATCAATTCATAGTTCATTATTCTCTAATACTCATATGAACGTTATTTATCATTAACTCTACCTTTTATCCACTAGAAAACCCTAATTTCTACATTAAGGGTATTTATCCACAATTAGGATCTTTTATACTCGAAATAGCTTGGATTCATCATGTTTCAACTTTATTCACAATTTTGAGTAATTGAAGCCATTAAGAGTTGAATTTTCCAATATTAGGGTTTCAAGGCACATTAAAGTATATTCATGCACATGAAACACCAATTAAACCAATTACGTGCATATTTCATCCTTTTTGTTTTTTAATGTTCCTTTTCATGATTAATAGGCTAATACCAACTTTAATCATCCATTAAACCATTCTAAATATATTATTCATCTCAAAATAGGGTAATTTAAACATTAATACATTAAAGTTGATATCTTCCATTACTTTTCGAATTGCAAGAGGAATTAGTTTCTAAATATATTTTTACTGGATTCCCCTCATTTTTCTGAGAAAATTTCATATTTTATGTGTAACCATACGAGCTACCATTTATGAGATATGAATTTCGCAAAAATACTTACTTTGGGCCAATCCAGAAGCGCCATGTGGCTGTTTCCTTGCAACATTGCCCGGTTGAGTTTGAAATCATTTCGAAATGACACAAATGCCCTCGCGTGGCTCCTTGGCTTTGTAATGCTCGGAGGGGAAAAACCGTCCAATGGTGCCCCTCATCTTCAACCCCGCGTGCCCTAGCGCTGCGGTTGATTATACCAGCTCGTGGAGCCGTCTACCACCCCTAGCTTGCACCCCTAGGGCACCGGTGATGGGCCCCGGCCTCTGCTGCCTCCGCCGCACCTGCGACGACCCCTAGCTGCGGCCGAGGTAGCTAGAGTCAGACCGGAAGCCGCATCCACTGTGGAAACACATGTAGGCCCGCTGGGCGTTTAGAGAGAAGATGGGAGCAAGGGAAGAGTAGCTAACCACCCTGGATCTTCATGGCTGCTTCGTGCTTTTACCAAGATCGCGCCACAGCCGCTAAAGCCCCCAAAATCGCCCTGTGCTCTCTGGGTTAGGGTTAGCATGGAAATAAGAAGGAGAAGAGGTTGTATTGCATGGGATCTCTCTGGATCTCGACCATGGCTTTACCCCTTTATATAGGGGTGGGAAACGAAGCCATAGGTTGGCTTATACACGACTCAAAGAGTCCCTTTCCAAAAGGAATCATATTCCTTCAAGGAGAAGAATTCCTTCTCTCTCTTTTTTATCCTTTTGGTATTCTCTATTATTTGGGGTATTTAGAATTTGAAAAAGCTTCTCATTATTATCTTTATTCTTGGCTTTTAGTCCATTGGCCACGAAATTATATTTCCTTTTTGTAGAAAATACTTCCTTTTTAAACAATACTACAAAAATCATTCATTATGCATCATATTATTCTCTTATTTTCTATTGTTGGTATTTTCTCTTTCATTTTCCTCATTAGTATTCCTTTTATCATTAGGAATCCTTGGGATACGAAATTCCACCAAGGATGACTCAATTATACCTCTTTTTACTTATTTTCCACATTTTACCATTGTTTTCAATTTCTTTCTCAATAAAGAAATACTTAATTAATCTTTTCTTTTCTTATTGCCTTTTCTTTGCAACTTTGGACTCCTTGGAACCCAAGGAACCCAAGAGGCATGAAATTCATCCTTGGATTACATTCCTTTGCCTTCTAGAGGTTTCTACCTCATTCTTTTCTCAAAAACTCAATTTTTCATTTACTAATTGAATTTCCTTGTTATTTGGGCCCAATAGCCAATAAAGCCCACAACACAATCATCAAGGCTATTGTAAACGAAATCCATTCATCTGAAACAAATTATATCATTATTTGTTCAAATATCTTTAATATGAGAAATTACATTTCTCTCTAAATGAACCCAAAAATTGGGGTTGTAACATATTCTCTTGATTTTATCTGATAATCATAAGAAGGTAGTTGTTGTTGAGCTTCCTTTAATTAGTCCTATGAGGACATGAGGAAGAGATAAGAGGGATGAGAACCTATATTCGGTCCAATATTCTCTTATATGTGTTTTGAAATTTCTCTCTTCATGTAGAAAGGGAAGAGATGTAAAAGAAACACCCAGAGAAAATCTGAGATACTAAGTAGTAAAAAATTAAAGAGATGAAACATAATATAAAATAAATGCATACTACCTAATTTTAGTTCTTGAATACCCAGGACAGGTATTCATCTATTGAAGGCAAGGTAAGTATGACACTCTTAGATTGTTATCTTTCTAATTACTCTGATCAAGTAGTCATTTTGAGACAATCTAAAGAGATTAATTATGTAGAAGATGTGGCATGGATGTTTCTACCACATCCTAATTGATATACAAAGAGATCTGAGTTAATCATAAATTAATTTATAAACAAAAGAGGATGTTTAATATAATATATACCTTGGTCTGAGGACCTAGAGGTAACATTTACCTCATGAGAGGTAACAATGTTCAATGATGAATTGAGGGTTTGAATACCCAGATCTAGTATCATGATGATGATGTGATGTGTTTTTGGCACATATAATGGATACCAAGGTAAAGAATCCTAGTATCCAAGAACTTTCAATGATATGAGGAAATGGGAACATGACTCTTGATAAGAAGTAATGTTTGGTTACCTAGAAGGGCCAACTTTGAAATTAGTCTAGTTACATACGGTAGTATGGATACCATATGTTAGGGGTTTATGCCCCGCATAAACATTACATCAACAAAGATGTATGAGTTGAAGGAACAATTGTAGAATTGTTTTGGGAAAAGTAGATCAAGCTAAATATAACTTCTTAGAATATCTCTATTTAGATTGTTAAGGCAGCTTATACATAACATCTAGAGATACCTCTGAGATAGTTCTTCTTTAATAAGTAGCATCTCCTTATGACAAGAAAATAAGTAGCTAAAGGGATAATTGATACAAGTCATAAGAAAGTTTAGTTTTGTGTCAACAGATTTGGGTGGCACAATAGATGCATGATAATACTTGTAGTCTGAAGTGGGTGACAGAACGTAACTCTAGTCTTTCCTTGAAAGAGAAATGACAAACTAAGGGGTATGGAAAACTCCCAAGATCAAGGATCTTATTACATAAAGATGTAAGTTGAAAAGGTGACAAATCAGTAAGGTATGACACTTGAGTTAAATAAGCTATGTATAATGTTTCTCTAACTAAGAAAAGTGTAACTTGACACAGAGTTGACTCTACAGTCAATAATGAAAAGGACAGTGGAGTATGTGTCCTATATGACAGATTCCATGGTAACCATGTGTGAAATAACTTTGTGTTGATCAAAGTTAGATGGCATCTCCATGACATTAAGATGTTATGTGGAGACTTGATGATATGATGAATGAATAATATCTATCTCCCTTTACCTGGGATTTTGGGGACGAAATCCTTATTAGGGGTTTATAATTTGTAATGACCCTGACCTGGGTTATGAGGTAACCCTATTTGTTTTGGTTAAGTAAGTTGATTAGAACTTGAATATAATCCTCTAAAGTGGTTTTCTATCAGGTAACAAACTTATTGTGACATCCCGCTATCACACAGACAATGAGACGTCACACAAAAACGTGCAGAATCACCATAAACCACATATTACCAAAAACACTGGTTAATTAAAATCGATTGTGGAAAGCAGGTAAGAAAATAACTATTACATCCAGATCCTCTTCCTGCAAGGAAACATGTTATATAAATATACATAACCTTGATATATGTCCATAGCTTACAAGGACTAGTTGTCTCATGAGCACAAAGAGTTCACCACTTGTTTATATATATACAGAACGTGCCACATCAGGCCAATAGTAGGATAACGAAGCTACATCAACTATACATTGTGAAATGTCATCACATCTCCAAGGACCTAAGAGTACAGGGATGACTCTAGGACTCTACTAAAAACAACCAAAATAGCAACATATCCATCTCTTGCCTCCTACTGTTCTTCTTTCTTCTCGGCTGCAACCTCATGACCACCACCACGTCTAGCACGATCACCTAAAAAGGTTGTAAACCAGCAGAGTGAGACATACAGTCCCAACGAGAAACATAACTCCCCGTTGAACTATAAAACTTTAGAAAAGCTAGAACAGATAAATCAAATAACTAATGTAAGCAGATTAAAAGAGCAGCATACTGAGAAGAACTAACTTTATTAACAATCTTACCAAGATATCCAAGGGGCATATAACCAAATATTCTTTATGGAACATGATTGATAAGATAAGCTTTATAAAATCTTATCACAAGATATGAGGAACGTATAATTAACTGCAAGATATAACTAGAGCAACTATGCAAGCAAGGCCTCAACCAATGTTCCGTGTTTTTCCCTAAGTTGTATATACTATACGGCCGGATTATGATTTATTATGCCCTGAGGAAGTGAGCTATACCGCTCAAATCCAACCTTCGGTTGTGAAGCCCAAAACTGGTGCCATACAAGGTCAATGGAAGAGTCGGACTCCACGACCTCACCTTCTCGTGGTCAGTGCATGATAACCAAAGTAGGACCGCAGTCTCTTGCTTAAGTGGCCTCAGCCACAGGGTCAGCTCTACAAGCAACCCATTTCTCTAGCCCGCCTTGGTATAGGTCTCAGCGCTAGTATATCTGAGCCATGGGCCTAATCACCATTCTCTTGAGCCATGAACGCATTCATGCTCTATCACACTGAGCCATGGGCCTATTCACCATGCTCTTATACATATCGTAAGTCCACAACTGTAGTTGCACTCTAATCCTCCTATTTTTAGCTAGGATAAACTCCGGATATTCAACAATATGCGCTCCAGGTAAATCCTGCAGGATAAACCTATTTCACCATCACCAGCTACTGACGATGATGGATCTATGGCCAGGGCAAACTACATGAAATGTTCCACTATATTTAATTAGTGTATTTTAAGTGAATTGTTGAGGCAACCAGGTTATAAAACATAAACAACATTGTGTCACATCATTACTATCATCATCACATTGACATGGGATCTCAATCCCTCATCACATAATGCCACTGCCTCTCAAGGCTTCATCATCATACATCATCATCATGGGGTAACAATCCCTTATCATCAGAGGATAACACCTCAACCAGGCACTCAGCCTTAATCAGGTCACCAGACCTTCTCATCATACTGGTGATACATGTTATCTCATCAGCAAGGAACATCATTATTCAGTGTTATACAAAACACATACACCTCATAGCTCTTACCTGGCTATGAATTCATTTGATAACACCTGCATGGTTAGTATGCATATCAAGAGAGATAACTTGATCACCAAACATAGATCTTTAGAGAACATGTTATGATTATCATGCCATTAAGATTTAGGGTGCATACGATTGGAACAAGATTCAATATTACGAACACATGAAGCATAGAGTTGTAGCTAGCCTGTCAAACATTTCGTATTAATATTAAAAAATTGTGATCATCCACCATGCCCTATAACATCATGAACATAACCAGTATCTTATCATCTTACTTTACATCAACCTTAGGTAACCACCATATCATTGGTCACAACCTATCTATCACATCTCAACAACATCTTAACCAAAGATGCGGGCTCAAGACAACAAGTTCACCAACTTAGGGTTCTTGGGCTAGGCGCATCCCACTCCAAAGGTGTCGCCTACCCTCACCAAAGGTGTGGTGAGAAGGGCACTAACCCTCACCCAAAGGATATTGGGTAGAGTCATATCCCTCACCACAGGCTATCGGTTAGGGCACCAAAACCTTAGGGCACTGGCCACACATATCGACCACCAACATATCGTGCACCCATTCACCAGGGTGTGTCGGGCAGCCATGCACAAGGATGTATCATGCAGCCACGACCCAAGGATGTATAGTGCAGCCAATGCATGGCATAACGGGCAGCTCTCCACCCTATTAGCCAAGACACCCTATCGGCCATTAGGGTTAGAGTTTCTATATCGGGCAAGCACAAAAGACATAACGCCCAAAGCCCTATTGTCCAAGGCCATCCATCATCCCATCATGGCGCCCAAGAAGCTCCCATCTCACCCAAGGTAGTCTATCCTTCAGGCCAGGTTTTGGAACCCTCTATCGGTTAAGGAACCATATCACCCAAGCTAGGGTTACACTAATCAAGACCCCATATCGGGAAACACCATATCGGGCAAAATCATAGCCAAACCATGTCGTCCAAGGCACCAAAAAGGGATGTCTACCAAGCATTATATCGGCCAAAGGAATAACGCCCATCAACACCATCTAGGGTAAGGGTCCATATTGATCAAAGGGTCAACAAAACACCACTAATCATATCGCCCAAGGCTCAACCCTAGAAGAGGGATATTGGGCAGGACGCCACCTAGGGGTATCGTGCAAGAGTTCAAGGCCATGATGGGTTGGTCATCTTCAACCTCAAGACTGCCACCAAGAAGCCCTAAAAGTTCAAGAGAGTTGGCTCACCTCTCAAGACAATTAAGTGAGAGAGGGGTATTGCACATCTTCAATCACCTATTAGGCAACAAGGAGGTCCATCATATCATAACATATTGGCCAACCCAAAACTCAACTCATCATAGGTTTAGGAGGCCCTAGTCTCACATCTCAACAACTAAGTGAGAGAGGGGTTTTGCCCAAGGAACTTTACATCCATGGCTTGGCCAACCCAAGGCAACTTAAGATAACCAACACAACAAGGTCTAGGGTACATCTATAACAACCTTATAGCCATTAAAGCAAGAAACATAGCTAGAAGATGACATGGCCGATCAAGATAGCATATATAGCATGCAACATGAAAAAGAAGTAGTATAGATAGGGTTAGGAGTTATGTAACCCGCCTTAAGCTCTAAAGCTCCAAGCTCCTAGCACCAAGCCCCAAGCTCCAAGGCACCACCTTGAGCTAACACAAAGAAGAACAACGTGTAACCACCATGGCCGAAGAGAAGGAAGAAGAAGATGCCAAGGAAAAGGGGGAGATACCTACCATAAGAGTAAGGTGGGTTGCCCAACACACCAATTGTATCAGCCACCAAGGGAAGAAGGAGCAACTAAGGGAACTAAAGGATTTGCTAGCAAGTAAGAAGGGTCGATTACATACTTAGGGATGAAGAAGGAGAGCACGGCAAGGTGGCACCCGACCCTAGTACACTTGTCCTCGGGTCATGCCACATGCTATAGCCCTCAAAACCGCATGTCCATGACTTGCCACCCACTAAGAAAAGCAACTGCCACTTGTCCAAAGATGGTGACACAAATGAGTCTAGGGTGTAGGATGTGTGTCCCCAAGATGGCAACCCCACTCTCCTTGTCCGATATAGTCCCTTTCCTGACACAACAACACTCCTTGGTCGATACACCAAGGGCCAGCCCAATACCAAGCCTCAATAAGACAAAACAAGGCAAAACAAAGCTCAACAAGGCTCAACAAAGCCGAAAGCTACTCAAGCAATGAGCCCAACCCATCCTCTCAACCCTAGAGGATGCAAGGAGAGAGAAAATCTTCTCTTAAGGTGACAAACTTGCACACCAACCCTAAGACTTGGGTAAATTGCAAGTTGCACCTCAACCTCCAAACAAAGCATAAACAAACCCTAATCACAACTCAGGTGATTAGCAAGCATTCTAAGCACCAGGTTTAGACAAAGCAAATAGGGTGAGCCCAAAATGGAGATCAGGGTCCTTACAAGCCATAAACCCCTACAAAAGGATTTCGCCCTTGAAATCTGCAGAGAAAAGTGAGGGATACTTCCTCCTCATCTCTTCCTCAAGCTCCCACGTGACTTCCTCAATGCCATGATGATGCCAAAGAACCTTCACAAGAGCCAAGTCCTTCCTTTTCAACTTCTTCACTTTTTTGTTGAGGATCATCATTGGACCTTCCTCACAGGTCACATCATCATAAAGCTCAACCTCAACCGGCCGTATCACTGTCTCTGTGCCTGGATGACTTTTCTTCAGCATGCTGACATGGAACATCGGATGCAACCTGTGCAATTCTGGCGGTAGTTCCAACTTGTAGGCCACTTTGCTAATACGTGCTATCACCGAATATGGCCCCATATACCTGGGAGCCAATTTTCCTTTTTGACAAAACCTCAACACGCCTTTCCATGGAGAGACCTTGAGATACACCTTGTCTCTCACCTGGAACTCTAATGGTCATCGGCGGTTATCTACATATGACTTATGTCTGTCATGTGCCACTTTCAACTGTTGATGTATCACTTTGATCTTCTCTATTGTCTGCTGCACTAACTCAGGACCCAAAAGCTGATATTTGCCAGATTTATACCAACATAAAGGAGTTCTGCACTTCCTGCCATATAAAGCCTCATAAGGGGCCATGTCGATGCTCCGTTGGTAACTATTATTGTAGGCGAATTCTATCAAACTGAGATGCACATCCCAACTACCTAGGAACTGCAAAACACAAGTTCAGAGAAGATCTTCCAAAGTATGAATAGTCCTTTCAGACGGTCCATCTGTCTACGGGTGAAAAGTGGTACTAAACCTCAACTGTGTTCCCAACGCTTTGTGCAACTGCTCCCAAAAATGACTCGTGAACTGGGGACCTCTGTCGGAGACTATCGTTGCAGGCACACCGTGCAAATGCACTATCTCATCTGCATATACCTGAGCAAGCTTTTCTATTGTATACATTGTCTTTACAGGTATGAAATGAGCAGACTTTGTCAACCTATACACTATCACCCAAATGGAATCATGATTCCTAGTTGTCCTTGGAAGACCAACTATGAAATCCATGGTTATATGATCCCATTTCCACTACGGTATTGGCATGGGTTGCAATGTACCTGTCGATTTCTAATGCCCAGCCTTAACCTACTGACATACCGCACCCCTAGCCACAAACTTGGCTCATCTCTCTTCAAGCCAGGCCACCAATACAGGTCCTTCATATTATGATACATCTTGGTGACACCTGGATGCATAGCATACATTGACGCATGCACTTCCTTGAGCACTAATTTCCTCAAATCTTCAACGTTTGGGACCACCATTCTGTTATGGTAACAAACTAGTCCATCCACAGACTCATGGAATCCATCATGCTTCTCACTGCTGAACTCTAATCTGATCTGTTGAACTGTAGCATCTACCTGATGTGCTTCTTTGATCTCATGCCTCAACGTAGGCTTTACTTGCATCAGTGCCAACATTCCCGCTAATAGGGAGACCTCCAACTATACATTCATCTTTTGCAAAGAGACGAACATATCCCACCTATGGCATATCAAGGAACTCAACTGTGCCTTCTTCACGGGAAGAGAAAAAGACTTTCCACTAAGCGCATCAGCTACCACGTTCACCTTACCAGGATGATACTCAATGGTGCAATCATAATCATTGATCAGCTCCATCCAGCGACGTTGTTGCATGTTTAGATCACTCTACGAGAAGATATACTTCAGGTTCTTATGATCCGTAAAGATTTGACACACCTCCCCATAAAGATAGTGTCTCCATATCTTTAATGCATGGACCACCGCTGCCAGCTCCAAATCATGTGTCAGATAATTCTCCTCATGTTTCTTAAGTTGTCATGAAGGAAAAGAAATCACATGATCATCCTACATCAGCACACATCCTAGGCCTTTCTTTGAAGCATCGTAGAAAACAACATAGCCTTTCCCAGGCTTTGGCAGCACCAACACTGGAGCACTAGTTAGCTTCTCCTTCAAACTTTAGAAATCTTGCTGACAATGATCATCCCAAGCAAAAGGTACATCCTTCCTGATCAACTTCGTCAATGACAACGGGATCACACTGAAGTTCCTTATAAACCTCTGGTAGTATCCTACTAAACCCATAAAACTATGAACTTCTGTTGGTGTCTTTAGTAGTTCCCACTCTGCAACTGACTCCACCTTCTTGGGGTCTACTCTGACTCCTTCCGCATATATTACATGACCCAAGAAAGTCACTTCTTTCAACCAGAACTGACACTTACTAAACTTTGCATACAACTGATGTTGTCAAAGGAGAGTCAACGCTTGTCGAAGATGTCATTCATGTTGTTGACTGTCCTGGCTGTAGATCAAGATGTCATCTATAAAAACCACAACAAACTGATCTAAAAATAGATGGAACACCCGGTTCATAAGGTCAATAAAAGCAGTAGGCTCATTGGTTAGCCCAAACAGAATAACCACAAACTCAAAGTGAACATACTTCATCCTAAAAGCTGACTTTGGTATGTCATCGTCCTTGATCCTTAACTGATGATATCCAGACCATAGGTCAATCTTTGAGAACACTATCGCACCACATAACTGATCAAACAGATCATCTATCCTCAACAACGGGTACTTATTTTTTATCGTAACCTTGTTCAGTTGTCGGTAATCTATGCACAGACGCATCGATCCATCCTTCTTCTTTACAAATAGGACTTGAGTACCCCATGGATATGTGCTCGGTCTGATGAAACCTTTATCCAGCAACTCTTGTGACTGCTTCTTTAGTTTGGCCATCTCAGCTGGAGCCATCATGTACGGTGTCTGAGCAACTAGTTGTGTCCTTGGCACTAGATTGATCTCAAAGTCAATCTCTCGAGGTGGGGGGACACCGGGAAACTCATCAGGAAACACATCCACAAACTCTCAGACAACAGGAACCTCTTCAAGGCTAGGACCCTTCTCTTTGGTATCCACAACATGAGCTAAGAATGCTCTACAACCTTGTCATAACAACTTTTTTGCCACCATAGCCGATATCAAACACGTCGGAAGGATCTTCCTATCTCCTTAGAAGATCCACTTCACACCACCGTCAACAAACACCGCTTGCTTGGAACCACAGTCCAGAAAAACCTTATACTTCTCTAAGGTATCCATCCCAAGGATCACATCGAATCCATGCATATCAAGTGGTATAAGATCCACTTGTATGTTGTGTCCCAAAAAGGATAGAACACAAGAGGGACACTCCTTCTGAAGCATCGAGGTACCATCAAGAGGGGTTTCTAGAAACATGCTATATTTCTTATAACTAACAGGTAAAAGACAGTTATCAAGCATACTATGAGCGATAAAAGAGTGTGTAGCACCTGGGTCAACTAGAATAGATATAAAGTAAGAAGAAGACATATCAGAATGAAATAACTCCATCTGACCTTCCACCACTCATGGGTTGACTATCGCTTCTGGCTGACTCATGGCATAGAATTGATTCGTTGCTTATTGGCATCCACGTCTTCTGCTTCCTTGAGCAGATGATCCTACTTGTGACGCTTGCCCGCATCCTTATCCTCTGTTACCACTAGACTGTTGTCTATCTGATCCATGTTGATTCTGCATCGGCTTCTGCATCACTTCGAGATCTCTCCTTGGGCAATTCGACTTCGAATGCCTAGTCTATCCACAGAGATAGAATGACCTATCTTCAAACTATGGCCTAGATGGTCCTGTCACTGCCACTGAAGCTGTATTGTGGCCTCTAGATGGAAAAAACCCATACCCTCTTCCTTTACTCGGAGACCACTGTGACGGTGCATTGGAACTCTGCATTGCAAAAGGTGCAGAAAACCTCAGCTTCTTGAAGCCATAAAACCTCTACCTCTAGAACTGAGCAGGATTTTTCTTGGACATACTCTCTCTCTCTCTCTCTTCTCCTTGACTGACTGTTCAATCCTTTAGACAGACTCCATAAACGTGGCAAACCGCTCCCAATTTTCTAAAGCAGCAGCAGGTGTCGTCATATTAGCACTTAGACCTTTCTCAAACCGCCTGATTCTCTCATCGTCTGTCATCGCCATGTGAGGACAAAACCTCAGCAGGTCCATAAACTTGGCTTCATACTCAGTGATGCTCATAGATCCTTGGCACATATGCTTAAAATGGTTAATCTTCTCGTCTAGATAGGTTTTTGGGAAGTATCGACTCACAAACTCCCAGCAGAAGATGTCCCAACCGATCACCTCACCAGGCCATTTCTCTTCCTTGATGGCCCACCAGTGGCCAGCACTACCTTTCAAAAGGTAGATAACATGCTTGAATTTGTCTTCTTCGGGGATGTCGAGGATCTGGAAGGCCTTCTCAAGACCTGTCAGCCACAGATCTGCATCTGCTGGATCAGTCGTTCCAACATAATCTGAAGCTCCGACTCAGCAAAGCCGCTCGAAGGTCTTCCCAATACCTGAAGATTCACCATGGCGAGCATGTTCTCTTGGCAAAGGCACTGGAAATCGTTCCACCATGAGATTCATTGTAGCCATTAACTACCCCATAATATGCTGATAGGTAGGGTTTTTTTAGAATGGCTAGGTCAAGTTGGGGGACCTCAGGCACCCGATCTTCATGTGTCTGTACTCGTTCTCCATCAACAGATGCAGCATCACTTCTCTCGGCAGCATGTTCTTCATGATTTCCAAACATCTTTAAGCTTTAGTATTTGCTGAGGGCAGAAGGTTATGGTAAGAAAATTTGGAAAACTCACAAGAACAGACACAAGCCTAGTCCTAGATCCTTGTAGACTCAGTCAACCTAAAGCTCTAATACCAAAAACTAATTGTGACATCCCGCTATCACACAGACAATGAGACGTCACGTGAAATTGCACGGAATCACCATAAACCACATGTTACCGAAAACACGGGTTAATTAAAACTGATTGCAGAAAGAAGGTAAGAAAAGAAATATTACATCCAGATCCTCTACCTAGAAGGAAACATGTTATTTAAATATACATAACCTTGATATATGTCCACAGGTTACAGGGACCAGTTGTCTCATGAGCACAAAGAGTTCACCAATTGTTTATATATATACAGAACGGACCACATCAGGCCAACAGCAGGATAACGAAGCTACATCAACTATACATTGTGAAATGCCGTCAAAAAATCTCTAAGGACCTGAGAGTACAGGGATGACTTTAAGAATCTACTATAAAACAACCAAAATAGTAGCATATCCATCTCTTGCCTCCTACTACTCTTCTTGCTGCTCAGCCGCAACCTCACGACCACCACCATGTCTAGCATGATCACCTAAAAAGGTTGTAAACTAGCGGGGTGAGATACATAGTCCCAGTGAGAAACATAACTCCACTCCAAACTATAAAACTTCAGAAAATCTAGAGCAGATAAAGCAGATAACTAATGTAAGCATATTAAAAGAGCAGCATACTGAGAAGAACTAACTTTATTAACAATCTTACCAAGATATCCAAGGGGCATATAACTAGATATTCTTTATGGAACATGATTGACAAGATAAGCTTTATAAAATCTTATCACAAGATATGAGGAACGTATAATTAAATGCAAGATATAACTAGAGCAACTATGCAAGCAAGGCCTCAACCAATGTTCCATGTTTTTCCCTAAGTTGTATATACTATACGGCTGGATTATGATTTATTATGCCCTGAGGATGTGAGTCGTACCTCTCAAATCCAACCTTCGGCTGCAAAGCCCAAAACTGGTGCCATACAAGGTCAATGGAAGAGTTGAACTCCACGGCCTCTCCTTCTCGTGGTCAGTGCATGATAACCAAAGTAGGACCGCAGTCTCTTGCTTAAGTGGCCTCAGCCACAGGGTCAGCTCTACAAGCTATGCATTTCTCTAGCCCGCCTTGGTATAGGTCTCGGCGCTAGTATATCTAAGCCACAGGCCTAATCACCGTGCTCTTGAGCTATGAACGCATTCATGCTTTATCACACTCAGCCATGGGCCTATTTGCCATGCTCTTATACATTTCTTGGGTTGCAATCATAGTTGCACTCTAATCCTCCTCTTTTCAGCTAGGAGAAACCCCGCATATTCAACAATATGCGCTCCAGGTAAATCCCACAGTATAAACCTATTTCACCATCACCAGCTACTGACGATGATGGATCTATGGCCAGGGAAAACTACATGAAATGTTCCACTATATTTAATTAGTGTATTTTAAGTGAATTGTTGAGGCAACCAGGTTATAAAACATAAACAACAGTGTGTCACATCATTACTGTCATCGTCACATTGTCATGGGATCTCAATCCCTCATCATAGAATGTCATTGCCTCTCAAGGCTTCATCATCATACATCATCATCATGGGGTAACAATCCCTTATCATCAGAGGATAACACTTCAACCAGGCACTCATCCTAAATCAGGTCAATAGACCTTTCTCATCATACTAGTGATACATGTTATCTCATCAGCAAGGAACATCATTATTCAGTGTTATACAAAACACACACCTCATAGCTCTCACCTGGCTATGAATTCATTTGATAACACCTGCATGGTTAGTATGCATATCAAGAGAGATAATTTGATCACCAAACATAGATCTTTAGAGAACATGTTATGATTATCATTCCATTAAGATTTAGGGTGCATATGATTGGAACAACATTTATTATTATAAACACTTGAAGCATAGAGTTGTATTTGTTATGTCAAACATTTTGTATTAATATTACAAAACCGTGATCATCCACCATGCCCTATAACATCATGAAGATAACCAATATCTTATCATCTTACTTTACATCAACCTTAGGTAACCACCATATCACTGGTCACAACCTATCTATCACATCTCAACATCATCTTAACCAAAGATGTAGGCTCAAGACAACAAGTTCACCAACATAGGGTTCCCGGGCTAGTCGCATCCCTCACCAAAGGTGTCTCCTACCCTCACCAAAGGTGTGGCGGGCAGGGCACTAACCCTCACCCAAAGGATATCGGGTAGAGTCATATCCCTCACCACAGGCTATCGGTTAGGGCACCAAAACCTTAGGGCACTAGCCACACATATCGACCACCAACATATCATGCAGCCATGCACCAGGGTGTGTCGGGCAGCCATGTACAAGGATGTATCATGCAGCCACGACCCAAGGATGTATCGTGCAGCCAATGTAGGGCATAATGGTCAGCTTTCCACCCTATCGGCCAAGACACCCAATCGGCCATTAGGGTTAGAGTTTCTATATCAGGAAAGCACCAAAGCCATAACGCCCAAAGCCCTATCATCTAAGGCCATCCATCAGCCCACCATGGTGCCCAAGAAGCTCCCATCTCGCCCAAGGTAGTCTATCATTCAAGCTAGGGTTTGGAACCCTCTATCGGTTAAGGCACCATATCACCCAAGCTAGGATTACACTAATCAAGACCCCATATCGGGCAACACCATATCAGGCAAAAGCATAGCCAAACCATGTCGTCCAGGGCACCAAAAAGGGATGTCTACCCAACATTATATCGACCAAAGGAATAATGCCCAACAACACCATCTAGGGTAAGGGTCCATATCGATCAAAAAGTCAACAAAACACCACTAATCATATCGCCCAAGGCTCAACCCTAGAAGAGGGATATCGGGCAAGATACCACCTAGGTGTATCATGCAAGAGTTTAAGGCCATGATGGGATGGTCATCTTCAACCTCAAGACTTCCACCAATAAGCCCTAAAAGTTCAAGAGAGTTGGCTCACCTCTCAAGATAATTAAGTGAGAGAGGGGTATTGAACATGTTCCATCACATATTGGGCAACAAGGAGGTCCATCATATCCTAACATATCAGCCAACCAAAAACTCAACTTATCATAGGTTTAGGAGGCCCTAGGCTCACCTCTCAACAACTAAGTGAGAGAGGGGTTTTTCCCAAGGAACTTTACATCCATGGATCGGCCAACCCAAGGCAACTTAAGATAACCAACACAATAAGGTTTAGGGTACATCTAAAACAACCTTATAGCCATTAAAGCAATAAACATAGCTAGAAGATGACATGGGCGATCAAGATAGCATATATATAATGCAACATGAAAAAGAAGTAGTATATCTAGGGTTAGGAGTTATGTAACTTGTCTTAAGCTCTAAAGCTCCAAGATCCTAGAACCAAGCTCTAAGCTCCAAGGCACCACCTTCGGCCAACACAAAGAAGAACAACTTGTAACCACCATGGCCGAAGAGAAGGAAGAAGAAGATGCCAAGGAAAAGGGGGAGATACCTACCACAAGAGCAAGGTGTGTCGCCCAACACACCAGCTGTATCAGCCACCAAGGGAAGCAGGAGCAACTAAGGGAACTAAAGGAGCTGCTAGCAAGCAAGAAGGGTCAATTATATACTTAGGGATGAAGAAGGAGAGCATGGCAAGGTGGCACCTGACCCTAGTACACTTGTCATCAGGTCATGCCACATGTTAGCGCCCTCAAAACCGCATGTCCATGACTTGCCACCCACTAAGCAAAGCAACTGCCACTTGTCTAAAGATGGTGACACAAATGAGGCTAGGGTGTAGGATGTGTGTTGCCTAAGATGGCAACCCCAATCTCCTTGACCGATACAGCCCCTTACCCGACACAACAACACTCCTTGGCTGATACACCAAGGGTCAGCCAGATACCAAGCCTCAACAAGGAAAACAAAGCTCAACAAGGCTCAACAAAGCCCAAAGCTACTCAAGCAACGAGCCCAACCCATCCTCTCAACCCCAAAGGATGTAAGGAGAGAGAACAGCATATCTCAAGGTGACAAACTTGCACACCAACCCTAAGACTTGGGTAAATTTCAAGTTGCACCTCAACCTCCAAACAAAGCATAAACAAACCCTAATCACAACTCAGGTGATTAGCAAGCATTCTAAGAACCAGGTTTCGACAAATCAAATAGGGTAAGCCCAAAACAGAGGTCAGGGTCCTTACACTTATGTTTCAAATTTGGTCTTGTTTGAATAATGTTTGAGCAAAGTTCTCATGTTTTGGACCAAAATGCAATTTACCCAAGATAAGGGGTTGTAGTGCAATATGTCATATGTTTAACATGTCTCATGTGTTTTAGAATCATTATAGAGATAATTATGCAAGGTGGTGTCTTGTGGAAAGCCTAAATTCCAAATTTGAACTTGTTTGAATAATGCTAGTGCATTGTGCACCAATTTTGGTACAACTTGTAATTTACCCAAAATATAGGGGTTATATTCACATTACCACCTCTAGAGTGTCCCTACTCCCTCATAGTATAATTTATAGGAGAAATAAAGAAGGAGACACCATGTTTGAATCAATTATTAATGATGGTACTCTTGGTGATGAAATGACCAAGAAAGGGGTTGAATGTGAAACCCTAACTTGAGTTGTATCTAGTCGAAAAGCTTATATATGAGTGCCTATCGGCCAAGGAGCCATAGGGGAAGCCTCGTATAATTTTTTGGAATATTGGAAAAGGCCATGTCATGAAAAGCACCTCAAAAAGGTGAAGTGTATCGGTTTACAACTTCCTTAGAAAAGTTTTATCGGGTTGTGAATAAAGTGGTGATTTGGCTGATATATCTTATTCAAAGGGATAAGTAATGGACGAAATTTCATCTATTTATTATCCTCAAGTGTTTTGCATGTAAACATAAATTTTGATGCATGCATGTACATGTGTCACCCATGCATGGACACGTGGCACCTAGTAGCTCAAATTGATGACACCTCATATACACACTTTTTCATGAAACTCAAGTATATATACCCTTCCTTTCACCCCTAGGTGAACTTTTTCAAATCCTAACACCGCCCTACTCTTATATATCATGCATGGAGCCTTTATTTCGTGCATAGGTGATGTGGTATTGTGCATAGGCCTTGGTTAACGGCCATAGCAAGTGATATCGGCCATAGCAAGTGATATTGGCCATAGCAAGTTTATATCGTCCATAGTGGAGTGTTTTGGCCACAAGTGAGGGGGATATCGGCCACAAGTGATGGAATATCATGAAACAAGTTGTGAGGTATCGTTCATAGTGCTAAGGAGTAAGATGGATTTCAATACTTAACCCTAAGGTGAGGCCATGATCATCTTCAACCTTGGATTGAAGCATGATTTTAGGGTTATGATCTTCCTTTCTTTTCTTCTTCACTAATTGCTTATCCATGGTGATTCCTTGTATATGAAGGAGTTTTGAATGATCCTTGGACCTTTGATAAGTCATATTCAACCTTAGGAACATGGAACTTTGGATCTTGGAGCTTTGAAGTTGTTCTTAAGGCGGGTTATATAACTTGAACTCAACCATGTTATTATTCATCACCTAAATTGCTATACTTAATGAAATACTTTTAATTCCGAAATTTTCTAAAATGTTTGATGACATTATGAGTTCCAGTAATTTCTTAGACCTGTTTTCATGAACTATAATAGTTAGAACGAAGGTCTAGAGCTTGAACAAGATGGTATCACCTTATAAAGTGATATCGGGTTCAAGCACACAAGCAGGCACCTCTGACCTGATATGGTGATACACCTACTTCACTAAAATGATATAGATATGATTTTATACTTTCTTGCACGATATGGTGGTGTAGTATACACCTGTTTCCTGATATGAGGTCAATAAAACACTTCAAAAATGATATTGGGTTAAGCACACGCCTCCTTGCCTGATATGTTGTAAAGCACACACACCTCTCTGTCCGATTTGGTGTGATGCACACATACACCTCAAAAGTGATATGGATCAAGCATACACCTCTTTGCCCGATATGGTTTGAAGCACACACACACCTCTTTGCCCGATATGGTGTGAAGAACATACACACCTCTTTTTCTGATATGGTGTGAAGCACACACACACCTCAAAAGTGATATGGAAGCACACATACACCTCAAACCCGATATGGAAGCATACATACACCTCAAGGGTGATATGGTAAGCACACATACACCTCAAACCCAAGATGGTAAGCATACATATACCTCAAACTCGATATGGTAAGCACACATACACCTCTAAGGTGATATGGGTAGAAACCACACACCTCATACCCAATATGGTGGAAGCACCTCAAAACTCAAATGAAGGAAAGAATCTTAAATGCAATTTACTTGATGAAGTAACACATGAAGTGTCTTATATCAAGTAATACATTAAGATGTATGGAGTTTAATAAATATTGATTAAGTAGGCTAATGTACCTTGAAGGAAAGGTTGAGCTAACTTAATAAAGTATGAAGTAATCAATATCCTAGTAAGGATAAGAGAAAAACTCATACTTTGTGTTGATAATCATTTAATGACAAATGATGAGAATAAATAAGTGTGATTGAATACTTATGATATTAATGTATGATCCTAGATGTGTGGAGCAATGAATTAGGGTTTGGATTGATAATATGAACTTGAAACCCTATTTGACTATAAAGGGAAACCCTAACCCTAACCCTAATAGTTGTTGCCTAGTGAGAGGTGACAAGATGTTTAATGGTTGTGTGAGACATGTGGTTAGTTATTGCCTAGTGAGAGGTGAAAAGATGTTTAATGGCCTTGTGATGTGGTTAGTTGTTGCCTAGTGAGAGGTGACAAGATGTTTAATGGGCCTTGTAAGCCATGAGAATAGTTGTTTCCTAGTGAGAGGTGACAAGATGTTTAATGGGCCTTGTGAGCCATGAGAATAGTTGTTGCCTAGTGTTAGGTAGCAAGATGTTTATAAAAGTTTCATGTAAGAAATGATAATGTTCAAGATAAACAAGGAAATGGAAACTTAGTAACATAATAATAATAATAATAATAAATGGATACAATAATAATAATGAAATATTTATCATGCATGCTTTATGCTTATAGCCAAATGAGGGCTATAGCATTTTGAATATGATAAGAGGAATATTTGTATTATATAAAGGTTATGAATAAGTATGATGGCTTGGCCAAGGTAATTCCTAGTAAAGTTGATGTGGTATTCAGTGATGAGATGCACAGGATTGGCATAGTCCAATGCATGGAATAGATGCATAGGATTGGTAATAACCCAGAACCCGGGATAATTGCACAAGATTGGTAATAACCCAATGCCTGGAATAATTGCACAGGATTGGTCATAACCCAATACCTGGAATAATTGTACAGGATTGGTCATAACCCAATGCCTGGAATAATTGCACACGATTGGTCATAACCCAATACCTGGAATAATATCACAGGATTGGTCATAACCCAATACCTAGAATAATTGCACAGGATTGGTAATAACCCAATACCTGGAATAATTACACAGGATTGGTCATAACTCAATACCTGGAATAATTGCACAGGATTGGTAATAACCCAATACCTGGAATAATTGCACAAGATTGGTCATAACCCAATACCTGGAATAATTGCACAAGATTGGTAATAACTCAATACCTAGAATAATGTCACAGGATTGGTCATAACCCAATACCTGGAATAATTTCATAGGATTGGTAATAACCCAATACCTGGAATAATGTCACAGGATTGGTCATAACCCAATACCTGGAATAATTGCACAGGATTGGTCATAACCCAATACCTGGAATAATTGCACGGGATTGGTCATAACTCAATACCTGGAATAATGTCACAGGATTGGTCATAACCCAATACCTGGAATAATTGCACAGGATTGGTAATAACCCAATGCCTGGAATAATTGCACAGGATTGGTAATAGTCCAATGCCTGGAATAGTTGCATAGGATTGGCATAGTTCAATGCCTGGAATAGTTTCACAGGATTGGCATAGTCCAATACCTAGAATGGTTGCACAAGATTGCATAGTCCAATGCTTGGAATGGTTGCACAGGATTGGCATAGTCCAATGCATGGATAGAATATGATGATGTATACTCACATGACTGGTACAATTCAATATCTAGCTAACAGATTGTCTAAGGTCAACAGATAGAAATGAGAATGATTCATGGATGACATAGCATGATAATGAGTATTACATGATAAGCTTGAGATGTTGATATAGTATGATGGGAAAATGATATATATATTCTTCATATTCCTTATAAAGAGAATAGATGATTTACTGCTCTATCATAGATAGTTTCAATGTTTTAAAAGATGAAAATGTTCTAAACTGCTTATCCTCTACTCAGTTTAATACTATTTAATTGTGATAATAACATTGTTAGCGGAGAGTTATATCTCTCGCTGGGACAATTGTCTCACCTCATGGAATCCACATTTTTTTAGGTGGACGTGCACGAAGGGGGGGTGGAGAATGTACTGTAGAGGGACAACATCAGCAGTAGGGACAGCAGTGACAGCTCAGGTTGAGTGTATTGTCTGTCGTGTCTTGTAGATAGAAGTCCTATGTGTCATCTCTGTAATCTCAGGTCCTTGAATTTAGTATGTTTTGGTTTTATGAACAATCTGAGATTTTGGCTTGTATGCCTTGATGTTTGTTGTTGCTTTATGTATATGTTTTGAGAAAGCAATGGTTATATGTTATCCTCGAGAAGAGATGGCACGGTGTGTAACATCCCTGACCTGAGTTATGCTTTAAACCTAGAGGTTTTTCTTAATAAAGTTAATTATATGCTCGCTATTATATTTTGAAAAGTAATTAAGGCTTGAGAGGAGCTTATGTTTCAATTTCAGTCCTTTTTGAATAATGTTGAAACAATGTTTTGCATGTTTTGGACTAAAGTGCAAATTACCCAAGTTGAGGGGTTAACTTGCAAATTGTACATGATAAAATGTTCCTCAGGTGTTGAAGAATCATAAGAATGAGAATGATGCAGAGGTATGGCTTGTGGTAGCCTGAGCACCAAGAAAGAGCTTGTTGAGCAATGTTTGTGCATTAAAACCTAGTTTTGGTGTAATGTGCAATTTAGCCAAAACCTAGGGTTCAATATACAAAATACCACTTCTAGAGAGTCCCTCATGATTCTTGGCATCATTTCGAGAAAATAAAATGAGAGGGGCATCTCATTTGAATCACTTTGGAGGAGAGAGAATCTTGATATTAAAATAATCAAGATTTATGCATAATTGAAACCCTAATTCAATTTAATGCAAAAATAAATATATTAATTGAAGTGCCCTTCAACCAAAAATCATATGGTTGAATTTTTACAAGTATTTACGTCCTTGTGCCTTGCAAAGGCCACGAAATATCTAAAGTGAGTGGAGAGCCCACTCACATTAGTTAACTAAAAAGTAATATCCACTCAATTTTGGATATTATTATTATAATGGTTAAGGTGCTTAATTTGCTTTCTTTTAATTCATGGATAATGAAGAGGAATTATAATGTGGATAAGATAGCTTCGTATGCAAGGGATTGAGGGGAGCATGTGGCATAAAATTTGGGAGTTGAAGGATTATTATATCACTTTCTCTCTCATTGAAATTCCCTTATATACATCCCATTTTCAACCCACATGAAAGGATTTTTTTATCCCTTTTTCTTTCCTTGCTTTGGCCGTGCACAAAGGAGATTAAGAGCAACAGGAGGACGTGCCCCAACCTGTAGGTGAGCTCCATAGTCATCTTCAACCTTGAATTCATGGTGGAAATCGAAATTCAATGTTGAATTTCTTCTTTTCTTCATTCATTCTTCAACCTTGGCCATTCATTTCACTCAAAAGCTTAAGGACGGACCTTGGGAGGTTGAGAAAGCTTCAATAACCGTTCGAGATGTGAATCTTGGAGCTTGGGTTCATCTTTGAAGGCGGGTTATATAACTTAAACCCTTAAAATGTTATTATTGCATTCAATTCTCCATCACTTGTTGAGCATTTTGTTCTTCTTGAAATTCCTTGATCAAATTGATACAATTACCATAAGAATGGCAGTAGTTATTTAAGGACCAAAGCTTGATGATGATGATATCATCTTAAGCACACACCTCAATAATATCTTGTGCAAACGGTTTTGTTCTTTGATGGTCAAACGGTCTCAAGACCGTTTGACACCAAACAGTCTCAAGACCATTTGAGGTCAAGAGGACTCAAGACCATTTGAGGTTAGGTGATGTCATAAGTTGGATGATTATCTAATGGTCTCAATTTAATCTAATTTCAATGGTTTCAATATTGGAGGGTCCATTGATTGCAAGCCGTAATCGATTGATTTGATTGGGACCCTAGTTGAGGGAATCGATTTCAAGTTGATTTGACCCAAACAGTCCCAAGACTGTTTAGAGGTCAAACGGTCTCAAGACCATTTGGAATTCAATGGTTGATTGAGATGGATGGTTGGAGATTCAAGGGCTACAAACTGATGTACCTTCAATAGCTCAATTGATGATTGATTCAATGGAGTCAACCCTAATCAATTTGGTTGAAACAAACCCTAATTGCTCCTTTCGGTTTCAAAGTAGTTTGGACCAAATGGTCTTGAGACCGTTTGAGTCCAAACGTTCTTGAAACCATTTAGGGATCAAACGGTCTCAAACCGTTTGGAGGTCCTTTCAGTTTTCAAGATCAATTCATCCAATCGGTTTTAAGGGAAATTGTTCAAACAGTTTCAATGTATAATTGCTCAAACGGTTTCATGGGCTAGATGCCCAAATGGTTTCAAAACCATTTAAGACTAAACGGTCTCAAACCTAGGATGCCCAAACGGTTTCAAAACTGTTTGGAGGGCAAACGGTTTCAAACCCATTTGAAGGTTAAAAAAAAGGGCAAAACCGTTTGGAGGTTTAAGGTGCCCAAAACCATTTGGAGACTCTAGGTTATAAAAGATCAATTGATTCCATGATTGATAATGATGATTACCAAAGATAAGTACAATGGTTGAATCCCTAAAGTACTTAGGTGATTAGTACATTTAAAGTGGTTAACCTTTGAAGCTTATGGAAGCAATATCTCAATACACTATGTTAACCCTTCATTCAAGTTGACCTAATTTAATCAAGCTTGAAGTAAATCACCATCCAATAGAGGATGAGAGAGAGAGGAATTCCTACATGTTTAATTATCATGTAGTGAATAAGCTTCAACTCTCTCAACGTGAATAAATTATGTAATTAGGGTATGATCCTTGATAAAGAGATCATGAAACCCTAATTGAGAAGGTTGATGAGCCTAACCCTAATTGAGAGCAATAATAGGTGAAAGCCTAATCTAGGGTAATGATGTAACCCTAATCTAGTGTGATGATATGAGAAATCCCAATTCAGGGTATTTAATGGAAAACCCTAATTTAAGGGAATGATTCATGAAAACCCTAATTTCGGGTGAAGCTATATAAATCCCTAATTTTAGGGGAAATGTTATCAAAAACCTTAATTCAAGGTAAGGATGTAATGAGAAACACTGATACTGGTAATGTGATATGAAACCCTAATCCAGGGTGATGCTAGGCATTATGAAACCCTAATTTGAAAACTTAGCCCTAATTTGTGTAAGGGGATGAGTAACCCTGATTGATATGAATTAAGAAACCTTAACCCTAATATAGGGTGATGTCATGTGAAATCCCAGCATTGGGTGATGTTATGCAAATCCCTAATTAATAAAGAAGGGAAACCCTATTTCCGATAATGGATAATCTTATATCAATAATGGTTGAATAAGGCAAATGAGTGACTTATGATCAACACATTACGTGATATGTGATGAACTAGTGCCTAAAGTATTAGGATGAGAATTACCCTAATACAAGATAAGTTGATGAACTTAAGTAAGATCAAGGTGATGAGGGAAGTGTAACATTAAGACGTGATAGAAATCACATTCAGCATCCCAAGGCTGATGCACCTTGATGTACCCTAAATCCAATATACTGGGATAAGTAACACATGATGTGTGTTATAATAATTATTACATTAAGATGTAATGCACTTTGATAAGTGTAGGCTAACATACTTTGATAAAGGGTTAATCCAAGATAACAAAGTATGATAGAGAAACTCATACTTTGTGTTGATTATCATTTAATGATAAATGGTGAGAATAAATAAGTATGGTTGAATACTTATGATATTAATGTATGCTCCTAGATGTGTGGGGCAATGATTCATGGATGGAATTGATAATATGAACTTGAAACCCTATTCGACTATAAAGGGACAACTCTAACCCTAATGGTTGTTGCCTAGTGAGAGTTAACAAGATATTTAATGGGCTTTGTGAGCCATGTGGATGGTTGTTCCTTAGTGAGAGGTAACAAGATATTTAAAGGGCTTTGGGAGCCATGTCGATGGTTTTTGCCTAGTGAGAGGTAACAAGATATTTAATGGGCTTTGTGATCCATGTGGATGGTTGTTGCCTAAGGAGAGGTGACAAGATGTTTAAATGGGCTTTGTGAGCCATGTGGATGGTTGTTGCCTAGTGAGAGGTGACAAGATATTTTTAATGGGCTTTGTGATCCATGTGGATAGTTGTTTCCTAGTGAGAGGTAACAAGATGTTTATAAAGGTTTCATGAAAACAACAATAATGTCAAGTAAACTGGGAAATGGAAATTTAGTAACATAATAATAATAAATGGATACAATAATAATAATGAAATCTTAATCATGCATGCCTTAAGTTTATAGCCAAATAAGGGCTATAGTATTTGGAATAATCTCAAAAGAGATCAGAGGAATACTTGAATTACATAAAGGATGAGAATAAGTATGATGGCTTAGCTAAGGTTTAATACTAGTAAAGGTGATGTGGTATTCAGTGAAGATGCACAGGATTGACATAGTTCAATACCTGGAATGTTTTCACAGGGTTGACACAGTTCAATACCTGGAATAATATCACAGTATTGGTCATAATCCAATACATGGAATAATATCACGGGATTGGTCATAACCCAATGCCTGGAATAATATCACAGGATTGGTCATAACCCAATACCTGGAATAATATCACAGGATTGGTCATAACCCAATACCTGGAATAATATCACAGGATTGGTCATAACCCAATACCTGGAATAATATCACAGGATTGGTCATAACCCAATACCTGGAATAATATCATAGGATTGGTCATAACCCAATACCTGGAATAATGTCATAGGATTGGTCATAACCCAATACCTGGAATAATGTCACGGGATTGGTAATAACCCAATGCTTGGAATGTTTGCACAGGATTGGCATAGTCCAATGCCTGGAATGTTTGCACGGGATTGGCATAGTCCAATGTCTGGAATGTTTGCACAGGATTGGCATAGTCCAATGCCTAAAATGATTGCATAGGATTTGCATAGTCCAATGCCTGGAATGGTTGAATAGGATTGGCATAGTTCAATGCCTGAATAGAATATGATGATGTATACTCACATGATTGATACAATTCAATATATGGTTAGCAGATTGGCTGAGGCCAACATATAGAAATGAGAATGATTCATGAATGACATACCATGATAATGAGTATCATGAGATAAGCTTGAGATGTTGATATAGTATGATGGATAAATTATATACATGTTCTTCCTATTCCTTACAAAGAGAATAGATGAGTTACTGCTCTATTGTAGATAGTTGCAATGCTTCAAAATATGAGAATGTTCTAAACTGCTTATCCTCTGATCAGTTTTATAATGTTTACCTGCAATAATAATATTTTTGGCGGAGAGTTATATCTCTCGCTGGGACAATTTCAATTGTCTCACCCCCATGGGATCCAACATTTTTAGGTGGACGCAGACAAGGAGGCAGAAACCATTCAGCAAGGGAAGGATAGCGGCATCAGGGACAGCAGTAATATCTCAGGTGGAGATACTGACTGTCATGTTGTGTAGATATGAGTCATATGTGTCGTCTATGTACTCTCAGGTCCTAGGAGTCGGTAATTAGTATTTTTATAATCGATCTGAGATTTTGGCTTTAATGCCTCGAGGTTTTATGTTGCCTGTGTATAATGTAACAGGACAGCTGATGTTTGTAATCCTCAAGAAGAGATGGTACATGACATGTATTTTATGAACCAGGATGTAATTGAATTACTTTGGTTCTTGTTGTTAAGAGTTTCCTGGAATTGGATCTCTTTGCAAAAAGGTTTAAATTTTTAGTGATTTTCAGTAATCTGATGTTAGTGATCGCTTCCACTTAAGTAAATCATGTTTTTGTGTTTTGTTTGCCACAATTTAGTGGTATCAGAGGTCTAGGTTCGTTGAGTCTATAGAGACATTGGACTAAGGTGTTGATTCTGTTATAGTGTCCTCCAGTATATCTTATAGTGACTTCTGCCTATGCAGAAGAAGGGAGATAGCTTAAAGATGTCTGGAGAACATGAAGATCATGTTGTTGAAAGCAATGTTGTTGCACTAGTAGGAGGTGCAAGGGATCGGGATAGAGAGGAACCAGTGCCTGAGAATCCCCATTTTGATGAGGCTATGATAGAAAACCCAAATATTCATGCTCTATTTAGGGAATTCATGACCACAATGAGGTATATGGCGGACCGGATGCCCGCACCAGCACCTAGGGCACCAACTCCCAATGAGGGACTTGGGTCTGGTAAGACTTTTGAACGACTATGTCATGTAGGAGCTATAGAATATGTTGGGACAATTGACCCAGTAGATGTTGATCTATGGCTCACTGAGTTAGAAAAGGCTTTTAAGATCTTTAGTATTCTAGATGTTGACAAAGTCAAACATGTTGTATATCATTTGAAGGGTAGTGCTGGCCATTGGTGGGCCATAGAAGAAGTAAAAAGGAATGATGAAGAGGTTGGTTGGGAGGAATTTCATCAAGAATTCGTCAATAAGTACTTTCCAAGAACATACTTAGATGAAAAGATCTCACAGTTTGAGAAGGTTTGGCAGGGAACCATGTCAATAAATGAATATGAGGCTAGGTTTATGGAACTTTTACGGTTTTGTCCTCAAATGGCTGCTACTGAGCAGGAGAAGATTCGACATTTTGAGAAAGGACTGAATGATGAGGTGTCTATCTCGGCAACTGCATTAGAAAGCAGAAAGAAGTTTGCCACATTTGTGGAGTCAATTCATAGGATAGAAAGGTCTGTGACAAAGAAACATGAGGCAAACCTCAAAAGGAGGTCTACATAGTCACAGGAACAGTGGATTAGTGGTGCTAAACAATCAAAGTTTTCAGTAACACCGGTTCAACCACAATATAGTACATGAATTCAGTGGTCATCAAGTGAGGGCCAAACTTGCCATAAATGTGGACAGATAGGACATTTTAGGCAGCAGTGTCCAAGAAGAAATCATATGGTGACCCAACATTCAAGGAATAATCTACAAAACCCACAAGGACCCCAGTTTAGTGAAGCAGAAGGCCGAGGATGAAGACAAGTGTCACAGTTTGGTCCATCTACCTTTGGTAGTAGAGGACAAAGGCAATAGCATATGACAACTAACTCCATGTTTTGAGTCAAATAAAATACTAGATAACTTGTAAGAGGTAATATGTCAACATAGAACTTTTCATTTTGAATCATCTTTCTTTTTCTACTCTCTGTCTACTAATTATAAGAAAGGTATTTGTTGTTGAGCTTCCTTTAATTAATATTATGAGGACATGAGGAAGAGATAAGAAGGATGAGAACTTATATTCAGTCCAATATTCTCTTATATGTTTTTGAATTTCTCTCTTCATAAGGAAAGGAAGAGATGTAATAGAAACACCCATAGAGAATGTAAGATACTAAGTAGTAAGAGTTAAAGAGATGAAACATAATATAAAAACCAATGCATACTACCTAATTTTAGTTCTTGAATACCCTAGCCAGGTATTCATCTATTGAAGATAAGGTAAGTATGCCACTCTTAGATTGCTATCTTTCTGATTACTTTGATCAAGTAGTCATTTTGAGACAATCTAAAGAGTATAATGAGAAAGAAGATGTGGCATGGATATTTCTACCACATCCTAATTGATATATGGAGAAAATCTGAGTTAATCATAGATCAACTTATAAAAAAAATAAGATGTGTAGTATAATGTATACCCTGGTCCTCATACCTAGAGGTAACAGTTACCTGATAAGAGGTAATAATGTTCAAATGATGGAATGAGGGTTTGAATACCCAATGTTAGTAATCATGATGATGATGTGATGTGTTTTTGGAACATATAATGGATACTAAGGTAAAGAATCCTAGTATCTAAGAATTTTCAATGACATGAGAAAATGGGAACATGACTCTTCATAAGAAGTAATGTTTGGTTACCTAGAAGGGGCCAACTTTGAAATTTGTCCGGTTACATACTATGGTATGAATACCATATGTTAGGGGTTTATGCCTCGCATAAACATGACATCAGTAAAGATGTATGAATCAAAGGAACAATCATAAAATCATTGTGGGGGGAATCTTATTAAGCTAAAAATAATAATAATAATAATAATAATAATAATAATAATAATAATAATTCTTTAATATACCTCTAAGATAAGTTCTTAATTGATAAGCAACCTTCCCTTATGAAAAGAAATAGTAGATTATATGTCTTGTGTGACAAGTTCTATGATAACCCTATATGGAAGGACTTTGTGTTGATCAAAGTTCTATGGCATCTCCATGACATTAAGATGTTATGTGGAGACTTGATGATATAATGAAGGAAAAATATATGTCTTCCTTTACCTGGGATTTCGGGGATGAAATCCTTATTAGGGGTTTATAACTTGTAACATCCCTGACATGGGTTATGTTTTAAACCTAGATTTTTTGCTTAATAAAGTTAATTATATGCTTTATCTTATCTTTTGAAAAGTAATTAAGGCTCGAGAGGAGCTTAAGTTTCAATTTCAGTCCTTTTTGAATAATGTTGAAACAATGTTTTGCCTATTTTGGACTAAAGTGCAAATTACCCAAGTTGAGGGGTTAACTTGCAAATTTTACACGATAAAATGTTCCTCAGGTGTTGAAGCATCATAAGAATGATAATGATGTAGAAGTATGGCTTGTGGTAGCCTGAGTACCAAGAAAGAGCTTGTTGAGCAATGTATGTGCATTAAAACCTAGTTTTGGTGTACTGTGCAATTTACCCAAAACCTAGGGTTCAATATGCAAAATACCACTTCTATAGAGTCCCTCATGATTCTTGTCATCATGTCAAGAAAACAAAATGAGAGGGGCATCTCATTTGAATCACTTTGGAGGAAAGAGAATCTTGATATTAAAATAATCAAGATTTAAGCATAATTGAAACCCTAATTCAATTTAATGCAAAAAATAATTATATTAATTGAAGTGCCCTTCAACCAAAATGAGATGGTTGAATTTGTAAAAGTATGGACGTCCTTTTTCCTTGCAAAGGCCACGAAATATCTAAAGTGAGTGGAGAGACCACTCACATTAGTTAACTAAAAAGTAATATCCACTCAATTTTGGATATTATTATTATAATGGTTAAGGTGCTTAATTTGCTTTCTTTTAATTCATGTATAATGATGAGGAATTAGAATGTGGATAAGATATCTTCGTATTCAAGGGATTGAGGGGAGCATGTGGCATAAAATTTGGGAGTTGAAGGATTATTATATCACTTTCTCTCTCATTGAAATTCCCTTATATACATCCCATTTTCAACCCACATGAAAGGCTTTTTCGATCCCTTTTTCTTTCCTTGCTCTGTACATGCACAAAGGAGCTTAGGAGCAACCGGAGGACTTTCCCCAACCTGTAGGTAAGCTCCATAGTCATCTTAAACCTTGAATTCATGGTGGAAATCAAAATTCAATGCTGAATTTCTTCTTTTCTTCATTCAATCTTCAACCTTGGCCATTCATTTCACTCAAAAGCTTGAGGACGGACCTTGGGAGGTTGAGAAAGCTTCAATCACCATTGGATACGTGAAGTTTTGAGCTTGGGTTCAGCTTTGAAGGCGGGTTATATAATTTAAACCTTTAAAATGTTATTATTGCATTCAATTCTCCATCACTTGTTGATCATTTTGTTCTTCTTGAAATTCCTTGATCAAATTGATACAATTACCATAAGAATGGCAGTAGTTATTGAAGGACCAAAGCTTTATGATGATGATATCATATTAAGCACACACCTCAATAATATCTTATGCAAACGGTTTTGTTCTTTGATGGTCAAACGGTCTCAAGACCGTTTGACACCAAACGGTCTCAATACCGTTTGAGGTTAGGTGATGTCATAAGTTGGATGATGATCTAATGGTCTCAATTTAATCTAATTTCAATGGTTTCAATATTGGAGGGTCCATTGATTGCAAGCCCTAATTGATTGATTTGATTTGAACCCTAGTTGAGGGAATCAATTTCAAGTTGATTTGACCCAAACTGTCCCAAGACGGTTTAGAGGTCAAATGGTCTCAAGACCGTTTGATACAAAATGGTCTCAAGACCATTTGGAAGTCAATGGTTGATTGAGATGGATGGTTGGAGATTCAAGGGCTACAAACTGATGTACCTTCAATAGCTCAATTGATGATCGATTCAATGGAGTCAACCCTAATCAATTTGGTTGAAACAAACCCTAATTGCTCCTTTTCGTTTCAAAGTAGATTGGACCAAACGGTCTTCAAACCATTTAGGGATCAAACAGTCTCAAACCATTTGGAGGTCCTTTCGGTTTTCAAGATCAATTCATCCAATCAGTTTCAAGGGAAATTGTTCAAACAGTTTCAATGTATAACTGCTCAAACGGTTTCGTGGGCTAGATGCCCAAATGGTTTCAAAACCGTTTAAGACTAAACGGTCTCATACCTAGGATGCCCAAATAGTTTCAAAACTATTTGGAGGGAAAATGGTTTCAAAACCGTTTGAAGGTCAAAAAAAGGGGCAAAAACATTTGGAGGTTTAAGGTGCCCAAAACCATTTGGAGACTCTAGGTTATAAAAGATCAATTGATTCCATGATTGATAATGATGATTACCAAAGATAAGTACAATGGTTGAATCCCTAAAGTACTTAGGTGATTAGTACATTTAAAGTGGTTAACCTTTGATGCTTATTGAAGCAATATCTCAATACACTATGTTAACCCTTCATTCAAGTTGACCTAATTTAATCAAGCTTGAAGTAAATCACCATCCAATAGAGGATGAGAGAGAGAGGAATTCCTACATGTTTAATGATCGTGTAGTGAATAATATTCAACCTCTAAATATGAATAAATTATGTAATTAGGATATGATCCTTGATAAAGAGATCATGAAACCCTAATTGAGAAGGTTGATGAGCCTAACCCTAATTGAGAGAAATAATAGGTGAAAGCCTAATCTAGGGTAATGATGTAACCCTAATCTAGGGTGATGATATGAGAAATCCCAATTCAGGGTATTTAATGGAAAACCCTAATTTCGAGTGAAGCTATATAAATCCCTAATTTTAAGGGAAATGTTATCAGAAACCTTAATTCAAGGTAAGGATGTAATGAGAAACACTGATACTGGGTAATGTGATATATAACCCTAATCCAGGGTGATGATATGCATTATGAAACCCTAATTTGAAAACTTAACCCTAATTTGTGTAAGGGGATGAGTAACCCTGATTGATATGAATTAGGAAACCTTAACCCTGATATAGGGTGATGTCATGTGAAATCCCAGCATTGGGTGATGTTATGCAAATGCCTAATTAATAAGGAAGGGAAATCCTATTTCCGATAATTGATAATCTTATATCAATAATGGTTGAATAAGTCAAATGAGTGACTTATGATCAACACATTACATGATATGTGATGAACTAGTGCATAAAGTATTAGGATGAGAATTACCCTAATACAAGATAAGTTGATGAACTTAAGTAAGATCAAGGTGATGAGGGAAGTGAAACAAGATATTTAATGGGCTTTGTTAGCCATGTGGATGGTTGTTGCCTAGTGAGAGGTAACAAGATATTTAATGGGCTTTGTGAGCCATGTGGATTGTTGTTGCCTAGTGAGAGGTGACAAGATGTTTAAATGGGCTTTGTGAGCCATGTGGATGGTTGTTGCCTAGTGAGAGGTGACAAGATATTTAATGGGCTTTGTGAGCCATGTGGATAGTTGTTTCCTAGTGAGAGGTAACAAGATGTTTATAAAGGTTTCGTGAAAACAACAATAATATAAAGTAAACTGGGAAATGGAAATTTAGTAACATAATAATAATAATAATAATAAATGGATACAATAATAATAATGAAATCTTAATCATGCATGCCTTATGTTTATAGCCAAATAAGGGCTATAGTATTTGGAATAAGCTCAAAAGAGATAAGTGGAATACTTGAATTACATAAAGGATGAGAATAAGTATGATGGCTTGGCCAAGGTTTAATACTAGTAAAGGTGATGTGGTATTCAGTGAAGATGCACATGATTGACATAGTTCAATACCTGGAATGTTTGCACAGGGTTGACATAGTTCAATACCTGGAATAATATCACAGTATAGGTCATAACCCAATACCTGGAATAATATCACAGGATTGGTCATAACCCAATACCTAGAATAATATCACAGGATTGGTCATAACCCAATACCTGGAATAATATCACAGGATTGGTCATAACCCGATACCTGGAATAATATCATAGGATTGGTCATAACCCAATACCTAGAATAATATCACAGGATTGGTCATAACCCAATACCTGGAATAATGTCACAGGATTGGTAATAACCCAATGCCTGGAATGTTTGCACAGGATTGGCATAGTCCAATGCCTGGAATGTTTGCACAGGATTGGCATAGTCCAATGCCTGGAATGTTTGCACAGGATTGGCATAGTCCAATCCTGGAATGATTGCATAGGATTGGCATAGTCCAATGCCTGGAATGGTTGCACAAGATTGGCATAGTCCAATGCCTGAATAGAATATGATGATGTATACTCACATGATTGATACAATTCAATATCTGGTTAGCATATTGGCTGAGGCCAACAGATAGAAATGAGAATGATTCATGAATGACATACCATGATAATGAGTATCACGGGATAAGCTCGAGATGTTGATATAGTATGATGGATAAATGATATGCATGTTCTTCCTATTCCTTACAAAGAGAATAGATGATTTACTGCTCTATCGTAGATAGTTTCAATGCTTCAAAATATGAGAATGTTCTAAACTGCTTATCCTCTGATCAATTTTATAATGTTTACCTAGAATAATAATATTTCTGGCGGAGAGTTATATCTCTCGCTGGGACAATTTCAATTGTCTCACCCCTGTGGGATCCAACATTTTTAGTTGGATGCGGACAAGGAGGCAGAAACCATACAGCAAGGGATGGACAGCAACATCAGGGACAGCAGTCATATCTCAGGTGGAGATACTGATTGTCATGTTGTGTAGATATGAGTCATATGTGTCGTCTCTGTACTCTCAGGTCCTAGGAGTCAGTAATTAGTGTTTTTATAATCGATCTGAGATTTTGGCTTAAATGCCTCGAGGTTTTATGTTGCATGTGTATAATGTAACAGGACAGCTGATGTTTATAATCCTCAAGAAGATATGGTACATGACATGTATTTTATGAACCAGGATGTAATTGAATTACTTTGGTTCTTGTTGTTAAGAGTTTCCTAGAATTGGATCTCTTTGCAAAAAGGTTTAAATGTTTAGTGATTTTCTGTAATCCGATGTTAGTGACCGCTTCCGCTTAAGTAAATCATGTTTTTGTGTTTTGTTTGCCACACGGTGTATGTACCATATATGATCAATGTGAATATTGGGTTTTGGTTCTTCCTTAAAGAGTTTTCCTGGAAATGGATCTCTTTACAAAAATGGTTTTAATTTTTAGTGATTTTCATTAATCTATTTCTTATTATTATTCTGCATAATTAGTAACGTTTTGTTTGTCAATTTGGTGGTGGTCGTAACACTGAGACACCTTGATGAGTGTAGGATAATACACCTTGAATATACTCAAGGGATACACTATAAAGTAATGAGATTGATATACTTTGAAAAAGTGTACGCCACTATGCTCTAAAGAGGGTCAATTCAAAGTTGAATCATATATCCTAGTAAGTATGAAAGAGAAACTTGTACTACTCATATGAGAAAAGTAATACCTTATGTATATAATCAATGAATGATAATTGATGAGAGTGATGAAGTATGATCGAATACTTATAGTAATGAAATAAGCCCCTAGATGTGAGGAGTTATAAATTAGGGTTTAGTTGTTGAATAAAACCCTAAAGACCCTAATTGGTTACAATAAAAGTCCTAAACCTAATTATGAGAGGGTTGTAACTTGATTGAGTGATTATTTGCAATAAAACTGAATGTAAAGATGATAATATAAGTTCCTAGAAATTAAGAGCTATGATCTAGGAATGATAATTGCATATAACCCTCGAAACCCTGATTAGTTGAAAAGAGAAACCCTAACCTTAATCACAAGAGGGAATGTAACTTGAACTGGCATGATGATAATAATCAATGGTTACAATAATTAAATATTAACCATGAATGCCTTATGGATATATCCAAATAAGGGATATAGTGGTTATAATCTCTTATAACTTGATTATGCCTTATGAGGTCTATGAATAATAGTTTCATAGAAAAAAAAATTATATATGTCTGATGACCTGGAAAAAACATAATTGCCTAGAAGGTGATGTGGTACTCAATGATGAGTTTAAGGGATTGATATCCCATTATGAAAAATGATAGGGTAACACAGAGGTATTCTGATTGTTAAAGAATCTGAGGCAATATGATATACCTTTCATTATAATATAGTTGTAACTTGATTAAGGGATTTTTCTTTTATGGCATGGTGCTGATATTTAAATTGATATCTCTTTTATCATGAGACCCTATCCATGCAAGTGTTTTAAGATAATGAGCATAGCCAACTATGGGCTATGGTGATGTGACATTATATATATTTAATAGGCCTTGTGAGCCATGTGAAATACTTAGACAACATGTATGATGTTTATATGGGTATTATGATCTAGAGTTGGAGGTTTCTTAATGAGACATGACATTGTTCAATAATAAACTCAAGAGATTAAAACCTCGTAGCATGTGATAATCAAGTATATGGGTCTGATGACCTAGAGATTATTGTTTCTTGGTAAGAGGTGACATTGTTCAAAGATGAACTGAGGGTTTGATACTCAAAAACATATGATCATGATGATGAAAATATTAGAGGGATGAGATTCCCAGTAATATGTTCAAGGGATTGAGATACCAGGATGGGTATAGCAAGATATATTCCAATTGATACCAAATTTATTGAAACATGTATTATGTTTTCCTTGGTAGTAATTGATGTGTGTCGTTGTACATGCAACAATCACTAGGAAAAGTTCTAGAGTTTAACCTTCTAACCCGGTTGTCAACTTGTTGCGAACAACAAGTCAACTTAGTATAGATAGGTATTGATCCAAGGGACGGCGGAAAAGAAAAGTCGAAATCTAAATCCGATCAAAAGTACAAGAATTAAATCTCAATTTGAGAGAGTTGTTAATACTAAGAACAAAAATAAAAGTGCTGAAATAAAATTTAACTAATCAAGAAATAAAGATCTGGGGTCCAGAAGATCACCACCAAAACCACATTCTTATTCAACTAATCAAATTCTAAACTCCAAGGATCAAATCAAGACCTTGTTTTTACATGTCCTTATGGACAAACTCACAAGGGTCGGACTTCCTGTGAACCTATTGGTCCCGGCGTTCATAGATCATTGCCCAACTGTCCAACATGCAATTATCCACGGTCATATCAAAAAGCATGTAAATTCAAACTGACGTTCAAACCCAAGGCTCGGGTGGTCGCGTCACCAAGGATTATAACAAGAATAAGATTAAATAGAAGAAAAGATTATAATCGTAATTAAGGGACTATTGTTTCGTTCTTACAGAGATCTACGATCATATCACTCCATATGAATATATCAGATCATCCAAATAACCACAAAGAAACAGAGAGAAGACATTTATTTGATGGAGGAATATGACTGATTATATTGAATAGAACTGGGCGAAGGGGCTACTCCCATGCCCTAGAGAAATTTACTCAGACATAACAAGACTAGAAGAAACGCAAACTGAAATGAGATCCAACATTATACAAGATGTGGTCTACAACTAAAAATTGGATGAAATGAAATGAAGAATGGAATCTTTTACAAGTGAAGAGTCCCTCCTTTTATAGGAGGGGGAGGGGGTAGGCTGCCCTCAAAAGAGGGGAAAAAAGAGAGGGAGACCAATTTTTGAATTTTCTGGATCTGGTCAAATCGAAAGTTGGTTGTCTTTAATTATCTTGACCATGTAACTCCCTTTAATGCAGATTCTCGCAATAGCGATTTCGAACATATTTATCTCCCGTGAAAAGTACAAAAACAGTCCAAATAATAGGATTTTATTTTAGGAAATTAAATTCTCTTTCCAATGAATACTTGTACACTCAATTTTGAGTTCGAATGAAAGAGTTATGTCACTTTTGGTGGAGGGTATATATGAATTTCAGGACTGCTGCAAATTGTGTAATTTTCCTACAAAACCCAAGAAAATAGAATTAAAAATCCAATTAAATAGAAAAATCTAAAATAACACAATTAATTATGAAACTAAGAGAATAAATAACAAAATAATCTTAAACAAATATCAAATATATATAAATAAAAGGGATAAATATACATTTATCAGTAATTACCAATAGTTCAAGCTTGTAACTTGATTGATGCTAAAAGATGCATTAATGCACTTAACCTATCAAGTGGATTAAAAATGTAGTTGCCCTGGCCATAGATCCATTTCGGTGTCAGGACTTCTTGAATGCTGAAATGAGTTTAACTCAGAGCACATATTGTTGAATATGTGGGGTACAAGTTGTATCCTAAATCCACAGGATTGGCTATGAGCCATACCCTTAAGAGAGTGTGGTCAAGGTCATAGCTCCAATACAAAAGAAGAGTATGGCTATGGACCATGACTCAATAAAATATAAGCATGATTGATGGAAGGCCATACCCTGATAATAGAACATGCTATGCATTGTATCTCTATAGCAAAGAGCCTCTATATTCCAGGCTAGCTAATTGCAGTTTGACTCATAATGTCTCTGCCACTCTCATACTAACTGAAAAAGATGAGGTTGTGGATTCTGGATCTTTCATAGACCTATATGGCACTGATGCTTTACTTCACAATGGTCAGTTGGAGATGAGAGGTATATTCCCATCTTCACGGGGCATAAGATTGATTGTTGAAAGATATAATTAGCCATATAGTGTATTTGTTTAAAGATCAAATGCAAAAACATCGGTTGAAGACTTGATTTTCTTTTATGCTATTTAGTTTGTAACAATTATACATGTTCTTCATATTCCTTTTAAAAGTAATTAAATGATCTATTTCTTGGTTATAGATATTTGAATTAATAAGATGATGAGACTGCTCTACTCTACATATAATCAGTAATTATACATGTTTAATTCAATAAAGATTTCTTCTGCTCTCATTTATAAAAATTTAACTGTGATAATAATAATGTTGGCAGAGAGTTATATCTCCTCTGGGACTTGTTGTCTCACCATGTGGGTTATGCAACTTTTTAGGTAGACGTGCACAAGAAGGTAACGATCGTATAGCTGAGAGTGGGTAGAAGTGCAGGAACAACAGTAACAACTCAGGTTGAGTGTGATGTTATGTGTCTAATAGAATAGAGTCATATGTGTTGTCCATGTACTCTCAGGTCCTTGGGAGATAGTTTTCATATTTGGTTTTATGATCAATTTGAGATTTTGGCTAGAAATGCCTTGATGTATAATGTTTCTTTTGTGTACATTTTTGGTAAAGCAATTGTTGTCTCATATCCTTTCTATATGAAGGGATGATGTATGTATAAGCTGAAAATGATGCACATGTAAATATGGCCTTGGGCCTTTTTGTGAAAAGTTCCTGGCAGTGGATCTTTATGGGAAAATGGTTTTGCTTTTTAGTGATTTTTGGTAATTCGTTGTTAATGGTTGTTTTCGCATGGTTTGGTGTGATATCATGATCAGTTGGATAGTAGTTGTCACAGAACATGTTAGGTCTTGATCGAAATGAAAGGGAGAGGTGAGGTGAACGGTGTAAATATCTCACAAAATAGTGGAGTTATGAGGGAGAGAGGAGTCATCAAAGAAAACTAAATGTTCCTTGTCTCATGAAAGAGTCAGATGAAGAAGATGATAGGAGAGTTATTAGATCAAATTTTGATTAAATTTCATCTGTTTGATGCGTGTGAGAAAATAAAAATCAAGGTGTAACGTGTGACAGCAGGGAATGATCCGGACTTTAGGAAAAATGATGCATTGAATGTATTGTGACATTAATTATAATTAAAATGGTAATACCCTTGACCTGGGTTATGACTTAACCCTAGGAGTTTTGTTTAAGTAAGATACTTACAAATTAATTATAATCTCTTGATAAGTAATGAAGGCTTCTTATGAAGTTTGTTTTCAAGTTTGAGCTTAATTACAAACTATTTGTGCATTATATGAAAGTCTGAGTGAAAAGTGCAATTTACCCAAGATGAGGGGTTACATTGAAAAATGCCACATGTGGAATGCGTCCTAAGTGTTTTCGTACCATAAGAGTGATAGTGATGCTAATTGGTGGCTCATGGAAAGCCTAAATCCCAAGTTATAACTTGTTTGAACAATGTTAGTACTCTGTGTACCAATTTTGGTACAAATTGTAATTTACCCAAAATGTGGGGTTGATATGTAAATTACCATATCTAAAGTGACCCTACTTCCTCTATGTATCCTTTGGAGGAAAGATAAATAAGGGGTAACTATGTTTGAATCACCATTGAGTGATGATACTCTTGGTGATGAAAGACCAAGAATGAGTTGAAGGCAAAAGTCTTATATGTGTTGTATCGAGTTGTAGACTTGATAATAGGAGCCCTATCGGCCAAGGAGCCATAGTAGGAGGCTCCTATCAGTTTGTTGAAGCCTTGGAAAAAGCCATGATGGGCATAGCACCTCAAGGATCTGACCCATGACGAGTTGCAAGTTCCTTACAAAAAGTGTATCGAGTTGCTTATTTAATGAGATAAAGATGAGATAACTTGCCCAACAAGATAAGTAAGGGCTGAGATATTGTCTCTAGGTTATCCTCAAGACTCTTGCATGGCAATATATACATGTGTGCATACATGTCCACGTGTCATCTAGTAGCATTAGGTGAAGACACCTCTTATATGATTTATCTCATGAATCCAAGTATATGTACTTCACCATTCACCAACTTATGAAAGTTTACGATCCTCATAACCATATCCCTTGGAGATATCATGCAAAGACCCTTAGGTATTGTGCAAATCAGCTCAAGGATCTAGGAGAGATCGAGCATCAAGCTTTAGGTAAGGCTTTGGCCATCTTCAACTTTGAATTGAAGATGGATATCGGGTTATGAATACTCCTTTCTTTCCTTCTTCACCAAGTGCTTAACTATGGTGATTTCTTATCTATGGAAGAGTTGTGAACGAGCCTTGGACCTTGGAGAAGTTCTTCTTCAACATTAGAACGTGAATCTTTGGAGCTTGGAGCTTTGAAGTTGTTCACAAGGCGGGTTATATAACTTGAACTCAATCATGTTATTATTCATCACCTCAATTGCTATACTTAAATGTTCTACTTTTAATTCTGAAATCTTCTTGAATAGTTAATGAAATTATGAGTTATAGTAATTTTTGGACCTATTTTCCATAAATGATAACAGTATAATGAAGTTCTAAAGCTTGACGAAGATGGTATCACTTTATAAAGTGATATCGGGTTCAAGCATACACACTAGTAGCTCTAACCCGATATGGGTATGTACAAATATCACTTGCACGATATGAATTGAAGATTTCATCTCCTTGCATGATATGAAGGTGAAGTTCATATCTAGGAACACGATATGGTGCTATCCATAAACCTCTTGCATGATAGGAAGTCAAGTATAGACTCCATGCACGATACAAGGTTTAATGTATACTTGTAAGTTGATATGAAACCCTAGTTTGGGTAACCTGATATGAGTAAGTTAGCAAGTATTCCTTGCACGATATGATCATGTAATATACACTTGTATATAATATCTTGAAGCATACATCTAATGCACGATATGATGGATTGAGTATACATTTATGCACAATATAAAATATGGGTTAAAATATAAGGTGTAACCCAATATGAAACCTGAGATGGGGTTCACTCGATATGCAAATAGATGATAGCTCATACAAGATATGGGTTAAGTTCTTGCACGATATGGGAGATATCCATTTACCCTTTATGCACGATACAAGTCCAATATTATAATTCTTGCATGATATAGAGATATAAAATACTCTAATTAAATAGAGTTGGAAACCCTAGGTGATGGGTAAGTTGATACGAGTGGTGAGTGATATCACATGGATGATATGAATGATATCCCTTGGATGCTAGGAATACCACTTACTCCTACCTTGTGGACAATATGAGGTACAATTTATACTTCATGCACGATAAGGTATAAATTACCCAAATTGATGGAAAACCCTAGATGAGGGATTGAAACCCGATATACCCTACCCCTTTGTGTAATGGATTGTGGTATGAAACTTTAATAAGACATCTATCTTGTCAAGTAATTATATGATAAGGTTGATCCTTGAAAGAATAAAGGGGTTATGAGTTTCAGGGTCTACCTAAGATGGTAACTCGATATGTTACCCGACATGGATACCCGATATAATAAATCCTGAAGGGAAACCGATATGGTATCTTGTATACCACTCAAACGATATATGATGAGGCATATGTTTTATGCCCAATATGGGGCACATCTTGTGCATGATATGGAACCAAGCACCTAGCTCATACCCAATATGAATTTGTCTTGAGATGATAATAACTAAGTGATAGTAAATATGATATGGGCATATAATATGATGATTAGGGGAAACACCCTGAAACATGACATGATGATGTGGTTATACCACATGCCCGATATGGATACACTGCATGAAATAAGAATGTATCTTAAAGCATAATATGTTAATATGCACACATCTTGATACATGATATGGTAGGGGTACTTGAATCATATGTAATTTATTGAATGACATATGTTGAATGTGGTGTTAATTAAAAGATGATGAGAATTGTTAATGATGAACTAATATTCCTCAAGAGGAGGATAGAACCAAAAGTATGTTGTAATCAATATCCTAGAGAGGATAAGAGAGAAACTCATACTTTGTTTTGAAAATCATTTAAATGATGAAATGATGAGAATAGATAAGTATGATTGCATATTTATGATATGAATATATGCTCCTAGATGTGTGGAGCAATGAATTAGGGTCTGGATTGATAATATGAACTCGAAACCCTATTCGGCAATAAAGGGAAACCCTAACCCTAATAATGGGAAGGTTGTATTTCTCTTATTGAATAAGCTTTGGAAAGTGTGTTAAATACTTGTATAACAAGTATAATATCTTTAAGTCTTATGACCTACATATAGTTGTTTCCTGGTGAGATGTGACAAGATGTATAATGGCCTTGTGAGCCATATGAATAGTTTTTGCCTAGTGAGAGGTGACAAGATGTATAATGGCCTTATGAGCCATGTGAATAGTTGTTTCCTAGTGAGAGGTGACAAAATGCTTAATGGCCTTGTGAGCCATATGAATAGTTGTTGCCTAGTGAGAGGTGACAAGATGTTTAATAAGTTGTGTGAATATTGTTGCCTAGTGATAGGTTCCAAGATATTTAATCCAACAATGTGAGCTATGTGAAATACTTGTACAACAAGTAAAATGAATACCTTGGTCTGAGGACCAAGAGGTAATAGTTACCTGTTATAGAGGTAACAATGTTATGTGATGATCTAGGGGTTTGAATACCCAGATCCGGTAATCATGATGATAATTATGTGAAGGGATGAGGATTCACAGTAATGTGATAAGGGACTGAGATCCCAAGTACCAAGTATCTAAATGGGTTTTAAAGACTTTAAAAGTACATTATAGATGTATTATACTTTCTTTGTAGCATTTGTTGTTATTAATAATGATAACGTATTTGATGCTTAAAGAATGTTTTAATGCATGTAATATATCACTAGAAACCATAAAACATTGCCCTAACCATAGATCCATCTGCGTCAGAATTTGTTGAATGGTGAAACGGGTTTCCCGCGAAATAACTCAGAATGCATATTTTTAATATGTGGGGGGCATAAGTAAGGACGACCCAATGTGAGTCAATCCCCTTACAAACTCAAAGTGAATGTCTCAATAGAGCATGATGAACTCACCTATGGCTCAGAGTATGGTGCCAATGTGACCATGACTCAGAGTATGGTGCCTAAGTGACCATGACTCAATAATTTCATAACTGGGGACAGTTGTTGTAGATGTTCCCTTAAGAGAGCACAGTTGATGTTGTATCTCTAAGTGAGGATGCATTTGTACCCTGGCACATGTATATTGCAGCTGACACAAGATGTCCTGCTAAGCCTAAGTGGTCTTGTACTGATCGAGATAAGGGAGGTCATGGCAACTGGCTCTTCCATTGACCTTGTATAGTACCGACTTGTGAGAAGTTTGTTGTCGGTTGGAGATATATTGGGTATGCTTCATCTCCTCAGGGTATAAGTGTGATTGTAAAATATGTTCAGTCGTGTATCATATCTACTTAAGGATCAAATACGGAAAACATTGTTTGATGTGCAATTCAGTTATACATCTTAGTTGATATATGTTATTTATGTTTCTTTACATTCCTTTCAAAGTAGATAGATGATTTATAAACTCTACCATGGGTATATGCAATGTTCTCCTTGAGAAAGAAGATTGTCATATTTTGTTCATACAATGATTAAACCTGTCTGTTAATATAAAAGAATCCCTTCTCGGTTTTATAATGGTTATCTACAATAATAATATGGTTGGCCGAGAGTTATATCTCTCGTTGGCACAATTGTCTCACCCTGAGGGATCCACAACTTTTAGGTGGATGAGCACGAAGCGATGGAGACCTTTCTATAGATGAGAAACTACAGCTGAGACAGCAGCAACAGCTCAGGTTGAGTGTACTGTCTATTGTGTCTTGTAGATAGAAGTCCTATGTGTCATCTTTGTACTCTCAGGTCCATGGAGTTGGTTCATAATGATTTCATGAACAATTTGAGATTTTGGCTTGTATGCCTTGAGGTTTTATGTTGCTCCAGTATATGTTTTGATAGAGCAACTATTATATGTTGTCATCGAGATGAGATGAAACAATGTTGTATAATGTAAATCATGATATGTATGAGTTTTCTGGAAAATGATCTCCTTGCAAAACAAAAATTTAAATTTTAGTGATTTTTGTTAATCCATTGATTATGTTTATTCTACTTAATTAGTAATGATTTGTTTGTCGGTTTGATGACGGTTGTTTCAAAAACTATATTCAAATCTTCCTCAGTTAATTTGGAGGGTCAAACATGACCCAAAAAACTTCAAATTTGAACTAGATGCTAATTTGAAAGTCTAGAACAATCCTATCCAATTAGATTTAGGATTTGTACACATTTTGGTCCACATTTTCTATAATGACCATTAATCTCAATTATAATACATTTAAAGGATAAAATAGTTTGAAAATGTTTATCTTATTGAATCCTTATGTCAAAATTCGAAATATACACTATCACCCATTCAAGAGTCATATAAAACATCTGCATTCCATTTTTGAGTAATTTCTTGAAGGAGAGAGAAAATGAACATTAGTGCCTTCAAAGCTATAAAAAGGAAAAACAAAACTTATTGTGCAAGTCTTTAATTCAAAATTTTGAACTCTTTGCCTCTAATCTTTCTCTTTCCTCTCTTTTAAATTTCTTTGATAGAAAATAAAGTGAAAAATAGTTTAATATTACTTTTTGAATAAATGTAAAACATTATAAAGGAAAAATGTGTCTTTGAGTTCCTTTTTATTTCCCCTTGCCTTGTTATTCTAAAAGAAATATTACTTTGGCCTTTTTGCATTAAGGCCCTCAAAGAAAATCATGTTTAGGGAAAACCCCATTAAAATTTTTAAATTAAACCTAAAAATTCTACAATGTTACAAAAGGATTTTAAGATTGCAAGAAATGGAGCAATATGCTTTGACAATAGGATATGTACATGCATGGGGTAACCTGAGGAGAATGGTATTATAAGGTACTCACTCTTCTATGTATGAATTGTATCTAGGAAGTACCAAGATGTATAAGAATATTAAGAAACTACTTGTGTCCAAGAATGAAATGTGATGTGGCTAAGTGTGGGGCTAAATTCTTAATCTGAAAATTGGTAAAAGTAGATCGTCAAAATCTAGTAGGATTACTATACTCCTTACCAATTCCATAATGTAAATGGGATCATATAATCATTGTTGTATTGCTTGGCTCACCTAAGACAAATAAGAGGAATGATTCTATATGGGTGATATTGGATAGATTCGTAAAATGATTGCATTATCATCCATATAGAACCACCTACTCAATGGACAATCTAGCATATTTGTATATAAATGAGATTTTACATCTACATGGGCCACCATAGTATATAGTATTAGATAGGATATGATACTTTAGACAGGATGCATGAAGCATGGGGTCAAATTATGATTTAGTATAGGACTTCGCCCATGGATAAATGGATAGTAGAGGGAATGATCCAAATCAAACAAGATATGTTAACATCATGGGTGATGCAATTTCTGGAATGTTGGTCTCTGATGTATTTTACAACAAAAGTAGTTCTTAAAAGAGTTCTCAAATGGTATCATATGAAGATATGTGTCCTAGGTGGTGAAAATATCTATTGTTTTGGTATTTAACCAGGAGAGATAGTTGTTGGGGCCACAAATAGTCAAATATACAACATAAATGTTTCAAATTATCATACAACAACTCAATGCATCTCAAGATAGGTATAAATTAGATGTAGATAAATGAAGAATGTCATAGAATTCTTAGTTAGAGAAATTTTAAGGTAACAAATATTGTCTTGAAAAGGAGTAATACATTTTGTGAAGAACATTAAATTAACCCACACATATATGGGACATTTCCCTACATTTGAATGGATTTTGGAGAAGGGGCATAGTGAATGGAATTACCACCTGAGTTGAATAGACTAAAGAATGTGTTCTGGGTGTTTATGATTTGTAAGTGTCATCCAAATACATAGCAAACAAACCAACCATAGATGTACGTATGAGAGAACATGCTATTTAAGAATAGGGAACGACACATATTCTAGACATACAAATTCAAAATTTAGGAAAGAGGGAAATGTCACTTGTCAAGGTTTTGTGGAGACATCATGGAGTTGAAGAAGTGACATGGAATTTGAAGTGGGATTCATGGTAGACATCCCACTCTCTTATAATATTTTGAGGCATAATCATATGAAGGTTGGTTTATAAGGCCTCGATATCAGTCCAATCTAAATTCATAAATTATTTTAATTGATCAAGATAATCATTATATTAGATATTTGTTTGAAGTTCTTACTACATATTTTGATTAATGTTCATCTGCATAAGTTAAGCTTTAGATGCTAAAACTACTAATATTTGTAGAAAATGATATTTTAGGGATAAAATGGTCAAACCTTTAAATAAAAATGACTTAGTAATTATTTAATATGTACCACCTATGAGGGAGGTCACTTTGATAGTGATTTGACCCTTAGATTGGATTGTTATAACCCTAGGTTTCTACTAGGGCTTTAGAAGGTCACTTTTGGAAGAAAGCAAGATTTTGGAAATGTTTAGGTCATATACGCCTAACTTTTTGTTTAGTTGGTAAAAAAAATGGGGCAGTGGGGTTCCATAAGTATTAGCGAGGGGCTGCAGCAATGTTAGGAAGGTAACTGTTGAAAAGTAACGTTAGTCATATTGACTAACTATAAGTCAAATAACTAGTGGGACTTATGTCAAAATGACTATCCCAACCTAAGATATAAGTTATACCAAGTTATAATAACATGAACCAACATAAATCATAAGTCGGACCAAATCATGGGGTCATTATAGTAATAAGGAGTTTGTTCAATGTTGTTTACTCACTACCTCTAGGCATTATTAGTCGATAACTAATGAGACAAGCGACGGACTAAGGCCCTATAGAGATAAATTTAAAAGGGGTATTATAAGTATATATATATGTATTTTGACCCTTTATCTACTTAACCATTATTCTATAGTCGAAAACATGAATCTAAATCTAAGAAAAGTTTGGAGGATATTCTTGGAGGTTTTATTATAAATAAATGAAAAGGTTGATTTCTAACCCAATCAAGTGGTTTTCTTGGGTAAGTATAGTTATTTGTGCTCATTTATACCATCTTATCCTCTTCCCTATGCTTATGGAGTGAAATTCTTACAAATCCTAAGAAGACAATTTACTCTTCCAAACCTAATTTCCTCTCTTTTGGGTAATTTTGAGTATCCAAGAGCTAGTTTGGATGGAGTAAATCCATCTTGAGGAAATTATTTTTAAGGAAAGAATTTCCATATCCTTTAGTCACCTTCTTACCTAAATGTGAGTGATTTCTTTGAACCCCTTGAGAAGATTTTATTCATCTTTATCTCATGTGACAAGAATATCATAGTATTACATATAATTCCCATATGGACCATCCATGATTCCTCCCTAACAATGTCAGAGAGGAATTTTGGGCAAAGGTTCCATCTATACCACACATGTTACTACCTCAAGCCACATTTTACTACAAGTTCATATACATTTTTTGTACTTGTACGACTAGAATAAAATACTAGTAATGTTCTGCTTGGTCTTTAATCTTGTGTATCATCCAACAATGAGCCTTCTACTTAGAGAGGACCAATTTAACTCCAGAAATCGCATAAAAAGCAAGATGGCTATTAGTGTTTAGGTGAATCACATGAGTGTCTCTACATTCATATAGGCCATCAGTAATTGCCTTACTTTCTAGTTCCTAGACATCATATCTTATATGTTTCTTAAGGCCCCTGGGTTCCAGTCCCCCTACAAGTTTCAGAGGATGAAACTAATTGTTTTTTATGTCTTCTTTTTATATGCTAAAGCATTTCATTCATTTTGAGTGTACTGACAAAGGTTAGTTTCCATATGAATTTGTTATGATGATGGACCAAGATGATGTGTTTTCTTGAATGGGTCTATGCAAGTGAAGGAAGTCTCACATTGATTTGTCCTACTAGTTGTTTCAAAAAGGATGTTCTAAGATATGTGTTTTCATTGTGCTTTCCATAATATACAAATATTGATAGCAAGCCATGTAGGAAGTTATGTATGTCGTGGTTGAGCCTTAGGTTAATCCCCATCCACTATATTACATTTCTACCTAGGAGAAAATTAGTTTGTTTCAAGTTCTAGATCTCCTCCCACACCTTCTTTGTGGCATCACAATCATGGAGTGCAAGTAGTATGGTCTCTTCATATCAATCACATCAAAGATAGATGTTGTATGCCATTATTCCTTTAATAACATGATTGGTTTTGGTCATCAAAACATTTTGCATATCTAGCCACGTCATTGTTTTAACTTGTTGAGGTGTATGTATTTTTCACATATGGTCCAACAACCTTGATGAATCATTGATGTAGCCCTATTTTAGGGCTCCATCTTGTGCCATTTTGTACTTAAATAACATCTAAACATGTTAGATTACAAGCTTTTTCCTTTAATATGTTTATCATTGCCAAATGCACATATGGATGTTATTTGGACTATTTTCAGGTACTTGGACCATGCCTTAGATGGAAGAGAGAGAAAGAAGGAGTTCTAGGGTTCCTCCACCCATGGAGGGGTCCAAATAAGGCCCCAAAATCTCCCTCGACCTACCTCCAATGGCCAAGAGTCATCACCAATCAAAGACATCCAAGAATGATGAAGTTTGAAGGATAATCAAGTGTTGCAGCCCCCAACACGGTCGTGGGTATGTTGGTTGTTTACACTAACGAGTTTCAATCATAAGAATGATCTTTTACTCAACTAGCTATATCCCACAAGAATACGAGATTAGTTGTAGTCGAGGTCAAACACAAGGAGCATTGGTTAGTTAGGCACAAGAGTTATGATTTTTAATAATCTAGATCGTTGTACATAAGATGATTGGATTAGAACAACTAAATTATAGATTTAAAACAAAACAGTAAATTATCACTTAAGAAAGGTTAATATTCATATTTGGAAGGATCTTAGACTTGGGATTTCACCATCACATCATAGCTTATATTAAAATACGAATTTAAACATGTTAATTAACTTGCAAAGGAGGTTTGTAGTCATCACTCACCTCTCGGTGAAGTGATGATGATTTTAACTCCATACATCACTCGTGTTTATGTATTTCATTTCAAATCACAAACCTTGCTCCTCAACATAATCCCAGCCACTCTCGCGGTCAAGGACAAGTTGCCAAAAGAGTAACTCCATACTCTCAAACACATCTTCTTAGATTATGAAAGAAAGCATAAAACATGCAAGTATGATGGCCAATCACACAAACAAGCATTTCAGATCTGAAACAACTTTTGGAACATGCAAGAAACTAACATTTAGTACGAAATTCATATGTTCTTACAAGATATGACATGGGAGTTACTCTCCCATGCCCAAGAAAAAGAGTCTACTCGTCCATAATGATGTACAGCAGAAAATATGCAGAAATTTCAGAGTTTAGCATGGTTTAGAGAAGGAAAAGCTAAGCAATCCCAAGGTGTAACCAAAGGAAGGTAGAATTCTGACTTGAGGACGAAATCCCACTTCTACAGCTACTCCAAGCCGGACAAACTTCCCTCCCGAGAAGCTTTGTGGAGTGAAGAAGCTCTGTTGCACCTTGGAGAAGAAGCTTGGAGAAGAAGAGAGGAAGAATGAGGGTTCTTTGGCAAGAAACCACCTCCTTTCCCCTCCAAATCGCCCTCCTATGCTCTAGGCTTTCTCTAGGACGAGAGAACTTCCGCAAATGACCAGGCATAACCGCCCATTAAGTTCCCACTTCATTTTAAACAAAAACTCATATTTTACAAAATGCTGAAACTGTCAGGTGCGCGGCGTGCACTTTGGAAATGCACGTCGTGTAACTTTCCAGAAGCTTTCAGTTTGCTCCAGAATACACTGTGCACGGCGTGCACTTTGGAAATGCACGCCGTGCAACTTTCCAGAAACTTTTGGCTCCCAGGTGCACGCCGTGTAACTTTCCAGAAACTTTTATCTGCCTAAAATTTCCAGGTGCACGGCGTGCACCTCGCTATTCTGGGCTGTTGTGTATTTTTCTCATAACTTTCAGTGTGTAGGTCCGATTTACATGCCGTAAAAAGTGGTATTTGTGCAATTTCGAACCCCAAAACATGTAGATACTTTAGGAGTGATCCAATAAGATATAATATGATATATTACTCATAATTTCATTGCAATATGTAGTACCTACAATACAAACCATGAGACAAGTAAGAATAGCTAAAAATATAGAATCTAGCATGAATGAGAGTGATAATTGAGTCAAAACAACATGGATATGAAACCAAACATGATCCAAAAGATGATATAATTTGTGCACATCAAATCCCCCTAAGATTAAACTATTGCTTCTCCTCAAGCAAAAAGAGCATAGAAACACAAATGAAGGAATTGTCAAGTTCATGCATAGATCAAATGAAATGAAAGATGTGTATAGGACCAAACCAACCATGATCAACATGTTTATACTCATAGCCATCAATTCAACTCAAACATCTAAGAAAGAGATTTTTAGTTCAGAAGGGGTGGCATCAATTAGTTGAATCAATCAATTAAACAACACTAGGTAGAATTTGGATGACCAAGCCAAGCAATTAGTGGATTTGCAACTCAAACTCTCAACTATTAAGGATACAAATGCTGAAATCTTAGTTAAAATTGACAATTTTAGTTGTATTCTCCTTCTTTCCCAAAAGTGATATGATAAAGGATTATGGGTTCTGACACTCGGCTGCTAATGTAGGCTTATGCACACATAGAGTGTCAGTTGGGGTATTTTACCCTCTTTTAAGACATACCACCTAACCATCGTGGCCAGATCGGACTTACACTAGGCTAGCATGATATGTGGGCGGTTTAGCCATATTTTATAGGGTATAAAGATGAGATAAGCCAAAATAAATTTTAAATTTTTTTCCAAAAGATAGGAGAGTCAACTAAATTGCAACATTAGCTAGATTTCATTCATTTGTTTTGAAAATTTTTCATTGAAAGAGTGGTTGAAAATGCACTAAGAGCTTGGCAAGGGCATCTCGTATTCCAAAGGATGTTGTAAAGTTGATTTACTCAAAAAAAATTGAAACCATTACATGTTTTAAGCAATCAAGGATGTGAAAGATGAATGTTCAAGCTAGAAGCATAAACCAAGGTTAAGCACATGTTGATGGCCAAAATGTTTCATTTGATTAATGCATGCCTTTTACAATTTCTCCAAATGATATTTCTCATCAAAAGAGGACAATATGTTAAGCATAGGATTTCTATCCACATATAAAAGATAAACCTCATATCATACTAGATTTTCCACCAGAAGAGGAGAACTGAAAACAATGACTGAAATGTGAACACAAAGCAAAAGCAAAAGATAAGAAGCAAATAACATGAAAGGGAAAAGATAAAAGAACTAGGTTACCATACGGTTGCTCCCCCCTAAGCTTGAAATCTGCAGTGTCCTCACTGCATAAATCAAACTAAAAAGGTTGCAACCAGGTACCTCATCATGGTGGAAACATCAAAGTCCATGGAGGACCGGTGCTTTGATTTGCAGCTGGAAATTGTTGTGCTAAAGATTTATGCCTCCTTGCAAATATGTCCTTGATTTGGGGCAAGCGAAAGCACCTATGAGCTGCAAAAAGAATAGTCTTTTGTATGCCAATACTATTTGTCTTTTCATTCTCCTTTGAAGCATCATCAAAATATGAGTTGGGAAGAGTGTTCTCATTATAAAGCAATGTGTCATCTAGAGTGTGAGGAGGAAAAACATGTGGCTTGCTTGAAGAATCAACATGTAGAGCATGTGTTGTAGCTTTCTCCCCTTTAGTTGAAACTTCATAATCATCATGGATATCAACATCATCATACTTTGAAGGATATACCTCTATAACAACTCCATTCTTCAATGTCACCAGCCTGAAATATGTAGGATTCATCTCCAGTGGACTAGGCAAGAAAGGTGGAAATGCTTCTTTGCTAAAAAGAGCTTGTTGGGTAATTTGTTTCTCCAAGATGTGTGCATGAGTGGTAATATCGTCCACCTTAGAAGAGAGTTGGAAAATGGCACCCTTCATTGATTGTCTTTGTTGATGGAACTCCTCATTTTGCTACATTTTAGTTGAAAAAAATGTTGCAAGCATGGACTCTAATCTAGAAGTTACTTGTGGTTGTTGTGGCTGAATGAAATTTGGGTTTGCATTGATGTAGAAGTCTGGTAGAGTGTAGCCCATTGGAGAATAAATAGAAGAAGCATAACATGTAGAAGATGAGTTTCCAAGCAACCCACATGAATCACAAATAATATTGGCTGCTTGAAATGGTTGTGTGCTTAGCTTATCAAACCTTTGTGATAAAGTGTCTATCTTTGCTGCAATTATGTCTATAGCACCAACCGTGTGATCTTCCCTTTGCTTTCTGAAAGTAGTATGTGAAAAGGATGGGTGGTAGCTTGTATCCGTACTCCATTGTAAATAATTTGATGTCATATCTTCAATAATAGCATAGGCTTCTCCATAAGACTTGTTCATTAGAGCTCCATTTGCAGCTGCATCAATAGACATCCTTGTATTGTAGCACAAACCATTATAGAAAGATTGCAATAGAATCCAATTGCTTAGACCGTGATGTGGACAAAGATGTTGAAGATCTTTAAACCTCTCCCATGCATCATACAAAGTCTCTCCATCCCTTTGAGAATAATTGCTGAGTTGAATCCTCAGCTGTAAAGTTTTGCTAGGTGGAAAATATCTTGCCAAAAAGACCTTTTGAAGCTCCTCCCAAGTGTTGATTGACTTCTTTGGCAAAGTATAGAGCCATGCCTTGGCTCTATCTCTAAGAGAGAATGGAAAAAGGATTAGGCGTATCCCATCAGTAGGAATACCATATATCTTTATAGTACTTAGCAACTGCAGAAATTCAGCAATGTGGAGGTTTGGATCCTCCATTGGTGTCCCTCCAAATGCATTCAGCTGTAGCAATTGTATGATGGATGGGCTGATAGAAAACTCCTTTGCCTCAAATTCTGAAATATTAATAGGCCCACTCATGTGCATTGCAGTTGTACCAAAGTAGTCCTTAAGAAGAAGGTCATCCTCCTTGACTAGTTCTTCATGTGAATCCAGAGGATTAGGTAGATGTGGCGTAGATGGTGATGGTGTATGTTGTATGGATGTTGGTGGTGTATATGAGGGTGTGGAAGAATGTGGTATGGTTGTTGGTGGTATATATGATGGCGGTGAATTCGGTGTGATTGATGGTGGTGTTGATGTAGGTGGCATGGGTGAATGTCGTTTAGATGATGGTGACATGGATGATGGTTGTGTGGGTTGTGATTCCTCCATACATGTTTGGGTTTCACTCCTTCTTGCTCCATGAGGGCTGCAAACGATGTGTTCATTTTCTGAATGTAGAGATATGCACGGTTCAAGGATGTTTTTATGAACACCCCATATGCTCCTGCAAATAAACAAGGTGAGTGAGATACAAAAACAAACATGGAATATGCAACAAATTATGATGATCATGATGAATTATGATTTATGGATATGAAGGTTGTGATCTAGTCTCATTTACTTACCAATAACTCTTACTCTAATAGGAATACCGATGCTCCCCGGCAACGACGCCAAAAACTTGTTGGTTGTTTACACTAACGAGTTTCAATCATAAGAATGATCTTTTACTCAACTAGCTATATCCCACAAGTATACGAGAGTAGTTGTAGTCGAGGTCGAACACAAGGAGCGTTGGTTAGTTAGGCGCAAGAGTTATGATTTTCAATAATCTAGATCGTTGTACATAAGATGATTGGATTAGAACAAATTATAGATTTAAAACAAAACAGTAAATTATCACTTAAGAAAGGTTAAGATTCATATTTGGAAGGATCTTAGACTTGGGATTTCACCATCACATCATAGCTTATATTAAAATATGAATTTAAACATGTTAATTAACTTACAAAGGAGGTTTGTAGTCATCACTCACCTCTCGGTGAAGTGATGATGATTTTAACTCCATACATCACTCTCGTGTATGTATTTCATTTCAAATCACAAACCTTGCTCCTCAACATAATCCCAGCCACTCTCACGGTCAAGGACAAGTTGCCAAAAGAGTAACTCCATACTCTCAAACACATCTTCTCAGATTATGAAAGAAAGCATAAAACATGCAAGTATGATGGCCAATCACACAAATAAGTATTTCAGATCTGAAACAACTTTTGGAACATGCAAGAAACTAACATTTAGTACGAAATTCATATGTTCTTACAAGCTATGACATGGGAGTTACTCTCCCATGCCCAAGAAAAAGAGTCTACTCGTCCATAATGATGTACAGCAGAAATTTCAGAGTTTAGCATGGTTTAGAGAAGGAAAAGCTAAGCAATCCCAAGGCGTAACCAAAGGATGGTAGAATTCCGACTTGAGGACGAAATCCCACTTCTACAGCTACTCCAAGCCGGACAAACTTCCCTCCCGAGAAGCTTTGTGGAGTGAAGAAGCTCTGCTGCACCTTGGAGAAGAAGCTTGGAGAAGAAGAGAGGAAGAATGAGGGTTCTTTGGCAAGAAACCACCTCCTTTCCCCTCCAAATCGCCCTCCTATGCTCTAAGCTTTCTCTAGGATGAGAGAACTTCCGCAAATGACCGGGCATAACCGCCCATTAAGTTCTCACTTCGTTTTAAACAAAAACTCGTATTTTACAAAATGCTGAAACTGTCAGGTGCACGGCGTGCACTTCGGAAATGCACGCCGTGCAACTTTCCAGAAACTTTCAGTTTGCTCCAGAATACATTGTGCACGGCGTGCACTTTGGAAATGCACGCCGTGCAACTTTCTAGAAACTTTTGGCTCCCAAGTGCACGCCGTGCAACTTTCCAGAAACTTTTATCTGCCTGAAATTCCCAGGTGCACGGCGTGCACCTCGCTGTTCTGGGCTGTTGTATATTTTGCTCATAACTTTCAGTGTGTAGGTCCGATTTACATGCTGTAAAAAGTGGTATTTGCGCAATTTCAAACCCCAAAACATGTAGATACTTGAGGAGTGATCCAATAAGAGATAATATGATATATTACTCATAATTTCATTGCAATATGTAGTACTTACAATACAAACCATGAGACAAGTAAGAATAGCTAAAAATATAGAATCTAGCATGAATGAGAGTGATAATTGAGTCAAAACAATATGGATATGCAACCAAACATGATCCAAAAGATGATATAATTTGTGCACATCAGGGTACAACCCCACGGTCGTGTCTTTTTTGGCAAAGAAGTGCTAAACTCAACAGTGTTTTCCCCCAAAATCCCACGGCTGTGGCCACCAGCACGGATGTGTCCCATTGAAGACACCACGGCCATGGCCACCAGTACGGCTGTGTCCCATTGAAGATAGAACGACCGTGGCCATCCGCACGGTCATGGTCAGATTAGTGAAAAATGACCGTGGGTACTCCCCATGGTCGTGTGAATTTATGACGAAGACTCCAGTTTTCAACAGTGTTTTTCCCCAAATCACCACGACCGTGGCCACTGAAGACCAAAACGACCATGATGCTGCTCCACGACCACATCCTCCTCCTCTAAAACAGTCGTGTTACCCAACACGGCTGTGGTGCCACTCACCCATCACAACTGTGGTATTGTGCCACGGTCGTGGCCACCACCTTCCTTAGCATATCACCACCCTCTCCATACCACGCCCGTGTTCCTACTCCACGACTGTCTAATACCACCCTCACCATGGCTGTGGCACATCAACACGGTCGTTGTGACCCGCCAACCCTACTAAACTTTTACACTGAATTTCCTATCCTACCCCTACTTACCCTAGTGCCTCCCCACCACCTATATATACATAGGTGACGGCTGGGGCACGGGGGTTGGCACCTCCCACAGCTGCTCCAAGCTTCCACGCTCCCTCCTTGAGCATTTAGTGCATTTCCTTTGCATTTTTGCTCTCCATCCACCATTTTCGCCTCCATTCCACCTTGGTGACCTAGTTTTCTAGGTTTTCTACCATAATTCCTCATATTCCCATGCTCACCTGCACCCTTGGAGGAGGAACGCAGCAAGGAGGTGAAGAAGAAGGCTACTACACCAAGCTCCATGGCATTTCTACCTCTTCTTCCCCTCTCTTTTACTATCTCTTTGAATATGTATAGCTAAGCCCCTAGTGGTGGGTTGTTTGGGGTTAAAATGTGACTTTGATACCATGTTGGGGAATTTTTGGCTTGTAATGAACTCATTTTTATCTATGATGATTGCTCCATGTTTGTGTCTCTAATCTCATTGCCATGCTTGTGATTTATACTTTTTGCTATTAATTGCTTGTTTGGTGGTGTTTGATGATACCATGTTTCTGGGGGAATTAGGATGTGTGTGGCAATCTTAGGTATGACTCCTAGGTCCCAATAGGGGATCCCTAGCTAGTCTCCTTTGTTCCTACATGCCCTACGCCTCTCCTACTACTTGGTATGAGACCTAAGTTACTAGTATAAGTGGGATTGATGTGATTTCCAAGGGTCTTCTAAAGGCTAGAATGTCTAGTGGCATGAGGTCAAATATCCTCATCTCTACTCCCATCTCTACCCTCGACCCTCAATTTCTCAATACCACTTATCCTAGAAACCTAGATTTGGCTAATCCTATTAGAATTACACCTAACCCTAGTCTTCTACTAGTAGTATAGGGTACATTATAATAGCATTAGTCTCATTGTTTGGTTTGATAATCTAGATGTAAAATGAGAACCATGCTTTTCTAATAACCTTCCCCAACTAATATCAAAATTACATCCCCCAAACTGCCCACCTACCTTAATCATCTTGTTAAAACCCAACTTGCTTTGCTTGCTTGTTCATGCTAGTCTAGTTTAGTTGCTTTTTCTCAATCTAGTTAATTGCTTAGTTCTACTCTTTAGTGTTAATTTAGGTTCTTGCTCTTTCTAGTGGCTAGTTTAGCTCTTAATTGCCTCGTGTCCTTGCTTAGTTAGCTTGTTAACCTAGTTTGTTAAATTTGCTTATTCAAGATAACTTAGGTTTAATTCCGCCTGCCTTTCTTGTCCACCTAGATTAATCAACAAACAAACCCTTTTAAAACCCTCAAACCCTAATCTCCGCACTAGGAACATAGCAAACACTACCCTAACTCTAGTGCCCCCTCTATCCCTGAGGACCGACCCCTTTTCTTGACAATCACCTATACTACAACAGTACCACGTACGCTTGCGAGTGACCTGTTTAGTTTTTTGATCGAATTGGTTAGGGCAAATATAAATTTCAAAAGTGTTCCCATACGTGTGTTCCGATCTCGTGGGGTGCATCTAGTCGAGTCAAATCGGCTAGTGTGTAGCACCTCTGGCGGGACACACCAATCATACATTGTTGTTGTAGTAGCTTATGTAGGACAATTTTGAGGATAATATACATTGGTTGTCTGTAGTGTATATAAATTCAGCTTACCCTTCTTGTAGATCTATTGTCCACATACCAAATATGTCCTTCTATGTACTATAATCAAAATAAATGTGGATGAAGGATTCATCCCAATTTCCTTTCATATCCACCATTGAACAGACTTTGAGTTTAGATAATTCTTCTAGTACTATTAGGTCAGTTTGTAAGGACAGCGTCCTCATTTCTTGAACCCATTGCTCATGCCACATCAATGTTGTTCTTTAGGAATGATCAACTTTCATGTGTCCTTTTGTAGGTCGTTATTGTACCTAAATATGTATCTAAAAATTCGATATTAGTGGCTAGTGCATGAATCCTTTGATGATCATACTTAGCATGTGTCACCATTCTCCAATAAGCTTCTCTGGGATGTAAACCTAGAAAGTATTTAATAGTATAGCTTCATTCTATAATTGAGATAGATTGTGGTTCAAACCAAGATATAACTTATCTACGATGCCTTTGCTCCATACAAAAAGGCTCATCCTTCTTTGTTCCCATTTTTCACTCTATAGAAGTTTTAGATGAGTTGATCTAGACTAATAATGGGAGTTGAATAGTTTGAATAATGTATGTAGATGGGGAATTAAGCATTGATTTGATCAATGTTACTCATCCCAGAAGTGACTAAGTATTTTTCACCCAAGAAGACATCGCCTTCTAAACTCTTGTAATGTATCAAGGTATATTTATGTATTGTCTCATGTATGAAGGATGGGCACACCACATGGTTTGCAAATTTATTTATTTGTGTTAATCATATTCATATATTGATCCCCCTTCTTATGTTGAGTGGGATATTGCATGACAAGAAAATAACTAATTTTTCCTTAACAAGTGTCTCCCCCCAGAAGTTGCTTTGAATTGGATGAGGCATCTTAGAATGGTATTTTGTGGCTTCTACAAATAGTATCAGATAATGTGTAAAAGATGTTGTATATTAGGTTTGAAAGGAATCCATCCTACTTTGTTTTCTTTAGAGGTGACACCTTGTATAAGGTGGTTGAGTCATATGACATACATGAAAGGTGAGAGAGTGTCTCATTGCCATACACATCCTGAAACCTTGAAGGCCTATAATAGTTCTCTATCCCATGTAATGAAAAATTTCACCTAAGGTAATTATTGACGTGGTATTTTTGAACGCACTAACAAACTCACTCGGGGTTGAAATCCCCGAGCTTTTACCAAAACCAAAGTGCAATAATACCACCCGCAAGTGGACGAGTCTTATCGCAGTATAGTTAAGGATCGAACCCAAAGGACAACCTTTTTAAGAATCCTTGTCAGTCGAATCTAGCTCAAGTAAAACTAATATTTAGAATGATTGGTTGATTTGAGGTTACTTAAACTAATTGCAAGAAAGTAAAAGCTGAATTAAAGTTGGGTTTAGATCAATGATATGGAATCGTTGGGATGGTATCGGGTTTCACCACCACTACACATGCAAACACATTCCAAAGCAACAACCCAGGAAAAATATATCAATCCAACTGGAGCTACTACAGAACCCCCCGTGAGGGTGTTAGGTTCGTGCAAGCATCACCTTAGGCATCAGATGTCTCGTCACTAACCGGATCACTTACTTGCGGCTCCAAAGAAATCCCATTCTATTTCTAGTTTGGGAGTCAACCGCATTAATCGATAAGCAAGCAGGTGATACATCTATGAACTAACATCGACGATAAACAAAGACGATACAAAATCCAACTAAGGTCGTGGTCCTCCCGAATGGATGTTTAGACCACAGAAGCGTCACCGAAGGCTAGATCTCTCGTCCCCTCACGGATCATGCACTTACAACCTCAAGGAATCTTATCAGAAGTTCTCGTCAAGAGTCGAACTTTGTAAACCGCCATTCTGTCCCGCATATAGAAGATTTCGCAATATAGGAAAGAACAAGATGAAAGCTAGTAGATAATCAACTACAAACATACCAACTAACAACGAAATGGGAAATTATATACATTGCCATGGAGAGTTTAATAAAAGAACATGATTTGCATGGGCAGTGGGGTTAGTCCCCGCACCCCAGCAAAAAGGTACTACTTGCTCATGATGCGAGAGACAAGAAGAATGAGAAAGAGAGAGAAATCCGCCATGAACTCGGTGCAGAAGGTAGTCGTAGCTCGGTGAAGAAGATACGGCCTCCTACGTCGTGTCGGAGAAGATCTGGACATGAACGGGAGTTGCCAAGACAGACCAGACAGTCTCCCTCGCTCCGTCTTCCTTCTCTCTTCAGCCTCCTTGGTTGCAGCACAGGCAGTAGGTGAAATGGAACTGGCGTAAACTAGACTGGATTTGGATCAGAACTGTGTTCGGGCAGCCTGGCGGCTTTCGGATCCCATGTCTAAGTAAGGACCCTTGGGGTCCTATTTATAGGTATAGGACTAACCCCAAACGGTTTCTGATTAAAAGGGACCAAACGGTTTGTTGTTGTTATGGGCAAACGGTCTGTAAAAGATCTTCTCCAAACGGTCTTCGCTTCTTTGACTTTTTCATGCGGTTTGCTCCAAACGGTTTGGGCAACCGATCATGGACAGAGGCAAACGGTTTGTAAACCGTTTGCTAGCAAACAGTCTGGGAAGCGTGGCTACCCATGTGGTTTCCTCCAAACGGTCTTCAGCTCTGGGGCCAAACGGTCCACGATGAATCCTCCAAATGGTCTTCCGTACTCAAAGACCCAAACGGTCTGTAGCAACTTCCCTCCAAACGGTCTGTAGACTGTTTGCTATTGAATCGGTCTAGGAATTTGAGGACAAACGATCCGTGGTATCTCCTCTAAGCAGTCATTCGTTCCTTCAGCTGCTTGATCTAAGAAATTTAGTCGTTTCCTGCAAGCAGTCACCGCAGCAGGTTCGTTAGACCTTCAGGTCGATCCAGCCAATTTTCTCTATGATCGAGCAAGCTACTCGGGGGACCAAGGGAGGCAGCTATGTTTTCCATGTTGCAGCTGTGCGGCGCCTAGGGAGGTAACAAAGAGGGTCGGCATGATCGTAGATGAATCGGAGAGAAGAAGCGCTGCTCGGCAGAGGTACAGAGGTATAAGACGACGCACCACGGTCGTGGCGACGTCGCTGCCCCACGGCCGTGCTGCCTTGCACGAGCGTGGTGGGTGAGAAATCGGGCCCTGATGAAATCGTGCCACGGCCGTCGCGTGGCACCACGGTCGTGGTGAGGTAGTTGCCACACGGTCGTGCTGCCGCACACGGGCGTGGCAAAAGAGAGCGGGTTGATGCAGGAAAGGTGCCACGGTCGTGGCTCATCGACCACGGTCGTGGCTTGTTGACCACGGTCATGGCTTGTAGACCACGGTCGTGGCGAGTGAGGGCTCAGGTCTGCCATGGTCGTGGCCACATCACACGGTCGTCGTGATAGCAGAAAACCACGGTCGTTTTGGACTGCCACGGCCGTGGTTAGGACTCTGCTTCGTGGCCTTGAGTTCATGCTCTGCTCGATCCTTTGCAGATGAGTGATGCCTTCAAACGGTTTCTACTGCTCAAACGGTCTTGGGACCGCATGAACTCAAACGGTCTTGGGACCGCATGAACTCAAACAGTCTTGCTTGGTTAGATTTCTTGACCGGAGCCAGAGATGAAGGCGGACCCTGCCTACTTGTTAAGCTTTTTCAAAACCTGCATTAAATGAACAATGTTTAGTTAAAACCTTGATAATCGGATTAACTAAGTAGTTTTGCACATTATGATTCATATTGAGTGAAATAGTATATATATAGAGTTGAATTTGTTCCAAAGTGATAATTGAATTCCATGATGAATATGCATTCATCAATTATGTGAATTATGAGTCTGAGAAAATGAATAATTATGTGTATGTGTCTTGGATAAAATACCAACTCATCCTATTGTATTATTTTGAAAGGTCCAATTTCCATATGATGCTTGTCGAACCCACTACTTGCACAAGTATCATGTTCTCAGTAATACGTCTACCCAGAACTAAGTTGCTTTGTAGTAGTGATAACAAGTTGATAGTTAGGGTTTTATTTTCCTAAATAGGATATTTAAATATTAGCTTAGGGCTCACATTATTAAAGGAAATCATGCAGAAGTGATTGCATTTTTTGGTGTATTTTTCTTTGGTACTAGGATTGAGGAGTTTTTATCACTGTCTCGTTGACACTGATACCTACAAAAAAACATTTGTATCATTCGACTAAGTGAGTTTTCTTGTGTGTCAAACTCATTTAGAAAAAAACATGCATTATTACATCGTGACTAGATGCTTTGACTCCATTCATCATCATCAATGTATTCTCAATCTATTTTTCTGTCATCATACTTCCACATATATTTCTACCATGGTGGTTTAGGTCAAGGAGAACTCAATATATTGTCAAGTGGGTCTTGCTCTCTCTAGATTCCTCTCAGACAAGTACTTGAAATATGCTTTCATGGTTATTATAACAGTCTCTCTATCTTCTAACACAATCCATTTGCATATTTTAATTTTGCAAATATATTCTCTGTTCTCTTGGCTTTCACAACTGACTGGAAATATCTAGAATTTTAGACACCAAGCCACATCCAATCACACCTTGCTTTTTGACATCATTCTACCTCCTCCATTTTTATCACCCTTTTATATTCCTTCTACAGCTATGAGATATGGTATTTGATCTCGTTCAAATAGTATGAGAATAGATGTTTCTCAATGTGCCTATCTCATTGTAGTTTAGCTCTTTCCTCTTGTATTCCTTTTTCCTTTCACCTTTTTCTCAATTTGTAACCTTTGTCGTTTGGCCTTACAATGCTAGATTGAAATTTGCCATATTGATTTAGACTTGACTGAAGAAGAATGGGAATGACGATCTAATGTTGCACTTGAAACTAATCTTTAGGTGTAATTTCCAATTATGCTTATTATCCCCAATTCTAACCATGATGGCTGAGTGGTAAAATTGGATCCTTCAAAATACTATGATTGTGGTGTGGGGGTGGAGTTCTAACCACTTGTGATTAGTTGTATCCATGTCCAGGCCATCTTGGAGCATTCCCCTCTTGAAGGTCATCTTGGTGATGGATGTTCAAGTCCTCAAGATCAGAGTCACCCGGCTCCAGTGTGAATTCTCCAAAGCTACTGACAATTATTGGTTCACCTCTTATATGCTCATTTGTAGGTCATGACCACATTATAGTCATTTAGAAACCATGGAAGGTCAGAGGTATTTGCAATGGTGGCTAGGTGGCTCCACATGCATTTTCTATTTTGTTTGTTTGTGTTGGAATACACAATGGTTATGAGTTGGTTCTTGTTTATCAGGCAGAGCACAAATTGTTTGTGACTTTCCAACACTTCCACTTCCTCAATATGTGATCTCCACATGACGCATATACCACCAATAAACACATTCTCTTCTACATTATACCAGGCTTTGAATCCAGCCTCTTGATTATTCAATTAGCTTTGGCATCGCTGGTTCAAGGCTCAAGGATGGCCAAGATGCCAAACCTGTGTTTTTCACAATTTCTCTCATAGTGTTTTGGTTATCCTCATTGCAGATGCCTTGGATGTTCCAAGTTGTATAAATCATTAAACCAAAGTAGGTTGAGGATTCGAGCTCCTCTCACCCCTACTCTCCTTCTCTAGATCCTCCATTTTGATGTGATTCTACCTATTCATTGAGCCAGTACGTGTGATTTTAGATGAGGATAGTATTTTCGTATTCCTCCAATGCATACACACGCTCCCACCAAAGACCGGGTCTATTTTTGAAGGTACTATCTTGTCCTGGTTGGCTCATTAACCAAAGTAGGTTGAGGATTCGGGCTCCTCTCACCTCTACTCTCCTTCTCTAGATCCTCCATTTAACATTCTTCCACCTATTTGTTGAGAACTACATGTGATTTTAGATGAGGACAATATTTTCGTATTCCTCTAATGGATGCACATGCTCCCACCCAAGACGTACCCATTGTAATTTTTAAGGTACTCCCATGTCCTAGTTGGATCATGTGTCCTCAAAATCATGATATATTTGGAGGGCATGATGTTTTTCTACCTAGGATGACAATGGCGTCATCATCAAAAATGATGGTTGACTTGTGCATGTTGTCTTTCTCTCCCCCCTGACCATACTTCCTTCCTTCCTCATGTTGTAGGTGATTATTCTAAAACTTTCATATAGGCATCCTCCCATTCCCTTGATTATGTTGTTGGCTCTTCTGCTTGTAGTTGTCTTTTATTTATCTCCATTCTATATCAGTCACCCGTTCTGCTACTACTATGGGGTCTATATGGTCTTCGTCATCCTCCTTCTGATCAAGGTCTACAAATTGATATTGTGTGTTAACTATTTTCCTCACCTACCCAGTTTGCTTTGGTGATCGCTTTGGTACGGGTGGGAATGCATAGAATTTGAAAAGTCACCCACATTGGGGATGGCATCTCCACCTCTGTACACTAATCATTTTCCATCACTTCCACCTTCCTTGCACTCTTCCTGCAATCTACATTCTATCTCCATGGGCCCAATTCTTTCATAGTTCATCTAGATACTCAGAGTATTTTCATGTTCCAATTTGTAGAGAACTCCTTGAACTGTGATTGTCAGAATTAGGGGAGCACTCCTATCCAGTTTCAATGTGATGCACAAAAGAAAAAAGAATTAGAGTGGATCATTTTAGGGAGGTGTTCATATCCACTCAGATGGTGATTCCTATAGCATCGCCTACTTCCTCAAGGAATTGTCACTACTAGGAGAAGATTGGAAGATTGGGTATGTAAACCCAAGACACAGTTGTCAATGAGTTTTCATTTGAGGGTGAGAAATAGGGATCCCATGGTTGTATGCTAATGTAAGATCTAATCATGGGCCATGGGCCACCAGTTAAAGCATAGAGTTAGTTGATTCAAAAAGGAGTTGAACTTGGTAATAGTTACTCTTTCAATCAGGTGGAAATTTCCAATCGGCTTCCTCATAGATCAAATCTAATCTTATAATGTCATGAATCCAACCTCTCATGCTACCACTTTGTGGTCACTGAGAGACACAATGGTTTCAACATGTCTTCAAACATGTTCTCTTTGATGCCAAACATTGTTGTTCCATCGATCTTGCTGGTGTTGATGTCTTGCCTTATAAGTTGAACATTAAGATCTTCAAATCATACGAAAGGCGGCTTGCTTTTTCCAGTCTCCATTGGTTATGTCTCGGTACAAAATTGATTTTCTAACATTTAGGCGGTGCTCCAGAAGTCGATCATGGTGTCTCACCTTGTCCCAAGTGGGGAAGTTCCCACCACTTAGGAAGTCAATGTCCATGCTACTTCATGGAAGGTATCAACTCACTCTAGATATAACTTCCTTGTTTGCTTGAGAAAACTAGGATGGATCTCGTTCTCGAGTGTTTTATGTCTCCATCTTCTCATTGTGTGTCCAAGTCCTACATGTGTGTGCATGAACTATGGATTGTGGTTCAATGTCATCATGATTCCACCATGCGCCTGGCTTTGGCACATGCTGCCAAGATGACTGCATGTCTCTCTTCCTCCACATTGATTGTTTATCTCCTTCTCCAGTGGATAAAATCCCAATCCTCATCCCCTTGACCTTCTCGGTATCTGCCTCTCCCACCAAACCCTACAGTGTTTTGGCCTTGTTACATGTGGGTGATTTAAATCTTGCTTAAGTTCTTTTTGTACGCGTATCACATCAAATTAAGTTGAATCTGAGAAAAAACAACTCTACTTGAGCTAGCTTTGGGAGAAGGGGTATATTTGAAATTTTCATTACGGATTTGAAATTTGATCATTTCATATTGTTCTTACTTATTTGAATACACTACATAACATTGAAATTTAGTTACAAAGTTGAATGTATGAAATATTGTAGTTTTGATCAATTAGACAAATTTGGTTGGAATCATTCCTAAAGTAAGATGTTTGGAATTTATTTAGTGACGTACTCTTCAAGAAATCCTAAATATGATCTAATAATAGATTGAGGACATTTTGTGGCTTGTTGCTCATTTAAGGTAGTTTTACTTATGATTCACTTCTATGATTAGTATTAAGCTAGTTTGCATTACCTAACTCGCCTTAGATCAAAATTGCCTAAACTACATTTTTCTTTCACATTTTCTTCTTAAAATGGTAATATGACTAATAAATAAGTGAAACTAAATTCATCCAGTTGGGTTTGTCTTGAGTATCATATACCTTCCATTGAGGCCTAAGTAGGGAAGTAATATCGGTGCCTTATAGAATCTTAGGGACTGTGAGAAGTTCTCATGGAATCATATAACTTTGATATATGTGAGAATGTATGATGCTTCATTAGATGTAGTTTCGTACCTCTTAGGTGTACGTATGAAGAGGGGTGTCCTATAAGGGGATAAGCATTTGATCATCTATTCAACACTAATAAGAAAGAATTGTGAGGTTGGATTCATCCTTTCTTGTTTTGGTACTTCGATAAGGATGGTGTTGAATTTTAAAATATCTAGGTTTTCAATGTAAGATGTGTACTCAATTCTGAGTACGTTGAATACAAATTCTAAAACTGAGTAGGTCATAGGCCAATGAGCTCCTATAAGTAAGATATTTCCAATAGGCCTAGATGTAAGCAATCTTAGAGGTACTAGAAAGCCGAAGATCTATATGGTAGGTTATCCATAATCCAATACCTTATAATGACAACTTCATGGGTGCAACCAAATTGATCAGGGAGAAAGTGAAAGATGATCATCAATTGTTAGGTATGCATGTTATGCAAAATTAGTACCATTGATATTCAATTATTTTTATTCTTTGATATATTTCTTTAAATCGGTGTCTTTCATTTTTAATTGTCTCACATATTTCTAGCTCTTGTTGGGTGTTGATCTCTCATGGGGCCTACTTTGGAATTTCTAGGAATAGAAAAGAGTGGAACCAACAACATTAGGAGATCTCACGGGAGCATCCACCTCGGCTAGTACTTTTCAGGAGGCGGTGTATGTGTACAGAGTCATCCATATTGTTTATATTTTGGGAACCGGGTCTTATTGCTTCTATTTTATAACTCGAGTTTCGTAATAGTGGGTTACATGATGTAATTTATTTAGTAAGTCGCGTGTTTGAAACTTTAGGTAGTAAAACCTTGCCATAGTGTGTAATTATGCTTAACATGTAGATGTTTGGAGTATGATGTTTTAGTCATAGTATGAATGCATGCTACGAACAAATGTGCCTTAAAATCAGAAGAAAAAGAAATATGAGATTATCCTAAGCTGAGAGTTTTGGATCGTTTACATATGGGTTTATCTTCAGGGAAGTTTAGGTATAAGTGTGGCCCAAATCACAAGGCAGGTTGTGCGATCTCGGGTTTGGATGTCACGGCATGTAAGAATTCAAAATATGGCATCAATAGAGAGCTTTAGTGTAGTCCGTCTCAACCATCCCTGTGAATGTATACAATATTACGTGTAAAGTACTACAACAAATTAATATAGGTGCATCAAATCCATGTTCTTCCTCAGTGACCAATTTTCATATTCATCCAACGCTATCATCACCCTTAAAAGTGGGTAATAACTGTGTATGTTGACATATTATACCCATCGCTTTCGTTCCGCTTTTCATTACGCTTCCTTTGAATATGAAAGTTACAGTAAGGGAAGGCAGAGACAGTAGAACAGTTTTTTTATTATTTTTCTGAGTAAAGAACATGGAGGATGCATAGAAGTGGGGAATGAGAGCTTGCGTGGGGAAGTGAGACAGACTAGGAGTGTGACACAAGCAATGAGTATACATAGTAACGTAATTCGCATTTTGTTTTTGAACTGTTAGCGTTTACTATTCTGGTTATTTTACATCCATGAAAAACTGGATGTGTATGATGACTTCCAATACGTAAGCTGCAGTTATTAGAATTATAATATTTTCCAGCATGATAACATAAAAATCCTCCTCAAAAACTAGTGAAAACAAATCTGTTCCTTTCAATGATTTTAAGTGTTTGCAGTTTGCCTAATACAAAACCATCTAAAGGATGAAAACAGCAGAAATTTACAAACGGACCAATACTTCTCGATACTATATTACGGGTAAAGGTATTAGGTTCCCCCTATGACGAAAACACCAGAAAATTGCAAATTACAACTACACTGTTTGTATATTTTAGTGTATCCGAGTCATTACATATGAAAAGATGGAAGTACAGCCTATAGATCGAAGCATTAGAAGGGTTGAAGGAATGGACTGCTCAAACCGTGGGTGCTCTATACATAGATCAAAGCATTTTTAACACCTATATCAGCCCTGAATATAGCATCAACCAAGGGTTCTAATGTCTTTTCTTCAGTCCATCCGTAGAGTTACTATTCCTGTGGGCTGCTTGAGAAGTCTCTCCATCGGTAGCAGCTACTTTCTGAGAAGGTGATTTAAGTTCTTCAGCTACTGATAGTGTAGAAGAATAGCTTTTAATCTTTACTGAAATGAGAATACTTGATCCAATCCCTAAAAAAGGGAATATGTAAGAAAAAATCCCAGATTTCTTGGATCCTGTTGCAGAAGAAACAGCTGCACCTGCAAGGCTACCAATGGACGTATTCTGAAGTATCATTGGCAAGCAGCCGATAACGGTTGGGAAAAGAAAATCCTTCATGAACATGACGTTTGTTGCTGCTAAAGCATAGTTTATCACATATGAAGGTAGAGGAGAGAAGCGAGCAAGCAGAACAAATTTCCACCCATCTTTCTCAACACCTCTCACAATAAGATGGAAATATCTGTTTCTAGTCACCCATTCTCTGGCTGATGTGGAACTCCTAATAACTGCCCTAAGCATCAAAAAAGGCAAATGACCAATTAGAAATCTGATTTTACAAATTATTCCATGCATATAGTGTATTAAAATTTATTATCATTGATTGTGGAGAGAAAAGGAGCATAAGCTGCGTACTAACATATAGAAGCAGCACTTAACAATTGAGATAACATTTTATATGTTGCTAGCATTTCAGAGTCGGTTCAAAGTATGTCTCAAAGGCAGGTTCCTACCGGAACAAGGTAATGCAGGCAAATTGCCTTTGAGTCTGGCCTTGTTTCCAAGGTGCTTATAATTCGATAATATTAACCAATGCATTTAAGGACAAATGCAAGAAAAGAATTTCCATTTTTAGTATACCATTATCTAATATATAAATTACTATCAAATTCATATACTTAAACACAAATTTAGGGACATGTGAAAACAAAAATAGGTAATTTTGATTATTATCAAACTGACTGCAATTTTTTTTGTCCGTATGGATCCCACCAGAGAGCCTTCTATTAGCCGTGAACTAGATCAAATCATATTAAATGGATCCATAGGAAGTGATCCAATTTTTTTCATCGGGTCCGAGAGGAGACCAAAGATCTTTAAGCGACCGATCCGGCAGAACAACTCAAAAGATAAAGAAGTATCGTTGATTTCTTCATGCTCGTTGCTAGTTCAAAGTACTATTTATACAAATAAGAGTCCCTTTCCTTAGATGATTATTCTTCGTATAGATAGATAGGATCTAGGGGGAAATTAAATAGAAGTACATATTGTGCAACAGCCCTTCTTATCTGATAGAAACATATCCAATGATCCTGAACTGATCTTACCTGAGATCACAAATCCAAAGTTTGTCTAGGAAGAGCAGACCTAATTGTATTAGTTTCTATATTTATTTCTTCTGTGTAAATACTAACTGATAGGGTTTCACTGATAAGTGCTATAAGATCTCATGGAGCAACGGAAAACTCATAAAATGAGTGGCAGAAAAAAGATCCATAATCCCGGACAGCGGAAGTAATTCAAGAATTAAGACTTGGCAGGAATAAATATATTAGGGACCATAACCAAAAGTGAAAAGGATCACCAGTATTATCCAAGTTTATCTGTCAAGTATACAATTCGGACCCATTAATGCACACGAAAATGCATGTTAAGAATAAGAATAGTGCATTTTAGATATTTATCCATTTAAACAGCAGCGAACTGAAAGAGTAAATCCAGGAGAAAAAAGTAATGTACCCGTGTGTAGACGAGAAAAGTTACCTATAACCAGATATGCAAGACACCTAGCTGACCAAAGCATCAACCTAAACCACCTAAAGGTAGCTTTTTACTAGGTAATGATTTAACCTTTTCTTGGAAGCAACACCCAAAGGTTTATAGTGTGGGCCACAATGCATATTTGTTTCCGTATAGTGCATCAGATTTATTTTCACATGTCCAACATTTTCCCTAGGAAGCATGGAAACTTCTGGAGCACATGCTAGTTCTCAGACAACTAACCAAATGGCAGCCATGGCTGCATTTTTTCCACAACTCACTTTTTAGCCCAAGAACAGGCCAAAGACAGCTGACACGTGGCTAAGACAAGGCTGGGACATAGATCAGGCATAACCAAATGGAAATATAGATCAGGCATAACCAAACGGAAATCTATGGGGATAGTTGATATTCTTGCTGCTTTGGCTCCTAGTCCTGCTTCTGTAGCTCCTACTGTTATTATTATCCGTGTGAGTCTGTGACTGCATACATACAACATTCCATTCCCATGCCTGAAATATTTTACACTTTTGTTCTTGCTGATGCATTTAAACCTAAAGATTAATAGGCAGAATTATATGCTTGCTTGTGAAAAGCAATTCTGATTATGAATGTATGTAACATCTCTTTTGTAAACTTGTTGATATCGAAACATGAGATCTATAGTATTAAGAGATTATATAATAGTGGGAAATACACTTATCATGATAAGTGACCAGATCTAAATACTTTGAAGAAATACATAAGAAGTTGGATGGAAAAATTATATATTTAATGGCTCATATAATAGAAAGAAAGAAAAATGTAGTTCAAGTATATGCATCAAGAATGAAGATGGTAGAGTGTTGGTCAAGGATGATGTCAGAAATTAATGGAAAAAGCTACTTATATAAGCTTCTCTATGAAGATGCTTCACATAATGTCAAAGACTTGTGCACAAGGACACAAGAGATATCACTTAAGCTCAACGAGTTACGCAACCACAGGTCAAGACTGCTTGGAAGAGCATGTGGATTAGACAATATTCCTATTGATGTTTGGAAGAGCATGTGGGAGAAAAGAGTTTGGTAGTAAATGATTTTTTTTCAATAAGATTATGGAGACAAAAAAAAAGTGTCAGATGAGTGGAGTACAATAGTACCCATCTAAAAGAACAAGATGTTTAGAGCTGCACAAACCACAGAGGTAGTTCATGCATGTGCCATGCTATGAATCTTTGGTAGAGGTTCATTGAGCAAAGACTAAGATCTGTAAAGCAGTTATCCGAAGCGACTTGATTTCATGTCCAGAAGCTCCTGATGAGTGGAGTTACAGTACCATAGTCCCCATCTACAAGAACAAGATGTTTATAGTTGCACAAACTGTAGAGGTATCAAGTTGATGTCCCACGCTATGAATCTTTGGGAGAGGATCATTGAGAAAAGACTAAGATCTGTAAAACATGTATCAGACAATCAGACTTGATTTCATGCTCAGAAGCTCCACAACAGATGCTATTTGGTTGATAATGAGGCTATTAATGAAGTACGACGTAAACAAAGGAGATCTCCATATGGTTTTCATTGATATAGAAAAGGTTTATGATCATCGAAGGAAGTGCTTTGGTGGCTTTCTATGAGAAAAAGTGTAGCAATCTAATACATTGATAGGAAAAGACGTGTTGGATAATTTGAGTGTTTGGACAATTAAGACTTAGGAGGGGTGGAGACTTAAAAGATTTTTTATTGTAGTTTGGGAGCATCAGGGATCGGCTCTGAGCCCAAATCTAGGAAGAGTGACACTTCTAAACAGTCCTTTGTGGCCGTGCCGAGCACACTTTTGGCCATTTGGACACAGCCCAAAACATTTTGGACAGGGCCAGGACGTATTGGTCCCTTTCGGTCCTTTTTGGCATCATGAACGGGAGTGGACACTTCCTCCAGACTCCACTAGAGCAGCAACTGTTATACTGGGTTATTTAGAGCGTAATTTCGGAGTTTACATACTACTTAATGACAGTGTCCTTGAGAAAATGTTATACGAGGTTGAGGTCTAATCAGCAAGTAAAACGAAATCTCTTCCGCATAGTCAATTTGTATAATTCCAAATGAGTTAGATAGCATGAATCATATTTTGGTCTAGTGAACTGACTGATTGCATGAGAACTTATCTATTTATTGTGAAGATTAACTATCTGCAATGGAAAATAATGCACCGTCTCTCATTTTCATTTATTTCTACTACTCACACATATTCACATACACATTATTTCTACTATACACACGATATATATACACATACAAACACACATATATATGTATTAATTATATTATTCCCTCACCCAGTGCCATGTTCATGTCCTATATTTCAAAACATCGTTGTTTCCCGTGTTCGTCTAGTAATGTGTTTGTGCTTCGTAGGCACATATTTATAGTTCATGTTATAGATGAGCCCTTTGTGTACCATGTTTGCTAATGAAATTGTGTCAGATTGATGAAACTAAAGACAAATGAAATTACAAAGTTGAATTTTGAAGAAATGTGTTAAAAACTATTGGACATAAGATCAGCTGAAATGCAAATGGAATATTTTGTAACCATAAGATCCCTCTGAGATTGAAAAGTAAGCTTTATATAACAGCCATATGGCCAGCTATTATGTATGGGGGTGAATATTGAGCAGTGGCACTGCTGCAGTGCAGAAACAAAATGTCAACAAAATGAAAGTAGCAGAGAAATGTAAATGTTAAGATGGATGTGTGGGAAGACGAGAAAATATCGTTTAAAAGATAGATATACAAGGAGTAAAGTGAGAGTGGTTCGTATAGAGGACAAGCTACATAAGGGTCACCTAAGGTGGTATGGACATGTACAACATAGACAAAAAAAATACATATTGGAATAGGCTAAAGGGGTTTAATGGATCTCTCCTTGTGCATGTGGTACACCATACCACAAGCTCTTCTATACAAGGAGTACCCATGTATCAGTTCTATGATTAAGCAATATGCCTGATACCAGAGAACTAGAAAAAAGAAAATAGCCCTAACCAAAATTCTCCCCTGATTTTTCTCTTTTCATTGTTAATTGCTCTTTTCTTCCCCCAAGAACCAGTTGCCATTATAAACCTAGGGTAGTAGCAGCCTGAATTTCTTGTATTACTCCCATGTAACCCATAATGCATGGGTCAGTGCTACTCTCAAGTGTTTAATTTTTTTCCCTGTCTCAACACGTTTTCTTTGTGATAGTAGATCTTCCTTCTACCTATCATGCATGATCCAGGTAGTGATTCTCTACCTATCCTATCGTGAATCATTATGGTAGTCATGGTTGTCAAGGCGGCTAGGCGGTGGATCTCAACCAGGGGGCGCCTAGCCCGCCTAGGCGCCTAGGCGGGCGCCTAGGCTTTTCTGGGCGTTTTAATTTTTTATTTATTTTCCAGTCACATATAAATATTTTCATACATATGATACTACATTCAGTTCTGTAACTATTTGTCCATTAATGTAGTTATAAGCCTGATTTCAATTGATAACTATCGGAGGATCAAGGGGAAGATAATTAAGAGAAGAAAGAAAAAGGAAATAACAGGAGGAAGAATGTAGGATTTTTAGGAGAAAAAAGACTGTTAGAAGTTGTGCAGGAAGGAGTTAGAAAAAGAAACACAATAGTAGCAGGAATAGGAGACATGAAGGAGGAAATTAGGAAAATATAATCAACAGAAGTAGTAGCAGGACATAAAGATCATAACATGATCCTAGAACGCCTAGTCCGCCCCCAACTCAGCTATGGTCCCTGGGCGCCTAGATTTGGAAGACCTATGGAGCGCCTAGGACGCCTAGGCACGCCTAGGCGGCGCCTAGGCGCCCGCCTTGACAACTATGATGGTAGTAACAGTCTTTTACTATCATGTTTTATTCAAGTAGCCTTGTAGTGATTCTTATCGTACCCTCAATTTTCTTATACTATGGTGAAAGAGAAAGCTTCCATTGTTGTTTACTGACCCTAGCAATAGATTTGTGATCAAACTTAACAATAACAACTGCCTGCTATGGATGAGTGTCACCACTTACACTTTCCTTGAGTCTAGGAACATGATTAAGTACATTGCTAAAGCTGAAGAGGACAATGTAAACAAGCATCAAGATAACAGTTGGACCATCTACTGGTTGTGGAATGGCATGGAGCCACAGATCGCAGCCAAATACACATTCTACTAAAATGCCAAGGACATTTAAGATGTGAAAAAATTAGATGTCCATGATACCAATGCCCTCCTCCGTATCTACAACTTGTGCAATAGGTTATTCTCCGCAAAATCAAGGCAAGAAGACACTGAGGAATATTTTATGACCATTTAATCTATCTCTCACCAATTGAACCTCTTCTTGCCTGAATTGAAACTCAGGCCAAGGAACGGATGGCCTCATCACTACAAAGTTTCTTAATGGCATGCATCCCAAATTCGCTCCTCTACAGACAATCGTTCTCAGTAATGAATAACATTCATCTCTTGACTGTGCATATGGTCACCTCTCTCAGTTAAATGTAGCAACACTTGTCACCGAGCCTATTGAGGCACATGTGGCAGTCATCGTTGTTGCTTGAGCAAGGATCGTGGCAAAACACTATGCCTCAAATGAACCTTTGTGAGAAGTTAGGTCATACAGAGGATATGGTACTCCCAAGCATGACAGAGGATGCGATCATGGAGCAACACATCTAACTCGGTCTCTTTCTATCGATGGCTCTCCTCGTGTCTCTTTGACAAATGAAGAAAATAAACAATGTGTGCATGCTTCCTAGTAGGTTTCGTGGGTGATTCTCCAACCATACATGCAGGATCCTCATCTAGAAACTTTGTTGCTACGAGCCCATATAACATCGGCTCCTTAATGATTGCTACTTAGTCCAACCGAAGAGTGGACTTCAGAGCCACCCAGCACATAACTGGTATGCAACATACCCTCTCTTCATTCAGTACTGATATCCCTCATTCATTTATCACTATGGGAGATGGTTCTAGCAAAATAGAAAAAAAAATGTGGCATTATCCCGTTATCACCCAATATCCAAGTCAAACATGTCCATTATGTACTCGACTTTGCAATCAACCTAATCTTTGTCTCAAAATGTGTTGGTTATGTTGCTATCTGATGCTTAGACCCAATAGTTTATTTTGCATGACTCTCAAACTTTGACGACAATTGGGCAGGGTACATGGACTAGTGATCTCTAGTACCTTTCCGCCAATACACAATGACTATATGCTCTCTTGCTAAATTCGCATTGCAACTTCATCAGCAATAGGGTCATCCATCTCTTGACAAGCTAAAGATTCTTGAAAGGCTTTCCACTATTTTGTGTGCACCTATCATTCTTGCCAACTAAGGAAAGTTCATCATTTATCCTTTCCTCTCGCATTGAAAAACAATCCTAGCTTTATTTGGTTAAATTCATAATGATGTGTGCGGTCCTTTCTGCACTACCAACTATGATAGATATCTTAACAATTTTACATTTATCGATGCTTATTCTAGGATGTGGCTTTATTTTCTAATGTCTCATAATAAAGTTTTTTTGAGTGTCAGTACTTTCACAAAATAGTTTCGGTTTAGTTTAAGACTAGCATTGAAACTCTTTGAGCTGGCGCTACCTTCAACATGCCAATATGTCATATTTCTTTTCTTTCAAAATGATTCATCAGCCAACTTGAGCCGATACTCCTCAACGAAATGGAGTAGCATAGTGTATGGATCGTCACCTCCTAGATTTCACTCGCACCTTGGCTATCAATGCCCATCTATCGAAGATTTTTTGGTCTAAAGCAGTTTTATAGTGTGTTTTCTTATCAATCAACAACCCTCATTGATTCTTCAAGGCAACACCCTCCTCTTGTTTATTCCTATAAAGAAAGGGTTCCCTCTTCGGCCCTTCCGGTGTGCAGTACACAACTTTCATCCAAAAGCTTATGAACTCAATCCTCAAGCTTTCAAAAATGGTCATTTTAGGATATTTCCGAGTACATAAAGGATATAAGAGTCATGATCCTTCTCACAAACACATATTTGTCTCTGCCAATGTCACCTTTCATGAGTCTGGTTTTTCTACCCCATCATTATTGCTTGCAGCACACCTACGAACACAGTGTTTCTTTCTCCTTGGGCATTGAGGTTACCCACACACCACTACACTAGTCGTCAAAACTTATTTACCCATATCATCTTGTATATCAATGACTGAGGTCAATGAATACTCGGCTCTCGGTCCCATTATGTTCGTCAACTGTGGCAGAATTCTTAGAACCTAAGGCACTAAAATACTTGCTCCCGGTTCATTTGTCATCCTATTGGAAATACATGTGCCATTGCTAAGCTTTCTCATGCATCAGCCTGTCTCAGGCTCTCATCCTTAGATACTACCATCATTTCAAGCATTACCAAAAGCCCTTCGACATCCAAGATAGAAGGTTCTGATGGATAATAGCATGACTGCTCTCCAAGACAATCAGACATGAAACCTGGTGATTTCTTCATATAAGAATGTTGTTGAGGTTGTCTATATACAACAACTACTTGGTTTCATTGTTGAGGGGGAAATTCTATGAAAGTCTCTTTATGACTTTGAATTGTCTCCTCAAGATTGTTTAATAAACTAAGCATGGTTCTTGGGAATCTTGGTTTCAAGCAATCAACCAAGGAACAAGGTGACTGATACCGATGCCGTTTCGACAGCTTGAAAATAGGCATTTACTGGTATACCGACGGAAATACCGACAGATGCAGCCTTGGTCGTATCAACGCCAAAATGAACGAATTAATTCATGAAATTTTACAGGTGTAATCTCCACACCTAAATGCATCGTTTTATGCAATAAAATTCTATATTGGGTGGGGGTGTCCATCATGTGGGAGGTAAGGAACTTGTCCTGTTTCGTTGGGATTTCGATGAAGGATTTCGATGACAAAACGTAGGAATTCAGATATGAAATTTTACTAGTACAATCCACAAACTTAAACATACACAATTATGCAACAATATACAATTTACAACATATCAATAACATATTTACTTACCAACTCACATCAGTCATATTTACTTACCAACTCACATCAGTTGTATGTTGAGTGGCGTGCAGGTTGTCCATACTGTAATGAGTTGATACTATTGAGATATTCCGCCCATGACATGTGCATCCTATAAAGTTGGTTGTATGTAGTCACATGCTCATAGACAGTATCGTTGACAAATTGCATCATCCCAATCTTTAGAAAATGTTGTTCTAAATCTCTGAGATATTGTGCCTTTCTTGGAGATGTGGGTCGAGGAGCTCGAGTGAGTGGACGTTCACTTCCTTGAGGAATATGTTGAATAGCTACAGGCACGGCCATAGGAAGTATTAGGACTGGAGAAACAGGAAGAACTTGTTAACATATATTCCTGTTTTATATATTCTGTTAGTTGTTTTGTTATTTCCATATTATATGTGGACCTCTCTGTAAATGTTTCAGTGTTATATATATGAGGGTGCACACATTGTGCAACCCTAAGCTTCCCAAAACTGCTTTGTGTTTCACATGGTACCAGAGCAGTAGATCCAGCCGTCACCCTCCCACCCTTCTCTCTCTTCTCCGGCCGCCCCCCCCCCCGCCCGCCCGCAGCCGCCCAGCTGCCGGGCAGCAGCCGCCGGGGCCGGGCGCCCTTTCCGCCGCAGGGGGCCGGTGCGCCTCCGCGGTTCCTAGCCGCCGGTACGTTGGCTCCGTGAAGTTCTGCAGCGGTCCAGTGGCTTGAAGTTGGTGTGACGTAGACCGCTTTTCGGTCTTTTGGCCTGCCTGCCCGTGTAGGCCGTTGTGCCACCGGGTTCTGTTCTGCGCTTCGACGTAGACCGTATGTGAGAGGTCTTCTCCGTTGTTTTGTGCCTGCTGTGCCTGTCTGACGGCGTAGACCGTCTCCTGCCTGATCGTGCCTGTTACTTCTGTGCCTACTACTCATATGGCGTCCTCGAGTGATGACTTCCGCCGTCAGGTTACCACTGTGAAGCTTGATGGGCGCAACTATCCACATTGGGTCTGCTCCATGACGATCTATGCCAGATCCCAGGGCAAGTACTCACATCTTACCCGTGCTGGTCCGCCAATACCCGCAGAGGACGCTGATGCTAAAGATGTGAAGGCGTATGACGACTGGGTTCGTGACGACTCGACTGTGATGACCTGGATTCTCAACAGCAGCGTTGAGAAGATTAGCGTCACACTTCTTCACCTGTCTACGGCGAAGCAGATGTGGGATCAGCTCGCCGGTACATACTCGCATAGTCAGAACCCCAAGAAGGTGTTTGACATCACCAAGCAGCTGGGACGTCTACAGTTCACGGGGACGGACATTGCGGATTACTTCTCTGACTTCACTGGATTATGGGGTGAATTGGAATCCTATCACCCTCTCTCCACGGACCTGGCTACCATGCAGCGTCAGCGCCAGGAGCTTCAGTTAGTCCAGTTTTTTTGTGGACTGCCCGAGTCCTACGCTGGAGTTGTGGACCAGATCTTAGCCAGTGACCCTCTGCCGTCACTACAGAGTGCCTACAAACGTCTTCAGCGTTTGCCTTCATCTTCATCGTCTCTAACTACTGATGATGGGGACTCTTCGGCTCTTGCTGCAGCATCTGGTCGTGGCCGTGGTCGCTTTACTGACAGCCGTCCTCCCCAGGGTGGAGGACGAGGACGGGCTGCTCCTGGTCGTGGAGCCTCTTCTACTGCCCCTACTGCTGGTGCGCGTCCTCAGTCAGGACAGCGCCTTTGTACCTTCTGTGGCCGGTCCAACCATATTGAAGAAAAATGCTGGGAAAAATATGGTAAGCCGGCGTGGGCCAATGCAGCTGCTGACTCCACTACTACTGCATCAGAAAGAACGACTCAGCCTACTGACTCTGCCTCCTCGGGTGCGACTGCTGACTAAATCCGTGCTGAGGTGGAGCGTCTTCTTCTTGAGCGAGCTGGTGCGTCGTCTCAAGCTTCGACTAGTGGAGCTCATGTTGCAGCTTATTCTGGTTATGACACTGCCTTCCTGAGCTCTTCTTCTACTCCTGGTAATACTAAGTGGGTCATCGACTCCGGTGCCTCTTCACATATTTCTGGAAATCGATCTCTGTTTCACAAATTATATAAACGTGCTCGACCCTCATCTGTTATGCTGGCTGATGGTTCCAAGTCTGCGGTGTCTGGAGTAGGGGATATTGTTTATGACTTTCTGCTGAAATCTGCCTTATATGTGCCTAGATTTCCTTTGAATCTGTTGTCTGTCAACAAGATATTGAGAAGCCTACAGTGTAGTCTGACTTTTATTCCTGGTTCATGTGTTTTTCAGGACCTTCGCACGAGGATGAAGATTGGTGGGGGGTATGAAGGTGCTGATGGACTTTTCTATCTGAATCATTTGCCAAAAGCAGCTAAAGCAACTGTGACTCCTGCATTATCTACCTCAGTTTCTGCATTACAGTGGCACTACCGGCTGGGCCATCCATCATCTGAAAAGCTTCGACATTTAGTTTCTGATCTTGGCATTTGTAGTTTTCAGTGCGAGTCATGTCAACTTGGAAAGCAGACTAGAGTTGTTTATCCTAGACGCAGTCAGATTAGCAGTAAAAATATGTTTGATATAGTGCATTCTGATGTATGGGGACCTTGTCATGTGCCGAGTCTATCTGGTCATAAGTATTTTATTCTGTTTATTGATGATTTTTCAAGGACTACTTGGTTGTTTATGATGAAAAGTAGGTCCGAAGTTTTGTCTATTATCAAGTTCTTTTTTGCTGAAATAAAAACACAATATGGTGTGCCTGTCAAAATTTTTCGTACTGATAATGCACTGGAATTTGTTAAAAAAGATGTGGATGTTTTTTGTAAATCTGTGGGTACCATACATCAGACCTCCTGTGCTTATACACCTCAGCAAAATGGTGTGGCTGAGCGTAAAAATAGACATGTGTTAGAGGTGGCTAGAACTATTATGATGCATGCACATGTTCCTCACTTTTTTTGGCCTGAGGCTATATTGACTACTTGTTTTCTGATAAATAGAATGCCATCATCTGTGATTGGAAACAAAATACCTATTCAAGTTCTTCAACCCGATATTCAGTTATTTACTGTGCCTCCTCGGATCTTTGGATGTACCTGTTTTGTAAGGTTACTTGGACCTACTTCTGATAAATTGTCTCCTCGTGCTGAGAAGTGCATTTTTTTGGGATATTCTCGTACCCAGAAGGGATACAGGTGTTACAGTCCTACTGCAAGAAAATGGTATACTAGCAGTGATGTAGTTTTCTTTGAGGATACCCCTTACTATTCTACTCGTGGTGACAGTTTACAGTCTGATCTTATTGCCTCTCCTCTACCTGTTACTACTGATTGTGTGCCTGATACTACTGATAAAGTCACTACTGAGGCTGCTAAACCTCCTCTTATAGTTTATCAACGCAGGAACAGAGCACCGTCTACTCAAGAAACCCCCCATGAAAACCAATCTTCACCTCCAGAAGGTTCTACTACACCTGAGGTACATTCTGATCTTGATTTACCCATTGCTCTTAGAAAGGGTACTCGTTCCTGCACATCACACAGTATTGCTCAGTTTGTTTCTACTGATCATCTGAATGTTCATTCTAGCAATTTTGTATATGCCTTATCTGCTGTTGCTGTTCCAAAGAATATCCAGGATGCTCTACAGAGTACTGGATGGTTGTCTGCTATGAAGGAGGAGATGTTGGCTCTTGCTGAACGAGATACTTGGGAGCTGGTGGATCCACCTCCTCAGTGTAAACTTGTAGGTTGCAGATGGGTGTATGCTGTGAAATATCAACCTGACGGCACTGTTGAAAGGCTGAAGGCACGGTTAGTTGCTAAAGGCTACACCCAAACTTATGGTATTGACTATTTTGAGACTTTCTCTCCTGTTGCTCGTCTTAATTCTGTCAGAATTCTTCTGTCTGTTGCTGTTAATCTTGACTGGCCACTGTTGCAACTAGATGTGAAAAATGCCTTCTTATATGGCGATTTACAAGAAGAAGTCTATATGGAGCAACCTCCTGGGTTTGTTGCTCAGGGGGAGTCTCACAAAGTTTGCAGGTTAAAGAAGTCTATTTATGGGCTTAAGCAGAGTCCCCGTGCCTGGTTTGATAAATTGAGCAAAATTATGATTGATTTTGGGTTTCTGCGATCTCAGGTGGATCATTCTGTTTTCACCAAGAAGACTTCAGCTGGTATTATTATTCTAATTGTCTATGTTGATGATATTATCATATTTGGCAGTGATTCTCTTAGTATTCAGGCTACTAAATCTCATCTAGGCAAGCACTTTGCTACCAAAGATTGGGGAAAACTTAGATATTTTCTGGGCATAGAAGTTTCTAGAAACTCTAATGCTCTTGTGTTGTCTCAGCGAAAATATGTCCTAGACATACTGCAGGAGACTGGTATGCTGGGGGCGAGACTTGCTGATATTCCTCTAGATCCTAATGTAAATTGGGATGATGATTCTTCTCCTCTCTTTGTTGATCATAAAAAGTATAGGAGGCTGATTGGTAAACTCATTTATTTGACTGTCACCAGAGCTGACATTTCTACTGCAGTGGGTCTTCTTAGCAGGTACCTTGATAAACCCAGACAGTGTCACTGGGATGCTCTTTGTCAGATTTTACGATATTTGAAGAAGTCTCCTGGCAAGGGACTTCACTACAGGAAGCATGGACACTGTTCTCTTGAAGGGTACTCTGATTCTGATTATGCAGGCAGCAGAGTTGACAGAAAATCTACTTCTGGGTATTGTACGTATGTTGGGGGTAATCTTGTTACCTGGAGGAGTAAAAAACAAAATGTTGTGGCCAGGTCCAGTGCTGAAGCTGAATATAGGGCCATGGCCCATACTGCCTGTGAATTGTTGTGGGTGCGCTCTCTGTTAAAAGAGTTCGGGGTTGACTCTTCTTCTGCTATACCTATGCACTGTGATAATAAAGCTGCTATCTTCATTGCGAATAATCCAGTTTATCATGAGCGCACTAAACACATTGAAGTAGATTGTCATTTTATTCGGGAATCCATTCTTACTGGCAAGATATGCACTCCCTTCACTCGTTCTGAAGACCAAGTTGCTGACATCTTCACCAAGTTGCTGGCGAAGAAGCAATTCTGCACACTGACGGACAAGTTGGGCATGATTGATATCTATGCTCCAACTTGAGGGGGAGTGTTAACATATATTCCTGTTTTATATATTCTGTTAGCTGTTTTGTTATTTCCGTATTATATGTGGACCTCTCTGTAAATGTTTCAGTGTTATATATATGAGGGTGCACACATTGTGCAACCCTAAGCTTCCCAAAACTGCTTTGTGTTTCACAGAACTGAATGACCACCACTCTATGTTTGCCCACCATCCTCAGAAAATGCAAGGGAGTTGTATTGATAGCCTCCATGTGGGCCTGAGACATTTGTTGTATAAGTATATCCAACATGATGTTCTAATTCTGGTTGTGGCGGTGGTGGTGGTGGCTGATTTTGATATCCAGAATACCCATATTGAGAGTGAGATGGGTATGGTTGTGCATGTGTTTGCCCAAATAGCATATCGCCAAATCCCAATGTTGAATCATGTTGAGATTGAGAATCAGAAGCTGAAATACTCATGCTGCCAAATGAATAAGCAATATCAGAATAATAATCATTGTTGTAGCCGTAGGAGCCTGTAGCCTAAGGTGGTAATGCGCAACTGTAGTCTTTGCCGGTTCGAGTTTTCCTCCTTTGAAAAGTTTTATCACGCATGGGATATTCTTTTTCTACCGGAGGAGGTGCAGCTGCCGTAACATAAGGACGGTCATCATACTGAGGATCAACAGTAGGAGGATATTCTGGAGAGCGCTCACCGCCGCCGCCATCATTGCCACCATCATTATCAGATTTTGATTTTGACCCAGATGAACTTTTTGAAGGAGAATCTGTGCTACCCAACTATTTTTCTACTGCTCTATTGATCTCCATATCAACATTTTGATGCTCAAGCTCAGGCTCAAGTCTTTCAGGTGGAGTTTGGTCAACATTAGTATCAGAATCTCCTTCAAATTGCTCTTCTATGTATGGATCTGGACGACCATCTAGATTATCAAGAATGGAACGACCTATCTCATTCATCCATTCCTCTAAAGGATCTTCTGAATCATCAGCTTCTTCTATGCCTCTACGCCTGTATGGGTTGAATGTGTATGCGGTGTGGTGTCAATGGGATCGTGGACGACGGCAAAATCCACTTCTTTGTAGTTGGCATCTCGTATTGCTCTAGCCCTCAACCGCATGTTGTAGTGAACATATACCAGATCTCTTAGCCTGTCTGCCCCCAACCTGTTCCTTCTCTTTGAGTGAATTAAACTGAAAGTGCTCCAATTTCTTTCACAACCTCCTGCTCCAATTTCATTCCAAACCCACCACTCACAAGGATCACCCTGATCACGGTCAGCAACTGCATTTGGATGACCAAAACAACCGAGGCCTTCACGAAACTGTCGCAACTGCAAAAATATTTAAGAAGTTCAAACTTCAGAATCAAATGATGAAACATCAAACAAGAATGAAGATGTTCATGACTTCATGTAAGTTATGTAATATATTTAGTTATATACATGATCCATCACTATAGTGCGCTCTTCAGTAGAGGTAAAGAATTTGTTAGTTATATCTCTCACAGTAGACCTTAGAGTCGCATCTAAGCCCAATTTTCGCGAGTATTGGAACCTCGGGTTCAGATAGTAAGATGTCACCAATTTCAAATAAGGAAATAAGATTTAGATTGAGTTAACTTATAGCAAGTTATAGAGTTAGAAACTTAGAACATAAATCTGAATTTAGAAGAAATAAATTATATACCTGCTTTATGCAGTGGATGCAAAAGCATATATGTCCAATGCTTGTCTACAATTGACAAGTATTGTGAATGGGACCTAGGAGCTGCTTGTTTAATACCTTCCACCATTACTTGCATTGCATCATACAAGTAAGGCATTGTTGCGGCTTTGTCACCATCTACTTAGCCTCAACACTTTGACAACAGGTTCCATTATCCGCAGCACCTTTGTAACCTTATCCCAGAAAGCCCGACTGGCAATTAGTTCTTCAATCCTTCTGCCAACCGGAGTGTTGTGCTCCTTCATGGAGGTCCACTCCACACCATTGAAGAGCCTCCTAAGTCCATCTTTTTTGGACTTTAATGAATTCAAGGCCAAGTAATTCATTGCAAATCTAGTCACCCCTGGTCTAACTAGATCACCTCCACAGTACTCAGATCGCCTCATAGCATTTAACAAGAAGGTTGTAGATGAAACCCGTGATCAACCTACCATCAATTGTCACACTTTTGATGTAATCAATTGTGCCCATGTCCTTGAGAATTAGATCTATGCAATGGGAAGCACATGGGGTCCAATAGACCGGATATTTCTTCATTGTACTTTCACCGGCCTTCTTGAAGTTAGAGCCATTGTCAGTCACTATTTGCACTACATTCTCAACCCCTACCTGCTTAATGTATTTCTTCATTAAATTCTTGATGTAACTGTAATTCCTTACTGTACCAGAAGCATCAACAAAGTCTAGAAAAACAGTAGATCCACGACAATGTACAAGAAAGTTAATAATTTGCTTTCTATTTCCAGATGTCCACCCATCACACATGAGTGTGACGCCATACTCAGACCACAATTGTTTCTGGCTTTCAATCCATACATGTAGACCTTTCTTCTCTTGGGGAAGATACTTGTTCATCAACTCATATGCAGTGGGGGCTTTGATACCCCTACCCGACTCCCCTATGACATCCACCACGTGTTGTAGATATGGTTCAGTTGCAACATGTGCGGGTATACCATGAGCAAAGAAGAACTTACCCACTGCCTTGCCCACCTTCTCTTTCGCACCAGTAAACATTGCTTTTAGGGTTTTTTGCCTAGCATCAGGCTTCCTAACCCCTGGCTCATCAAAATGCTTCAATCTCGCACTAGAAGAACGGAAGAGTGTATCAACGGTGCCTTTCTTTCTTTTATGTTGAGCATGTTGATCTTCATCATCATCATCTAAGTCAACAACGGGGACACGTGCAGCCCCACTGCCTCCACTCGCACTAGATGGTCCATATCTCCTCATAAGCCGAGCTGCCTCCTCCCTATCCCACTCACTTTTGTGGGAGTCTCTGAGAGCACGCCTATACATATGACGTGTATAAGTAGTATCACCCTGGAGGATATGCAATATCATCATCTGATTCAGCAGAAGAACCTGTGGCCCTAACATCAAAGAGTGTATCTGTGTAAGCCTTTTCAACCTGCTTCAACTTTTGTTGTTTTTGCCTCTTTGCACCCATCAGTTTCTTGAAGTCATCCCTAACACTTGGAGGACACTTCTGGCACATTGCCGCATTCTTGTCACCACCAATAATGTGACACTTGAATCTAGTAATTCCCCCACCACCAAGTGTTTTCTTACAGTAGTTGCAGACAATCTTTGCCCTATTCCCAGACCCAGGTACAGGCTTACAATGACTCCATGCAAAATCCACATCCTTTGATGCAGCATGACCAGCCGCACTCTCAGCATCACTTGAAGACGAAGAAGACATCTTCTCAAAACTCAAAAGTCAACACTAAAAAAGACAAAGACAAAGACAAACAAGCAAAGCAAATGATATTAGTAACTTAGCATTTAATAAAAAAGTACTAGTAAGAAATGTACATTGTCGTATTAACTATTAAGTCTATTCTCTATTGACAATACTAATATCAAATAAAAATAAGCCATTAAGTGAACAAAATCGATTTCTTTTATGTAATGTAGAATCAAAATCGATATTTTATAATGTATGATGCTTGTAATTATAGAATCAAACACAAGATTTTTTAAGATTTTTCTTTTGAAGATAATTTTTTTAAAATATAAATAAAGTCTGAAATTATTTTTAAAATTATAAAACATGATATTTACTAATTAAAAAGACAAGTGATATGATTTCCACATGCTAGTTTCATCTTATACAACATTAACACACAATGACACAATTCTAAAGAAAAAAATTTATAAAAACGTTTTTTAGCATTTTTAATAAATAAAAAATACGAATTACTTAGATATTTTGGGTATATTTTTGTTTATATATGTTCATGTTAGTCTTTGATAGAACTTCTACTAAACCTAAATTAAATACCTATTATTAATGGTACTAATTGTATTATTACTATTCATTAGTAAAATTACATGTTAATGTTAATTATTAGTGAGCTAATTAGGTAGATCTAGTGATAAATCAGTAGATCTATATAATATAATCATAGATCTAGTGATAAATAGCATCAATCATAAGTATTTTGGAGTAGATCTAGGATTTTGGGGGTATTTGGTGAATTTTTTAGGTGAGAATAGAATTATAAGAGAAGAGAGAGGGGAGAGGTTGGAAATGATGGGAAATGCAAGAAATTAAGTAAACATGCCTTAATTAGGGCTGATTTGAGCTCCAATCTCGAAAATCGCCCAAAATCCCCAAGGTTCTCCTCTTCAAACAGTTTTTTTTTTATTTTTAGCATTTTTAATAAATAAAAAATACGAATTACTTAGATATTTTGGGTATATTTTTGTTTATATATGTTCATGTTAGTCTTTGATATAACTTCTACTAAACCTAAATTAAATACCTATTATTAATGGTACTAATTGTATTATTACTATTAATTAGTGAAATTACATGTTAATGTTAATTATTAGTGAACTAATTAGGTAGATCTAGTGATAAATCAGTAGATCTATATAATATAATCATAGATCTAGTGATAAATAGCATCAATCATAAGTATTTTGGAGTAGATCTAGGATTTTGGGGGTATTTGGTGAATTTTTTAGGTGAGAATAGAATTATAAGAAGAGAAGAGAGAGGTTGGAAATGATGGGAAATGCAAGAAATTAAGTAAACATACCTTAATTAGGGCTGATTTGAGCTCCAATCTCGAAAATCGCCCAAAATCCCCAAGGTTCTCTTCAAACAACAGCAGCAGAACGAGGCTCGCAAATAACGGTGTCTCGGGCGGTATACCGCCCGTGCCGCCCTGTACCGGTGCTTAAGTGGTGCATTTTGTACCGGCACCCTCGATATTTGGCGTTATTGGCGGTAAACCCACCAATATGCCAATATTTGCGATCCTAACGGCATAATTGTGTGTAACTGTACTGGTACCCATCGATATCGGTATTTCGAGCGGTATACCGCCAATACCGACGAAATCTCATCCCTTGCAATCAACCAGTGACCATTTTCGCTCGTGCATGTCATTCTTGCCATATATGTTGAAGTCTTGAAGACATTGTCATCCCTAGAAATGACATCCAAGGCATCATAGCTAATCTGAAGAAGACACTCCAATCTCATTTTACCAAAAGATTTGGGGTGCTTTGATATGTCCTATGGGTTGAAGTTCTTCAACTAAATCAAGGATAAATCTATCTCAAAGGAAGTATGTCATTGACATCCTAAAGATATAGGTACAACCAATGCAAAACATGTCTCCATTCTCATATCAATGTCATATCATCATCATCATCATCATCATCAATCATCATCATCTAAGCCTCAGTCCCAACTATGTTGGGGTCGGCTACATGGATCCTTCGTTTCCATTCAGCTCTATCAAGGGTCATATTCTGGTTGAGATGTAGAGATTCAAAATCTCTCTTTATAAGCTCATCCCATGTTAATTTAGGTCTTCCTCTTCTTCTATTTATTGTGCTTGACTCAATAGCATTGCTTCGTATAGGCGCATCAGTCGGTCTGTGTTGCACATGTTTGTACCATCTGAGTCAGCCCTCGCGCAACTTGTCCTCAATGCTCACCACCCCCACTTTATTCCTGATATAATCATTTCTCAAGAGATCTTTTCTTGTCTTCCCACACATCCATATCATCTTGTTGAGAACTTGTTTCTTCACCACCCAACATTCACTCCCATAGAGCATGGTTGGTCGTATAGATGTTCTATAAAACTTACTTTTTAACCAGAGAGAGGGATCTTCCGATCACATAATACTCCAGTTGTGCTCCTCCATTTCAACCATCTTGCAGTGATCCTGTGACAAACGGCATTTTGGACATCCCCATCTATTTGAATAATAGAACCCAAGTAATGAAATTTATCACAGTTTGGTATATCTACTCCGTCCAACTTGGCTCCATCATTCACACTGCGGGATTGGTTGAAATTGCAATGCATATACTCAGTTTTGCTCATGCTAATCATCAATCCATTTGATTCCAATGTCTCTCTCCACCGTTCAACTTTATCATTTAATCCATCTTTAGTTTCATCAATCAAAACAATATCATCAGCAAATGACATACACCAAGGAATATCATCTTGAACATTCTTTGTAAGCTCATCCATTACAAGAACGAACAGATATGGGTTGAGTGTGGATCCTTGGTGTACCCCAACTGCGATAGGAAAAATTGGTGTCTCTCCTCCAGGAGTCTTCACACTTGCAGTAGAGCTATAATACATGTCTTTGATCAAGTCAATGTATTGGATTGGCACACCCTTTTTCTTCAAAACCATCCACAACACTTCTTTGGGTGCTCGATCATAAGCCTTTTCCAAATCAATAAACACCATATGAAGATCTCTTTTGCTTTCTCTATACTTCTCCATAAGCCTCCTTATTAGAAAAAGAGCATCTGTTGTTGATCTTCCAAGCATGAAACCAAATTGGTTGTTTGATATCTGCGTCATAGATCTTAGCCTCTGCTCAATAATCCTCTCCCAAAGCTTCATTGTGTGACTCATCAACTTGATACCTCAGTAGTTTGTGCAGCTCTGAACATCACCTTTGTTCTTGTAGATAGCGACTATAGTACTATTTTTCCACTCTTCCGGCATCTTCTTGGTCTTCATGATCTTGTTAAAGAGCTTTGTTAACCACATAACTCCTTCATCCCCCATACTCTTCCATACATCAATGGGAATACTATCTGGTCTGCATGCCTTTCTCATTTTCATCTTCTTCAAAGCATTCTTGACCTCAAATGGTGAAACTCGTGTGTGCATGATATCTCTTGTATTCATGTCACACGAGCCTCTAACATTATTTGTAGTATCTCCATTGAAAATATCATGGAAGTAACTTCTCCACTGGTTATTGATGTCATCGTCCTTCACCAACACCCAGCCATCTTCATTCTTGATGCATTTCACTTGACTAAGTCTCTTCCTTTCCTTTCTCTTATACGATCCATTTTATATTATATTTTTTGCCTTCTCTAGTGCCCAGCTTCTCATATCAATGTCATATGAAACTCCAAAATGAAGAAAAGTTATTCATGATCATGAGAAGTGTTGTAGAATTGTGGACAAATAATCCATTTGATGATTACTTAACAAAATATTTAATATGCGGTCGTTGTTCAACACATGAGTGCACCTCTAAAACCCATTGGATCAGTGTACAAGAGATCATTAGGTCTTTAAAGCATGCTCTAGGAAATAGGACTCTCTAATAAAAGGTCCACGTAAAAGAAGTATTATAATATCGGGTATGCTAATGTAGCTTGGGCAGGAGATTATTGCCCGAGCTCGACCTTAGGTTTTGCATTCTTCAAGGACATCATCTAATTGCATGGAGCAAGAAATGAGTTGTTGTTGCTCAATCTAGCAATTAGAACATTATAGAGCTACAGCACGCCTTTTGTAATATATAATGGGTCCATTATTTTAAGAAAATTGGCATTCCACTCTAGTCTCCAGACACCTTACACTGTGGCAATTAGACTATCATCCACATTGTGAATAACCAAGCCTCTACCTCCTATCTTATTTCATACATTAGTGTCAAGTTAGAAGTTAGGACCATGAGATGCATATTCTCCAGCTTGAGGGGGTGTAAGAATAGGCTAAATGGGCCAATCAGTCTCCCTATTATAACTCTATTATTATGCAATTGCGGTATACCATTCTGCATGCCCTTCTATATAAGGAGAACTCAGGTATTAGGTCTACGCTTAAGCAATTTCCCTAATTACCAACAACGCCAATTTGAAGTAATGTTATATAGTCATCCGTAGTTAAAAGAGGAAGAGCAAACCTATTATAACTTGGGGGGAGCTTATTAGGAGATATTTACAATCTTCACATCAAGATGAGAGATGCCCCCACAATAAAGTTGAATGGAAAACAAGGATTCCGATTATAGACCTTGACGTGGTTGGAAGTGAGGCTAGAGGCCTAGATGATGATGATGATATGTAAGATAAGAGACATATTTCTAAAGCTTCTTTCAAAGTAGCATTATGCTAAATCTGATATATACACTTAGCAGTTAAAAGTTAGGCATGTTTTAAGTAATTGTAGTAGAGATTCTAGCTTATTTGAACTTTGCATATGGTGATAATGGAGGGATCCTTGACCTTGATTGGCATCATTGGTCTTAAGGTTTGAGGAGGTAGGCTTATAGGCATTTCATCAAATAATGATCGATTCTCTCATGTTTTCTTCTATACTTTCTCAGTAGCTAATAATGATATAAATGTCACGAGAGCTGGAACCAATGAATAAAATCTCTTGTACACATGGAGGTTGTAGGTTGTAATAAATACAAATGGAAAAGGTTGGTGATGTAGGACTGCTGCTCATCCAAATCCTGGTTAGGATTTGGCGCCTCTTGAATAGAGTGTGTCATGAGTCGTCTTTATTTATGTTCGTCCTTTATTTCGTTGTTACATTTTGGTTTTTGTCTATTATGCAACTATTTACAGTTTTAGAACCTAAATGTAACATTAGCAACTTTAAGCTTGCAATTAATTAGTTATATTTATTTGTTATTAGGTTCAGTAGCGGAAACAAGCCAATTAAGGCTTCTCACAAGTTTTCTATATAAAGCCACACCCTGAGGTATTGTTCAATAGAGTAGAATTATATGAATGAATCTTTTAGTTTACATCAATTGGCAATTGATTCAATTTTGGACTCTTTACTAGACACATTTAGCACGTCATATCTCTTCCTATATTTGCAATTATCTCAAGGGAAACAACCACATGCCTAGTTCCATCATAACCGAGTTGGTCTTCTTTGTGACAGAGTGAGGTTCAGGCAGCCCACAAGTATTGCAAATGTTTTTGTACGAGTATACCCATTGTACATAAATTTGTCAAATGTATGATAGACACAGGTAGCATTCAAACCCAAGTTAGATGGCCTAATATACTACAAGGAAGCTGCAAAAGATTCAAGAAAGTTTTCAAAAATTGACATTTTATCATTAAAAATGTTGGTGTATAAAAGAAAAAAATGTTAAGAGTGACTTTATTGTTCAAAGATTTCAAGTTTGGGCTCCTTCATGGTAAAAATTATTTGCCTAAACATATAGTTCTCTCTTTGGAAACCAAACAAGACGACCCAAATATAAGTGGTGTTTCAGTTTCGTTTTTAGTGGCCGGGCAGCTCAAGGGCCGTAATTGGGTTGTGCATTGACTCAAGATAGGAGAGAGGTTGAAAGTAAGGAGCCAAGTCAAGGAAGCAATCATTAACTTGGATGAAGGAAATCGAAGGGTAGGATCATGTGGAAGTGTGAAGTTTTGGTGTCAATAATTGTGCCTCCTTCATTAGTAGCAATGGCAGATTGAGTATTTGATGTGGTGGTATCTGATGACGATTGGTGGGGATAACGTGGAAAGTGACGACTAGCTAGAGGAAGGTAGCTTATGGTTCATTATCAAGGCAGTGAATCGATTGCATGGTGATGAATGGCGCCATTCGTAGTTTAAAATGTTGATTTTGTTGTCGTCGCTGATGGTCCAAATTTACATAAATTTCAACCAAAATTTTTATTTCCGCTCTAGTTGACACAAGATTTTGGACACAAATTTTGAAATTTTTGACAACCAAATAAAGGGATTGAGTCATGAAATTTTATCATGATGACCTACATACATAGTTATACCTAATTATGCAATAATATCTCCAACATGTGTAGTGAAGATGTACAAAAGTATGTCTATTAGGATTTTGATCATGCAATGTACACACATGGAACTAAACTTCGGCGAAGTTTGGCGAAGCTTCACCAAAACTTCGAACTTCGACCATGAGCGATATCGAATCCCCAATACTTTGGCCTCGTCCAAACTTCGGGGGGAAGTTTCCATGTTTTCGTCGAAGTTGCTTTTTTGTGTGTATTTTCATCCCAACTTCTCTGAAGTTGTCGGTCCGCCTATGTTTTCATATTTTGGGTAAATGTAGTCAGTCCCAAGCCCGGGTAAAGGAGGAGGGTTGGTGGTAGGTTGACAGCCAGCCTATAAAAACTGTCACTCTTTTTCTGTTAAGGAGGCTTATGGAGAAGTATAGACAAAGCAAAAGAGATCTTTATATGGTGTTTATCGATCTAGAGAAGGCTTATGATCGAGTACCCAGAGAAGTGTTATGGATGGTTTTGAAGAAAAAGGGCGTGCCTATCCAATACATTGACTTGATCAAAGACATGTATGATAGCTCTACTGCAAGTGTCAAGACTCCTGGAGGAGAGACACCAACTTTTCCTATCACAGTTGGGTACACCAAGGATCCAAACTCAGCCCATGTCTATTCGTTCTTGTTATGGATGAGTTGGCAAAGAATGTTCATGATGATATTCCTTGGTGTATGTTATTTGTTGATGATATTGTTTTGATTGACGAAACTAAAGATGGATTGAATGATAAAGTTGAACGTTGGAGAAAGGCATTGGAATCAAATGGATTGATGATTAGCAGGAGCAAAACTGAGTATATGCATTGCAATTTCAGTCAATCTCGCAGTGTGAATGATGGAGCCAATTTGGACGGAGTAGATATACCAAAATGTGATAAATTTCGTTACTTGGGTTCTATTATTCAAATAGACAGGGATGTCCGAAATGATGTTTGTCACCGAATCACTGCAATATGGTTTAAATGGAGGAGTGCAACTGGAGTATTATGCGATCAGAAGCTCTCTCAGGTTAAAAATTAAGTTTTATAGAACAGCTATACAACCAGCCATGCTCTATGGGAGTGAATGTTGGGCGGTGAAGAAACAAGGTCTCAACAAGATGAGCGTGGCTGAAATGCGTATGCTGAGATGGATGTGTGGGAAGACAAGAAAAGATCGCTTGAGAAATGACTATATCAGGAATAAAGTGGGGGTGGCGAGCATTGAGGACAAGTTGCGCGAGAGCCGACTCAGATGGTACGGACATGTGCAACGCAGACCTACTAGTGCGCCTACACGAAGCAATGCTATTGAGCCAAACACTATAAATAGAAGAAGACGAAGGCCTAAATTAACATGGGATGAGCTTATAAAGAGAGATTTTAAATCTCGGTCCCAGTGTATGGTGTTGGAAACATTCAGACATCCAATAATTTTAACTCAAATTTGCCCTCTATGTTCTGTGCTTTCGTCTAAATCTGCTTTTTGTTAGAAAAACTATGAAAAATCTAGGTGTTGTATTACTTTTGACCCTAATGATTGTCTTTCAGAATCTCCGCATGAGGATGAGGATTGGTCGGTCCATGAGGGACCATGTGGCTTATATAATCTTGATTCTCCACAAAATGCTACGACTGCTTTAATGTTCATTGGCACTATCGACTTGGACATTTGTCTGCTTCAAATTTCAAAAGTTCAATTCTGATTGCATCTGTGTTTCACTGTGAAGTGTGCCAACTTGGCAAATAAACTAGATCCATTTTTCATGTAAAAGGGTAGCTTTTAAATATGTGTTAGATGTTGTGCATGCTGAAATCAGGGGGTCGTGGGTTGTGCCTACTTTGCTAGTATTCAAATACTTTGTTACCTTTATAGATGATTTCTCTCGAGCTACTTTGTTGTTTTTCCTTAAAGATAGGCGGGCCACATATTCTAGATATTATTGTTGGTATGTATGCCCAGAGAGTCAATCATATGATGAATGCAGCATTAAATACCTAATTTGACAATAATAAAGGCAATTTTGTCTATTATGTTTGTCTCAACATGAGATGATGACTCAGACACAGTAGATGTCTAAAGAAATGTTACTCGATGACGTATGTCTTCAAGTACGTGACTTGAACAATGAGATCATATGAATGTTAAGAGTGTGTACATTCTTGTTATGTCCCTAGTCGAATATTACTGTGGAAGCAAAATAGACAACAGTAATACATAAGACTAGAGTGTGTGTTGACTGATGACAGAATCTCAGTAGTCATTCTAGAATAATAAAAGTTTGTGTATTAGATAAGTAAAACAATTACAGAGGACTCTCTTTTATAGGACAAGAGAGTAAAGAATAAAGCAGAGACAGGCAATATGGGATAAAAGAAAGAGGCCAATAGACAAGACAAGTCTAGAGCCCATAACACAAGAATAAAAATAAATCCAGTAAAATATATATATCAATACTCCCCCTCAAGCTGGAGGATAGATGTCAATCATGCCCAACTTGACCATCAGAGTAGCGAATCTGGTCTTCTGAAGAACTTTGGTGAAAATGTCTGAAACTTGATTTGATGTAGGTGTATAAGGTGTAGAGATCTGACCAGATAAGACAGCTTCCCACACGAAGTGGCAATCAACCTCAATGTGTTTAGTGCATTCATTGAAGGTGGGATTGTTGGCAATAAAGATAGTTGCTTTGTTGTCACGGTGCATGGGAATAGGTTTAGAATCAAAGATACCAAAATCTTTCAGAAGATCTCGTACCTAGAAGAGTTTACAGGTAATGTGAGCCATGGCTCGATACTCTGCTTCAGCACTTGAGCGAGCAACTACAGTTTGACTCTTACTTTTTCAGGTGACCAAGTTACCACTTACAAAAGTACAGTATCCAGATGTAGATCTGTGATCTATCTTGCTTCCAGCATAGTTAGAATCATAATAGCCCGTAAGGTTGCAGTGACCATGTTTCTTGTAAAGCAGGCCTTTTCCAGGAGAACTTTTCAGATACTTCATAATATGGCAGACAGCATCCCAATGACATTGTCGGGGATTATCTAGATATTTGCTAACTAGTCCAACAGCAGAAGTGATATCAGCCCTAGTGACAGTAAAATATATAAGTTTCCCTACCATTCTGCAATACTGATGATGGTCAGGGTAATACTGATGATGGTTAGGGTAAGGAGGAGAATTCTCGTCATCCCAGTTAGTGTTGGGATCCAAGGGAGTACAGCAGGCTTGGCCCTAAGCATTCCTGTTTCAGATAGGAGATCCAGAATATATTTTCGCTGAGATAAGCATAGACCAGAGGATGAACGAGAAACTTCAATGCCCAGAAAAATTTCTCAGTTTGCCTAAATCTTTCGTAACAAAGTGATTTTCCAAGTAGTTTCTAGTAGCCTAGATGCCTGCAGAGTCACTACCAGATAAGATGATGTCATCAACATAGACAATCAGCACTACAAGACCAGAGGTAGTTTCTTAACAAACACAAAATGATCAGACTGAGAATGACAACAGTCAAACTTTTGAAGAATGGAGCTCAGCTTATCAAATCAGGCTCGGGGACTTTGCTTAAGGCCATAAATTGCTTTGCGCAAGAGACAAACATTTGAGGACTCCCCCTGAATCACAAATCCATGAGGCTACTCCATGTATACCTCCTCATGCAGATTGCCATATAGGAAGGCATTTTTAACATCTAACTGAAATAAAGGCCATTCAGAATTTATTGCCACAGAAATAAGAACACGAACAGTGTTTAGACGAGCGACGGGAGAGGTCTCCATATGTTAGAGCGTAGCCTTTGGCTACCAGGCGTGCTTTGAGTCGCTCAATTGTGCCATCATGTTGATATTTGACTATAAAAATCCATCTACACCCAACTAGCGAACAATCAGTAGGTGCATCAACCAACTCCCAAGTATGTCGATCAGTGATAGTCTGCATTTCAGATTCCATGGTTTGACGCCATGCAGGACGCTGAAGAGCCTGGGTAGCATTTTTAGGAATAGAAACAGCAGATAAAGCAGAAGTGAAATTTGCAAAATTAGTTCCCAAGTTAGCAATAGTACAGAAATTCCCAATGGGATGTTGAGTGCAAGACCGAGTTCCTTTACGTAAACTGATAGGAATATCCAAGTCAGAAAATACATGAGGTGAAGGTGGATCTGTCGACGAGAATGGAGGACTTGGAGGGGCCATGGAGGGAGTTGGTGCCTTCGGTCTTCTTTGATAAACCTTCAATGGAGGAGCAAGTGCGACAATTGCATCTGGTAGAGCAGTATCAACAATCATAGGTAAAGGAGTATCCTCAATTAAATCAGATGTCAAGGCAAATCTGACAGAAGAGTAGAACGTCATATGTTCAAAAAAGACAACATCAGCAGAAACCATCCACTTTTTGATAATTGGATCATAACATCGGTATCCTTTGTCTCCTAGAGTATCCCAAGAAAACACACTTGGTAGCACGTGGATCCAGTTTAGTTAATCCAAGATGCAGATTTTTTACAAAACAAGTACTCCCAAAAATTTGAGGAGGCGTTGTGAAAAGAGGTGCATCAGGATATAAAATTTGAAAATGCACTTGGTTGCCAAGAACAGAAGAAGGCATGCGGTTAATGAGATAACATGTAGTGGAAACATCTTCCGGCCAAAAAGATTGGGGAACATGATAGTGGAACAGGATAGTGTGAGCAACCTCAAGAAGATGGCAACTCTTGCGTTCAACAACGCCAATCTGTTGAGATGTGTATGCACAGAAGGTTTGGTGAATGGTACCCAGTTTCCAACAGAAAAGAGTAACTGAGTGTTGCATGAACTCAAGAGCATTGTCCGTACAAAAAAAAAATTATAGTTTTATCAAACTGGGTACGTATCTCAACAAAAAATGATGTGATAGTATCAAGTATATGAGATCTGTCTTTTAAAAAAAATAACTAGGTGGTTCTAGAGATGTGTATGCACAGGAGGTTTGGTGAATGGTACCCAATTTCCGATAGAAAAGACTTACTGAGTGTTGCATGAACTCAAGAGCATTGTTCGTACAAAAAAAATTATAGTTTTATCAAACTGGGTACGTATCTCAGCAAAAAATGATGTAATAGTATCAAGTATATGAGCTCTGTCTTTTAACAAAAATAACCAAGTGGTTTTAGAGAAATCATCTATAAAACTCATAAAGTACCAAAAATCAGAAATGTTGGAAACAGAACACGGGCCCCAAATGTCAACATGTACTATATCAAATGGCTATTTTAAGCCAATACAAGTTTTCTTGGTAAAAGTAGATCGAGTCTGTTTTCCCAACTGGCTTGTTTCACAGTGAAAAACAGAATCAGAAATGCCAGGTAGTAAGTGCTTCAACTTAGTCGGTGAAGGGTGCCCCAAGCGATAGTGTCACTGGATATCAGTCACAGTAGTAGCCAAGGATGCAGTAGTCTTTGGCATGTTCAGGTAGTATAACCCATCTGGTCCCTCATGGCTCGAACCAATCTTCATCCTCGTACGCAGATCCTGAAAGATAACACCATCAGGGTCAAAAGTAATGGAGCACCGTAGGCTCTTAACAGTTCTACTCAAAGATAACAGATTTAAAGGGAATTTAGGAACATATAGTGTTGAGCGTATTAAAAGATGGCCAGGAGTGCAGATATTCCCTATTTTCGAGATGGGTGTTTGAGAACCGTCAGCAAGTGTAACAGGTAGAATAGCAAAAGTTTTATGCAGGTTAGAAAATAAAAAATGATCGTCAGTAATATGGGAGGTTGCACCAGAGTCGATAACCAATGTATTTTTACCAGACTGTGCTAGTAGAGCAGAACTGCCATAAGTAGAAGTCTCGGCAAAGGAAGTCAGTCGTGCTTGGAGCAACTTCTTGAACTCAGATCGGATCCAATCAACAGAAGGTGGAGCAAATGAAGAAGTAGTGGTGTCAGGCTGTTTTAACGTAACTTGCTTCGCCCAAGCAGATTTGATGTGATTGATCTAGCAGCGGTCTTCAGTATGATTAGTACGGTTGCAAAAGTTGCAATAGCGTTATTCAATACATGAGTTGGAACCAGAAGAGTATGAATCACAACCAGGGCTTGAAGTAGAGCACCCACGACCGCGGCGACGACCACAGAAAGAATCGCCAGATCGAACAGCAAGGGCAGCACCATCAGAAGAGTCAAGAGGCACTTGAGAGACAGAAGGTAAGCGTTGCACGTGATTCAGGACATCGCGCAAAGTACGTAGAGGATCACTGAATAGAATCTGATCAACAACACCTGCAAAGGCAGGTAGTAACCCAGCCAGGAACTGAACAAGATGAAGTTCATTGCGGTGTCGTTGGGCTTCCTTAATATCAGCCGAGAGCGGATGGTAGACCTCAAATTCATCCCAGAGTGCACAGCACTGGTTGTAGTAGTCTTCGATAGGATCAGTAGTAGTGTGCTCCTTTGTCAAGTGTTTGAAGATATCAAACACTTTCTTCGGATTTTGCTGATGAGAATAGACGTGGGAAAGTTGATCCCACATGTCCTTGGTCGTCCGTAGGCGAAGAAGAGATTGGTTGATTTTAGGTTCAGCATTGTTGACCATCCAAGTCATAACACCAGAATCTTCTTTTAACCGTAGGTCATATGCCTGCTTTGTCTTGTCATCAGCAGTTGTATCAGGAACATCCGGACCTTTAGTAGAAAGATGGGAATAGCATCCTTGAGCCTTAACATAAAGCTCGAAAGAAGCTGCCCAAGTGTGATAGTTGGAGCCATCCAACTTAACAGTAGTCACGCATAGATTTTGGAGTGGATCAAGGGACGCCATGAGGTACGCAATATGCAATACGCCAAAGCAGACAGGAGTAGCAGGCATAGATCTAAATGTCGTCGACATTAGGCGAAATTTCGTCGATAATGTCGATGTCGACGGTCAGCGACGTCGAATGCATGTAAACATCTTTATTCTACAATATCCTCGACATTTCGTCAAATATGTCGACATTTCCCCATATGTCGGCGAAGTTGGCCCAAGTCCATACAAAAATTCCACAATGTCCTCGACATTTATCGAAGTCGTCGAAGTTGGCGACATATTTCAGGGATTTTGTGGAGTTGGCTATGTGAGGTGGAAAAAGTGTTGGAGCTTGAGGTAAGATGATTTTAATGTTATCTTTTACTATTCTAAGCTAACAGTAATAGACCGATCCTCTCTCTGCTAAATCTACCATAGATTTACACTATTTTTATGTAGTTTGTTTATTGTCACAAACTTTATATATGGAAGAACTTTGTAGTTCGGAGACGACTGTATGTAAGCGTGCATTTATCTACATATGTAAACATGTATGGATGGCTATATGTAAACATATATTGTGTTTTTAAGCTAGATTTGATGAAATATGTTGATTTTCATCACAAAATGGCTATTTTTAGCTTAATTTTTGTCGAAGTTGCGTCGAAACTTTGGTTGTAAAAATCCTCGACATTTCCTCGACATTTCCAAAACTTCTGTGTCCACACCTGTCGAAGTCGGCTCGAAGTCGAAGTCCTGTTCCATGGTAGCAGGCAGAAGCAGTAGGCACGTAGCAGTCAGCAGACGAAAACAGCAGCAAAACCAAACACATAGGCAGAGCTAATAACACTCGCACGGGGGTAGAAGATAGCAGTAGGAGATCTGACGCATCAGATCCCAGAAATCCACATAGGGGCAGCAGCAGATATAGAAAAATCTACGCCAACATGGAGGAAAAACAACTCTACCATGAGGCATAGGCAGGAAGAAAGCGAGAACTGGTTACGTCGTAACGTGCTATAACTGGAATGTTGCCGAAGACGTCCAGAGAGTAGCAGGGAAAGGAAAGAGCATTTGTGGTGGCTAGTCGGAGGGACATATGGTGAGTAACGGAGAGAAAGATTATGTGAAGGAAGGAGAGAGGGTGGTAGGAAGGGGATGAAGGAAGGTGGGACAGCAGCAAATATGTTGTATGGAGATGGTAGTATCGGGCGGCGGCTAGGGGATGATGGGGGGTGGCGGCGGGTGGAGGCGGAGGGCGGGTGGAGGGCAGCGGCGGGTGGAGAGGCGACGGGGAGGAGAGGGGATGACGGCGGGAGGGAGAAGGGGAGGATAGGCAGGGGCGGCGGGAGAAGGGAGGCAGGGGCAGAACCGGCGGCGGCGGTGGCAGAGGGGCGGCGGGAAGGGGAGGAGGGAAGAAGGGGTGGCGGTTAGGGTTTAGGATGGCATAGGTTAGGGTGAGGATGGGAAGGGTTTAAGGAGGAACAGGGTGTTCTGATACCGTCTAGAATAATAAAGGCTTTGTATTAGATAAGTAAAACAATTACAAAGAACTGTCTTTTATAGGACAAGAGAGTAAAGAATAAAGCAGAGACAAGCAATATGGGATAAAAGAAAGAGGCCAATAGACAAGACAAGTCTAAAGCCCATAACACAAGAATAAAAATAAATCCAGTAAAACATATATACTAATAGTCATGATATGTGATATCAAGTCAAGCACACATGTACATGTTAGAGAACAGTGTATCAGGCAGACCCACCATAAGAGTGATGCATGGAGACCATAGAATGGTAGTCAGAATCAGCTCTCATGGTGATATTGGTGATTGTGGTTCTTAGACTAGAAGTCATTACATTCATCACATGTCATCCATGTACTTTGGCATCATCTACCGTGATCATGAATATGGGTTGCCATAAAGGTGGTGCTTGGGTGCACTGTGACACATGGGGATAGAATGTGAGTGATGTAGATGAGATTTATCTCTCCTACAGGAGATTGATATCGAGGGCCTCTTGATATGCGAGACTGAGAAATGTATGACCATACTCATGTGGCTGAATGTGATATGCGAGTTCATGTGCATCTCATACAGTCTGCTCTAGTTCAAGGAACATGGATCGAACGTTGAGAGGATGACGATTTTATACCTCGAGTTCAATCCATATATCAGAGACAAAGGAACTATACGATCACGGTAACACTAATCACAGATTGTAGGTTGAAGTTGTTCTCCAACTTTCTGAATTACTTGGGTAGCAATGATGTGTTGCTAGATACCGCTCATTACTTGTGATGTCATAAGCTGGTTATGGACATTCACTACCAACGTAATTTTGGACCTATAGGGTCACGCGTATAGGATACACTTGGAATAGGAGTATATTAATGAATGATATTTAATTTGATTACTAAAGGTGTTCAGGTATTCAATTAAACAACTGAGATTCAAAATTGACTGACTAGACTCCCAACCGTCCGATTCAAGTGTTGAACCGACTAGTCGGAGTGTCAAGTCAATTGGTATCAATATTGGTTGACTTTGCCTGAACTGGACATGTGAAACGACCATTTCACTTGTGAGATGACCGTTTCACAAAGTGAAATGGCCGTTACACTATGTGAAACGACTGGTTCACCCCCTGAGTCGCCCAGTTTAGTTGTCGATTCATTTGGAACAAGGATTAAATATTGATGTCATAGTTTAGCATTAATCGGCATTGATTACAATTTGATTCAGAACAGGAAACTGCACGAAACGACCGGTTAGCTATGCGAAACGACCAGTTGGCTCTGTGAAACGACCAGTTCGCGTACGTAGGTTCCGAAAAGTTTGTGAATCCAACCCTTTCGACTCCCGCACAGATTAAAACCCTAACCTTGGCCTCTCCTATTAATAGAGGGGTACTGGGACTTCTCAGACACAACAGTTGCACTGACAATTGTTGTGCTCTCTAGTTGTGGTAACCAATAGAGAGCTCGAGCAAGTCCTACCTGATAAAGGAGGGATAGCAAGGGAGAGACAATTGTGGGAGAGCGTATCAACTCTACCAGGTTGACGTTCGAAAGGGACAACTCCTTGTTGGCTCTGGTAGCGCAACGTGGAGTTCTCGGTGGTCCGCGTAGACTTCTCTAGAGGCGGGAGGCTTCTGCTGTTAAGAGAACTCCGTCAACCGCCATCCGTGGAGGCTAGACCAGGAGGCCATTGTTGACGACTGTTGAGTGTTGTTGAAGGAGCATGTTGCTGCCTGAAGAGGAAGCTCACTGCTGCTTGGGGAAGAAGCATGGTATTGCATCAAGAGTTGTCGTTGGACATACTCTGGTACCCGGTATAAGTCTTGTTACCTTCCTTCCTAGATACATTGTTATTCATGCGATCTTGCTATTAAGGAGAATCGGGCTTTAAATCTTTGTTTCCACTGCTATATCTATCACCCCGATTTCCCAACAGTGGTATCAGAGCCACGTCAATTTACGGTATATGGATTTAAATCAATATGATCAGATTTATTTTATTGCATACAATGCGAATATTATACTGGCTAATGTGCATATCTTATTAATTACCACATACGACTCCATAAACTAATATATATATGATATATATGCAATTTACACGTGTCGTCCTAAAACTAGTTTTGATGATGGATGTTTAGCATGGTTATAGCCAATAACCCTAGATCTATGTGTATATGGTTGTAGTTGTTTAATCTTATTTATATCTCGATTTGTATACCGAGCCTCTCTCTCCTTTTCAAATATAAATTAAAGCTCTTATTCCTATTTTCCCTCCAATGTAACTCGAGATTTTCCTTATACTATGTAATAAAAATATGATAGTTTTAATTTATGTTTTGTCGTGAGAAGACGTTCTGCACAAGACGAACAGACCGATTCATGAGACGAACTGATCGAATGGAGGACCATGGAGGACAGACGACAGGAGGATGAACCGATCGACTGGTGGCCCAACCGACCGGATGGAGGAGTCCATACGTCACTTGAACGGAACCTGAAGACCAGACAACCGTTTTAAGAACCCAACCAAGCGTCCAGGAGGCAAGCAGACCGGTTCAAGTGTTGAACCGATCAACTCGGATTGGTTCGAGCACAGATCTTCATCAACAACAGGTTGCATATGATGTGGACCCTAGATGGTAGTAATTCCTTGTGACTCCAAAGAATTACAATAGTAATGGTCATAACCATCACTTGTGTGTTTTATAATTGCATGTTCTCGTTTGTGCTTATAGTATGTACATACTATAAGTATGTGGTGATTGGATATGTATATGTATTTATATATAAAATCTCTCAATACAAATATGAAATCTAAGATGCTTTACATAAGCAGCACACATAAAAGCTTGAACGACTAAGCGTGGGCACCCCAAGGGTGGTGTGGCGTCTATCTTGTGGAAGTGTGGTGGTAATAATGTGAGACTACCAAACGAGGTGCATCATTGTCGTGTTGGATTTTGGGTTAGGCTCAACTGAGTTTACTTAATGGGATCAAGCACCAGAGGCATGCAGATGACTATGGCAAGGAGTTGTGTATATCATCTATCCAAGAATTACATATGATGCAATTGACAAAAGTTGCCTGCCTTAATAATTGACTACGGACGCTGACGTTGGTCGTGTAATAGTTGAATTGTTTTGGATCTTGGCTCATTAGAAGATTGTACGTTGCAATCTTCATAATCGATACATGAGGGTTATCAATTTGAACAAAATAGTGGGAGCGATAATTAATTCAAGGCCTAAGTAATGTCATTAACTTATCAGATCAAACAAATCAAAAATATTTTGAAAAGTTGCAATTTTTCTTTGTAGAATCTAATGGCAAACACAAACACGTTATCATTGTGATCAGTCCTTGAGAAGGAAAAGACGAGATAAATTTCCACAATTGATTAAGGACTGTGACAAGCATTCTCGCCAATGAGCTAAAGTTCTATGTCCTTGAAAGACCAGAGCCAGAGGAACCCGCTCAAAATGCGCCTAAAGCTAAAATAGACGCTTACTTGAAGCATGCCAATGATGTCGCAGACATTGAGTACCTTATGTCATGTTGTATGAACTATGAGTTGCATGAGCAACATGAAAACATAGACATTTAGAGATGGTAATACATCTTAAAGAATTATGTAAAGCAAGAAAGGTATAATGTCTCCAAACCGTAGTGCAAACTGACAAAGGGAGATCCGGTAGAGTGACTTGGATTTCTTTTAGGTCAAGAGTTGGCCACGGATATTGATTCTACAATCGTTGCTTGAATCATATATTCAGTTTATCAAATGCTTGGCATGTTGATCAATGCCAAAGCAAGATATGAAGAAGGACAAATCCTTGATGGTGGTCAGCGGAAGTGAGTCCAAGGGCAAAGGCAAGGCCAAGAATGGTTCTGAGGCTAAACTAAAGTCCAAGTATTCTACACTCAAGATATGGAGAAGGGTAAGTGCAAAGAAATTTGTCTTTTACACTTAAAGGATTAAGGAAAGAAAGTGCCACCACTGTCACCTATCTGGACATTGAAAAGGAACTATCCTCTTTATAGAGGATCTCAGGAAGAAGAAGGATATAAAGATCTCCACTTCATGACATGAAAAGAAGTAAGCTAGAAACTATATGGAGCAAGAGTTGTTGACACCATGGAACAGGACCGACTTCGAGTTGACTTCGACAGGTGTGGAAGTGGAAGTTTGTGGAAACATAAAGGAAACTTCGACGCATTTTTGACAAAAAATAAGCTCAAAATAGTGATTTCATGATGAAAATTTATAGATTTTATCAAGTCTATCTTAAAAACCAAATATATGTCTATATCTAGCCATCCATACATGTTTACATATAAAGAAAAATACAGTCACGTGCAAATGTAAAAGACATCGCCTTAGTGTCAACTTCGACATGCAAGGAAGTGGAAGTTTGTGGAACATGTAAGGAAACCTTTGAGGAAGTTTTGGACTAACACTTCGATGCAAAATAAGCTAAAAGATAGTGAGATTGTGAGGGAATTTGGCATAAAACATCAAATTTTAGTAAACACATACTCCGTCTATAATCTTCTATGTGAAATGTTTAGAACTTAGATTTGTTCTATAAATGTGTTCTGTATCTACAGAAATCTCAATTGGATCATATTCTAGAATTAAAAAACATGAGCTTATTTTCAAATACATCAATTTGTCAAGAGGGGAAAAGTAACGGAGGTGAAATTTTATTAGGTCTACACCAAATTTTGCAAAACTTGTGGAAATCTAGTAGAGGAATAAACTTATCATTGCTCTTTAGTTAGAAACCAAGGAAATAGTCATCTCAATGTGAAGAATGGTTTCCTACAAGTTCTTTATGCTTTCACTAAGTGTGTAATAATAATAACTACAAAGATCATCGAGAAGATGGGAGGCTTTGAGCTAGCTAAGTCAATTTCGTCACCAAGTAGGTTGAATTCATTGACATATGTCAACAAGTAGGCAACATCGATGTCTAGGCAGTTTACTAGGTTTCGACATCGAAAGGCGTAGACATATGTAACATCGAGGATATATCACCAGATGTCAGGATGTTTAGCACCATGGTTGCCACTACAGTTGGAAGTTGTCATTCATGGGCATGTAATAGAATTATTGAATTGCTATTATCTACCTGCCATTGATGAAAACACCATGTATCTTGTATGGACAAGAATTTATGTTTCATGGCAATGTCCTATGTCCCACAAACTATAGGATTAAGAGAGGCATTCTCTCCCCCTCTCCCATGCCCGTGATGGAGGCCGAACATCCGGGAGGGTTGTAAACCAAGACGGCAGCTGGGATTTGAACTCGGGTCCCTTTGTTACGAGACATCGTGCTTGACCACTTGAGCCACTCCTTGTCGGCCTATGTCTCACAAATTATGTTTGATAGTTCTAAAGACAAATATATGTATGACAGATATACTAAATGACTTGATGACTCAAACAATTAATATCTATAGCATTGTCGTCTAGAGCACATAAATGACAAATGTATTTCTAGAATCCATATGATGGTTATTTAGACTCTTTTAGTTATTGAACCAATAGAGACATGCAAGTCTTATTTATTGTGCAATATGACAAAAGCATCTTCACTAGATGAAGTGAGAGTGCGACTATTCTATTAGGGCTCATACATACTGATGTATATAGACCTTTTAGAATACATGCTAAAGGTAGTTGCAAGTACCTCATTATATTTACTAATTCTATCAGTAGATATGGAAGTTTGTATTTAATGAAATACAAGTATAAGATCTCTTGAAGTGTTCAAGGAGATTATGAATGAAGTACATGACCAACTTGGTAAAACTATTAAGATACTTCTATGTGGTCCATGTTGAAATATTTTAAATCAAGAGTTCGAGAACCTTCTAGAGATCGTGATAATGTATCATGATCAACACCACCTGAAACACAATGTTATTGTATCAGAATGAAGAAGGAATCACACTTTGTTAAGTCATAGTGCGATTATCAATAAATCTAGCTAATCTTTCAATTTCCTTTTTGATACATGCTTTACACTAAAACTATATACCGTCTAAAATGGTTTAAAAGACACCATATAAAATATAGCATGGGAAGTGTCCTGATGTGTCTTTTATAGTGATTAGGGGTGAATGCTTATATAAGAAATAGTTTATCGAAAAGTCTTATCCACAAATCACTTAAATGTAATTTTGTTAAAATACTACTCTTATCTCAATCTAACAACAAAGTTGTTTGTCAATCTGGATGGTTGTATTCTTGAAGAGGAACTTAGTTTCAAAGAAATCAATGGGAGTAAAAGTAGAATTTGAAATTTCGAGACAAACAAGAAAACATTGAACCTAAAGAGGTACCGTAGGAAAAAGGAGAATCACAAGTTGTTGTGGAATCTCAAGCTCCTTATGTAACACACAAGACTCGTAGTTCTAGTGGAACACGCCTTGAGCTTGAAAGATTATGACATCTTATGGCTCAAAAGGCGGTGAGTTGATCATATATGATGAGTCAACAACCTATCTGGAAGCTATTGAGGGACCAGAATCTGAAGCATGACTTGAGGCCATAAGATCCAAGATGGAGTCCATGTAAACCAACAAGGTATGACATTGGTGGATCCACCTGAAGGGATCAAACCCAAAGGGTGCCTTGGGTCTTTAGGAAGAAGACCAACATGGAAGGATAGATCGGTTGCAAAGAGTTTCAAGCAAGTTCAAGGTGTTGAACATGATGAAGTCTTTCACAAATTACCATGGTTAAATCCTTCATGATCATGCTTGTTGTTGCAGCTTGTTATTACTAATGAGATTTGACATATGGATGTTAAAACCGCATTCCTTAACTAGAATAATTACGAGAATGTGTATGTGACACAGCCTAAAAGTTTTATAAATCCAATAATGCAAATAAAGTCTATAAGCTACAAAGGTCAATCTGTGGATTGAAGCAAGCATCTCAGAGCTGGATTCTTCTATTTGACAAGACAGTTAAAGGGTTTGACTTGAGTCAAAATGAAGATGGAATCTGTGATTACAAAAGATTTAATGGGAGCATATTTATATTCCACATAATGGGGAATATCGTCTTTATCCTACAAATGTTGAAACCTGCCAAGGAAGCACCTTCTCTATGAAGGGTTTAGGCGAAGCATCCTATGTGATAGGAATTGAGATCTATAGATGGATCTGAAAAGTTTCTCAACCTAAGAAAGAGCACATACATTGGCAAGATGTCGAAGGGGTTTAGCATGCAGGTTCAATGAGAGTGATACATGGAGTTAGTCTCTCAGGAGCCTAGTGTTCCAGTTCTTATGAAGAACAAGAACGTATGAATAGATGCCACATGTGTTCGCAATTGGATCTATCATGTATGTACTCATCACGTTATCGCATATGTATTGGACAAGATGAGAGGATACATATACTTATATAGCAATCTCGCATGTATTTGACATGACGAGAGAGAGTATCGTCAGATCCCAGTGAAAGTCAGTGGACTACCATAAAGAATATCCTTAAGAACTTGAGAAGCACTGAAAGGATCGATTTCTTGATTATGATAATAAGGAAGAGTTGGATGTAAAAGTTACACCGATGCAAGCTTCCAAAATGACAAATAAAATTCATGGTCGCAATCTAATTTAATGTTTGACCTTAAAATAGAATTGTAAGCTGGAAGAGTTCAAAGTAAGAGACAATTGTTTAGATCTACAATAGAAGTCGAGTATCTTGGTGTTATGTGGACAGAAGTAGATATTATATGGATCTAGAAGTTCATAGAGATGAACTTATGGGAGGTTCCAACCATTGATGACACAGTAGAAAAACTGATGACAACAATGGAGCTATTAGTTACGCAAGGAATCTCAAATAGTATATTACGGCACTTCCATCTCATGTGAAAAGTCGCACAGCGAAGAGATGTGAAACTTGCAGAATACCGACTTGAAGCAAACGTTGCTAAACCTGCTATAAAAGCGCTTGGGCGGCAGAAACATGATGGACATGTTAAGATCACTTGGAATAAGATTTGTGGGTGACTGGCTCTAAGTACAAGTGGGAGTCTGTTGGTATGTATGCCCAGAGAGTCAATCATATGATGATTAGAATGTGGTATTAAATACCTTATTATCTGTCTATTATGTTTGTCTCGGCATGAGATGATGACACAAACATAGTAGATGTCTAAAGAATGATGTTACTCGATGACGTATGTCTTCAAATCATACGAATGTTAAGCGTATGTACATTCTTGTTATGTCCCTAGTCGGATATTATTGTGAAGCAAAATAAACAACAGTAATACATAAGACTAGAGTGTGTGTTGACTGGTGACAGAATCTCATTAGTCATCATATGTAATATCAAGTCAAGCACACAGGTACATGTTAGAGAACGGTGTATCGGACACACCCACCATGAGAGTGATATATGGAGACCATAGAATGGTAGTTAGAATCAGCTCTCATAGTGATAGTAGTGATTGTGGTTCTTAGACCTGAAGTCACTACATTCAATACATCCTGTTCATCTACTTTGACATCATCCACCATGATCTTGAATAACGTTTGCCATAAAGGTGGTGCTTGGGTGCATTGTGACACATGGGGATAGAATGTGAATGATGTAGATGGAATTTGTCCCTCCTACAGGAGAATGATATTCAGGGCCTCTTGATAAGGGAGACTGAGAAATGTATGGCCATACTCATATGACTCAATATGTGATATGTGAGCTCACGTGCATCTCACAGAGTCTGCTCTAGTTCAAGGAACATGGATCGAGCATTGAGAGGATGATGATTCCATACCTCGAGTTCAATCTGGATATCAGCGATAAAGGAACTATACAATCACGATAACACTGATCACAGATTATAGGTTGAAGTTGTTCTCCAACTTTCAGAATTACTTGGGTAACAATGATGTGTTGCTAGATATTGTTCATTGCTTGTGATGTCATAAGTTAGTTATGGACATTCACTGCCAACGTAATTTTAGACCTATAGGTTCACATGCATAGGATGCACTTAGAATAGGAGTATATTCATGAATGATATTTAATTTGATTATTAAATGTGTTCAGGTATTCAATTAAACAAATGAGGTTCAAAATTGACTGATTGGACTCCCAACCGTCTGGTTCAAGTGTTGAACCGTCCAGTTGGAGTGTCAGGTCAATTTGGAATCAATATTGGTTGAACTTTGCCTGAACTAGACATGTGAAATGACAGGTTCAGTTGCCAATTCGATTGGAAAAAGGATTGATGTTGATGTCATGTTTAGCATTAATCGGGCATTAATTACTAATTTGATTCAGAACAGAAAACTGCACGAAGCAACCGGTTCATTATGCAAAATGACTGGTTCGCTCACAAAATGACCAGTTGGCTATGTGAAACGACTGTTTGCCGGGCGCAGCTTCCGAAAAATTCGTGAATCCGACCCTTTCGACTCCCGCACAGATTGGGAACTCTGACTATGCCTCCTATAAATAAAGGTCTACTGGGGGCTTCTCAGACACAACAATTGCTCTATCAATTGTTGTTCTCTCTGGTTGTAGTAATCAATAGAGAGCCCGAGCAAGTCCTACCCGATAAGGGAGGGATAGCAAGGGAGAGACAATTGTGGGAGAGTGTATCAACTCTAGCAGGTTGCGTTCAAAATGGACAACTCATTGTTGGCTCTAGTAGCGCAACGTGGAGTTCCTGGTGGTCCGCGTGGACTTCTCTAGAGGCGGGAGGCTTCTGCTACAAGGAGAACTCCGTCAACCACCGTCCGTAGTAGCCAGACCAGGAGGTCGTTGTTGACGATTGTTCGAGTGTTGCTGAAGGAGCATGTTGCTGCCTAAAGAAGAAGCTCGTTGTTGTTTGGAGAAGAAGCACGGTACTGCATCAAGAGTCGTCGATGGACTTGCTCTAGGATCAGGTACAACTCATGTTACCTTCCTTCCTAGATACATTGTTGTTCACGCAATCTTGTTGTTAAGGGGAACGGGCTTTAAATCTTAGTTTTCGCTGCCTATATCTGTCACCCCGATTTCCCAACAACTATTACTGCTTTCTTTGCTGAAATAAAAACACAATTTGAAAGCCCATAAAATTCTTTCAGACTAATATGGCTCTCAAATTTGTGCAACATTCGGTAGGTGACTTTTGTTAAAATCTAGATGCCATTTATAAGACCTCGTGTTCTTACACACCACAACATGACAGTGCTGAAAGGAAAAATCGTCATCTTCTGGAGTTTGCTCGGCCGATTCTACTTCATTACTACGCTCCTAAGATTTATTAGGTTGAGATAGTTTGTATTGTTTGTTTTCTAATAAATATGATGCCTCGTTGGTTCTGAACAACCGAGTATCATACGGTATTTTGTACCCAAATTTACCTTGGTTTTCTGTTCCTCTCAATTTTTAGTAGTACCTACTTTGTTCGAAATCTTTGGTCTGGATTGGCAAAACTTGACCCACACTCTACAAAATGTATCTTCTTGGCATACTCCAGAACTCAAAAAGGGTATAGATCATATGACCCATCTACTAAATAGTGGTTTGTGAGTGTGGATGTGGTCTCTTTCCAATTGCCCTTTACTTTTCTGAAATGGGTTCGACTCCATCTACACATTTTCTAGTTGATACCCTCTTCCTATTTAAGTTGAGCTAGAATCATAGGGCCATACTACTATTCATTCTCCACAAGGTTATCAGAACCGAACTGGTGAGTGAACCAGTGAGGCTTCCGGTTCCCGGTTCACTGGTTGAACCAGTTCAAACGGTGATGTCAGCATGACACCATAAATTATTTTTATAACTTTATAATATGTGAAAAGTCAAGGAAAAAGAAAGCAAATCTAGGAGTATCAAAAGCTAGCATGGACATAACAATAATTCAATTAGGAAGTGCATTTCTTATGTCAATTTATCAAGTAATCAAATAAACTTTCATTAACACGAGGCAATACCACAGTAGAATTGGCATAAGGATATTGGAAACCTTATAGGAAAATAAATATAGACAATAGCACTAGGTTTTTGTATAGTCACTGACCTGGCTGGACGGTTGGAGTATGCTAAAGAATGAGAAAAGGTAGGTAGAATATTTTAACTATATGGAAACATTACTAGGGGAACATATGAAGAAAAAGAGAGGCACTGGAGCAATTGCAAGAGGATCAATACAACAAAAAAGGCAGCAGCAAGTAGCAACAAAAGCAGAAGCAAATTATTGAAATGACATGAAAAGGAGGATAAGGAGGAGGAAGAATAGGGGAAAGGGAGGAGGGTAGCATGTACCCGCAGAAATAGCAAAAACTTCAACAAATCACTGGTCAGTTAAACTCGATCGGTTCAGTAAAAACTGGGCCGATTCACTGGTTCACTGGTTCACCGGTTCAACCGGTGGTTGACCAGTTCTTGACTGGTTCTAAGGGATTTCCAGGTTTGGACCAAACCAAACCAGTACAGGCACCGGTTCCTGGTTCAACTGGTTGTACCGGCCGGTTTGGTTCGATTTTGATAACCATGATTCTCCACCAGTGTTCAGAAAATCGGTCTAATCGGCCAAATAATCGGTTTTGAGGGTCTACCGCTCCGAATATGAATAATCGGCCTATAATCGGCCGTTCGGGGGTATAATCAGCCGATTAATCGGTGATTTTCAAAATCAAATGCTAGTAATAATTTTTTTTTACATTAATTTTTTCTAATACTACTATTGGTCATTACAATTACATTCTCTTCTTCCACTTTACATATTTGGTTTTCTCCTCATATTTTCTCAATAAGTTTATAGTTAATGTTTATTGAACTGATCCTTATTGTTGATGTTTTCTTCTCTAATTTCATCAATGTTTCTAATTACTTCTTAATGCAATATTAGTCTATGACTTATCAATGTTTCTAATTACTTATCAATGTTTCTTCTCTAATTTCATCAATGTTTCAAGTTACTTATTAATGCAATATTAGTTTATTACTTATCAATGTTTCTAATTACTTATTAATGCAATATTAGTCTATGACTTATCAATATTTCTAATTACTTATTAATGCAATATTAGTCTATTACTTATCAATGTTTATAATTGTTTATTAATGTGATATTAGTCTATGACTTATCAATGTTTGTAATTACTTATCAATGTTTTCTTCTCTAATTTCATCAATGTTTCTAACTACTTATGAATTCAATATTAGTCTATTAATTATAAATGTTTCTAATTACTTATCATTGTCATTATTATATGGTCAATATATAATTTACATATATTTATGATTAATATTTTAAACAAAATCAAAACTGATTAAAATTGAATATTCTCCCGCTTATACTCCTGCATACTGTATATACTCTATTCGGTATCCTCTCTGCCCGTACACCGATTATCGCTTTTCAGAACACTGTTCTCCACCATTCAAGGTATATCACTGACGTCACAAAACTGCAACTGCCTCAATGGCCCCTCAATCTTCCAATCCTCTACCTTAGTTGGCTATTCAAAACACCAATTAAGTAATTTCTAAATTGTATCTTCGAATTGGTTCGCATAAAGGAGTGTGCTCTTGTACTTTACAGCCTATCAGCAATTTTTGTTATCATGCTAACCTGGGCACCAACTTTACCCGCTTCACTTCTACTCTCCCTGTAGTATTTGTGCCTAAATTTGCAGTTGAAGCTCTGCAACATCTGACCTCGCGCCATGCCATGGAAGCTGAAATGAGCAATCCTAATAATCGGCTAGGAAGCACGGACACTTCCCGGGAGGTGTCGTGGTCGTGTCTGCCGCGTGTCGGATGCGGATACGTCGTGGACACGGATGGACACGCGGTGGACACGGCCCGGAGTGTCCAACTTTTTTTTGAAGAGTTTTTGGCTTGGACACGGCTAGGACACGGCTGGGACACGGCTGACCCAGCCCAGCCACATCCAGGTCCAGTTATGTTAGGAAAAAAGACTAAACCCGTCCCTGTTCCCTAACCCACCGATATTTGCTCCCCTTCTCCTCAATTTGACTCCAAATTTTCGTTGTTTTCTTACTGTAATCCTGCCCCTCTATCAATCTATGCCCAATTTTTCTAATAAGTCTTTTTATTCTGTTTTGTTATAATGTTAACAATAATTGATGTTGTTGGTTCAGTTATGTTATACAAATCTGTAGTATTTACTGTATTTAATCATACATCATTCTGAGTTGGATTTCTTTATTGTTGAATTGGTCTAATTATTGTTTATTTATTGTTCAAAAGTCATTGCGTTATGATTTAAATTGACAATTTGCTTTAATTGATTGGAAGCATGGACATGAATGTGTTTACATAAATTTATAAATATCACTAGGCCATGCTTGTTGTATCTAATGGGTTTTTCTTATTTGGATGAATGTGTTTGATGGATGATTGTATGTCTTTTAAGTAAATGAAATGCAAACTCCACAATTAAATTTCTATAATAGAATGTGTTTATACATCAATAATGTATACATATATATGTGGAAAAAACAATTTACCGTGTCTGGCCCCGTGTCCGTGTCCTACGTTTTTAAAAATTGCCGTGTCCCGTGTCTGTATCCGTGTCTGTGTCCGTGTCTGTGCTTCCTAGATAATCGGCATAGCTAAAATTTAGTTGATTATTCTCTTGCTGACATCTAATTGGAATATGGGATGCGATGGTTTTTTTACGGTCAAATACCATCCCGATGGCACAGTCCTCAAAGCTCGTGTGGTTGCAAAAGATATACACAGACCTATGGAGTTGACTACTCAGAAACATTTTCTCCTATAGAGGTCTTAATTCAATTTGTGTGCTTATTTTGATTGTAGCCAAATATGGAGATCTGAATGAAGAAGTGTATATGGAGCAACCTCCTAGATTTGTTGTTTAGAGAGATTGTTCTAAGGTTTCCCAACTAAGAAAAGCAATTTATGGTCTGAAACAAAGCCCACGAGCATGGTTTGATAAACATAGTCGTATTCTTGTTGAATTTGACTTAGTCATCTTCTTGCTAAATTTGACTTTAGATGCTCTCATTCGTACCATTCGGTGTTCAAAAAAAAAATTGATGTTGGGCTAGTGATTCTGATTGAGCATGGGGACGATATAACTCATCTAGTAGTGATCATGATGGTATTCAAGCTACTTAGTGTCTGGAAAAACACTTCATCACTAAAGATCTAGGTAAACTTCGATAGTTTCTGGATATTGAAGTATCACATTCTTCCTCTAAAGTTTTTCTATCCCAACGCAAGTATGTACTTGATCTCTTGCAAGAAATGGGCAGGTTGGGAGCTAATACGATCGAGGATGATGACTCCTCTCCTCCATATTTTGATAACAAGCAATATAAGAGACTAGGTAAACTCATTTACTTAACTGTTAGAAGAGCTGATATCACATCTATAGTTGGACCTGTCAGTAATTATCTAAACAAACCTCGACAATGTCATTACCATGTTGTCTACCATACTATCAAAAACTTAAAAGACTCTCCTAGAAAAGGTCTTCTATGTAGACGACACGGACACGGCAAAATTACTAGCTATTCTGACTTTGTTGGCAGCAGACCTGGTCGCAATTTCACTTCTGATTATAGCAATTTTCTAGTAGGAAATCTTGTTACCTCGCGTAGAAAAAAAATTATTGCACAATCTAGCGTTGAAGTTGAGTATCAAGCCATGGCTCATACCACTTGCAAATTGATGTAGGTTCAAGGTCTTCTGAAAGAATTTGATATCTATGATTCTGAACCTATCCCAATGCTCTGTGATAATAAAGCTTCAATCTTCATTGCTAGCAATCCTACATTCCATGAACATACCAAATACTTGAGATCGATTGTCACTTTGTAAGAATTCAGACCTGTATCCACTCCTTACATCAGGAATGAGGATCAACTTGTTGACATTTTCACAAAACTACTACCGAAGGCAAGATTTATTGCCATGGTGGACAAGTTGGGCATATGAGACATCTATGCTCCAGCTTGAGGGAAAGTTTTAATATATTTAGTGTTTTGTGTTATTTCTTGTTATACTGTGTTATCTGTGTTTACTCTCGTTGTTTATCCCATATTGTTGAGTTTTGTATTTGTCCTCCTTTATAATCCTATATAGGAGAGGACATGTAACTGTTTTATCATGTCAAAATATTCTTATTGATTCACATCTACTATGCCAAAACAAAGCCTAGGGGTCACTATTATCGCTGAGTTGACTTAATCGTCAAGCAATGTGAATATGATGCAAAAGCAATCTTACTAATTGGAGTTGGCATCTTAACTTTAACAATTAGAAACAAAATCCTTGGCAATACTCGAACTAGCCAATATACAGGAAATATCCCCCATTTACATAAAACTTGTTCTCTATTTCAGTCTCATAAAGCTCGAGCACAAGACATATATGCTACATATAAATAAAAAATCAAAACATAGATATCCGGCATCATAGAAACTAATGAAACATATCAAAGATAGAGCCAACTCAAAATTACTTCGTCCTAGAAATAGAATATGTAATCACATTTGTGATGCTTGAAGGTGATTAAATACTTGAAACCATGGTACTAAATGTCCTCGACATGGGGCGAAATTTTGCCGAAAATGTCCTATGTCGACGGCCGGCGACGTCGAATCCACGTAAACATCCTTATTCCACAATATCCACGACATTTCATCAAAGTTGTCGACATTTTTCCATATGTCGATGAAGTTGACCCAAATCCATTCAAAAATTCCACAATGTCCTCGAAATCTGTCGAAGTCGTCGAAGTTGGCGACATTCTTCTGGTGTTTTGTGGAGTTTGTTGTGTGAGGGGGAAAAGTGTTGGAGCTTGAGGTAAGATGATTTTGATGTTATTTTTTACTATTCTAAGCTAACAGTAATAGATTGACCCCCTCTCTACTAAATCTACCACAGATTTACACCATTTTTATGTAGTTTGTTTAGTGTCACAAACTTTATATATGGAAGCACTTTGTAGTTCGGAGACGACTGTATGTAATCGTGTATTTATCTACATATGTAAACCTATATGGATGGCTATATGTAGACATATATTGTGTTTTTTTTAGTTAGATTTGATGAAATCTATCAAATTTCATCACAAAATGACTATTTTTAGCTTAATTTTTGCTGAAGTTGCGTCGAAGTTTGGTTGTAAAAATCCTTGACATTTCCTCAACATTTCCACAAACTTCCACGTTCGCACCTATCGAAGTCGGCTCGAAGTCGAAATCTTGTTCCATGCTTGAAACTTTACAAATGCAACACGCCATGAGCAAGTTACCCACCTATATGCGCTTAGGCAACACCACCATGAGCAAGGCACCCACCTATTTGCACAACACCTAATATAATTCACCTTGTTATGTTACAGGCACCTGATCTAGTAAATGACGCTTACATTGTTTTATGTTGCCTCGACGGTCATGCTCAACAGGATGAGGATTCAATTGTTCCTACCTTTATGCATGTTGGCTTGTTTGACTCAATTTATCACTTTATCCATTTTAATCGTTGACATCATGGAACTAATCAAGATTTATTTAGTTACATCGGCCACTTTCTAGACATTAAATGTTGGAACTATATCGTGGTAAGCAAACTAGACAAATATAATTATTTAAATTCGATTATCAGGCGATCCTTAAAGTGAATTATTTTCCGAAATGCTTGTAACGGGTGAACGTTGTAATTGTAACAATATCAAAAATGTGACTAGAAGGATATTCCCAGATCAAGAGCTCATATAGAATAGTGGATCTAATCAAATAACAGGCTTAAAGTTTTTAACCATATAATGGTAGCAGCTTTTTATACATAAGCATTTTATATGGAAAAAGAAACATATGGATGCTTCATTCAATAAACCAAATTCTAAAAATATGATTTTCAAACATAAACAAGCCAAGTTCACCAATTACCATATAAATCAAGACATATTTACCGAAACCTTATAAACCTATTGGCGATATGCAAAATAAATTCAACCCTAACTTGCAAAAATGTTTGTGCAGAAGGTCATTAGAGAACAATCCTTTATATCACAAATGCAAATCCCTCCTATATATAGGAGAGGGGGACACAATTACAGACTTGACCAAACCCTAATGGGCCACTACTCCAGACCATATAACATTAGACCCATTTACTTCATATAGTATTACTATCTGTAACAGTTTGCAATTTGCTTACAACTCAATATAAATCCATTCTAGTATGTACTTATGTATATCATGACCTTCTGGTAACAAAGCAAGATAAAGTTCCTTAATCTTTAAATATCCTCAAAAACCAAACATTTTTTCTCATTCAGCATTGTAAATATGATATTCATGTTGCAGTTAGGGTGGTAGATGGATTCGTGTATACCCAATTATTGATAATCAAAAACCTCGTGTTACCTGTTTATCCACTATCTCATCGCTCAAATGGGTAGGTATAATGGTATAATATCCATCCATACCATTAAGTGCTAAATAGATGGTATAATTAGCAATTTACACAATTATATAGAACTGATCAATGATTAAATTCTAGTGACACATGTTAGCATCATCTGACCGTGGACATTTCTTCAAAACCTTCCTGCCAATGGCACATGCAAGTAAGACTCTGCCAGCAGTTAGGGTGGTAGATGGATTCGTGTATACCCAATTATTGATAATCAAAAACCTCGTGTTAACTGTTTATCCACTATCTCATCGCTCAAATGGGTAGGTATAATGGTATAATATCCATCCATACCATTAAGTGCTAAATAGATGGTATAATTAGCAATTTACACAATTATATAGAACTGATCAATGATTAAATTCTAGTGACACATGTTAGCATCATCTGACCGTGGACATTTCTTCAAAACCTTCCTGCCAATGGCACATGCAAGTAAGACTCTGCCATCCTACCACGGTGCCACTCAGCCATTGCCCTCATCATACTTGGACGAATTTGGTTTGGATCCTTGCCTTTACAATATAGGCACTTTTCCATGCAGCAGAGAACAATGGTGCTTCTTTCTAAACTCTAAGCAATGTGGCCTCAGTTACTCATTCTTTTTTACAGGATGAAGCTAGAGGTATCATTGTGATGCTTGGGTGACGAGTGTAAATAATAATTGGCCCCACATACATAAGTTAATGGCAACAGCAATGATCCATTTCCTTGTCGAACAAAAAAAATGATTCCCTTGTTAAAACAAAGGCGTTCAATATTTTTTACCATCATATGGAGGTTCATAATGTAGAGAGTCCAAGATTTTTGGACATTGAGTATCTCTAGTTGAAGCAGTGAATTCCATCATCTAAATGATCAATAAATTATATGATAACTTTGTTGGTTGGTGTTGTATCAGCCTTTGATCATATCTTTCACCATGCAGTCAAAGGAATGGTTTAATCATATTGGTTTCATTTACACAAGCGTTTGCTTTCTCAATTGTTCCCAATAAATGCTTTCTTATATCAGTACCAATGGTTTCATGACACAATAGGCTTGAAATTTCATACCCCAGTTCTTTGGCTATAGTTAATGCGAAGGATCACCCTCAGCCTCTTGGTTATTAATACGGCAATACTCATTATATGAATCATGTCAATAGATGATCTCACCTTTCAATACCAAACAACAAACTACATACTTGAAAGACCTTTTTAGTTATTGGGATTCCATACGGACCTTTCACAAGCTCCCAGTTCTAATGCAAATTTATGTAATCGTGAAATCTTGGTGATGGAAAAGAAAATATTTACATTAAGGGCCAAATGAAATATCAAATCACAAAATCATCAACTGATCGAGACAAATTATGAATTACACGGAATGTGGTCCAAATCTGAGTCCACAAGGTACGTATAATCGATGAGGCAAACATCCAGTGGCGGAGCCATACGGGGGGTGAGAGGAGGCCACGCCCCCCCAAATATTTTGATACTTATGTTTTCGCACAAATACATATAGTTTTTATTGTAATATATACGTTTTCGCAAATATATAGAACACAAAATGGTACATAGCTCAGTGGCATTGGCTCTCTATGAGCACTCATAGCTCAGTGGCGTTGGCTCTCTATGAGCACTCTAGTGTCGCAGGTTCAACCCCCTCTCACTATATTTAGTCACGATTTTTGTTTACAAAGATAAGAATAAAACTTTGATATATTTCATACAAGTCCCTGCAACTTGGCATAACTTCTCATGTAATATGTGAACCAAGTCCCTGCAACTTGACACAACTCGTACTACATAGAAAATGTGAACAAGTCCTAATATTTGATACAATTTTTTCAGCCACCGATTTTTGTTTTCAAAGACAAGAATAAAACTTTGATATATTTCATACGAGTCCCTACAACTTGGCATAACTTCTCCTGTAATATGTGAACCAAGCCCTGCAAGTTGACACAACTTGTTGTACTACATAGAAAATGTGAACAAGTCCTAATAATTTGTCACAATTTTTTGTATATTTCGTACAAGAATAAAATTTGTTTTTTAAGATACGAATAAATTTGTATATAGTTCGTACATGTGTCTGTAACATGGCACAACTTCTCATGTATATGTACTTGGCACAACTCCTTTGCTGTATAGAAAATGTGAATGAGTCTAATAATTTTCCACAATTTCCAGAGACATCATATTTAGCAGAGTCATTTTTTAACATAAGTATAAAATTTTGAAGTATTTTGTATTAAGTCCCTGCAACATGGCACACTTCTTGTGTAATATGTAAGAAGCCCCTGCAATTTAACACAACTCCTTGTACTAAATCGAAAATGTGAACGAGTCCTGATTATCTGGCAAAATTTCTTGTATTACATAGAAAATGTGAGCAAGTCCTAACAACATGGCTCAAATGAAATCTATGTATTTTATAAAAAATTTATTAGTGTCGCTTATTTTTATAATTATTTTGAATCAAGCCTGAAGCAGAGTATTGAAACAAATTATGCAAATATATTAGAGAACCTCTAACTTTTTTTGTTTACCGGTTTTCTTATTTTATTTTTATTCATAATTTTATCAATAATCTATTATATTGGCAACAAAAGTAAACTCCCTATAAGCTAGAAAAGTTGAAATGACCTTTTGTGTTCGTTGATTCTTTGAAGAAGTTTTACTTTGATATTGATCTAGATAACCCCTGAGCCGAATATGAGGGTCTTGAAAACAAAACTAAAGAGACACAAGTGGTACCTTCAATTTTATTAGATTGTTGAGTGTCACCTTTTTATCCATTTGATTAATATTCGATTGTCGAGTATCTAACTTCTTGCGATATCATGTTTAATTTTTTTCCAATATAAAATCCTTGTGACAACCTAATTTTAGATATAAGTTCAAAAAATGATATAGAAAAACCCAATGAGTTAACAAATTATTTTGGAGATTTGTTAGAGTGTCTAGTTATTTTTTTATCAAGTTACTTTATTGATTTTACCTTTCATGACTGTAATGTGAGATTCGACATTTTTTGAAAAATATCTAACAATATTTTTCAACTTATCAAACACATCCTTTACAATAAAAATATTTAAAATAAAACTTGTATTTAGGTTATTGTATTTCAAAATAATCAAAACAAAATAGGATTATTTCATTGTTAATTTGATTTTTGTTAGTTAAAATTTCTATAATATCTACAAACTGGAGAAAAAAATCTTGCTTCATTCATTCAAAATGCAACATGATTTTATTGTGCTCTGTCATTATGTTAACTGTTTATTTCACTTTTGAGTTAATCATAAAAGATATATGCATTTTATCATGAACTTGAAAACTTATCATAAATGTACTACAATAACATGATTTTTATCATTTTAGAACGTTCATTGATGCATTGCCCCCACCCACCCAATATTGAAATCATGACTCCGGCCATGCAAACATCTACTAGCAAAAAGGACATCATGATCTCCAAGAGTAAAAATCATCTTGGAACCTAAAAAATAGAACATCCAGAAGGGTGGTAAATCAAGGCGGCAGCTGAGATTTGAACCCGGGCTTAGGGCTAGTCTCGGGAATGCTTACGGACATAGAAATTAGTAATTTGGGGTGTCCACTTATTATGAAAGGGGAGATACTGATACGAATTGAGAAATAGCAAGCTGTGTCACTTCCTAAGCTTCAGAAAAGAACCCAATGGCAGCAATATACTGACTACTACCGGCGGTGATAGGTGATCAACGACTCACGAGGTTAGTAGAACTACAATTGAGTGCTCAGTACCTTCCAATCCAGAAGGAAAGCGAGGCACCAAGGACCTTTGCAGAGAAGACGCATAGCACGGCAGGAAGGAACCCAAAGAGCAGTGACGCCCCGGCCTCCATGAAGACGGCGCTGGGAAGGCACAGTGCTATGGAAGCAGTATGGGCAAGCAAGTAGGCTGGAGCTGCCCAGAGTCCAAGCTTCGCCTCCAATCGGCGGAAAAAACCCAGCGCCACCTCCTGATCCCACCCGAGGTACCTCCTTCCAACCCCTACCAGCACCCCAACTACAGCAACCGCAACGGCGAAGCGGACCAAACCCTTTATCTTTGTCGACATTGTTCAGCCCAAAACTTTGTTTGTCTGGTCGTCTCCCGCCTCCAGCCGGCTTCAGCTAGCCACGGCCGCTGCTTCTCCACTGATCCCGGCAGCGTCAAGGTTGACGGCACGGCTAAAGTACAGCGACTGGGCGGACTTCCTCATTAATTGCGACGCGCTGTGGGCAGTTCCTATTGGTGAAGACACGCACTTTTGGGGACCAATGACAAATTATATAAGCACGAGACAAAAGAAAAACTGCCTCCTAATGTCATCCGGCTCTGGCATGCTTTTGGAGGGAGGGGGACTCAAAAAAACTGCCTGAATACGTGATAATACGATTATACAAACAAAAAACTATTATAAAATGTTATATAAATTGCGTGTGGCTTAACAGAAGAAGAAAAAATCCATTATGAGTGAGTTTTACATATGAGTCGGAACGCAATATTCACCATGTCATCCTTGTGCATGTTATAATTGTAAACTACAATCCTTTAGTTATATTTCAAGAAAAATCTAAACACTACTAAGAATAAAACTTTAGGCTCCATCAGGAGGAAAGGCGTGGTTCCAAATGAAAGTTCCGCTACACGGAAATCAACCACCATTTTGAATTGGAATGTAAATATGAAACTCCAATGTCCAAATATTACAGAAGAACTAGTGGCGGAGCCAAGAGTGGGTGAGGCACCAGTATAATGACACATTTTTTTATAATATACAAAACTTCTTGCTATATAACAAAATGATATCATTTTATAAGAATAATCAATATGTGTGTATGTATATGTTAATATTTAGATTGGCAAACATGAAAATTGCACTTCTCAAATTAACATTTTAACATATAAATCTTTTGCAAGCTGAAACAAATGAACATAGATGTGCAAGTTTTTTTAGTTTGTGCTCATCATAAGCATGGAACTCATGATAGGATTAAGAGGATAAACACAACAAAAACATTGTGTTGTGTAGACATAACAACAAGTTTGACTAGTTTGTCCCTGATTTATTGAAGTTTTAGAATCATTTTTCCATCACAAGATAAAATCTTGATTCAAGATCAATCATATGTAGTCAAGCGTCACTTTCAAAGGCAATCCCTATTCCATTTGCTATCTTCTGTGTGCCTAGACATAAGAGAAATGAATAATCGATTATCATTCAATAGGGCTTGGTAATTTTAATTTTCTATATTATAAGGACTAGACGGTCCACATACATGATCGTCAAGTCTCTTTTTGTCCTTCCAATAACTAAACCCAACACTAAGAAATGATTTACCGGTGTGAGAAGAGAAAATAAAAAAACTAAAGAAACCATATTTCGCAATACCATATCTCAACTAATTGCAATGCCCATCAAACCAAATTTGGTACTAATCAGCGCCTCTTAGATCCAAATGTTGCCCATGGAAATCATGTTGATGTGATTGATATGTACATTATTAAATATTATTTTCCGACTACGACGTGCACATCATGGCGGTAATGCGAAATTTGGGGTTCAATTGCAGGATCTGATATTATATCTTCGATTTTAAAATTACGACCATCACTAGCTCTTTGAAAATCATGTCGAGGAGTCGGTCTAACATTACCCAATATACTACTAGATCCATGTTCTTTTTCACCAACCGGTAGTTCAATCAAAATGTTTTTCATGATTAGACTTTTATCCATCTTGTTTGATGCCTATTTGAATGAATATAACATGTTGGGCGATCAATTAATTATCCAATATAAGTCAACCAACTGAACAAACATGAAAAGTAAGCTAATCCATTGCTCCAAACATGTTACTTCGACGTTCTCACCTAATAAAAATAAGATAAAGTGTTAAAAGAAAAAAAAGGCCTTCACCAATTTCATCACAAGTTATCAGACGCCAATGAACATTGAAACAAAAAGACCAATATACCATGACTCGTTGTATTAGAAATAATAATTGTTACCGTATGACCAGTAGAAAGTGTAAAAACAAAAGAAGGACATATTCTGATTCGGTCGTGACGCAGCGCTCGTTGCCGTTCCAGAAATTACGGTCTCCGAAACTTTGCTCTCCCAACCCGGGGTTGCCAACCATGATTCCATTTGTCTTCTAACTGTCGTTTGAGGCAACCCAGCACACGACTTTGCTCTCGCAACCGGAGTTGCCATGCGATGAATTCATATCATAGCTTCGGCAGGTAGGAAACTGTCGGAACCTTTTTTATTTCGATCTAATTAGAGAAGGACTAGGGTTTAAGGAACTATCAAACTAACTAGTATACGTGTTCCAACAACACGGACACTGTTTTTCCTTCGAAAGTTGGGTGAGGCCCGTGCCTCACGGTGCCTCTGAGTGGGCATTGTTGTTAGTTTCGGAGAACATGCCCATTCGTTCCTTTTACAAAAGTTTCAGCCTTGGTTTCCAATGTCTTTTTTTCATTCATTGCCTCAAGCTTGTTGCTACCAACAAGGATGGTAGGATCCTTTTCTAGATAGAGGCAATGTGCAATAGCATGATTGATGTTGTTGAATCGTTTCCCTTGATCTTTTCGAAAAATCAACTTGAAGAAAGGTTAGGAAGAGTTGTTATCCATGTTGTCTTCAATAGAATTGCTAGAGGAAGAAGAAAATGCAACATAGGGTAACACATATTGATAGAATTCATGATTATAGATATTTTAGTTGTTTGGTTAATTTTTCAATGCAATGTTATTTTTGAAACAATATCCCTTTAGTTAGATATTAAGAGATAAAGTTGCACCTCGTATCTTCCAATACATGACAATAACATTGACATTCCATACCAAATTTTGTAAGACATACTTAGAAGAATTCATTGCTGGAATTTTAGAGGAAAGAAACATAAATAGAGTTAGGGGCAACGACATATAGATATTGTTCAGTCAAGTGGGGCACATCAATAGGATACCAACATATTTGGTAGGACAGAACAACTATTTCCTTATAAAATGAATGATTATTTACATTATCTACTATGTAATTAGTAATCTTAGATAGGGCACATGCCAACCTAGGGCATAACAAGGCTCTACCATAGGTTAGGGGTATATTTCCAGTAGCAAGAAATCTCTAATAACACAAAGATAAGACTTGTTGCTATCCATGTCTCACATATAAGAATTTGTTAGGATTAATTGTCTTCAACTTCCATATGAGCATGGAGTTCCTTGTTAGAAATTAATTGTAGCCAAAGTTGGATTCATTAGGGTCTCTTCTATGTTCAAATATCTTTCCACGTATCATAAGCAAAAGACAATTTAATAAGTGTGCATCTTGTGGTGTATTAGTAAGCTTATCTATTTATATAAATAAAATGAAGTTTTCATAACAAAGATTTCATTCTTCACAAGTGATAGTGGTATGTAGTTTCATGCTAGCATTTAAAAATAAGTAGAATAGGAAAGGATATGATATGATATATATAAAAAATAGCTCCATTCTACATGGTAAAGTATCAATAATGACCTTACATATGTACTGATCGCAAAGTCGAGGTTAAATATGTTTAGAAATTACTTCTTCACTTTAGTCTACCTATCATAAACTATGAGTGTGTATCATCACACATGATTCCTTTATATAACCTTTAGTAGCTTTGAGAGTGTTGCAAATGGTCCTCAAGTTGGAGGAGCAATTCTACATGTCTTTTATTTCAACTAAGATGCATGCTTAAATGCATGCCTTCAAAAAATAAATCCCACATTTTGTATACATAAAATTGACTTTTCGAAGGCTCTTTTTATAAGGGATGCCTTATTCATGGATTTTAGAAGCCCATAATTATCTAGATAGTTGGAAAATATCAATGTAAATTGTTCTATATTTAACGTGTATTTTAAGTATTAATCCTAGTAAATAAAGTATGACATTCCATCAACTATTGACCTCATTATTGCATCCTCATTTTGACATGTTCCTTCATGAACTGGAAAATCCTTTACAATAACATTTTAAATGGACAAAATTAAAGTGGGGTTGAAAGTTAGATAATCTATTTAGAACAAGAGAAAGAAGAGACAAGGGGAGAAGATGGAACCACCTTCATAGGGTCTTGACGAATATATATTAGGTATGCAATGTGAAGCATCTAGAGGCTCTATCAACTCAGATTTGTTTGGGAATCAACACTTCACACCACAACATTCATATCATCTTGTTCTAATATTATAATGATCATGTGTTTCTCCATTAGTGTGGATAATGATCAATTCTCTATCGAGGTGCTTGAAATAGCACTACTACCTAAATTGTTCTTCTTGTAACTTACATCTTTATGTACATATAAATCTTTATGTGTCACAAAAGTTTTGTTTATAGGCTTGTTTCATGATTGGCCATCATTATTCCATGTTTGTTGTCTTTGTCAACATCATGGTTGTGTGAAATAGACTCAAGATATCAAGTTTGTATATGTTGACGTGTTGATGCTACCGCAAATCGGTCATCTTTCAAGTGATGAATCGTGATCTCCAAATATCAAGAATCCACAATGCGAGTGATATTTGTCCATTTTGTGTTTCTCTATTTGGATGAAATTGAATGGTTGAATGTTTATATATAATAAAAATGTTTGTGTTGATTTAGATGCATCGAGAGAGAGAGAGAGTTAGTAAGGTGGAAATGGTGAAACTCATCACCCTAATATCACTCATTAATGTTAATCTTTATTCTTGGATTTTATTCTTGCATTTAGTTAATAATCAAACAATCACCTATCTGGTTAACTACTAATTCTAGGATAATCATTTGATGGATAAAATTCTTAAAATATTGTCTCTAAGGATTGACACTTAGGTATAGTAGGATAAATCTATCCACTTGTAGGTGATTGTTGTATCTATCACTTTAAGGTAACATCTATGTTTTCCATAATCCTTGTGAATTTAAGATACATAAAACAGACACACGATTAAATGATCGAATAAGGGGCTTAGCCATTTGGTTATCCATGTTTGTGATTGAAGTGAACTTCTCAAGTTAGTTCATCCAAATTGTTGAATCTAGGGCTCTAGAGGGGGGTGAATAGAGCTTCAAAAAATCTCACAAGATAAGTTAGACCTTCAAATTATATCGATCAAAACCAATATCTTAAGTGCAATTTGAAGTCCTAACTAACAAGCATAGCAAGGATGAGAGAAAAATGAAATAAGCACTTGGACAAGGTCGTTTAGAGTGGTTCCACTCTCCAAACTAGGAGAGAGTAAATCCACTACCTAGAGAGGTCAACCTCTAGGATTTTGCAAGTGCTTTCCTCTATATATTCACCTATAAGAATTACAACACAAGACCCACCAAAGGACTTACCTATCCATTACAAAGAGTCTTCAACCTTACCAAGGACTTGCCCACTTCGCAAAGAGTCTTCCGCCTTCTTCCAAGGACTTACCTACTCTTGCACAAGTCTTCAGCCTTCAAAGAATTACCCACTCTTCTTGGATCTTCAGCCTTTGCCTTCTCCTTCACCTGGAGAAGATCTTCACCTCTTCTTCAACCTTGAAGAAGAACAACAACAGCTTCACCTTCACTCGAAGTAGTTTGCTTCACCTTTACTTCTTTGAGAAAAGGGGTAGGAAAGATGGAATGGAATGAGAGCTTTACAAGCATAAGGAAGTAGCTCTCTTACAACTAGCCTAACTCACTCACAATCACAAAATGCTATGTAAATGAGAGAGAGAAAGGGGCTCAAGGAGTTGCAACACACTCAACTATAGCAAGGACTTAGAATAGCATGAATGAGCAAACTTAGAATGAACTCCAAGGGGTCCTATTTACAGTCGGGGGTGTTCCCTTGAGTGTGGGATCACTTAAGGGCGAAATATATTTTCTGTGTTTTCTGTACAGTACATTCGGTTGAATTTCAATAAAGGTAACTCGAGTGATCCACTAAGTGACAAAGCCAATTTTCAAACTATCGATCGAGTTTGTTCTTGGAAACTTGACCGATAAGCTAAAATTAGTTTTACTCAGAGAGTTAGTCGGTCGAGATCTATGAGTGTGCAACTTGACTGATTGGTCTATTTAGAAAATCCATCACTCGGTCGGTTGAGTTTCCAACTTGCAAAATGTGAACTTGCATTTAGAGTGATTTCCCAAAAATCATCTAAGGTCATTTAGAGTGATTTCCCAAAACGCGCACTTGCATTGCTTTTGAATTGAACTTGAACAAGCTAGGGCTTGTGTAATTTGATCCTTTTCATGTACCTAGATCTTGAAATCAATCTTGAACAAACATATTAGATACATAGGAATGGAATGGTTAAGTCATTATCAAAATATGGGCAATGTATAACTCTCAAGTTAGCATTATCCCCCTTTTTGACAATGACAAACCATTCCTCAATCATATTGAAATGGATAAAGTTATAACTTTGCCTTGTGAATTGTAGGGGGGTCATGATTTGAACGGTGTGAATTACTCCCCCTCAATCTATGCCTACTCTTACCTGCATTTTTAGTCTATCTACACAAAGCAACATGACATATATACTGCATGGTCCTTTAGCAAATCACATGATAAAGCATATAATGAACAAGAAAAGGATCACACAGGTAATAAAAGCAATATGGTTGAGCAATACATTGAACTTCTCTCCCCCTTTTGACATTATCAAAAAGGAAGGGGAGTAGAAGAGCACATAAATGAGTCTTCTCTAATCACAACCAAACATACAACCACAACATGCAATCTCAAAGCATATACAAAATGGAGATGAGAGAAACATACAATCTAAGTCATAATCAAAATATGGTAAAGCATGGCACCAACTCATGAGATATAGTAAATCAAAGAGTAAGTGTACAAGATATTAAGATTACAACCCAAAAAATGTGTTCTCAGAAAACAACTACAGGCCAAAGCGAGGAAAACTAGATGATAAAATAGTACAAATCAAAAAATGTGCCCAGATGTTTGTAATACAAAATAGCCTAGAAAGATATATATGATTAATATCTAGACTAAAAACTAAAAAAACTAAACATCTAAGTAATCTATGTCCACAACATCATCAGCAGCAGTAGAAGTATCTGGCTCGTATTCATCATCTCCGTTTGAAGGTGCATTAGAGAGAACGACATCACCTTCATCACCGGAGGCACCAACAAAGCTATCAAAGACATCATCCTCATCATCCTCATCAACCTCCTCATCAGCAGCAATAGTCTCCTCCTCAGCCTGGTCTGACATCTCCTCATCAGCAAGGGAGCCAAAACTACGGCCAGGCCAACATGCATTCTGAGCATCCCAAGACATGCCAAGAGCATGGACCTCATTGGCTTGTGGGAAGGAAGGAGAAGAATTGCTAAGACTAGAAAGCAGAGTGGCCAAGGGGCCAGCTATCAGAGGTAGCACTCCAGGGGTAGATCCACCAACAATAGAAGGTGTAACAACAAAAGAAGCAGGTGGAGGGACAGGGTAAAAGTGATCATATGCATAGGATGCATAATCACCTCCTGGGTAGGGCTGGTAGGTAGGATAAGGGTGTGTACATGATAGGTTCATGTCAGACATGATGTCACAGAGGTCCTGATGTTGGTTCTTGTGACACCTCATTATGCTAAACGAGATTACTCAAAACATAAAACACAATCAATCACTAATTAATCACATACCCAAAAATATGGGTAAATTAAAACTGATTTCAATGTCAGCACCTTCTCAGAAATATTTTTCATAAGACCCCAACATCTCTTATATCCATACTAGGCCAAGAATTAGATACAAATGTTCTATTTTCTTAGCCACAACATATATACACAGAAGAATAATATTCGTATATGACACACAAACAAGCATTAATATGCTAATAAAAGTTTGATTCGTTTGAAACACCATATACAAACTTTTCTTGCCCGGACCTGAGAGTACATGGACGAATCTAGAACAAACTAGACATCTAATCAACTTTATCAAATATTCATTACTATAGCTCCTCTTTGCTGCCACATGTTTGTTTTCATCACTTTCGATTACCTAAAAAAATGTGGAGAACCACAAGGGTGAGACCCATGTCCCAGCACTAGTACATAAGCGACCTTTAGTGTCGGTTATTTAAGGCCTTTAGTGTCGGTTTCTAAGCGACACCTATGTGGGCGACGCTAAAAGCCCAGCTGTTACGCGTCGGTTCAAAAACCGACGCCACAACCCTTCACGCGCCACCGAAAACGCGCCAGCAGGGCACTATAGGCGTCGGTTATTAGATAAGAAATTGACGCCATATACCTTCGCGCCACAGAAAGGGCGCCATCTTGGGAACTATTAGCGTCGGTTATTAGATAAAAACCGATGTCATATCACTCCCAACACGGCCGTGCTGGCCAGCACGGCCGTGGTGTCTGGTCTGCTGCCACGGCCGTGCTGACCAGTACGACCATGGTGTCTGGTCCGCTGCCACGGTCGTGCTGACCAGCAGGGCCGTGGTGTTAAGTACATAGACGTCGGTTATTAGATAAAAACTGACACCATATACCTTCACACCACAGAAAGGGTGCCATCTTGGGCACTATAGGCGTCGGGTAGTATATAATAAACTGACGCCATAGCATTACCAACACGGTCGTGCTGGCCAGCACGGCCGTGGTGTTAAGGAAATAGACGTCGGTTACTATTACAAACCGACACTGTAACGATGTGGCGTCGGTTTTATACAAATAACCGACGCCTATTTTTTTCTGTCAGTCTGCAGACCTGCTGTATGGCTGGTCACTGGATGAGAAACCTGCAGTTCAATTATGAACTGCAGATTTTATGACATCCATTCATATCAGCCAACAACAGGCCACAAACCTGCAAAATTAACAACAAAGATATTCACACATTTAGCAATGCAACCTGCAGTTCCATTTGATTTTTACACATTTAGAAACATTCATGTAGCTAGCAATCTGTAGTTCCATTCATTTTCACATTCACATATAGAAACATTCATATAGCAACCAACAGTTTCATTCATTTTCACTCAGACACATGTAGAAATATCCAGACATGTAGAAATATTCACACATATATTATAATTCAGAAATTCATTTACAAAATATCATTCTTTAGTCATTATTCGCTATCAACATCCCAATTATATCTTAAATCCCCCACTACTTGTATGGTTGTTGCCCATTCTTCTCTTATTTCATTTAATTCTCCCGTCGTATAGGGAGCATGTACATATGGTAAGGCTGTTCCTGTCATGTGGTCAGTTTTAAACACCTGTAAAGAGAATGATGTATATATATAATTAATGAGATATAAGTAAGATTGATATATTTCATATTATCTAATGAGACTATATAATACCTCAGCAACACAATCGATGTCCAATGCGGCATATTTGATAATCATGTGCATAAATCGCATCACGTAGTATCCACATACCCATCCGTTGTCTTGTGTGGCACACTATAAATTCAAACATACAAAATATTAAAAAATACAACTAATTAAGCATTGTTCACATAAATAATATATACATATATTGCAGTCGGGAACTTACTTTCACGTTCTTCCAAATTATTGGCTGGTTCTTTTTCGTGGGGACCTTTCCTCCAGCCTTTTTGAACTCATCAAAACCCCTACATGTTAATGTAACACAGTACATTGCATAATTAAATAGTAATGTAATAACATATGTTAACGGATATGAAAATGAAATATTTCTCACCGGAATAATGCCATTTTCATTATGTGTCCATATTTTGTATTCAATTTACTCCCCTTAGGATCTAGATAATAGACAGTGAACGTCTCGGGGACAATAACCAGTAACTCCTAATGCATACCACTAGAGGTAAAAAAGTTAAAAATTAATAACTCAAAATCCACAATAAAAAAATAATTTTCTTAAGTCCAAAGTATAATAAGCAAAGTAAACTTACTCTACATTGAATGGAGCCATTATCATCGTCTTCTTATTTTGAGCAAAATTTGAAAAAGCCTCACAACAGTATTGTTGAACTGACGGAGGGTCTTTAGCTACTAGACTAATCAAAGATGGAATCAAAAATCCTACATGTTCGAATGCAAAATATGCACATCTCTTGTCTAAGTAGCTGCAAAATATGTATTAATTACGCATGCATTAATAAATAAGAAACCAGATCACCAGATCCTACACAAGGTATATGGATGTATAAAGAAAATCTCACCTTATCCATAGCTCTATCACAGATGTATTTAGCCAATCATATCGAAACAATTCCAAAATATCTTGTATAAATAGTTTGCTTTCGTATGATTGACCTGTAACATCTGAATCTATAGAAACAGTTATAGGGCAGTTTATATCATGTTCGCCTAACCATATTGCCATACCCCTACAGTTAGGACCTAACGGGACAGTTAGGTCCTGTGGAACCCAACTGGGTAATGTAGGAGGTGGAAGTGGAGGCCTAGATGTTGTGGGTGTCTTCTTTTTAACCTGTATATATATATATATATATATAATTTTAGATCAACAGAGATCATATACACACACTAACAATTTAACGTAATGTAAATTTACCATACAATTTCAGTAAAGATGACATCCGCTTTTAGCCACAATATCACTCCACCTACTGCCTCACCAAGTGTTTCAAAATCTGGGTGGGCATATGGCAATGGAAGATCCATCCACTTGGGGAATATATGTACCGGGCTCACACAAATCCAACCAGCTGGTAATGGAGACCCGTGAAAGGTTTCCCCTGGTAGGGATGGGTAAGCCGATGCCTCTGCAACGACATATTCATTAACTTTTAGACGGCATGGCTTCAACCCCTACAAATTTTTGTGTAAAGAATGTTATATACATATATACATATCATCTTGAAAACATATCATCTTGAATTAAAAAACTAGTTACTATGTCATAAAAATACTTACAGCGGATGTGCTAGGTGGTGGGTCTATAGGATTACTCCCAACCTCTGCAGTAGGAGTAGAGCAGGATGCTATGATAGGTATTGTCTGCTGAGTGGCAGTCTGAGATGCCTGCCACTTTTTCAGTGCTTCTTCCAGTTTCCTATCAACTAGATTATCTACCTATACATGGATAAAAGAAACGTTAGCTTCTAATTATTGAATTCTCTTTTTACAGTAACATTATAAAGAAAGAATATGTTACCTCTTCTTGTGAAAGTCCCACTTTTGGGACATGTTTGCGCTGGGATGGCCCAAAAAAGATTTAATGCCCACACCAGCACCTGCAGCCCTAACACGTCCAGGATGCTCTGGGTTACCCAGAGCAACTGTCAATTCATCCCTTGTGCCCTCAGGGATGAACTTGCCTTGTTTCCTCAGCTCGTGCATCTCCCTCTAATCGCCAAAACAAAAATTTGTAATTAAGTAAACACCACAAATAATCAATATTTGAACGATTGTTGTAAGAGTTGTATTTTACCATTTTTGCAGCCGCCTCAGCAGTTGCGGGCTTCCTTATTTCTCCCTTCTTATTTTGCCTCCCAGCTATCCAGATATCATGGCGAGGCAGAGGTGTGCTACCTACAGTGGAGGACTCTTGAGTAGCAGTAGACTGAGCAGTAGCCTTAGACTGTAGTCTTTGGCGAATGCCTGCATACCCCTTTGGACCCATTGTGTGGTCATGCACATTCAGTGCACGCCTTGATCTTTGTGCCTCACTGAGGGCCTAGTTAGTATGCACATTAATGATTTGGTTAGTAACAGTAAATGTTAATCTTGAATAGGTGAATACAACATATATTAATGAGATTGGGACTGACGCCTAATACCTTGAATTCATCTGTTTGTCTTGAAGCAACAAACACGTCCCATTCTTCTTTGTCCAGGAAGTTCCACTGTTCAGTGGTTGTCTTCTTCCTCTTGTCAGCTTCTTTTATGTATTCTCGGGTGAGATTTGTCCTATAGTTCCTTAGGACTCTCCCACAGCGTTGCATAACACATTTACGATGCAGCTTTTCATCCAATTCAAATATACTCTACAAATTAGAATTGCTATTAACTAGTATCCAAAAAATTAGTAATCTACAAAATATAATTGCAAATTAATAATAACTCACGCATAAATCCTTCCATATTACGTCTTTCTTCTCCTTAGAAACTTTATGCCAAGAATCTATCTTACAACCGCAATGGCTACGAGTAACATACCCAAGATATGAAACAAATGAATTGCGATTCACACCAGATGCATTTCCTGCATTATCAAAATCCACAACAAGTTTGGGTCCATTGCCCTTTTGCGCTATTAACTTCTTCATCATAGTGATGCCCCTTCTCCTGTCAACTTTTTGGTGTTGCTGATGAAGTGCCTCAAGTGCTTCAGATGGTACATGTGCATCATCAACCTAAAATTTGACAAAATAAACACATTTACAAGATATAACTATAAATGGACATATAGATATAAATATATGATATATTTTTAAAACTTACATTGTGAGGCGGCGCATTGATGTCCTCACCCTCACGGTAATCATCAGCACGGTCATCAGGAGAATGCTCAGCCATCTGAAAATTCACATTCACATTGTAAAGTTCACATTGTAAAGTAATTCAAATTGTAAAGCTCACATTGTAAAGTTCACATTCACATTGTAAAGTAATTCACATTGTAAAGTTCACATTATAAAGTAATTCACATTGTAAAATTCACATTGTAAAGTTCACATTATAAAGTAATTCACATTGTAAAGTTCACATTCACATTTAAAGTTCACATTCACATTGTAAAGTTCACATTCAGAAAATAAAACATATAAAAAAACATTGTATAAACATGCCTCTAATATTGCGATTTTTTTATCAATTAACAATCCTTCATTGTGATCTTCGCGCACATACAAGTCATCATTAGCTTCAATATTTGCTGGTGTTGGCAACCCAACTGAGAATGGACTGGAGTCATCATACTTATCATAGTATTGTTCTTCATCTATAGGATCTTCAATGAACTGTCTTTTACCATGAAGAACAACCGACCATTTATCATTTGCAGGATCATCGATATAAAATACTTGTTTCGCATGTGATGCCAATATGAATGGTTCATCCTTCTCGCCAATCTTTTCAAAGTTCACTAAAGTGAAACCCAATTCATCCACTATAACTCCTTTGGTGTTATCAACCCAATTACATTTGAAGAGTGGAATTCTGAAATCTATGTAGTCAAACTCCCATATGTCTTCAATGACACCATAATATGACATTTTAGCTTCACGTGGACTCTTATCCTTTGCACTTGCAAAAAACATAGTCGATGCTTGAAGGGTGACCCCACTGTTTTGGACGACACTCTTATCATCTTGGCGCTTTGTGTAATATGTGAATCCATTAATGTCATACCCTTTATAAGACATAACAGTCAATTTTGGTTTAAAGGCGAGACATTTGATAGTTTCAGTAATATCATCTGGTGTTTGAGATAGTTGATGTAAGACTTTATTTTCAAACCACTTAATAAATGTCTTGTTATGCTCTCTAGCAAGCCACATTGTATTGGCTCGAGGATATTGTCTCTTGATGAAATTGGTATGTTCCTCGATATAAACGTTCACTTCGTCCATGTTGTGTAAAATATACAAGTGACCTTGTTCCAACTGCTCACGGCTGATTACTTTCACACGTGATCCCAAAATTCCTTTGCCAAATTGCTCGTCAATATTCTTATCATTATCAGGAGTGTCATTACCACTGAGAAAGTCATTGCAAAAATCCATAACCTCTCTCGCCACATAACCCTCGATAATACTCCCTTCAGGCCGATAACGGTTTCGAACATCACTTTTAAAAACGTTCATGTATCGTTCAAAGGGATACATCCAATGCAAGAAAACTGGTCCCAACATTTTCACTTCCCTAGTCAAGTGGACAACAAGATGTACCATGATATCAAAGAACGACATAGGAAAATACATCTCAAGCTGACATAGGGTAACAACCACTTCTCTTTGCAATTTTTCCAGAGTATCAGGGTTAATAACTTTGTTGCACATGCTGTTGAAAAAGAAACAAAGTCTGGTGATTGCAAACCTTACATGCTTCGGTAATATAGATCTAATTGCCACATGCAATATTTGTTGCATTAGAGTGTGACAATCATGAGATTTAAGACCTATCAACTTCAGATCTTTCATTGATACCAATCTACGGATGTTGGATGAGTAACCATGTGGCACTTTAACATTTACCAAACATTCACAAAAGGCTTTCTTCTCCTTTCTAGACAATGTGTAACAAGCGGGAGGTAAGTATGTTCTCCGATTTCCCATTTCACGAAATTTTGTTAATTCTGACCTTATTCCCATTTCACGTAGGTCCATTCTAGATTTTATCCCATCTTTAGTCTTACCTGGTATATTCAACAAAGTACCAATGACACTATCACAGACATTTTTCTCAACGTGCATGACATCGATACAATGCCTGACTGTCAAAGAACTCCAATAAGGAAGATCCCAAAATATTGACTTCTTCTTGAATAAAGATTTGTCACTCCGTGTGGCCATAGTACATTGTGATCTCTTACCAAATTCATTGACAAAGTCTTTTACTCTTTCATAAACAACCTCCCCTGGTATAGGTTTAGGTGCACTCCGTTCCTCATTCAATCCATTGAATGCTTTATGCTTCCTACGATACGGATGGAATTTTGGAAGAAACCTTCGATGACCGAGATATACAGTCTTACCGCCATGTTTTATTCTTGTTGAATCAGTGTTCTCTTCACATATAGGACACGCTTTAGCTCCTTTGACACTATATCCAGACAAATTCCCATATGCTGGAAAGTCATTAATAGTGCAAAACAACATAGCATGCAAACAAAATGTCTCTCTTCGTGAAGCATCATAGGTCATCACACCTTCACCCCAGAGTTTCTTTAAGTCATCAATCAGAGGTTCAAGATAAACATCGATGTCATTTCCAGGTTGTTTAGGGCCCGATATCAATAACGACAGCATTACGTACTTATTTTTCATACACAGCCAGGGAGGAAGATTGTATATAACAAGCATGACTGGCCAAGTGCTATGTTGGCTGCTCAATATCCCGTATGGATTCATCCCATCTGTACAAAGCCCAAGTCTTAGATTCTTGACTTCTTCACCAAATTCAGGGTACAATAGATCAATCTTCTTCCACTGTGGGGAATCAGACGCATGTCGTAGGATCCCATCATTATTTTTCTTAACATCTGCATGCCACCTCAAATTCTTCGCATCTATCGGATTGGCAAACAAGTGTTGAAACCGTGATATTATAGGTAGATACCACATCACCTTGGCAGAAGAACCAGTGTTGGACTCCCCCGAAGTCGTCAATTTATATCGTGACACACCACATTTTGGACAATCTTTCAAATCTGCACAGTCCTTTTGAAATAATACACAATCATTCGGGCATGCGTGTATCTTCTTGGCATCCATTCCCATTGGGCACAACAATTTCTTTACATGGTATGTTGAGATTGGCAGCTTGTTTCCTTCAGGAAGCATTTCTTTCAACAAAGACAACAATGACGTGAAGCTTTTGTCGCTCCATCTATTGTTAGCTTTCAGCTTATACAATCTCAACACAGCGCTAAGCTTCGTAAACTTAGTACAACCTGTGTATAACGATATCTCAACATCATGCACAATGTTTCTAAAAATGGGAGGTGGATCGGTGTGCTCTACCCCACAACTATCCAGCATCGCATCAACGATGTCTACTGGAACTGGTTCATTCACATCTACGTCATCGTAGGCAATTTCTTCTTCCACACAAGCACTGCTATCGACATCCACTGGTTTCGGGTTTGAAATCTCTCCATGCCAGTGTCATTCTGTATAGCCTTGTATAATCCCGTTGCACATGACATGACTTTTGATTTCGTCACCAGTGTTGACTTTCAAGTTGTTACCGCAATGCCTACATGGACAGTAGAACCTATCTCCAGGTTTTTTCCAATGTTCCTCGGCAAATCTAATAAACTGGTCAAGACCAGAAATAAACTTTGGGGTGCAGCGATTGCGAATGGACATCCATGATCTATCCATTCTATGATCAAAGAGAAATCAAATATACATTACAACAAGATTAGGGTCTAGGGTTAACAAATACATGTGATGTCATTATTATATATAATAAATGTGTACCACCTATCCCATTCTTGAACACCTAATCTCACTAGTAAGTGTATAATGTGTATTGGGTTTTCAAGAAAATTTCGGCAACATTTCCCCGCTATTCTCCAAGTACATATGTACTTAGAGAACAAACGGGGAAATGCTGCCGAAATTTTCTTGAAAACCCAATACACATTATACACTTACATCCTTGCAAGATTAGGTGTTCAAGAACAGTCCCAAACCAGGGACTATCCAAGATTTACTCCTAATGAGTAAATCTTGGACGGGTTTCTAGGCCAACAAATATCGTGTGCCAATATTTAGTTTCTCTATGAGTGAAATAAAGTTCTCATGTGTTATTGGGTATTGCACTAGCCAAATAGGGTGAAAGGGAAGAGTTGATAATAATGGTCATTCATATCATCTATAAGCATAATTTAAAATGTTCATATGGAAAGTTAAAACCAAAGAATTTTCAATATATTTACCAAAATGCTGGACCAAAACCATTGCAAATGGATCCTAAGAAAACCCAGTCCGTGATTGTGTGTACATGGCATGATGTAGAATTCCCAAGAAATCAGGAGAACTCTAGGCTATAACATTAGTAACTACCTTTCAGTATAGTAATATGACTACATTGTAGATTATCATCAATCATCATTTCAATTTTGCAATAGAATGTTCTAACCAAATAATATAACTAATCGAAAAATAAAGTTAAATCATTTGTAAATAAATTTCATTAAGTAGATGATTAAATCATAACAAAATTAGTACCTAAACCCTAAACACAAATAAGTAAATAACTTAAAAAAAAAATGCCCAGCAGCTACTTGGGCGTGCCTTGGCACCGCCCAAGCAGCCGCCAGAGCAGAGGAAGAAGGAAGAAGGCAGGGTGGGCATACCTTGAGGGAAGAGGAGAGCAGTGGCCGGAGCAAGACCTAGCAGCAGCTGGCAGCCGGCGCCGACAGAGAGGAGAGAAGACGAGCGGCGACGAAGGCAGCGAGGAGAGCACAACAGCCACCGGCGGGGGCGGCGGTAAGGAGAGGAGAAGCGCCGACGAGGAGCGGCGGCGGAAGGGAGAGCAGCAGGAGCGGCGGCTAGTTGGTGGTGGCGCGGGGGAGCAACGGCGGTCGGGGCAACGACGGCGGTGATGACGGGGGCAGAATCGCCAGACCTAGCAGCTAGACAATGAATGAAACAGAGAAAGGGGAAGAGTCGGGCTCGTGGGTGTTGTTAAGTTATCAATCGGCGTCGGTTATTGAAAACAACCGACACATAAACCTAAAGGTGTCAGTTCTATAAATCAACCGACGCTCATAGGGGTGTGAAAATTTTCCCAGGAAAACGCGCAAAAACCCATAAGCGTCAGTTCCTGTAGTAACACCGACGACCAAGATGTTCCCAATTTTTGTATCGCGAATAACCTTTAGTCGTCGGTTTTTTAGTAAATAACCGACGCCAGATGTCAAATTTTGGAGGTGATTTTTTTCACGCAAAATTTGGGATTTGGCGGTTAATTTTAGGCGTCAGTTGTTTATTCTAGAACCGACGCTAAACAGAAAGCGATACCCGTGTCTGGCCACTCCTCTCCGATATATGTCGGTTTGTGTTTTAAACCGACGCTGTAGGTTTTAGGCGTCAGTTCTTAGTTGATAACCGACGACTGGAAAGTGACTTCATAAGCCATTTTTGTAGTAGTGGCAAGAGATATAACCTCCAACAACATTTATTGATTACAAAATTTTAAAGTAATTAAACAGTTAAGCAGTTTAATGAGATATAACAAATAAGATCAACAGTATTGATGATTAACAAAATACATAGAGGGGTAGATAATAACTATCATCATTAGCCAGACTATCATCCTTTATCTTGTTGACAATATAAGAAATTCAGTAGCATATGCAGTTCTAGCATCATGAGCAAGTCTAGTAACATAGCATAGATAACAACATGAGCATGTCTAATTGATTGAACATATCAAAATAAGCATGGCTACCGTATGTATGCATCTACAATCTTAAGAATATCCACAACATAAGTGCATTTACTATCTCTTAATTGCACTAAGCATCATCTTTATCTAAAGATAACAAACAAGGGTTATCATCCAATGTGAAGCGTCGTGTATAACCCTAAACAGATATGCTATACAACTGTATTACATCTTTTATTATGCCCTGAGGAATTTGAAGATACCACTCAAAATCCAACTGACCACTGCTAAGTCGAAATCAGTGCCATATAAGATCTAGGAAGACTCGGACTCCTAAGATCTTCTCCGCCCCCGGTCAGTACGGGTCCAGCACAGCGACACATTAGGTCAAGCTGCTAATAGCCTAGTCTGTCCTTGGTATAGGTCATGTTACTAGTGAAAGTGTGGGTATGCATACCCTACCATCTGAGGTACAACCGCAGTTGTCCTCCAATATCATCACATATATAATCACCGAGACATGACCGTAGCCGTTCTCAAACTGAGGGCTAGGTATGACCGCAGTCATCCTCCCTAAACACTTGAATTCAGGATGACAAGCACCTTGCATACTCATCAGTATGCACTCCGAGTTTTCCTTAGGAATACTCATTTCACCATCTGGCAAGTTCTGACACTCATATGGATCTATGGCACAGGGAACAACATGATTAGAGTTTCACTTGATTAGTTATGCCAATTGGGTGAATTAAGGCTGCATCAAACAAGTGGACATACAAACCCTAATTCACTTCTAGAAAGCATATAAATATCACAACTTCAAAAGATATAAAACGTACGAAACATAATTTCTCATCTCATCATCACATGGTAATATTCACTTACCATTCATGAGACTACACCAGTCATCATGCTATCACAAGATAATAATCTTTTTCACAATATCACAGGGTATCAACCCTTATCAACATAAAAGGATTACTCCTCATCCAGGTCTCAACCATGTCCAAAGGTCATTAAGACCATCATATTATTCCCTATAAGATCATCATTATCTTTGCATGCCTTATAACAAGGCTCAGCAACATCAACTATATATAATACACCAGATAAACACAATATTGCATTAATGAGCTAGGAGATATTCATAAACAATCATAGCAGGGTTATATTAACATTAAGAACATTCCTTTATTACATCAACATGCAAGAAATCTAGATATGATTAACTCTCATCATATTCATTATACACATGTTTAGCATGAGAAAGTATCGACCATGTGGCTATAATAACCACCAATTAACATATCAAGGCTATGATCATATTAAGGAGGTTATTATACCATCATTCCATCATATAAGAATGTTAAACATGAATACTCATATTTATCTAATTACATTAGAGTTAGGTTCAACATGATAAATTATATCAATGTTACCAATCATCACTTATACTCAAACCCTAACTCACGACATTCCCATTGAATCATGGGTGCATAAGGTGAAGCATCACCATCACATTTCATACTATTCTCAAGTATGAACCCATAAATAAATCAAGGTGTAACCATAAGTTTATAGCATACTAAGGTTTCAACAACAATAGAGTATTCCATGATTGTATTAGTCATTCAAGGACTATTCATACCCAATTACCATCATTTAGTTATATTAAAGCTAGGTATAACAAGCTATACCTAATTAGGGTTACATATCAACACAATATGGTTATCATCCCTTCCATTCATATGAGTAAATAGGCAAGACTAACTTATTAAGGGTAACCCTCCATTTTTTCCATCATCCTTCATCCCATATTGCCATACCACAATGTCACCCTAAACCATTAGATGTATAAAAGGTAAGACTATTGGTTGTTTTCACAAGTAAAAACCTTATAATTACTCTAGAAAGAGTCACCATATAACCCTAGACATCCCTTGATTAACAACACAAAAAGTTCCATTGAGAGTAGGGTAAAACTCACGATCGACTGTTCATTTAAAACAAGCCATCCATTGTCAACAAGTAAGCCCTTAAGTTGATCCTATAAAGGAAACCATCTAAATAACATTAGTAGGACCAACATATTACATTAGCCATCATTCCCACCTTAATGGAGGAATAAATTTTAGATCTTGACCATTGGGTCAAGTTCATATGTTAAAACCATCAATTACAATATAGGTCTGACCATTGCATCAAGTGACTCAAGAAACCATTGGTCTAAGGCTTTATTGATTCTACAACTACAATGATTAACTCACCATAGGTTGTAGATACCTGATCCACCATCATTAGTGACCATTAAGTCACCATAGGTTGTTAGATCAACACTATATTCATTAATCAACATCAAATATTAAGCTAATGTCAACATTGATTGATAACATCAATATGGTACTTAATGGTTGATCATTAAACTTCTAATTGATCCCAAACCTGACCTAGATAAGGGGGTGACCATAGGTTTTCACCATCATTTAACACCCTTGATTACGAACATCAGTTGTTATGAAGACAACACCATAGGGTTATTGCAATGGTACCATAATCGCGTCATGATTTATAGAAGAAATCAGCTTTAAACCCTAAAATTGACCGTAGTTTGATAGGTGCTTAGCACCATAGGTTATCAAAACAACCTGATCCAAGTAATGTCATACCTTAGGAATAACATATACATGATCACAGGTTCATATATAACTGAAATCAGAACAGGGAACATTATAAAAAATTGAAATCCAAGTCAAGCATGGCTTTTTAGTGCATGGATCATCATTTTCAAGCAAGAACATGATCTAGAATGCTTATGGTAAGCAGTAAACGCGGAGCAAGTTATAAAACTTGCCTCTAATGAGAAGTTGGAACCACACACAGAAGAAATCTCGAGCAGGTAGGGTAGAAAATCCAAGAATAAGCTATGAATTCGTCCATCTATTACCACTCTTCATCAAATGAGCAAACCCTAAGCATAAGGAGCAAGAAAGGTAGGGTTTTAGGGCTTTAGAGCACTTTCTACCATATAACACCAAGGTTATGACCTGGAGGAAGGATAAAAAAGAAATATACGGAGGAAAGAAGGTAAAAATTATACTTTTAGGTCAAGATCACTAGGAAGAAGCTTTATAGACCCAAAAAGGGAATCAATTGCAACCCTAGAATTTTTTTCCAAGAAGATCCCCACTTTCTTCTTCCTTGGGCAGCAAAATTCGCATCTGAACAGAGGGAGAACGAAGATGGGAGAAGGAGAGAGGTGGTGGAGAGAAAGTGGCTCATTTAGGTGTTTGGGGATAAGTATATGACACTTTAATATTAAGAAAAAGAAAAAGTTGAAATTCTAGTATATATCTAAGTGTCCATGGCTTTAAATTATTAAGAATACATAAGCGCACACACACACAAGAAGCTCTCCCACCGTCTCTCTAGACCTGCTTAGCTTTCCTTTGTCAAAATTCCCAGCCAATCGCATAATTCCTTAGTTGATAGCTACTAAAGGTAGCTCATCCATGAAGGGGAAAAACCCTAAAATACCCGTGATGAAAACACCTTCAAACCATGGCTCAAATAGGAGTCCCATGGATCAAAATCTCAATAATGATAATATAAAATCTAAGGAACATAATGTATATAAAAATTACGAATAAAACCCCTCAATTGGGTAAATTGCAGAAAAGTCCAAAATGTACAGAAAATTGCATAACTTGCTCAAACAGTGTCCAAATTGGACCAAATTTGAAACTTAAGCTTGTATTATGATTAAAAAACATATAAAAAGGTTATATTAGGGTTCTAAGCATTAAATTATGGTAATTAAGCTCATTCAACTCATTAATCAAGTTCAAGGGCCTTACCGTGCTCATGAACCTGAAGATTGTACGCATGTTGATGCATCATGTAGCCCATAAGGGTTTCATTAGATACATGGAACGAGGCGTGGGAAGTTGGGTAGGATGAAGTGGTGGAGGTGATTGGGTAGAGGTAGAGGCACAAAGTGTGGTAGAAGATGGGATAGGCACAAACTTCTGAAGTGTAGTCTCACTGATGCAAACTCTTTTTTGGGCAGGTTTATAGTGCAGGTCATGGAAAAGAGATTTGTCAGTGGGAAGTGAAAAAGACCACAGATTAGGGATAGGTAGGGAGGGTGGGTGTCATAGGTGTTCTTTCCTAAGTCAATGCAGGTCATATGATGGAGAATGTATCTTTCCCACTTGAATCCTATGTTCTTCAAGAGACAATACATAATGACTGCAGTGTTTTCTGCAATTTCAGTCTGATTTTTCTTTGGATGAATATTGCTGTTAAAAACTAAGGCAAGTATGCATCTCTTGAGGTCTAAAGAAGAGGAGGGAATGGTTCACTTCTTCCTATATGGTGATTGAGGCTTCTTCAAGAACTTATAAATATTAGGGAGAGTAAGATCAGGGGTATCCTCAAAGACTGGGAATTTCTTCCCGACGATCATAGAAGTTAGGACTACTTGAGTATTGGAGGTGGTACAAGTGTGTCATAGTTCCATTGCAAGTTAGCATATAATTCATGAACAACTTTTGTGTGAGTTATGGAATTGTTGTACCACAAGCGTTTGACACACAAGGCGGAGAGGTGGTGGTCATACAATAACTCAACTAGCTACTCGATCAATGACCTCTTGTCTTCATGGGCGTGGCTCAAACAAGGCATGAAATTGAAAGGGGTTCCTAGGAAGGAGATCCTTGTACCTATTAAGAGCCCCATTTGAGATGAAGAAAAAGTCATCAAAGGGAATCAAGCGAGAGCTGGATGAAGATGAAGGTGCACTAGCTAGGGCAGTCCTCTTTCTCCTAATGGATGCCATAAAGATGAAAAAGAGAGGAAAAGGAGAGCAAAAGCTAGAGAAATACCATCAAAACCCGTCCACACACCTAGGGTTGATAGGAAGGAGGTCAAGGAAGGTCTATCTAGGTCAAACTAGGGCTAGGGAGAGGAAGGTCAAGGCTAGGGTTGAGATCTTGAGGGATCTAGAGGTTGGATCGGTCGATTTTTCTCTAGTTGAGAGGGAGAAAAGTCGATCGAACCTAACTTATGTTTTCTCCAGTCCGACCATCAGTCGAGTTTTGTGACTCAAAAACTTGACCAATAGGCTCTTTAAAAAAGCTCTTAGCCTCCGATCGATTGAGTTGACAGCTTTACAGATGGTCAACCTGAACCAATTTTAGAATTTATAGCCATTTGAGTACTAATTAAATTTATTTTTTAAGTCTATGTTTCATTTTGAACATACTTAGGCACATATCACTCATCATTGGGTACTATTTTGTGATAAAATAAGCATTTGTGAAAATAGGGCTGGCAATTTTTGACCCGACAGGACTAGAAAATGTGCAATTTATTCCAACCTAATTTCTTTCATTTGTGAACATATTTGGTTGTATGAGACCCGAATAAGCCAGACCCGACCCGAAATTTTTTTTTGAAGATTTAATTTTAACATTCAATTTTAAGACTTTTGAACATATGACCTAAAATTGACCCAAAATCAACCCGATTGCCAGTCCTAGTGAAAAATACCCAAAAATAAGAGAAAAACAATGCAAAAAGAACATGAAAATTGATTTGTAGCATATTAACAAGCAATGGTGATTAAAACATAAGCAGAGCATATAGGATAGATGACAACTAGATAGAAGGCATATCAGATTCATTCAAATCAGTTATGAGAATTTTGAATCTAATAAAGTTAAATTACTCTCTAGCTTGAGGTTTAGTGAAAATATCTGCCAACTGATTTTTTGTGTCCACATACGTGATATAGATATCCTTGTTGGCAATGTGATCATGAAGAAAATGATGGTGTACCTCTATATTCTTAGCTCTACTATGCAAGATAGGATTATATGACAAGTTAATTGCACTAGTATTATCACAAAAGATAGGAGAAGCATCAAAATAAATGTTAAAGTCTTGAAACATTTGCTTCATCCATAGGGACTTGGGTACAACAACTCCCGACAACAATGTATTCAGCCTCGGTGGTTGATAATGCCATTGTGCTCTATTTCTTAGAGAACCAAGACACCAAGCATGGTCCTAGGAGAAATCAAGTGCCACTTGTGCACTTTCTATCTATCAAGCATCATGTGTAATCCACATAACTATAAGAAGTAAGAGTAAAGTCCCTTGACTTGGGATACCATAGTCTAAAATTTTGGGTTTTACTGAAGTATCTTAAAATCCTCTTAACAACTATAAGATGTGATTTCTTAGAATATGATTGAAAGCGAGCACACAAGCTAACACCAGACATTATATCAAGTCTAGAGGCAGTTAAGTTAAGTAAACTTTTGATCATACCTCTATAGATCTTCTCATCTATTTTTCTCACCTTCTTCATCCTTATCAAGTTTGGTGGTGTTTGACATGGGTGTATCCATCAACTTGGTGTTCTGCATCCCAAAGAACTTAAGTATCTCACTTATGTACTTGCCTTGGTTGATTAAGTTCCCATCTTTATTTTACTTGATTTGAAAGTTGACGAAGAATGTGAGCTCACCCATCATACTTGTTTCAAATTAACTATGCATAAGATCACTAAATTCTTTGCAAAGATCAAGGTCAGTTCCGCCAAAAATGATATCATCAACAAATATTTGAATGATAAAAAAATTGTTAGAAGTATGCTTTAGAAATAAGGTAGAATCTACTTTGCCTCTGATGTACCCATGATCTAACAAAAAGTTTTTTAATTTCTCATACCAAGATTGAGGTGCTTGTTTGAGTCCATAGAGAGATTTTTGCTAAAAATAAACATGGTTAGGCAAACTATCATTTTCAAAGCCAGGAGGTTGTGCAACATACACTTCCTCCTCAATTGTACCATTAAAAATGTACTTTTACATCCATTTGATACAGAAGAAAGTTTTTATAACTAGTAAAAGTAAGCAACATATGAATGGACTCAAGTCTAGCTATAGATGCATATGTTTCATCAAAATATATACCTTCCTACTTATTGTAACCTTAAGCCACTAACCTTGCTTTGTTCCGTACCACTTTTCTGCTTTCATCAAGCTTTTTGCGGTAGACCCACTTGGTGCTAATGATCTTTCTATCACTTGGTCTTGGCACTAGGGTCCATACTTTGTTCTTTTTAAATTTCTCCAACTCTTCTTGCATAGCTAGGATCCACTCATCATCCCCAAGAGCTTCCTTGACGTTCTTTGGCTTGAGTTGTGAGATGAAGGCGTTGTTGGCCTGTTCTTTGTTGAATGCAGCCCGCATCTTCACTCTTTCAAAAGGATCACCTAAAACCAGCTCTTTTGGGTGATTCTTAGCAAACTGGTGAGTTGGATCCTTCTTCTCTTCATCTTATTTCTTCTTCTTGAGTGACCACCTCTTTTCCCTTTTGAGTAATGTTGAGGTCTTTTAGAATAGGAATTATCTCACCTACAAGATCATCACTTAGAAAAATATCTTTGAGAACGGAGGGGTTAGTCTCAATAAACTTAACATTTATAGATTATTCTACTTTAGCAAGATCAATATTAAACACTCTATAAGCCTTGCTAGTAGTTCTATAGCCAAGAAAGAAAGCCTTGTAAGATTTCAGATCAAACTTGTCGAGAGAATCTTTTGTATTCAAAACAAAACAAGGACATCCGAAAACATGGAAATACTTGATAGAAGGCTTTCTACTACACCATATCTCACAGAGGGTTTTCTTTAAAGAAGGATTTGTAAAAACTCAGTTTTGCACAAAGCATTAGGTATTGACACCTTCGGCCCAAAACTTATTTGGAGTATCATACTCTAAAAGCATGGTCCTAGTCTTCTCATGTAGTGACCTATTCTTACTCTCTACAACCCCATTTTGTTGAGGTGTTCGAGGTGAAGAAAAGATATGTGCATAACCAGATTCTTGACAAAAACATTCAAAAAGATCATTTTCAAATTCTCTCCCATGATCACTATAGATGGAAACGATGTGGCAAAAAGCTTCATTATCAACTCATTTACAAAAGCTTGAGAAAACATCAAGTGTATCACTCTTGGAAACTAGAAAAAAAGTCCAAGTATATCTAGAGAAATCATCGACAATAACAAGGCAATACTTGGAAGCACAAAGTGATTGAGTTCTCATTGGTCCAGATAGATCTATTTGAAAAAGTTCAAGAGCTCTCTTGATACTAAGGACTTCTTTGGATTTGAAAGAGGACTTGGTTTTCTTTCCTTGGGTACAAGGTTGGCATTCCTCATCCTTTTCAAAATCCAATTTAGAAAGTCCCTTTACCAAGTCCTTTTTGCTCAACTTCTTCAATGGATGTATATTTACATGGCCTAGACGATGATGTCAAAGAGAAATATTATTCGAGTTGACTAATAGGAATCTACCAACAAAAGGCTTAATAGAGTCAGACACAATGACATAAAGATTACCACTTCTAATTCCTTATATATAACTTGATAGGTGAGGGAATCTAGAATCAAACTTTCTAAGGAAGTAAATAACACAAGGTAACCATTGTCACATAATTGACTAATACTAATTAAATTGTGAGGTAGGCCATCTAGAAAAAGAACATTCTTAATACACAAAGATTCACCTACATCACCCTCACCTTTGAACTTACCTTTCTTGTTGTCCCCAAAGGTAACCAAACCTCCTTTCTTTTTGGTGAAGTTGTTGAAATGGCTTATATCACATGTCATAAGCTTAGTGCAGCCACTATCAACAATCCAATTTCCTTTTTCCTCATTAATTTCTTCACCAGTAGAGGCCATGAGTGCAAGGTGGCACTCTCCATCTTCTTCGGAGCTAGAGCCACTTGAGGATGATTCCTTCCAAGTTGTATGAGATGCATTCTTGTGTCTTTTCTCCTTATTATCCTTCCTCTTGTACTTGCTCTCCTTATTGTATTGTTCCTCCTTCTTAGAGCTGCCCTTGTGGAGTGACTTTCTTGACTTGGGACATTCACTCTTGTAGTGTCCCTTTAGTCCACACTTGTAGCATCTAGGAGTAAAGGAGGAGGATTGCTTTCCCTTGAAGTGCTTGCCCTTGATGTAGTTGGCTTCATACTCACTAGGGCCACCATCTTCACTAGAGGAGAAAGAAGAAGTATGGCAACTAAGTTGTTGTTGAAGAATGACCACCTCCACTTGTGCTTTGAAATCACTATCTTTTATCTTCTTGGCTTCCTTCTCTTCTTGGTTTGCTTCTTCTTCTTGCTTGTCAAGCCTTGTCTCATAAGCTTGTAGATTGCCAATGAACTCTTCAGTTGGGATGTCACTAAGGCTCCTCACTTCTTCAATGGATGTCACCTTTGACTCCCATCTCTTTAGTAGAGTCCTCAAGATCTTGGAGTTGATTACACCTCTATCCAAAGTATTGCCCAAAACATCTAGGTCATTGATGATGACATTGAGCCTAGAGTACATCTCAATAATCCCTTATTTCTTGCCCATCTTCAAGTTCTCTAGAAGGTTGTTCAACATGTAGATCTTAGCCTCCATGACTTGCTTTGTGCCCTCATAGGTAATGCACAATTTATCCCAAATCTCATAGGTAGTGTCCCAAGATGAGATGCGATTGAACTCCGTTGGGGTAAGGGCTGCATAGAGGATGCTTATGGCTTTGGCATTGAGCTGGGCTTCTTTAAGTGCAACTTCACTCCATGTTGCAGTAGATCCAGTTGGCTCCTTGTATGGTGCGACCATCACCTTCCAAATATAAAAGTTCATGCCTTGAATGTAGAACTACAAACGCCTCTTCCAATAAAGGAAGTTGGTATCGTCAAAGATCGGAGGACACATGAAGAAGACTCCCTCTAGGTTGAGTGAACCAAGGAGGTTGTTGCCCATCTTCTCATCTTGTGAGAGATAGTTGGAGAAGATCCTTGGCTCTGATACCACTTGTTGGATCTAGGGCTCTAGAGGGAGGGTGAATAGAGCTTCGAAAATTCTCACAAGATAAGTTAGACCTTCAAATTATATCTATCAAAACTGATATCTTAAGTGTAATTTGAAGTCCTAACTAACAAGCATAGCAAGGATGAGATAAAATGAAACAAGTACTTGGACAAGGTTGTTTAGAGTGGTTCCACTCTCCAAACTAGGTGAGAGTCAATCCACTACCTAGAGAGGTCAACATCTAGGACTTTGCAAGTGGTTTCCTCTATATATTCACCTATAAGAGTTACAACACAAAACCCACCAAAGGACTTACCTATCCATTAGAAAGAGTCTTCAACCTTACCAAGGACTTACCCACTTTGCAAAGAGTCTTCCACCTTCTTCTAAGGACTTACCTACTCTTACACAAGTCTTCATCCTTTAAGGAATTACCCACTCTTCTTGGATATTTAGCCTTTGCCTTCTCCTTCACCTGGAGAAGATCTTCACCTCTTCTTCAACCTTGAAGAAGAACAAAAAACAACTTCACCTTCACTCAGAGTATCTTGCTTCACCTTTACTTCTTTGAGAAAAGGGGTAGGGAAGATGTAATGGAATGAGAGCTTTACAAGCACAAGGAAGTAGCTCTATTACAACTGGCCTAACTCACTCATAATCACAAAATGCTATGTAAATGAGAGAGAGAAAGGGGCACAACGAGTTGCAACACACTTAACTATAGCAAGGACTTGGAATAGCATGAATGAGCAAACTTGGAATGAACTCCAAGGGGTCCTATTTATAGTTGGGGGTGTTCCCTTGAGTGTGGGATCACTTAAGGGTAAAATATAGCCATTTTCCAAGTTACAACGAATCTATTCTCACTCAAAACAACTCACCGACATTTATAATCACCTTTTCTACATTTTTTGTACACTACATTCGATCGAGTTTCAATAATGGTAACTCGACCGATCCACTAAGAGACAAAGCAAATTTTCAAACAATCGGTCAAGTTTGTTCTGGGAAACTCGACCGATGAGCTAAAATCAGTTTTGATCAGTGAGTCGGTTGATCGAGTTCTGTGAGTGTGCAACTTGATCGATTGGTCTCTTTAGAAAATCCCTCACTGGATCGGTCAAGTTTCTAACTCGACCGATAAAAAACATGTGAATTTTTTTCTAAATTGACATTTAAGTGATCAAACATTGGAATTAAGTGTCCCTGATTTTTTCTCATCTTACTTACAAGTCATATAATAAATACAAATGATTAAAAATATATTTTAAGGTCATTACGAGTGATTTCCCAAAATGCACACTTGCATTGCTTTTGACTTGAACTTGAACAAGCTAGGGCTTGTGTAATTTGGTCCTTTTCATGTACCTAAAGCCTGAAATCAATCTTGAACAAACATATTAGATACACAAGAATGGAATGGTTAAGTCATTATCAAAATATGGACAATGTATAACTCTCAAGTCAACACAAATGTCTAGAGAAAATATACACTAAACATTCTACGCCTCTAAACTTGATTAGAAAGGGGACAAATGACTATGTAGAGGGTCTACATGGCTTCCTAACCCCTCTAAACGATGAAAGTAATTTTATAGAAACATTTATGCCCCCAAATCTATATATATATATATGTGTGTGTATACACACACACACACACACACACACACACACACACATATATATATATATATATATATATATATATGTGTGTGTGTGTGTGTGTGCGTGCGTGTGTGTTGTGTGTGTGTGTGTATATATATATATATATATATATATATATCTATATATATATATCTATATATATATATATATATATATATATATAGAGAGAGAGAGAGAGAGAGAGAGTTGGTGATGCTTATGAACATAGTGGGAGCATCAAATAGGGAGATTTTCCAACTCACTGTTGATATCTACTTTTCTCTCATCATTTGAAGTTTGTGAATTAAGAATCACAAAAGGAAAAAAATCAATTACTTCTAGCATAAACCATAAACGCATAAAACTTTAACAAAAACATGAAAACCAAAGCAAAATCCTAAAATGCAACGCATGAAAACCTAAATAAATTTTCTTTCATAGAAAATCATTTTAAATTTGGGAGCATTCTAGAAGGGCTCCTATATATTAAAAAATGTGAAGATCTAGTATATTGTGATCTCTGTAGGTGAAGAGAAGGCGGGAGCACATTCAAAGAAACACTTGTTTGAGACTTAGTTGGCGTGAAGATGATTGCCATGCAGTCTATGTGGGAATGTTGAGGGGATGTGTCACCTTTCATGACGATTCCTGATCATTATACACTTGCAACTCCTTCTTGTGGTTGTAAGAAATCAAATACAATAGTAGGTGGGCCTTGATAGAATCCATGCTTAGTGTGCACGAGATTGTGGCCCTAAGAACTAGCCTAACAACCACCATATTGTCTAAGTGGGCATTAATGGATCTCTAGTTTGGGTCTCCATATGTCTTCTTTATGCTCAACTATCATGTTAAGATAGGTTAAATGCACACTTGTTACCAATAATTCATGGTTATAGTGAAAATGCACTTATGAAGTCTTTTTGCTTGTTTTCATAGGTACTTATGCTATATTTTCTAGAAGGAGAGGATGGAGGTGGATCCATAGAATTCACCAAGAATGGAGGAGCCTAAAAGACCATCATAGTCACCTCCAACCTACCTCAATTGCTCAATTATCACATCAAAATAGTTGAATACAAGAAGGAACAAGTGAGTAACTGAAGTGCACCATATAACCCCCAGAATGGTGGTGTTGAAGGCACAATAGTCATTGCAAACAAGTATAAATGAGCTCCAAACTCCATTCACCTTGACTTTTTGATATCATTTTCCCCATAGATGTTCACAGTTGTGCTACCCAATTGTCAAAATTGTCGTTCTACTCTAGAATGACCATTCTACCCTCAAACCACTATAGTCGTTTTACCCCACAATGATTGTGTCTACTTATTAAAATATCTCAAAATTCTTTAAGCTATACCTAACCTATTTTCTGCACCCTTTCCACCTAAAATGGTCATTATTCCCTCATTGTAGAATGGTCATGCTGGAGAAGAACCATGTTTCAACCTCAAAACCCTAATGTTATTATACACTAAATTTTTCATTATGTCCCCTAGTTACTACATAAGCCTTTAGGGTGACTAGGGTGAGTGAGTTCGCACCTAATACAATTACCTACACACTAATCACCTACTCTTATGTGACCCCTTAATCCTATACCTATCTTCCATGCCAGAACCCTAGTTTTAGGTCATACCACCTCATTATGCTCCTCTTTCCCATGCCATTTGCCTTTGGGAAGGATTCCATGCTTGTAACATGTGGAGGTGAAGAAGGGGATCTCAACATAGACATCCATGGATTGTTACTCTCTTGTATCCCCTTCTTTTCTTCTTTTTAGGACCATGTGTAGCTAAGCCCCTCTTGTGGGCTGTTTGGGGATGAAATATAGGACTGTGATACCCTGTTACTTGGGAATATTCATGTAAACATTTCATTTATTTAGTTACTATTTTCTTACTTGTTCTCTCTCCCTACCTCCTCCTATTTTGTTATGTAACATCCCAAGATTAGAGACCTTAGATAAAATGATCTTAAAAGGAATGATTGGACTACCCATATCTCCAAGGTGCACCTCCTTTTTAGATAACCCATCACTAAAGAACTTTGTGGTTAAGCGTTATCAGCCCGGAGTAGTATTAGGATGGGTGACCTGTCATGAAATTTTGGTATGTGTGTAAGTGAGGATAAAGCACATAGTTAAGGCCACTGGTGGTATGTGAGGCCAATCATCATGCTTGAAACTCTACTAGAGCCTTGAGAGGTGGGCCCAAGCATTACAAATGTGATCAGAGCCATAACCGCTTCATTAGGTGGGGTCCACACGGGCATGCCGGTCTTTGAGTCGTACGATCCATGCATGTTGGAAAGAGTTGTCAATTGTGATGTAGCTTCCCTTGGGTTGGTATTCTATGATTGGGAGTTGGGTTTCCATGGGCCATTTTGGGTCTGCATTGAAATGAGGAAATATTATGAGGCCATATAGTTGATACGTGATGAGGACATCAAGATTTTAAGTGGGGGAGATTATAATGTCCCATGATTTTTGGTTTCAAATAAAATGATCTTAAAAGGAATGATTGGACTACCCATATCACCAAGGTGCACCTTCTTTTAGGGAGCCCATCACTAAAGAACTTTGTGGTTAAGTTTGCTCATCCTATAGTAGTACTAGGATGGGTGACCAGTCAGGAAGTTGATCCTAGCTTGTGCGTGAGTGAGGACAAAGCACACAATTAAGTCTAGTGGTAGTCTATGTGTCCAGTCATCATTCCTAAAACTCTACTAGATCCTTGGGCAGTGGGCCCATACATTACATCTTTGATCTATGGAATCATCTAATATATAGAGAATATAGGGAAAAGAAGGCTTGGAGAAGGAAAACACATTAGATTCCTTATGGAACCTTATTTATATTCCCTCTCTACTATTTTTGTCTCTATTCTACTATCCCTAGGTGGGTGATACAAGTATCTATGTGTGCTTCTCTACTCTTACTTGGCAAAGAGCAACACTAGAGGCTTTATAAGGGGTAAAGGAGGTAAAAACCCTCTTCCTACACCCTATACCAATCCCTTGCCACCAAGTGAGGTTGGAGAGTTACTCTTAGAAACCTAGTCTAGGGCTAGTTCCTCATCCTACTCAAGTAATCCTTGTAAGATCAGATAGGTAGTGGCTTAGAGACTAGTTCTCTAAATACTAGTCATACAACCCATTTCCAATTAGTAAGACAGGGCATCTAGTTAACATCTACCCTTGTTGTTTGGTATACTATCACTAACTATAGGATATGTTCTTGAATGTTACCCAATTACATGGTTAGTCCAATAGTACCCCCTAAATAACCTACTACCCATTTTAATTGAACAAACCCTAATTTACCCAATTGCTTTCTAGTCTTGTTTCATCCTTTTTTTAGACTACTTGTTTGTTAATTGTGAATAGTTCTTGCTAGGTTAATCTAAAATTACTTTTGGTTTTTTTAATTATGGATCCCTTAGTTAATTGTTTGTTTTATCTATTGACTTGATCTACCATAGTTTATAATTTCTAACCGAGAGTAGTTCTTCTTGATTACTTAGTTGTTAGATGCCCCTCTAGTTAATCAAGCAACCCTTATTGTTAGTTATAACTTAGTTTTGCTCTTGTTTCCTTTAATTTCAAGCCCCTTAGTTTAGTTAACCAAATACCAATTGAAACACTTAAAACCCCTAGTTGTGCACTAGAAACATTGATAACCATCTGGTTTTAGTGCTTCTAACCATCCATGTAGATTCAAACCCAAATTTCCTAGTATACTACATCTTGTAACATCCCTGACCTGGGTTATGTTTTAACCCTAGGTGTTTTGTTTAATAAAAGTGATTATATGCTTTCTCTTATCTTTTGAAAAGTAATTAAGGCTCAAGAAGAACTTACATTGCAATTTTAGTCCTTTTCGAATATTGTTGAAATCAATGTTTTGCTTGTTTTGGACTAAAGTGCAAATTACCTAAGTTGAGGGGTTTCTTTGCAAATTGTGCATGATAATATGTTCCTCATGTGTTGAAGCATCATGAGAGTGAAGATGATGTATAGGTATGGCTTGTGATAGCCTGAATACCAAGAAAGAGCTGATAAAGCAATGTTTGTGCATTAAAACCTAGTTTTGGTGTAATGAGCAATTTACCCAAAACCTAGGGTTCAATATGCAAATTACCACTCCAAAATGGTCCCTACTATTTCTTGGGATCATGTGGAGCAAATAAAATGAGAGGGGTGTCTCATTTGTATCTCTTTGAAGGAGAGAGAATCTTGATATTAAAATAATCAAGATTTAAGCATAATGGAAACCTTAATTCAAATTAATGCAAAAATAAATAAAATAATTGAAGGGCCTTCAACCAAAAACGAAATGGTTTAATGTGCTCAAGTTTGAACATCCTTATGTCTTGCAAAGACACGAAAATATCCTAAGGAGGTGAAAACTCCACTCACCTTATTATAAGAAAAGGAAATATCCACTAACTTATGGATATTAATATAAAAAGGGTTAAGGTGCTTAATTTGCTTTTCTTAAAACTTGGATAATTGAGAGGAATAAGAGTCAAAGAGGATAGCCTCATCCCTAAGGAAAGTAAGGGGGAAAGTGGCAAGGATATGGGGGAGATAATTCCTACTTTCTCTCTCCTAAATGAATTTTCAATAAAATTCACATATATGCTCCTTTATCCATAGAATGAAAGGGTAATTTCGAATTCACTTCCACCCTTTGCTTGAAAAACGACCAAGGAAGCTTTGAAGGACCAGGAGGACGACCCCCAACCTATTGGTAAGCTTCTTGACCTTCTTTCATCTTGATTTCATGGTGGAAATCATAAATCAATGCATAATTTCTTCTTTTCTTCACTCCATCTTCAACCCTAGCCAATCCTTTCACTCCAAAACTTGAGGATGAGCCTTGGGGGAGTTGCAAAAGCCTCTTCCACCATTGTTGACATGAATCTCCAAGCTTTGAAGCTTAATTGAAGGCGGGTTATATAACTTGAACCCTTAACTATTGTTATTGAACTGAATTTCTCAATTCAATTGATTCAATTGTTTTTCTTGCAAATACCTTTGATTAGTTGATGCAATTACCATGAAGATGGCAGTAGGTTTCGTGGGTTTGCAGGTTGATGATGATGACATCATCACAAGCATACACCTCAATCAAGAACAAGAGCAAACAGTTTGCAAAATCGCATGAACCAATTCGGTTTCAAAACCGAATGAGTAGATTCGGTTTCAAAACTGAATGAGTGGATTCGGTGTCAAAACTGAATGGCCAAGTAAGTGCAAGACTGAATGGGTAATTCCATTCAAAATCGAATGGGTTAGATACACAAAACTGAATGGGTAATTATACCCTAGATTGATTGGATAAATCACTTCAAAACCGAATGGGTGATTCAGTTTCAAAATCGAATGATTGGAATCGTTTTCAAGGTCAATTGAAGTGATTCCGTTTCAAAACCGAATGGGTGTGTGGCGTTCGATTCACAAAAACAAGGTTAGATTAAACTAATGTGGAAGCATTTTGTTAGCAGTGGAATTGCTGAAAATCACTAAAAATTAAAACCTTTTATAAAAAGATCCATTACCAAAGATTCCCTTAAACAAGAACCATAGTAGTATATTTACATACTGGTCCACATTGGACATTCCATGTATCATCAAACCAAAATCTCAGGTTGATTATAAAAACATTATCTACTAACTCCTAGGACCTGAGAGTACAAAGACAACACATAGGACTTTATGTACAAAGATTGACATCAGTATCCCCACCTGGGATATTACTATTGTCCTTGATGTTGCTGCTACTGCTCTTCCTCTGCTACAGAGGTTTTGTCTCTTTGTCTGTGTCTACCTAAAAATGTTGAATCCCACGGGGGTGAGATAATTATAAAACTTCCCCAGCGAGAGATATAACTCTCCGCCGTAAACATTATTATTGCAGTTTAATAGAAATAAACTGAGCAGTGGGGTAATATATTTCAATAGCAGATAATTACTATCTATGCAGGTTGGAGCAACATTTCTATTCAAGCAATTTAGCTATAAAACTTGATAAGTCAGCATGTCTCTTATTCAATAAAGAATTAGAGAACATAAATAACATTTATGTATCAAGAACATGCTAAGAAGGATAACATCAACCAATGGTTCTCGTATTTCAATCTTATGAAAATACGCTACACGGCTGATTATATTTTTCAAACATTCTTAAGCTCTGAGGAGATGAGGTATACTGCTCATACTCCAACCGATCATTGCAAAGTCAAAATCGGTACCATACAAAATCAATGGAAGAGCCGGCTTCCATGACTTCCCACATATCGGTCAGTGCGACATTACATGCATGACATCTTGTGTCTCTGCTTACATAGCTTGCCAAGGTATAGTGGCAACTCGCTATAGAGCTACAGTGGCGGTTGCACTCTCTTCGCGATTGAGAGATTTCATGTTTACCTCCATCGATCCATCATTAACATCATCGGGAGATTAGTGATACATCCATCCCCGAACATACAATGAAGGATTGAGAGGTGTAATGTTTACCTTCCATCAATTCCCTCATTAGGACGTAAGGATATTTTCGCCCATCGACCCCCACATATTCAAGAATATGCGAACTCCAAGAAATCTCATAAGAAAACTTGTTTCACCATCACGAGCTACTGATGATGATGGATCTATGGTCAGAGCACTACATGAATAGCTTTCACTTGATTAATTAAGTCATTATAATATTCTTTTAGCATCAGTCAAGTTTTCAAACATAACTTATTAGGACAAATGCTATAAAGAAACATGTAATGTTTTCATCAGTTAACTCTTAGTATTTAAAAGACACTGGGATCTCAGTCCCTCATATAAGCATATGGTTCTTGGTATTTAAACCCTTAGCTCATCACAGAGCACTGTTACCAGTTTTTCAGGTAACCATCACCTTCAGATCATCTGACCAAGGTATACATGATACTTACTTCACAAGCATCTTATCTGGCACTTGAGGCCCAACAATTCTCTTGTTACCTCTTACTAAGCAACAAGGCATATTATGGCACACAAGGCCCAATAAATAATTTCAATAAATAATGCATCATAGCTCATACCTGGGTATGTTCATCATCTCATGATACCTGCATGGTTAGTATAGATGATAACAGATATATCAATCATATTTCAATTCCATGCTATCTCAGGGTAACACCACTATTCCCATACCAGGGTTAGGGTTTCCCATTTCATTTAGATCAAGGTTACTCATCCCCATTATATAACTAGGACCAATGATTCATCACTTCATTGTCCAAGATTAGGGTTTCACACTATATAGTATAATCTAGAATTAGGGTTTACTATTCTCATTACATCACCCTAGATTAGGGTTTGTATTCAATAACCCACAATTTAGGGTTTACTATTCATCCCAATTAGGGTTTTACATTCAAGTATTCTGAATTAGAGTTACTCATGCCATTACCCTAAGTTCATATCATATTGTCCTCCTAGATTAGGGTTTCACTCAGAATTGCCCTAATTTAGGGTTTGAGTTCATCAATCAACTCAATTAGGGTTTCATGATCTCTATATCAAGGATCATACCCTAATTGTATACCATACTTATCTTGAATATGTTAGGCTTAATTGCTGCATGCTTATTTTACATGTATGTATCTTTCTCTCTCGTCTTCTTCTAGGATGTCCAAAAAATTTGATTAATTGGACCTTCAATTACATAAGGTATCCATATGAATTGACCAATTGAATCTTTAATTACATTAGATATCTAAATGGATTAATCATTTTGGACCTCAAACGGTCTTGCTTACACAGACCTTAAACGGTCTTGGATTCTAAAAGTTCAAACGGTTTGAAACCGTTCGGGCACATTGCCCTTGAAACCATTTAAGAAATCATTGTATTGAAACCGAATGAGCTTGGGTCTCCAAACGGTTTGAGACCGTTTGGTCCAAACCATCTCAAAACCGAATGGACCAAAAAGCCCTTTCAACACTTACACGATTCATGATTTCAATGGATGAACCGATTATCAATTAAGTCCTTGATTTATTTATCACTTGGAACTATTGAATCAACCTTCAATTAGACCATAAATTAGGGTTTTGAACCCAATTGATCTAGGATTTCAACTCAAGGAACCTTCAATTAGGGCTTGGAATCGAATAGCCATCAATGATCAACATTGTGGAATTGATTCCATTGCAACTAATGAATCATCATCAAATTTTTGATATTACCAGACCCCAAATGGTCTTGAGGTCGTTTGGATGACCTCCAAATGGTCTTGAGACCGTTTGCCTCATCCTATCCTTGTATTTTGTAAAATTCCATTAGGGTTTAGATCATTAGATTGATCATCAAATCAGCACTTAATTGCATTTCAATTTGGTATCTCTGGACCTTCAATTACTCAACCATACTTAACCCTAGACCTCCAAACGGTCTTGGGTGACCCCCAAACGGTCTTGAGACCGTTTGGGTGACCTCCAAACGGTCTTAAGACCGTTTGAGCTCAATCACCCAAAAATCTAAGTTAACCAAATTGAATTTCAGCACTTAACCCGATTAGGGTTTGCTAATTGATTAACCTTCAAGTGATGAACCCTTTGGAATTAATCAATCAAATTTGATGGGTCATCGAACATCAATATTAGCATCAATTTTTACAAATGGTCAACCCTGGTCCACTCTTCCAAACAGTTTGAAACTATTTAGCTTCAAACAGTTTGATGAAACTGTTTGTTTTCAAACGGTTTTGTTGAAATCGAATGAGCATCTTGTTGAAAATGAATGAGATATAATTCTTTGGGACAAGTGTCCAAGATGATGTCATAATCATCTACCTTCGTTCATGTAACTCCTAGTACATCTGATTTCATGGAAATACCATTTTCAACAAGCAATTAATCAAGAAGATGAAGGAATCAACGAAATTGCAAGATTAATAGTTGAATAATAATGTAGAGGGGTTCAAGTTATATAACCCACCTCCAATTGAGATTCAAAGCTTCAATCTCACGTCAACAATGGTGGATGCAACTCCTTTTACTAATCCAAGGCTCGTCCTCAATCTTTGAGTGAAAAGGAATGGTTAGAATTGAAGATGGGATCGAGATAAGAAGAAATCATGCATTGATTTGTGATTTCCACCATGAAATCAAGATGAAAGGAGATCAAGAAGCTTACCAACAGGTTGGGGGTTGTCTTCCTTCTGTCCCTAGCTCCATTTGTCGTTTTTTCAAGCAAGGAGAAGAAAAGGATTCGAAAAAGACCTTGGTTTGAGTGGTAAAGGGTGCTTTTATAAGAAAATCAATGAGAGAGAAAATGCCTTATAAAAATCCTTTAATTCCAAAATTTGTGCCACCTCTTCCTCCTCAATTACGTGCATGCAAATCTATATTAATTATCTACAAATTCCCTTCCATTATCCATGAATTAAGGGAAAAGAAATTAAGCACCTTAATCATATTATATTAATATCCCATTTTTAGTGGATATTACTTTCCATTAACTTAATGTGAGTGGACTCTCCACTCAAGTTAGATATTTCGTGGCCTAGAAAAGGAACAAGGGTGTTCACACTTGAACAAATCCAACCATATCGTTTTTGGTTGAAGGCCCTTCAATTAATATATTTATTTTCGCATTAATTTGAAATAAAGTTCCATTTGTGCTTAAATCTTGATTATTTTAATATCAAGATTCTCTCTCCTTCAAAGTAGCTCAATTGAGATTCCAATCTCATTTTATTGCCTCTAAAAGATGCCAAGAATATTAATGACCTTATTGAAGTGGTAAATTGCATATTGAACCCTGGTTTTTGGGTAAATTACATATTACACCAAAACTAGGTTTTAATGCACAAACATTGCTTTATCAGCTCTTTCTTGGTACTCAAGCTTTCATTAGCCATACCTATGCATCATTTTCATTCCCATGATTCTTCAACACATGAGGAACATATTATCATGCACAATTTGCAATTTAACCCCTCAACTTGGGTAATTTGCACTTTAGTCCAAACAAATAAAACATTACTTTCAACATTATTCAAAATGGACTAAAATTGAAATATAAGTTCCTCTTGAGCCTTAATTACTTTTCAAAAGATAAAATCAAGAATATAATTAACTTTCTTAAACAAAACACCTAGGGTTAAAGCATAACCCAGGTCAGGGATGTTACAAATTATCCACCCCTTACAAGGATTTCGTCCCCGAAATCATTAACAACAACATTAAGAGAAAAGAGTAGGATATTTCCTCCTCATCTCTTCCTATAGCTCCCACGTAGCTTCTTCAATGCCATGGTGATGCCAGAGAACTTTTACAAGACTAATGTCTTTCTTTTTTATCTTTTTAATTCTTCTGTCAAGAACCAACACAGGTCCTTCCACGTAAGATATATCATCATTTAATTCTACCTCCATAGGTTGTAGAACTAAATCTGTGTTAGGATGACACTTGCTCAGCATAGAGATATGAAATACTGGGTGCAATCTATGCAACTCAGGTGGTAACTCCATCTTATAGGCTACCTTTCCCATCCTTTCAATGATCGGATAAGGCCCCATAAATCTAGGAGCTAACTTCCCCTTCTTTCCAAATCTCATGATACCTTTCCAAGGTGAGACCTTGAGGTATACTCTATCTCCAACTTGGAATTCTAAGGGTCTACGACGCTTATCAGCATAAGATTCCTGTCTTACTTGGGCAACTTTCAACTGTTGTTGTATTACTTTTATCTTCTCAGTTGTTTGTTGTACTAGCTTAGGACCCAAAAGTTGATATTCTCCTATTTCATACCAACATAAGGGAGATCTATAACGTCTACCATACATAGCTTCATATGGTGCCATCTCAATACTGTGCTGATAGCTATTATTATAAGCAAATTCTATCAAGCTCAGGTATAGATCCCAACTTCCTATAAATTGAAGGACACATGCTCTAAGAAAGTCCTCCAAGGTTTGTATGGTCCTCTCCGATTGTCCATATGTCTGTGGGTGAAAGGTTGTACTAAAACTTAATTGCGTACCCAAATCTTTATGCAGTCGTTCCCAAAAATGACTCGTAAACTGGGTGTCTATCAGAAACGATAGTAGCTGGAACCCCATGCAACCGCACTATCTCCTCTATGTATATCTGTGCAAGCTTCTCAGCTATGTAGGTTGTTTTGACAGGTAAGAAATGTGTTGTCTTTGTAAACCTATCAACTATTACCCAAACATAATCATGACTTTTGGCTATTCTTGGCAAACCAACCACAAAGTCCATGGTTACATGATCCCATTTCCACTACGGTGTAAGTAGAGGTTGCATTGTTCCTGCAGGTTTCTGATGTTCAACTTTAACCTACTGACACACCGGACACCGCATAACAAACTCAACAACGTCTTTCTTCAAACCAGGCCACCAATACATATCTTTCAAGTTATGATACATCTTGGTGCTCCCTGGATGCATAGCATACATTGAAGAATGAGCTTCTTCCAGAACTAACTTCCTTAAGTCATTGGCATCAAGTACTACCATCCTACCATGGTAACAGACTACCTGATCCTCTAAATCATGGAAACCATCTCGTTTTTCACTACCATACTCTGACCTAATCTGTTGGACTACAACATCAACTTGCTGTGCTTCTTTAATCTGCTGCCTCAGAGTAGGTTTTACTTGCATCTTAGCTAACAATGATACTTCAAGCTGAACATTGTTTTGCCTCAAGAAGATAAGCATATCTCTCTTAGAGCACACTAAGGAGTTCAACTGTGCTTTGTTTAAGGCTGGTGTTGCTGATTTTGTACTTAGTGCATCAACAACCACATTGTCTTTCACTGGATGATAATCAATTGTATAATCATAGTCTTTGATTAACTCCATCCAGCAGCGTTGCCTCATGTTTATCTCATGCTGAGAAAAGATATATTTTAAATTCTTATGGTCTGTGAAAATTTGGAATGTCTCCCCATAGAGATAATGTCTCCAGATCTTCAAGGCATGGACCACAACAACTAACTCTAGATCGTGTGTTGGATAATTCTCCTCGTGTTTCTTGAGCTGTCGAGAAGCAAAAGAAATCACTTGTTTATCCTGCATCAACACACATCCTAGTCCATTCTTAGATGCATCACAGAAGACTATGTACCCCTTTCCCTACTCAGGTAGCACTAACACAGGTGCACTGGTTAACCTTTCTTTTAGCAACTGGAAAGAATGTTGACACTTGTCATTCCAGACAAAAGGAATATCTTTCCTGGTCAACTTAGTTAGGGGTAAAGCTATTGAACTGAAGTTCTTAATGAACCTCCTGTAATAGCCTGCCAGTCCTAGGAAATTGCGTATCTCCGTCGGTTCTTTGGTTGTTCCCATTGCAGGACAGATTCTACCTTCTTAGGATCAACACAAATACCTGAGACAGATATTACATGTCCAAGAAAAGAAACATCTGTAACCAGAACTCACACTTGCTAAACCTAGCATACAATTTATGCTCTCTTAGCAAAGTCAAAGCCTGACGGAGATGCTGCTCATGTTGTTGAGCATCTCTACTGTAGATCAAGATGTCATCTATAAAGACTACTACACACTGATCAAGAAAAGGTCAAAAGATTCTATTCATGAGTTCCATGAATGCAGCTGGTGCATTAGTTAGCCCAAATGACATAACTGTGAACTCATTGTGACCATACCTTGTCCTAAAGGCAGACTTAGATATGTCACCCTCCTTAATACGCAACTGATGATATCTCGACGTCAGATCTATTTTAGAAAAGATAGTTGCACCACACAACTGATCAAACAAGTCATCGATCCTTGGTAGATGATACTTGTTCTTTATGGTGACTTTGTTTAACTGTCTGTAGTCAATTCATAATCGCATAGACCCATTATTCTTTTTAACAAAGAGGACCGGAGCACCCCATGGTGAAGTACTCGGTCAGATAAAACCCTTCTCAAGCAACTCCTGCAGTTGTTTCTTGAGCTCTGCCATTTCAGCAGGTGCCATTCTATACGACGTTTGTGCTACTGGTTGCGTGCCCGAGATTAGATTAATCTCAAAATCAATCTCTCAGGGTGGTGGAACTCTTGGAAGTTCTTCAAGAAATACATCTTCAAATTCCCCGACTATCGAAACTTCAAAAGGATGAGGGCTCTCCATTGTGGTATTTACCACATGAGACAAGAATGCAAAGCATCCCTGTCTCATCAACTTCTTAGCTACCATAGCTGACACAAGACAGGTTGGAAGAATCTTTCTGTCTCCTTGAAAGATCCATGTGTCACCATTGTCTGAGAACACAGCCTGCTTGGAACTGCAACCCAAGACAACCTTATACTTCTCTAAGGCATCCATTCCAAGGATTATATCAAAACCCTACATCTCAAATGGTATAAGATCCACTTGAATGCGATGTTCAGAAAAGAAAAGATTGCAGGGAGAACACACCTCCCGTAACACTGCAGATCCCAACAAAGGGGTTTCTAGCATCAAACTGTCTGCTCTATGACTGACAGTCATGTTGCAGTCATAAATCACTTCTCGAGTGATAAAGGAATGCATAGCACCCAGATCAATTAACACAGATACGAAGCATGATGAAGACATATCAGAATAAAATAGTTCCATCTGACCTGTCACAACCCGAGGGTTGACTACTGCTTCAGGCTGATTCATGGCATAGAATCTAGCTGTTGGTTGTTGTTGACCCTGTGGTTGGTTGTTTGGTGCCGACGATCCATCTTGGGATGCTTGTCCACGTACTCTAGCATTATTATTGAATTTTCTCCTCTATGAGCCTTGTTGACTCTATCTCTAGGGTTGAGTCATAGTTCTGACATTCTCAGGATAATCTCTCTTCAAGTGTCCTGACTTTCCACACTGGTAGCAGTTGTAGCTTCCCAAACTCTGCCTGGGTGGTCCTATCACTGACACTGATGTTGTACTAGGGGTTCTACTTGGAATAAAAATATGACCCCTACCCCTACTTGATGTCCACTGCGTCAGGGCATTAAACTTTGGTGGTGGTGGTGCAGAAAATCTCGGCTTCTTGAAACTCTCAGACAAGGGTCCTTAAAACTGAGGATATACTTTCCTATTACTAGTTTATCGCTTCTCGATCACATACCTCTCAATCCATCTCATGGATTCCACAAAAGTGGCAAATATTTCCCTGTTCTCCAGAGCAGACATAAGAGTGGTCAATTCAACGTTCAACCCTTTCTCGAAATGCTGAATCCTCTCCTCATCAGTAGCTGCCATGTGCGGACAGAACCACAACAACTCCATAAACCTAGCTTCATATTCGCTAATGTTCATCTTTCCTTGCCTCAACCTCTCAAATTGAGAGATCTTCTCATCTAGATACGTCTTGGGAAAGTATCTAGCAACAAATTCCCGTGGGAAATCATCCCATCCGACTTCAACTCCTAGCCTTTTACCTTCCTCAATGGTCCACCAATGACCAGCACTCCCCTTTAGTAGGTAGACAGCATGTCTCACCTTCTCATCTTCAGGAATCATAAGGATTCTGAAGGCTTTCTCCAGCTCAGTTAACCATAAGTCAGCATCTGCTGGGTCAGCTGTGCCAGCATACTCTGTGGCTCCTACCCTCCGAAGTCGTTCAAAGGTTTTGCCAGCTCCCTGTCTTTCATCATGGGCTGGTGCCCTAGGTGTAGGTAATGGAATCCTATACGTCATATGGGTCATAGCCGCCATAAACTGTCCAAACATATTTTGGAAAGTTGGATTCCCCATATCAGCTTGGTTGAACTGGGGTTGATCAAGTACAAGCTCCTCCCTAGCTTGATCCCTTACACCTCCTCCTGGTGCAGCAATGCTGATCTCAGTAGCATGTTCGTCATGTGATCCAGACATCTTCAAGTTCTTCTCCTCTTATATGAGCAAAAGACACCATCAGATAAACTGGAAGACACTTAGAACAGACTCAACAACCTTAATCCTATGTCTCTGTAGACTCAGCGAACCTAGAGCTCTGATACCACTAAACTTGTGGCGTACGATTCACAAAAATAAGGTTAACTAGATTAAACTAATGCGGAAGCATTTCGTTAGTAGCGGAATTGTTGAAAATCACTAAAAATTAAAACCTTTTATAAAAAGATCCACTACCAAAGATTCTCTTAAAAAAGAACCATAGTAGTATATTTACACTCCATATTGGACATTCCATGTATCATCAAAACAAAATCTCAGGTTGATTATAAAATTATTATCTGCTGACTCCTAGGACCTGAGAGTACAGAGATGACACATAGGACTTTATGTACAAAGCTTGACATCCAGTATCCCCACCTGGGATATTACTATTGTCCTTCATGTTGCTGCTACTGCTCTTCCTCTGCTACAAAGGTTCTGTCTCTTTGTCTGCGTCTACCTAAAAAGTTGAATCCCATGGGGGTGAGACAATTATAAAATTGCCCCAGCGAGAGATATAACTCTCCGCCGTAAACATTATTATTGCAGTTTAATAGAAATAAACTGAGCAGTGGGATAATATATTTCAATAGCAGATAATTACTATCTATGCAGGTTGGAGCAACATTTCTATTCAAGCAATTTAGCTATAAAACTTGATAAGTCAGCATGTCTCTTATTCAATAAAGAATTAGAGAACATAAATAACATTTATGTATCAAGAACATGCTAAGCAGGATAACATCAACCAGTGGTTCTCATATTTCAATCTTATGCAAATACGCTACATGGCTGATTATAATTTTCAAACATTCTTAAGCTCTGAGGAGATGAGGTATACCGCTCATACTCCAACCGATCACTGCAAAGTCAAAATTAGTACCATACAAAATCAATGGAAGAGCCAGCTTCCATGACTTCCCACATCTCGGTCAGTGCGAGATTACATGCAGGACATCTTGTGTCTCTGCTTACATAGCTTGCCAGGGTATTGTGGCAACTCGCTATAGAGCTACAGTGGCGGCTGCACTCTCTTTGCGATCGAGAGATTTCATGTTTACCTCCATCGATCCGGCATTAACATCATCGTGAGATTAGTGATACATCCATCCCGGAACATACAATGAAGGATTGAGAGGTGTAATGTTTACCTTCCATCAATTCCCTCATTAGGACGTAAGGATATTTTCGCCCATCGACCCCCACATATTCAAGAATATGCAAACTCTAGGAAATCTCATAACAAAACATGTTTCACCATCACCAGCTACTGACGATGATGGATCTATGGTCAGAGCACTACATGAATAGCTTTCACTTGATTAATTAAGTACATTATAATATTCTTTTAGCATCAGTCAAGTTTTCAAAAATAACTTATCAGGACAAATGCTATAAAGAAACATGTACTATTTTCATCAGTTAACTCTTAGTCTTTAAAAGACACTGGGATCTCAGTCCCTCATATAAACATATGGTTCTGGGTATTCAAACCCTCAGCTCATCACAGAGCACTGTTACCACTTTTTCAAGTAACCATCACCTTCAGATCATCTGACCAAGGTACACATGATACTTGTTTCACAAGCATCTTATCTGGCACTTGAGGTCCAACAATTCTCTTGCTACCTCTTACTAAGCAACAAGGCATATTATGGCACACAAGGCCCAATAAATAATTTCAATAAATAACGCATCATAGCTCATACCTGGCTATGTTCACCATCTCATGATACCTGCATGGTTAGTATAGATGATAACAGATATATTAATCATATTTCAATTCCATGCTATCCCAGGGTAACACCACTATTCCCATACCAGGGTTAGGGTTTCCCATTTCATTTAGATCAAGGTTACTCATCCCCATTGTATAACTAGGACCAATGATTCATCACTTCATTGTCCAAGATTAGGGTTTCACACTATATAGTATAATCCAGAATTAGGGTTTAATATTCTCATTACATCACCCTAGATTAGGGTTTGTATTCAATAACCCACAATTTAGGGTTTACTATTCATCCCAATTAGGGTTTTACATTCAAGTATTCTGAATTAGAGTTACTCATGTCATTACCCTAAGTTCATATCACATTGTCCTCCTAGATTAGGGTTTGACTCAGAATTTCCCTAATTTAGGGTTTGAGTTCATCAATCAACTCAATTAGGGTTTCATGATCTCTATATCAAGGATCATACCCTAATTGTATACCATACTTATCTTGAATGTGTTAGGCTTAATTGCTGGATGCTTATTTTACATGTATGTATCTTTCTCTCTCGTCTTCTTCTAGGATGTCCAAAAGATTTGATTAATTGGACCTTCAATTACATAAGGTATCCATATGAATTGACCAATTGAATATTTAATTACATTAGATATCTAAATGGATTAACCATTTTGGACCTCAAACGGTCTTGCTTACATAGACCTTAAACGGTCTTGGATTCTCAAAGTTCAAACGGTTTGAAATCGTTTGGGCACATTGCCCTTGAAACCGTTTAAGCAATCATTGTATTGAAATCGAATGAGCTTGGGTCTCCAAATGGTCTTGAGACCGTTTGGTCCAAACCATCTCAAAACCGAATGGACCAAAAAGTCCTTTCAACACTTACACGATTCATGATTTCAATGGATGAACCGATTATCAATTAAGTCCTTGATTTATTTATCACTAGAACTATTGAATCAACCTTCAATTAGACCATCAATTAGGGTTTTGAACCCAATTGATCTAGGATTTCAACTCAAGGAACCTTCAATTAGGGCTTGGAATCGAATAGCCATCAATGATCAACATTGTGGAATTGATTCCATTGCAACTAATGAATCATCATCAAATTTTTGATATGACCAGACCCCAAACGGTCTTGAGACCGTTTGCCTCATCCTATCCTTGGATTTTGTGAAATTCCATTAGGGTTTAGATCATTAGATTGATCATCAAATCAACACTTAATTGCATCTTAATTTGGTATCTCTGGACCTTCAACTACTCAACCATACTTAACCCTATACCTCCAAATGGTCTTAAGACCATTTGGGCTCAATCACCCAAAAATCTAAGTTAACCAAATTGAATTTCAGCACTTAACCCGATTAGGGTTTGCTAATTGATTAACCTTCAACTGATGAACCCTTTGGAATTAATCAATCAAATTTTATGGGTCATTAACCATCAATATTAGCATCAATTTTTCCAAACGGTCAACCTTGGTCCACTCTTCCAAACGGTTTGAAACCGTTTAGCTTCAAACAGTTTGATGAAACTGTTTGCTTTCAAATGGTTTTGTTGAAACCGAATGAGCATCTTGTTGAAAACGAATGAGATATAATTCTTTGGGACAAGTGTCCAAGATGATGTCATCATCATCTACCTTCGTTCATGTAACTACTAGTACATATGATTTCATGGAAATACCATTTTCAACAAGCAATTAATCAAGAAGATGAAGGAATCAACGAAATTGCAAGATTAATAGTTGAATAATAATGTAGAGGGGTTCAAGTTATATAACCCGCCTCCAATTGAGCTTCAAAGCTTCAAGCTCACGTCAACAATGGTGGATGAAACTCCTTTTACTAATACAAGGCTCGTCCTCAAGCTTTGAGTGAAAAGGAATGGTTAGAATTGAAGATGTGATCAAGATAAGAAGACATCATGCATTGATTTGTGATTTCCACCATGAAATCAAGATGAAAGGAGGTCAAGAAGCTTACCAACAGGTTTGGGGTCGTCTTCCTGCTGTCCCTAGCTCCCTTGATCGTTTTTGCAAGCAAGGAGAAGAAAAAGATTCAAAAAAGTCCTTGGTTTGAGTGGTAAAGGGTGCTTTTATAAGAAAATCAATGAGAGAGAAAATGCCTAAAAAATATCCTTTAATTCCAAAATTTGTGCCACCTCTTCCTCCTCAATTCCAAGCATGAAAAGCTATCTTCCTTATCTCCAAATTCCCTTCCATTATCCATGAATTAAGGGAAAAGAAATTAAGCACCTTAATCATATTATATTAATATCCCATTTTTAGTGGATATTACTTTCCATTAACTTAATGTGAGTGGACTCTCCACTCAAGTTAGATATTTGATGTGGTATTTTTATCGCACTAACAAACTCACTCGGGGTTGAAATCCCCGAGCTTTTACCAAAACCAAAGTGCAATAATACCACCCGCAAGCGGACGAGTCTTATCGCAGTATAGTTAAGGATCGAACCCAAAGGACAACATTTTTAAGAATCTTTATCAGTCGAATCTAGCTCGAGTAAAACTAATATTTAAAATGATTGGTTGATTTGAGGTTACTTAAACTAATTGAAAAAAGTAAAAGCTAAATATAAGTTGGGTTTAGATCAATGATATGGAATCGCTGGGATGGTACCGGGTTTCACCACCGCTACACACACAAACACATTCGATTTCAAACAAACCAGGCAAGATATATCAATCCAAATGGAGCGGCTACAGAACCCCCATGTTAGGGCGTTAGGTTTGCGTAAGCATCACATTAGGCATCATATGTCTCATCACCAACCGGATCACTTTCTTACCGCTCCGAAGAAAACCACATTCTATTTCTAGTTGGGAGTCCACCGCATTAATTGATAAGCAAGCAGGTGATAGATCTACAAATTAACATCGATGATAAACAAAGATGATACAAAATCCAACTAAGGATGTGGTCCTCCCTGAGGGATGTTTAGATCACAGAAGCATCACCGTAGGCTAGATGTCTCATCCCCTAACAGATCATACACTTACGACCTCAAGGAATCTTATCAGAAGTTCTCATCAAAGAGTCGAACTTTGTAAACTGTCATTCCGTCCCACATATAGAAGATTTCGCAATATAGGAAGGAACAAGATGAAAGCAAGTAGAAAATCAGCTACAAACATACCAACTAACAACGAAAAGGAAGGTTATATACATTGCCATGGAGAGTTTAACAAAAGAACATGATTTGCATGGGCAGCGGGGCTAGTCCCCGCACCCCAACGAAAAGGTACTACTCTCTCATGATGCGAGAAACAAGAAGGATGAGAAAGAGAGAGAAATCCGCCATGAACTCGGTGCAGAAGGTAGTCACAGCTCGGTGAAGAAGATGCGGCCTCCTACGCCATTTCGGAGCAGTTCTAGACGTGAATGGGAGGTGCCAAGACAGACCGGACAGTCTCCCTTGCTCCGTCTTCCTTCTCTCCTTAGCCTCCTTGGTCACAGCACGGGCAGTAGGTGAAATGAAACTGGCGCGGATTGGACTGGTTTTGGATCGGACCTGTGTACAGGCAGCCTGTCGGCATTCCAGAACCGATGTCCAAGTAAGGACCCTTGGGGTCCTATTTATAGGCATATGACCGACCCCAAACAGTCTTGGATTAAAAGAGACCAAACGGTCTGCTGCTGTTATGGGCGAACGGTCTGGCCAAAAAATCTTCTCCAAATGGTCTTTGCTGCTTTGACTTTTTCATGCGGTTTGCTCCAAACGGTCCGGGCAAATGATCCTGGACAGAGGCAAACAATTTGTAAACCGTTTGCTAGAAAATGGTCGTCACTTCGGTCAACAAACAATTTTGGCTCTCACGGTTTGATAGAACACATGAGACTAAACGGTCTCACATACCGTTTGCTCTCCTCCAAACGGTCTTGAAAAAGGGGCAAACGGTCTCCAGCAGCAGCAAACGCCCAAACGGTCTTCAGGTCAGTGGATGCCCAAATGGTCTTCTATGCTTGCCGATCAAATGATCTGAAACCCCCACAGGGGCCAAACGGTCTCGCGTCGAAGAAGGGCGAACGGTCTTGGACAGACTGTTTGGTTTTTTGCAACTTATTCAAACTGTAAACAAATTCATCACCAGTTGGGTAAAACCAATCTAGTAGCTTTTCGTTCGATGAACGATCCTCGGCCTTCATATGCAGGTGCAACGGCCTCGAGGTGACCCCATTTGATAAGCGAATCTCCTCCAATCGACCTTGCTCAGGAGCTGTAAATGTGTACTGGTCGGAGGTTGAAGACGACGCACCACGGCCGTGGTCAGGTACCACGGTCGTGGTAAAGCTGCTGTCCCACGGCCGTGCCACCTTGCACGGGTGTGGTGGGTGTGAAATCAAGCTCTGATGGCATTGTGCCACGGCTATGGCGTGACACCACGGTCGTGGTGAGGTAGCTGCCACAAAGCCGTGCTGCCTCGCACGGGCGTGGCGAGTGAGGGAGGGTCGATGCAGGTAGGGTGCCACGGTCGTGGCTCGTCGACCACGGTCGTGGCGAGTGAAAGCTCAGGCGTTGAGGATGGTCTACCACGGTCCTGGCCCCACCACACGGTCGTGGTGATGGTTGCAGACCACGACCATTTTGGACCACCATGTCCGTGGTTAGGACTCTGCTTCGCGACCTTGAGTTCATGCACTGCTCGATCCCTTGCGGCCGAGTGATGCCTCCAATCGGTCTCTGCTGCTCAAACGGTCTTGAGACCGCATGGGTTCAAATGATTTTGAGACCACATGGGCCCAAACGGTCTTGAGACCACATGGGTTCAAATGATCTTGAGACCGCATGGGCTCAAACGGTCTTGAGACCGCATGGGTTCAAATGATCTTGAGACCGTATGGGCTCAAACAGTCTTGAGACTGCATGGGTTCAAACGATCTTGAGATCGCATGGGCTCAAACGATCTTGAGACCGCATGGGTGGAATTTCTTGGTTAGATTTCTTGATCGGGGCCATAGATGAAGGTGGGCCTTGACTACTTGTTCAACCTTGTCAAAACCTACATTAAATGAATAATATTTAGTTAAAACCTTGATAATCGAATCGACTAAGTAGTTTTTCTCATTATGATTCATATTGAGTGAAATAGTATGTATAGAGTTGAATTGGTCTCGAAGTGATAATTGAATTTCATGATGAATATACACTCATCAAAATACCCCAAACTTAAACGTTGCTCGTCCTCGAGTAACACAAAATTTGAAATTGTCTCCAAATGAATACTTTCAATTCGTGTGATTGCTTCATCTTCACATCACGAATGTTTTCTTTTTGCTCCACATGACTCAGTATCTCAACCTCCTGAGACCACAAAACACATCTTACCATATCTTCGTTCCTGAGTTCGTTTTCCAAAATCACTTCCTCCTCACCTTTTCCAACAACAAGCATGTCAGAGAGTTTTATAAGAGTTCAGAGACACCCGCAGAACAACAAGTGTGCATTTGATCTGACACTGGTGTTTTCCAGGGTAGGGTAGGCAATCATTGTGCCATTAGGTAGAAAAGGGAGTGAAAGGTGGTATGGAAGGAAGAAGTAAATCTCTCCTCTATTCGACTCGAGATTTTTATTTGCTTTGCAATTTCATTTATTGCATTTTTGTGTGCGAATCTCTCCTCTATTCGACTCGAGATTGCATTTCTTTTTGTGTGCACTTTGGCATCTTTTTGTTTGCAAATCTCTCCTCTATTCGACTCGAGATTGCATTTTTGGTGGTACGCCCCTATTTATTTGCGAGGGGTATGGAAGAAGCGGATAAAGAGGGAAGTGGCGTGCCACCCCGAACTTAGGGTTTGGCACTTTTTTGGCTATTTTGTTTCTTTTTGATGAATGGAGGGGTACGAAGATGATGGAAGAGGTGTAGAAGAGAGTTCAGATCAGAATGCAACTTGATTTACAATTCAATGCATCGGGTTGTTCTCTTTATCAAACTCTGCTCAAATAATGACTTGATGAGGATCCAGTTTGGATTTCATGCTATTGTTCCACAAATCAGTTAGGAAGCATGATGTGTTTGATCCCTATCAGTTTGAAAGACACCTATCATCTTTGCAAAAGTATCACAATGTTAGGAATCATAGTCTTCACAAGATGATTTCAATCAAAGGACTTGTTTCAAAAAGTGGTCCTTTTGAGGATTTACTTCGAATAAGGGGGATATAATGATTCAGAATGCATAGCAGGTTAGTTAATGAATTTTAATGAAACCAGTAAGTGTCAAAAAGTGTCAAAAATTCATCAAGTATTTGTTCAATTTCTTTCAAAATCATTAAAGAATTGTGAAAATTTTGAATTTTTTTTATCAAGAATGTGATAGTGAAAACTTAAGTATGAAAAGGATGGGTGTAGGTGGAAAGTGAGGTACGTACCACCCACCCTCCACCCCAAACTTAGAGATTTGCTCGTCCTGAGCAAACCCTAAATCCAAGATGGAGGGGAAAAATCATGCCAGAATGACCACCAGTTGTGGTTGCGTTCTGATCAGCGCACATCCTCTTATCTGAAAATCTCAAAGGTAAAGAGCAATTAGATCTTAAAATGGCATCTTGCGATGCAAATTTTATTTAATGAAAAATTAACTAGAATGTAAAAACAAAATTGAAGAAATATTCTAATATGAAAAGAAAGGTAAAAAAAATTTATTGATCGGGTTGCCTCCCGACAAGCACCGTTGTTTTATGTCGATGGATCGACTGAATTTTTCAGCTTCATGGTAGATCCTTAGGATTGGTGAGTTCCAGCGTTGCTTTAGTGCCTATGTCAGTTGAGGTGAAATATTTCTTTAAGCGGTGACCATTTTTTACAAATTCACCTGACTTTTCACTCCATAATGAGAAGGCACCATGTGGTGAGATGCTCTTGACGATATATGGTCCAGACCAGCGTGAGCAGAGTTTTCCTGGGAATAACTTCAACCTTGAGTTGAATAGCAGAACTTGGTCTCCCACTTGTATGTATTTTCTTTTCAGATGTCCATCGTGCCAAAGTTTTGTGCATTCTTTGTAGATTCATGCATTCTCATAAGCCGTCATCCTAAGTTCATCCAGCTCTTGGAGTTGCAGAATCCTAGCTTGGCCAGCTTCTTTCATATCAAAGTTCAGTTGTTTAATTTCCCACCATGCCTTGTGTTCCAGTTCGAATGGTAGGTGACAAGCCTTTCCATATATTAATCAAAAAGGTGTAGTCCCAATGGGAGTTTTATAAGCAGTTCGATAGGCTCATAAGGCATCATTGATTTTCATTGACCAATCTTTTTAATTGCGTCCTACAATTTTTTCCAGAATATACTTTAGTTGATGGTTAGAGACCTCTACCTGTCCACTTGTTTGTGGATGGTAAGGTGAGGCTACCTTATGTGTTACACCGTATTTTCTCAATAAAGCTTCAAAGCTTCTTTCAAGGAAGTTGAACCCTCCGTCAGATATCACGGTTCGTGGCACTCCAAAATGGGGGAAGATAATGTCTTTGAATAATTAGATGACGGGTTTGGAATAGTCCTATGTAGTATTCAACAAAGGACATCTCCTGGAAGAGGATTGAAGTTATTTCTCCGCGTCGCTCTGCTAGGGTTTTTGGCGGCGATCGTGTACGTGCATGAGGGGCGGCAGCACCGGTAGCTGTGGAGGCCGTGGTGCAAGGAGAGGTTACTTCAACGTGCCTCACCCGCACCCCAGTCAGGGGGACATCCCCCTTCCAGATGAACCTGTGGCGGCAGAGCAACCGCCGCTGAACGAGGAATCCAATCGTGACGCTAGGGATATGGTCGATGAGCAGAACGATGATAGCTTCCAACTTGGCCACACTTCTTTCCGTGACGCCATCACTGGTGGGGTGCGAACTCTGGCGATCAGGCCTGTCTCTCTGGACATGCTGCAAGTGTCTAACATCCGCATCGACAGGAGCGGTCCCCTCCCAAACTTCCAGATCAACCCTGCGGCACTGCCGCCGCTACTTGAGCCCTGGAGATATGCCGTTGTGATCAAAGTGGTCGGTCTGAATGTGGGCTTCACCACGCTGGTGAACCGCATCACGTCGCTTTGGAAGATCAACGAGCAATTTCAGGTCATCAATTTAGAGATGGGTTACTTCATTATTCAACTTGGAAACAAAGAGGATTTCGAGCGAGCCATGACGGAAGGACCTTGGACGATCTTCGGGAACTATTTGTCAGTTCAGTCCTGGTCGGCGGACTTCCGGCCGGTTGATCACAACCCCAAGAAACTCATGGTGTGGCTACGGATCCCTGAGCTTCCGATTTACCTATACCAATACCACCTCCTCTCAAGCATTGGCGATGTTGTAGGCAAGATGATCAAGGTGGACACGACCACGCTGGCTGGCCACCGTGGAAAGTTCGCCCGGCTCATGGTGGAAGTCGACACCCTAAAACCCCTCCTGCCAGCTATTCACCTCAATGGTGAATACTATAGGCTGGAATATGAGAACCTCCCATCAGTATGTATGAGGTGTGGTCGCATGGGACACGAGGAGCAATCGTGCACTTACGTCACCCCGTTCTCACCCGCGGAGCCTCCCTCGGCTTCCGGCCCATATCTCATCAATCCAATCCAGTACACACCTCAGATCCATGCAAAAAAACCTGAAAAGCGGAAGCCTCCACCTAAGAAGGCTGCTCCATCGCAACCAGAGGCCAACACAGAAGTTACTGAGCCCCCCGTGGCTGGTGCGGCTGTGAAGGAGAGCCCACCAGTGCCACCATCGGATGTCCAAGATGTGCCTGCGGAGGAGTGGCAGACTATCCAGTCGAGGAAATAGAAAAGGAAAGGGAAGGCCAAGGTTCCTACCCTGCCGAGATCTGGGCCCACTACTACACCTTCGCCACACCCAATCGGCATCCAGGCCACAGACTCGAGCAATACCAGAGTCACCTTACTGAATGACGATGTTTGTTCGTGTAGGGCACAGGATGTGGGCACGACGTCGCCCTTTAAATTTGTTGCAAGTGAAATCACCCCAGCCACAACTCAATGCTCGTTCCAGTGGGGCGAGAAGGGAGGAGGCAGTGGTGTTCTTCTGAGGAATAGGAAAGTAATTTACCAGACTGTCAGTCCAGGTAGAGAGAGGAAGAAAGGCAAGCTAGCCCAAATGGTAGGCAGCCTAAGTCAAGGTGCAGAAGCCAAACGTGCTATAGACTTCAGTACAGAGTCTGTGGCACCCCAGGATGATGACATGGTCGGCGATGATCAATCCGTCGGCCTATGTGCGACAATTGTTTAATTGCCCACACCCCCTCCTTCTCAGTTCTTACATGTTGAACATCCTCTGTTGGAATATACAGGGAGCTTGTTACAAGAAGAAAATCCGACTCCTTAAAGACCTTAAAAGACGTCACAAGCTACATGTTATGGATATTGTTGAGCCTCGGATCAGCGGTTCTAAGACTAATTGTGTCATCAAGAAACTGGGCTTCCCCTCCTCCCACTGTGTCTAGGCCATCGGTTTCTCTAGTGGCATTTGGGTTCTGTGGGATGACGCTCGCTGTTCTATTGAGTTCGTACTCAATCATCGCCAGTTCATCCACTGCTGTATAGACAACACCTGGCACCTGACCTTCGTCTACGGTGCCCCCAATCCCAGTCGTCAGGATCTTCTTTGGTGACATTTACAGGAGCTCTCTCCCTCTATCCCTGGTGCTTGGGCGGTACTTGGTGACTTCAACACAATGTTAGATGTATCTGAAAAACTCAATGGGCGCTCCTTCGACCGCCGTTCTAGCAAGAAGTTCAACTCTCTCCTTCTACAAACTGGACTCACGGATATCAAGGCCTGTGGTCCCTTCTTCACTTTCAAGCGGCTTCAATTGCTGGAAAAGCTTGATAGGGTCATCACCAATGAAGAGTGGATAACCATGGCAAACAATGCTTCTGTCTCTGTGCTTCCTCGCCTATACAATGATCACAACCCGCTTCTCATTCATGATTCTGTGACTCACCGCCGCCCACGGCTCTTTGGTATGAGGGACAGCTGGTCGCTGACGCCTGCCTTTCGTGATGTTCTCCTACAGTCTTGGGACACTACCAAGTGTTTCCTTGACGCCCTCCCTGCTTTCCGTGCTGCTACTTCTACCTGGGATTCCAAGCACCAATCTGCTAACCACAAAATAAAAAACAGGATCCTGCGTTAAGTGCACAACCTTCAGGTATCAACCAGTTCTCTTGTATCTGTTACTGCTAATATCGCTGTAGCACATTTGCAAGATGATTACATCAGCATTCTCCTTCAAGAGGAGGCGGACTGGCGTCAGCGGGCCAACATCAACTGGCTCAGCCTTGGCGATGACAACACGAAATTCTTCCACACATATGTTAAGGCCCGCCGCCTTTTCAACAAGATCAACCGCCTTAAAGACGTGACCGGCACATGGGTGGAAGACCCAACATCCTTGAAAAGCCTAGTTCATAGTTTCTTCCTCAACCTTATGTCTGCTCCGCGTCCCACATCCAGATCCAGGGCTGCCATCGTCGCCTTCAGTGACATCTTCTCCAACCCGTCAGCTGCAGCTTGTACCATCATCCAAGCTATCCCCTCCGTCGATGAGATTAAGCGCACTATGTTCATGATGGCACCTAATAAGGCACCAGGTCCTGACGGCGTCTGTAATTCCTTTGTCCAGAAGAATTGGTTTGTCATAGGACCATCCTTTATCCGTACTATCCAAGACTCCTTCATCTCCGACACTATTGATGATCGTATTGCGGACTCCTACATTTGCCTAATTCCTAAGATTAAGCAACCGCAGACCTGCAGCGATCTTCGGCCCATATCCCTGAACAATACTTGCTTCAAGCTGATCTCTAAGATCATTTTGGAGCACCTTAAACTTCTCCTTTGTGATTGGGTCTCTGAATCTCAATCAAGCTTCCTCCCGGGAAGACGTATAACTGATAATATTCTTCTAGTTCAGGAGGTCATACATACCATACACATGAAGCAAAGCGGAAAAGCTTTAGTTTGTATCAAGCTGCATTTAGCTAAAGCCTTTGATAAGATGAGTTGGGCCTTCATCCATGACACTTTGACAAGGACTGGCCTCTCGGCAATCACTGTTAGTTTGATCATGCAAATCATTACAAAAGGGCATACCTCTATTTTATGGGAGGGTTGCCCCTTGGAGTCTTTCAAAGCTACCCAAGGGGTACGACAAGGTGATCCAATCAGTCCCTATGTTTTCATTCTATGCATGGAGAGACTCAGTCAAGCCATCTCACATTCCATACACCAAGGAGCTTGGAAGCCCATCCATCTATCAAGGTAAGGCCCGCCCCTTTCGCACGTCTTCTTCGCAGATGATATCCTTCTTCTGGCTGAAGCAAGCATTGGGCAAGTGCGAGTCATCACCAAGGTCCTTAAAGCCTTTTCTAGCGCCTCTGGTCAATCAGTATCGTCTTCTAAATCATGGTGTTTCTTCTCGCCCAACACACCGCAGTCCTTACAAGATACGTTCTGCAATCGCCTGGGCATCCAATCTACTACTGACCTCGTTCGATATTTAGGTGTTCCTATCCTTCATCACCGGGTCAATAGAGCTACCCACTCTACCATTGTTGACACCATGAAGGAACGTATGGCAAGCTGGTCAACCCGGAAAATGTCCCTGGCGGGTAGGATTACCCTTGCAAAATCTACGCTTCATGCCATTCCTGCATATGCTATGCAGTCAGTCCAGCTATCTCCCACCCTATGTGATGAGATCAATAAACATGTCAAAAATTTTATCTGGTCCGGGAGCAGACTACATCACAACATATCCCTACTTTCTTGGAAGAAAATCACCATGACCAAGGCAGATGGGGGCTTGGGAATAAAGGAGGCACACGCGCAAAACCAAGCCCTTATGCTCAAGAATGTCTGGTCTTTTATGAATGATCATCACGCACTATGGATTCATGTCATGCGGGCCAAGTACTTGCACAATGGAAACGTCACCAAGAAACCTTGCTCCTCGGCATGGTCCTTCATCAAGAAGCATATGCTGCCCTTGCAACAAGTATCAGCCATCACCATCAATAATGGCGAAGCCACGAATGTCTGGACTGGAAAATGGTTGCATGGTCTTTCCATCTCTGACTTAGCGCCCTCCTTTACGCCGCCTTCTGAACTCGCAGACCTCAACGTCACCTCCATGGGAATGGGGAACAACGGGTGGGATTGGGACTTCATCTAGCACTACCTGCCACCCTCCTCATGGCTGCACATCCGTCATGTATACCCACCTGATCCAGATGCGGGCAGCGATACCTGGCAGTGGCCGTGGTCTCCGTCCGGCAAATTTACAGCCCAATCCGCCTACCAATGGCTCCGCACAGACGTCTCTACTCCCATTCCTGGTAAATGGTCATCCATATGGAAGCTGGCGGTACCCCAGCGCATCCGCACCTTCCTATGGCTCCTACATCACAAGGCTCTCCTCACCAATGTTGAGAAAGCTCGACGGCACATTCCGGTGGACGATACCTGCCCAGTCTGCTCCAATTCGTGAGACACCATTCTACACTGCCTACGAGACTGCCCTACTAGCAAGGAAATGTGGACTACATGCCACATGGACCCCTCCTCCTTCTTGCTCATGGAGGACGACTGGATCATGGCCATCCTCGTAGCTTCATGCAACGACATATCCTCCATCACTCCTGTGGTAGCGTGTTGGGTGATATGGATGCATCACAATGATTTCATTCACAGTCGCAAGCACCTTCCCATCAGCAGAAGGATCTCCTTCATTAACGCCAAGGCGCGAGCCATTCTCTCCCTCCCTACGAGGACCACCACACCCGTCACCATGCAGGTCGACCGAAGGCGCATTCCTTTACTCAGCGACTTCACGCTCTTTGTTGATGCTTCTTTCCATTCCAGCTCTGTCCCTTCCGGGATTGGAGTTCATGCCATCAACAAGTGCGGCGGATTTTTACTGGGCCATGGTTCACCCAGTCACGCCAGTTCGACGTTGGAAGCAGAGATCCAAAGTATTGTTTGTGCTTTGGAACTCTGCAAAATCACAGGATGGCAGTCTCCCACCATCCTGTCTGATGCTTCCACAACAGTGCTTTTGATTACTGAGGCTGCATCTGCAACAACCCTGTTTGCCCCTCATATGCGTCGACTCCGGAAGCTCTGCGCTAAAGTCGGGCAGCCGCGCATACTGCACATCCCTAGGTCCCTTAATGAAATAGCGGATCGTATAGCCCGTTTTTCAGTTACCATTAGCTCAACTTTTACTTTTACAAATAATGTGACCCCGTGGCTTTGTATGAACCTTGATGTTGATGTTGCGAACTTTCTGCCCGCAGTAGAGAGCGGGATGAATACAACTTGATCTCTACGTTCCCAGAAAAAAAAAGATGACGGGTTTGGAATCACTAGTGACGGTTGGTGTGGCTTCAACCCATTTTGAGACGTAGTCTACCGCCACTAGGATGTATGAAAATCCATGAGAAGATGGGAATGGACCCATGTAGTCCACCCCCAAACATCGAATATCTCTACTTCTTGCCATAGATTCAGCGGCATCTCGTCTCTCTTTGTTATATTACCTATTCTTTGACATTTGTTGCAAGATAGGACAAAATCGTAGGAATCTTTGGATATGGTTGGACAAAAGAATCCGCATTGAAAAACCTTTAAAGAAGTCTTTTTAGAGCTCATATGTCCTCCCACTGGTCCTGAGTGACATTGTTCCAAAATAAGTTGAGCCTCTTCTTCGGGGATACATCGTCTATACAGACCATCGACACCTAGTTTAAAAAGATATGGTTCATCCCAGTGATATTGCTTCACATCATGCATGAACTTCTTCAGGGCATTCCCAGTGCATTGAGGATGGATAACCCCAGCAACAAGGTAGTTCACAAAATCTGAGTACCATGGTATATCTTCTGAGGCCTTCATTAGTTGATCGTCTGGCAGGGAATCATTGATCAGAATCTTCTCAGTATCCAGAGTGTGGATGCGACTGAGGTGGTCTACTACAACATTATCTGTACCCTTTTTATCTCTTATCTCTAAATCAATATCTTGTAATAGGAGGATCCATCTAATCAACATGGGTTTGCATCTTTCTTTGCCAGAAGGTAACAAATGGCAGTGTGGTCAGTGTAGACAATAACTTTCGAACCAATTAGGTAGGATATGAATTTGTCAAAGGCATACACGACTGCTAGAAGTTCTTTCTCGGTAGTTGCATAATTCCTCTGGGCTTCATCGAGAGTTTTTGATGCATAATAGATCACATAGTGTTTCTTCTCTATACATTATCTAAGCACAGCACCCACAACATAATCACTGGCATCACACATGATTTCGAATGGGTGGTCCCAATCAGGAGCTCTAATGATGGGAGTGGTTGTGAGGGCCTGTTTCAGTGTGTTGAAGCTTTTGACACATTCTTCATTGAAATTGAAATCAGTATCCTTTAGTAATAGGTTCGTCATTGGCGTCGTTATCTTGGAAAAGTCCTTTATAAATCTTCTGTAAAATCCTGCATGACCTAGAAAAGCACGAACTTCTTTTACGTTTATTGGAATAGCCAGTTTAGAAATCACTTCAATCTTGGCTTTATCTACTTCAATTCCTCTATTGCTGACCCTATGACCCAGGACAATGCCTTCTCTTACCATAAAATGGCACTTTTCCCAATTTAGCACAAGATGCGCTTCTTCACAACGTTTGAGGACCAGGGAGAGGTGCTTTAGACATGAATCGAATGAATCTCCGTAAATAGAAAAATCATCCATGAAAACCTCCATAATTGTTTCAGTAAGACCAACGAATATGGCAGCCATGCAACTTTGGAAAGTTGCGGGCGCATTACAAAGACCAAACAACATTCTTTTAAACGCATATGTTCTGAATGGGCAGGTAAAGGTTGTTTTCTCTTGGTCATCTGGATGTATGGGTATTTGATAGAATCCAGAGTAACCATCAAGATAACATAAATATTCTTGATGAGCCAACCTTTCTAGGACTTGATCAAGGAAGGGCATTGGAAAATGATCTTTTCGAGTTGCCTCGTTCAATTTTCTATAATCTATGCACATCCTCCACCCTGTGACTGTTCGAGTGGGGATGAGTTCATTGTTTTCATTTCGTATAACAGTTGTTCCACCTTTCTTTGGGACAACATGCACTGGGCTCACCCATGGCGAATCAGATATCAGATAGATTATTCCAGCTGTGAGAAATTTAATGACCTTGCTACGGACTTCTTCTTTCATATTTGGGTTCAATTTCAGTTGATGCTCAATAGTAGGTTTGTGATCTTCCATCATAGGGATCTTGTGCATACACAACGCTTGACTGACCCCAGTGAGGTCACTCATTTTATAACCGATGGCTTTCTTTCTTTCCCTTAATTCCTTCAGGAGTTTCTCTTCTTATTTAGCTGTTAGATCGAAATTTATAATAACTGGGCAAACCTTGAGATTGTCTAAAAACACGTACTTCAGTCCTTCGGGCAGGGGCTTCATTTCGGGAGCCTCTGATTTTTTGCATGGTTCTTCTGTAGTTTCCATAGCTTTGAGTTCTTCACTAGTGGCTTCAACGTCTTCTTTAGCAGAGTTGAGGGACTCGATGCAATCTTTTACTTGTTCTTCAGTTGGTTCATCAACTGATGGGTTCGTTAGAGCAACTTCTAAAGGGTCGTCTGATTCATGATGTTCTTAGGTCAGAAGTGACATTTGCTCAATGCAGTCAATCAAATATACTTCTTCTTGCATACTTGGTCTTCTCAAACTTTTGAAAACCTTGAATTTGAGAGTATCTTTGCCTAATGTGAGCAGTAAGGTACCAGCTTCAACATCAATTAGGGCTCTCGCAGTGGCGAGGAATGGATGACCAAAGATGAGAGGATACCTGGTATCTTCTTTAATGTCCATAATGACAAAGTCGCATGGAACATATGTGTCCTTGCCTACCTTGACCGGGACATCCTCAAGGTTTCCTAACAGATGTTTTATCAAATTGTTTGCAAGTTGTATAGTCATTCCAGTAGGAAGCAATTATGTGAACCCTAGTCTCTTGCACAGGCTAAGTGGAATAATAGAGATGCTTGCACCGAGATCTGCCAATCCTTTCTTGCATGATGAGTCACCAATGTGACATGAGATTCCAAAGGATCCCGGGTCTTTTTGTTTCTTGGGCATCTTGCTCAATATGATATCCGATGTAGTTGTCACCAGTTTTACTATCTCATATTCCTCGGTTATATACTTCCTAGTTAGGAGTGACTTTAGGTACTTAGTCCAGGCTGGTATCTCAGCCAGAGCATCTAAAAAGGGTATATCAACATGAAGTTTCTTCATAGCCTCTTTAAACTTATTGAATCTAGTATCGAGCTTGGTTTGCCTTAGACGGGCTGGGAAGGGTATACGAGGCTTATATATAGGAATATCAGGTTCTGGTGTTTCAGTTTCTTCATCAATAGATTTCTCAGGACTTCCTTTATCCGTTTTTTCATCTTTTGATTGAGACTCTAGTGTTGTTGAGTTTTGGACCATCACAGGTTCATCTTCGTATGTAATAACCACATGTGTCTTTACAGGGGATCTGAATAGTCTTTTCCTGACCTAGTGGTAACTGCCTTCAACTATTCAGGATGCTTAGGATTGTTCTCGGGTTGGCCAGCAAAGACTCCAGCAGGTGGCTTTATTCTAGCTGTGAGTTGAGCTAATTGAGATTCAATAGCCTTCTGCTGAGCTTGTTGGTTAGCTATCATGGTTTGCTGAGTTTGCAACATTTTTTCAATGGCTGATAGCTTGTCATCAGAAGAGACGGGTCCTGCTTACTATCCTTGCTGTTGATTAAGATTCTAATACTGAGAGTTGTTTTGATAATTATTGTAGTTCCTATTTTGAAAGTTCCCCTTGAAATTTCCTTGATTCCCAAAATTCTGTTGTTGATTATACTAGAATCCTTGTGGGTCTCTTGGTTGATTATTTGAACCAAATTGATGCAAGTTACTGCTCCAAAGGGGTTTCCATATTGAAAACCTGGGTGATTCCTATTCTGATTTAGATTGTAATAACTTTGCCCAGGAATAGTGTTGATAGCATTAAGATTTTCCATATGACCATTATCTCCTTGTCCACATACATTGCTCAGTACAACATCATAGAGAACATTGCATGATAAGGTGGAATGATCAGTGCTCTTACATGCTTCACAGAATAGGGAAGCGGACTTGACCTGATCTGGTTGTTGAGTGGGTGAACGTCCTCTTCCAATATCATCTAGAGATGATTCAATATGGTCTTGTTTGGCGACTAAGACCTTCAAGGTTTCAGTGATAGACTTGTACTCGGGAGTAGCTTCGGCCATAGCTACTTTCAAGACTCCTTTACCTATAGATCTACCCCAATTGGCTTGATTTTCTTCTCCCAGGGTGACAACTCTCCATGCGCTGTCATAACTTTGACGCATGAAGTTTCCTCCGGACGAGGAATCTAGAAACCTCTTAATATCATCATCCACACCCCTATAGAAAATTTCGATGAGTTGATTATTAGGAATTCCGTGGTGTGGACACTTGCATAGAAGCTCTTTGTACCTATCCCATGTTTCAGCGAGAGTTTCTTCAGGGACTTGAGTGAAATTTGTTATCCGGCCCCTAATTTCATATATGAGAGATGGATGATAGAACTTTTCCAGAAACACATTTTGGAGTTGTTCCTAGGTGGTTATGGGTATTTCACTTTGTAATGAATTGTACCAACTTATGGCTCTATCATCAAGGGAATACTTCAAGAGACGGAGTCGAATGGCATCATCAATGACTCCATTTTACTTTGTCATAGCACATAGATCGATGAATCTTAGAAGATGTTCTTGGTTGTCCTCTACTTGTTTGCCATAGAAAGGGTTGTTTTGAAGCAATGTGATCCAATGTGCCCTAATCTCAAAATTGGCAGCATTGATGGGGGGAGGTTGTACTGGATGATGAACATTCGTAGCTTTCGGGATTGAGAACTCTCTGAGATCCTTTTGTAATTCAGCTGCTTGTGCTGCTAGGATTTCTTGCTGAACCGTAGCCCTGGCTTCTTGCATGAGCCTCTCTCTTTGTGCATTGATGGCTTGAGCCACCCTTCGGGCTACCTCTTCTTATTGAGCCATCCTTGCTTGATTCTCTCTGATTTGACAATGGAAAGTTCTATCTATCTCGGGATCAAAGCTCGCTGTGAGTCCGGGGCTGTCCGAATGGTGCATACACTATGCCTTGGGTTGTACCTGAAAAATAGAAAGATTTTGAAAATGAGATCCACAAAGTAGAGTCAAATTCAAGTAGATGATCGATTGTTTCAAAAGAAAAAGCAAAATCCTAGATTAGTCTTAAAAGAACTAGATTTGATTGACTGATTCCGTTGTCCCCGGCAACGGTGCCAGAATTTGACGTGGTATTTTTATCGCACTAACAAACTCACTAGGGGTTGAAATCCCCAAGCTTTTACCAAAACCAAAGTGTAATAATACCACCCGCAAGCGGACGAGTCTTATCACAGTATAGTTAAGGATCGAACCCAAAGGACAACATTTTTAAGAATCTTTATCAGTCGAATCTATCTCGAGTAAAACTAATATTTAAAATGATTGGTTGATTTGAGGTTACTTAAACTAATTGCAAGAAAGTAAAAGCTAAATATAAGTTGGGTTTAGATCAATGATACGGAATTGCTGGGATGGTACCGGGTTTCACCACCGCTACACATGCAAACACATTCGATTTCAAACAAACCAGGCAAGATATATCAATCCAAATGGAGCGGCTGCAGAACCCCCCGTTAGGGCGTTAGGTTTGCGTAAGCATCACCTTAGGCATCAGATGCCTCATCACCAACCAGATCAATTTCTTACAGCTCTGAAGAAAACCACATTCTATTTCTAGTTGGGAGTCCACTGCACTAATTGATAAGCAAGCATGTGATAGATCTACAAACTAACATCGACGATAAACAAAGACGATACAAAATCCAACTAAGGCTGTGGTCCTCCCTGAGGGATGTTTAGATCACAAAAGCATCACCGTAGGCTAGATGTCTCGTCCCCTAACGGATCATACACTTATGACCTCAAGGAATCTTATCAGAAGTTCTCGTCAAAGAGTCGAACTTTGTAAACCGTCATTCCGTCCTACATATAGAAGATTTCACAATATAGGAAGGAACAAGATGAAAGCAAGTAGATAATCAACTACAAACATACCAACTAACAATGAAAAGGAAGGTTATATACATTGCCATGGAGAGTTTAACAAAAGAACATGATTTGCATGGGTAGCGGGGCTAGTCCCCGCACCCCAGCGAAAAGGTACTACTTGCTCATGATGCGAGAAACAAGAAGGATGAGAAAGAAAGAGAAATCCACCATGAACTCGGTGCAGAAGGTAGTCACAGCTCGGTGAAGAAGATGCGACCTCTTACATCGTGTCAGAGCAGATCTGGATGCGAACGAGAGGTGCTAAGACAGACCAGACAGTCTCCCTTGCTCCGTCTTCCTTATCTCCTCATCCTCCTTGGTCACAACATGTGCAATAGGTGAAATGAAACTGGCGCAGACTGGACTAGTTTTGGATCAGAACTGTGTACAGGCAGCCTATCGGCGTCCCAGAACCGATGTCCAAGTAAGGACCCTTGGGGTCCTATTTATAGGCATAGGACTGACCCCAAACAATCTTGTATTAAAAGAGACCAAACGGTCTGTTGCTGTTATGGGAAAACGGTATGGCCAAAAAATCTTCTCCAAACGGTCTTTGCTGCTTTGACTTTTTCATGCGGTTTGCTCCAAACGGTGCAGGCAAACGATCCTGGACAGAGGCAAACGGTCATCGCTTCGGTCAACAAATGATCTTGGCTCTCACGGTTTGAGAGAACACATGAGACTAAATGGTCTCACAGACCGTTTGCTCTCCCCCAAACGGTCTTGAAAAAGGGGCAAACGGTCTCCAGCAGCAGCAAATGCACAAACAGTCTTCAGGTCAGCGGATGCCCAAATGGTCTTCTATGCTTGCCGATCAAACGATCTGAAACCCCCACAGGGGCCAAACGGTCTCGCGTCGAAGAAGGACGAACGGTCTTGTACAGACCGTTTGGTTTTTTGCAACTTATTCGAACTGTAAACAAATTCATCACTAGCTGGGTAAAACCGATCAAGTATCGTTTCGTTCTATAAACGATCCTTGGCCTTCATATGTAGGTGCAACGGCCTCGGGGCGACCCCATTTGATAAGCGAATCTCCTCCAATCGACCTTGCTCAGGAGCTGCAAATGTGTGCTGGTCGGAGGTTGAAGACGACGCACCACGGTCGTGGTAAAGCTGCTTTCCCACGGCCGTGCCGCCTTGCACGGGCGTGGTGGGTGTGAAATCGAGCTCTGATGGCATTGTGCCACGGCCGTGGCGTGACACCACGGTCGTGGTGAGGTAGCTGCCACACGGCCGTGCTGCCTCGCACGGGCGTGGCGAGTGAGGGAGGGTCGATGCAGGTAGGGTGCCACGTTCGTGGCTCATCGACCACGGTCGTAGCGAGTGAAAGCTCAGGCATTGAGGATGGTCTACCATGGTCGTGGCCCCACCACACGGTCGTGGTGATGGCAGCAGACCACGACCGTTTTGGACCACCATGGTCGTGGTTAGGACTCTGCTTTGCGACCTTGAGTTCATGCATTGCTCGATCCCTTGCGGCTGAGTGATGCCTCCAATCAGTCTCTGCTGCTCAAACAGTCTTGAGACCGCATGGGTTCAAACGATCTTGAGACTGCATGGGCTCAAACGATCTTGAGACCACATGGGTGGAATTTCTTGGTTAGATTTCTTGATCGGGGCCAGAGATGAAGGTGGGCCTTGACTACTTGTTCAGCCTTGTCAAAACCTACATTAAATGAACAATATTTAGTTAAAACCTTGATAATCGAATCGACTAAGTAGTTTTGCTCATTATGATTCATATTGAGTGAAATAGTATGTATAGAGTTGAATTGGTCCCGAAGTGATAATTGAATTTCATGATGAATATACACTCATCAATATTTCATGGACTAGAAATGGAACAAGGGTGTTCACACTTGAACAAATCCAACCATCTCATTTTTGGTTGAAGGCCCTTCAATTAATATATTTATTTTTGCATTAATTCGAAATAAAGTTCCATTTGTGCTTAAATCTTGATTATTTTAATATCAAGATTCTCTCTCCTTCAAAGTAGCTCAAATGAGATGCCCCTCTCATTTTCTTGCCTCTACAAGATTCCAAGAACATTAAGGACCTTATTGAAGTGGTAAATTGCATATTGAACCCTGGGTTTTGGGTAAATTGCATATTACACCAAAACTAGGTTTTAATGCACAAACATTGCTTTATCAACTCTTTCTTGGTACTCAGGCTTTCATTAGCCATACATCTGCATCATTTTCATTCCCATGATGCTTTAACACATGAGGAACATATTATTATGCACAATTTACAATTTAACCCCCCCAACTTGGGTAATTTGCACTTTAGTACAAACAAATAAAACATTACTTTCAACATTATTCAAAATGGACTAAAATTGAAATATAAGTTCCTCTTGAGCCTTAATTACTTTTCAAAAGATAAAATCAATCATATAATTAACTTTCTTAAACAAAACACCCAGGGTTAAAGCATAACCCAGGTCAGGGATGCTATAGGGTGATACAGTTTCAAAACCGAATGAGGTCAAGCACCTCAAGACCGCATGAGATCAAGCACCTCAAGACTGCATGATGGTCAAAGGTGGTGATTGAAGGATTGAAAATCCAAGGGCCAATAATTGTTGAACTCCAACAATTCAATCGATTGAAGATTTCAATTTAGAAAAGCATGTTCAATTGATTGATGAGTTTATCTAAAGAACCCTTACGATTTTGAGACTAATTTGGCCCAAACGATCTTGAAACCATTTGGGGTCAAACAGTTTCAAAACCGTTTGGTGATGAAACCTCAAAACCGAATAAAGGTCAATTATGATTCAATCAATTGGAAATTGAAGGTGATGATTGTTCCAATGATCCAATGATTGATAGTGATGGTAATCAATGAAGGTACAAAGGTTGAATCCCTAAAGTACCTAAATGATTAGTACCATTAAAGGGATAAACCCTAATTGCTTATAAGAACATTAACTTAGTACACTATGTCAATCATAGCTGTATGTACTTGATTGAAGGGTTGATATAACCTAATCAAGTTGAGAGAATGATAGAATGGAATTCATACATGAGTATGATTCATGTGGTGATTAAGGGTATGATCCTTAGCATAGAGATCATGAAACCCTAATCATGAGCATAAACCCTAATTGACAAGGTTATTGAATCCTAACCCTAATTTAGGGCAATTCTAAGTGAAACCCTAATCCAGGGTAAGGATGTAACCCTAATCTAGGGTGATGATATGTGTAAACCTAATTTAGGGTAATGTGATGCAAAAAACTAATTGGGATGAATAGTAAAATCTAATTATGGGTAATGGAACATGAAGACCTAATTGGGATTAATAGTAAACCCTAATTATGGGTAATGGAACATGAAAACCTAATTGGGATGAATAGTAAACCCTAATTATGGGTAATGGAACATGAAACCCTAATTGGGATGAATAGTAAACCCTAATTATGGGCAATGGAACATGAAACCCTAATTGGGATGAACAATAAACCCTAACTGTGGGTTATTGAATGTAAACCCTATTCTGGGGTGAAATTTATGTGAAACCCTAACTAAGGGTGATTTTATGAGAAACCCTGATGTTTGATGTGATGTGGAACTCAAATCCAGGGTGATACTATGTAATGTTTTATGAAACCCTAATCTTGGGCAATATGGTGATAAACCATAACCTTGATTTGGGTAATGGGATGAATGTTCCCAAATGACATGAAATGGGAAACCCTAACCCTAGTAAGGGAATAGTGGTGTTACCCTTGAATAGTGAATCCATATTTGTTCTGCATGGTACTGATATGTAATTGAAGTTACTATTATCATCTACACTAACCATGCAGGTATTCTGAAATGGTGGTCATGGCCAGTTATGAGCTATGATGTTTAATTCACTATTGTTTATTGGGCCTTGTGTGCCATAATATACCTTGCTGCCTGGTAAGAGGTAACAAGAGAGTTAATGGGCCTCAAGTACCATGAGTGATGCTTGTAATAGCAAGTATCACATTTACCTTGGTCAGATGACCTGAAGGTGATAGTTACCTAGAAAAGTGGTAACAATGCTCAATGATGAGCTAAGGGTTTGAATACCCAAAACCATATGATTGTGGTAATGAGATTGTGTAGGGATGAGAATTCCCAGTATTGAAATGAGGGATTGAGTTCCCAATGTCTTTTAAAGACTGATAAGTAATTGATAAAAATAGTACATGTCTCTTTATAGCATTGTCATAATAAGTTATGTTTGAGAACGTGGCTGATGCTAAAAGAATATGAAAATGTACTTAATTAATCAAGTGAAATCTATTCATGTAGTGCTCTGACCATAGATCCATCATCGTCAGTAGTTGGTGATGGTGAAATAGGTTTTCCTATGGATTTCCTAGAATTCACATATTTTGAATATGTGGGGGTAAATGGGCGAAAATATCCTTACATCTTGGTGAAGAGATTGATGGAAGGTAAACATTAAACCTCTCAATCCTTCATGTGTGAGGATGGATGTATCACAAATCTCCCGATGGTTGGGATGGATGTATCATTAATCTCCCAATGATATTTAATGTCGGGTCGATGGAGATAAACATTAAATCTCTCGATTGCCGATAAGAGTGCAGTTGACACTGTAATCCTATAGTGAAGTTGCCAGTATACCCTGGAAAGCTATTTTGAGCAGTTGACATAGTCCTGCTTGTGGTCTCGTACTGACCGGGGTATGGGAGGTAATGGGAATCTGGCTCTTCCATTGACCTATGTATGGTACCGATTTCGATATAGCAATGGTCGGTTGGAGTATGAGCAGTATACCTCATCTCCTCAGAGCTTAAGTATGTTTGTAAAATGTAATTAGCTGTGTAGCGTATTTGCATAAGACTGAAATACAAGAATCACTAGTTGATGATTATCTTTTTTAACATATCCTAGATGGATAAATGTTATACATGTCCTATAATTCTTTATTGAATGTTAGACATGCTATTTTATCAAGTCACATCTAATAAGCTTAAGTGGGAATGTTTCTCTAATCTGCTTTAAATAAGTGAATTACCTACTGTTGATTATTATGATTCCACTGCTTAGTTTATTTCTATTAAACTGCAATAATAATGTTTTTGGCAGAGAGTTATATCTCCCGCTGGGGCAATTTTTATAATTGTCTCACCCCCATGGAATCCAACATTTTTAGGTAGACGCAGACAAAGAGGAAGAATCTCTGTAGCAGAGGAAGAGCAGCAACAACAACAACAAGGACAACAGTAATATCCCAGGTGGGGATACTGGTTGTTAGGCTTTGTACATAAAGTCCTATGTGTCGTCTCTGTACTCTCAGGTCCTAGGAGTCAGTAGTTTGTGATTTTATAATCGATATGAGGTTTTGGCTTGATGCCTCGAGGTTTTAAGTTGCCTATGTACAAATTTAATAGAGCAACTGTTGTATGTAATCCTCGAGAAGAGATGGTACATGACATGCACATTATGAACTAGGATGTAATGATTTACTTTGGTTCTGAATGAAAGAGTTTTCCTGTGAATGGATCTCTTGATAAATGGTTTTAATTTTTAGTGATTTGCAGTAATCCTCTATAATCTTGATCGCTTCCGCATTAGTTAATCTTGTCATATTGGTTAAGACGGTTTGTTCACCACAAATTAGTGGTATCAGAGCTCTAGGTTTGCTGAGTCTACAGAGACATAGGATTAAGGTTGTTGAGTCTGTTCTAGTATCTTCCAGTCTGTCTGATAGTGTCTTCTGCTCATATAGGAGGAGAAGAAGAACTAAAGATGTCTGGATCACACGATGAACATGCTGCTAAGAGAAGCATTGCTGCACCAGGAGGAGGTGCAAGAGATCAAGATAGGGAGGAGCCTGTACTTGATCAACCCCAGTTCAACCAAGCTGATATGGGGAATCCCACTTTCCAAAACATGTTTGGACAGCTTATAGCATCTATGACCCATATGATAGATAGGATGCCATTACCTGCACCTAGGGCACCAGCCCATGATGAAAGACATGGAATCGGCAAAACTTTTGAACGACTTAGGAGGGTAGGAGCCATAGAGTATGCTGGTACAGCCGACCCAGCAGATGCTGACCTATGGTTGACTGAACTGGAGAAAGCCTTTAGAATCCTCATGATTCCTGATGATGAGAAGGTGATGGATGTTGTATATCTCCTAAAAGGGAGTGCTGGCCACTGGTGGACCATTGTGGAAGGCAAAAGACCTGGTGTTGTGATGGAATGGGATAAATTCCGGTGTGAATTCATCGCTATATACTTTCCCAAGACGTATCTAGATGAGATAATCTCTCAATTTGAGAGGTTGAGGCAAGGACAAATGAACATTAGCGAATACGAAGCTAGGTTCATGGAACTTTTGTGGTTTTGTCCGCATATGGCATCCACAGATGTGGAGAGAATTCGGCAATTTGAGAAGGGGTTGAACGCTGAATTAACCACTTCGATGTCTACTCTGGAGAACCGGGACAGGTTTGCCACTTTTATGGAGTCTGTAAGATGAATAGAAAGGTCTGTGATTGAGAAGCGATAGACCAAGGGTAAGAAAGAGTACCCACAGTTCCATGGCAGAGTTCTAGAAGTTTTAAGAAACTAAGGTATTCTGTGCCTACACCACCACCAAGGTTCAATACCCAGATGCAATGGACGTCAAGTAAGGGTAGAGGCCGTAGTTTAACACCAAAGGGAGCTCACAACTCAGCCTCAATGTCAGTAACAGGACCACCCAGATCACAGAGGGGAAATGTAACATGTTATAGATGTGGGAGAGAAGGCCATGTGGTGAGGGACTGTCCTGAAAAAGTCAGGAATGTGACCCAACAACTGAGGCAGAGTCAACAAGGATCTCAGAGGCAGCAGTCTGGCAGTAGTGCTAGAGGACATGGACAAGCATCCCAAGCTGGATCGTCAGCATCCAACAATCAAGCATAGGGTCAACATCAACCAACGACTAGATTCTATGCAATGAATCAGCCCGAAGCAGTTGTCAATCCCAGGGTTGTGACAGGTCAGATGGAATTATTTTATTCTAATATGTCTTCATCCTGATTAGTATCTGTGTTAATTGATCCGGGTGCTACACACTCTTTTATCACTCGAGAAGTGATTCATGACTGCAACATGATTGTCAGTCATAGAGCAGATAGCGTGTTGTTAGAAACACCTTTGCTGGGATCTACAGTATTACGAGAAGTGTGTTCCCCCTGCAATCTTTCATTTTCTGATCACCGCATTCAGGTGGATCTTATACCACTTGAAATTCATGGGTTTGATATAATTCTTGGGATGGACACCTTAGAAAAGTATAAAGTTGTCTTGGATTGTGGTTCTAAGTAGGTTGTGTTCACAGATAATGGTGACACATGGATCTTTCAGGGAGATAGAAAGATTCTTCCAACATGTCTTGTGTCAGCTATGGTAGCTGAGAAGTTGATGAGACAAGGATGCTTTGCATTCTTAGCCCATGTAGTTGATACCACAATGGATAGCCCTCATCTTTTTGAAGTTCCAATAGTCAGGGAATTTGAAGATGTATTTCCTGAAGAACTTCCAGGTGTTCCACTGCTCTGAGAGATTGATTTTGAAATTAAACTGATTCCGGGCACGCAACCTATAGCACAAACTCCATATAGAATGGCACCTACTGAAATGGCAGAGCTCAAGAAACAACTGCAAGAGTTGCTTGAGAAAGGTTTTATCCGACCGAGTACTTCACCATGGGGTGCTCTAGTCCTCTTTGTTAAGAAGAAGGATGGGTCTATGCGTTTATGCATCGATTATAGGAAGTTAAATAAAGTAACTATAAAGAACAAGTATCCTCTACCAAGGATTGATGACTTGTTTGATCAGTTGCATGGTGCAACTATCTTTTCTAAGATAGATCTGAGGTCAGGATACCATCAGTTGCATATTAAGGAGTGTGACATACCTAAGTCTGCCTTTAGGACAAGGTATGGTCACTATGAGTTCATAGTTATGTCGTTTGGACTAACTAATGCACCAACTGCATTTATGGAACTCATGAATAGAATCTTTTGACCTTTTCTTGATCAGTGTGTAGTCATCTTTATAGATGACATCCTGATATATAGTAGAGATGCTCAACAACATGAGCAACATCTTCGTCAAGCTTTGACTTTGCTAAGAAAGCATAAGTTGTATGCTAAGTTTAGCAAATGTGAGTTCTGGTTACCAAAAGTTTCTTTTCTTAGACGCGTAATATCTGCTTCAGGTATTCGTTTTGATCCTAAGAAAGTAGAATCTGTCCTGCAATGGGAACAACCTAAGACACCGATGGAGATATGCAGTTTCCTAGGACTGGCAGGCTATTACATGAGGTTCATTATGAACTTCAGTTCAATAGCTTTACCCCTAACCAAGTTGACCAGGAAGGAGATTCCTTTTGTCTGGAATGACAAGTGTCAACAATATTTCCAGTTGCTGAAGGAAAGGTTAACTAGTACACATGTGTTAGTGCTACCTGAGAAAGGGAAGGGGTATATAGTCTTTTGTGATGCATCTAAGAATGTCTTAGGATGTGTGTTGATGCAGGATAAGCAAGTGATTTCTTTTGCTTCTCGACAACTTAAGAAACACGAGGAGAATTATCCGACACACGATCTAGAGCTAGCTGCTGTGGTCCATGCCTTGAAGATCTAGAGACATTATCTCTATGGAGAAACATTCCATATTTTCACAGACCATAAGAACCTAAAGTATATCTTCTCACAACATGAGATGAACATGAGGCAACGCCGCTGGATGGAGTTAATCAAGGACTACGATTGTATAATTGATTATCATCCAGGGAAAGCCAATGTGGTTGCTGATACTCTAAGTAGAAAATCAGCAACACCAGCCTTAAACAAAGCACAGTTGAATTCTTTAGTGTGCTCTAAGAGGGATATGTTTATCTCCTTGAGGCAAAACAATGTACAACTAAAAGTATCATTGTTAGCTGGGTTGTTAGTTGAGATGCACATAAAACCAACTCTGAGACAACAGATTAAAGAAGCACAACAAACTGATGTTGTAGTTCAGCAGATTAGATCAGAGTATGGTAGTGAGAAACGGGATGGCTTTCATGAGTCAGAGGATCAGGTAGCATGTTATCGTGGTAGGATGATAGTACCCAATGCCGATGACTTAAGAAAGTAAGTCATGGAAGAAGCTCATTCTTTGATGTATGCTATGCATCCAGGGAGCACCAAGATGTTTCATAACTTAAAAGATATGTATTGGTGGCTTGGATTCAAGAAAGATGTTGCTGAGTTTGTTATGCGGTGTCCGGTGTGTCAGCAGGTTAAAGCTGAACATCAGAAGCCCGCAGGAACAATGCAACCTCTTCCTATACCACAGTGGAAATGGGATCATGTAACCATGGACTTTGTGGTTGGTTTGCCTAGAACAGCCAAAAGTCATGATTCCATTTGGGTGATAGTTGATAGGTTGACTAAGACAACACATTTTCTTCCTGTCAAAACAACCTACACTGCTGAGAAGCTTGCACAGATATACATAGATGAGATAGTGCATTTGCATGGAGTTCCAGCTACTATTGTATCCGATAGAGGTCCCCAGTTCAAAAGTCATTTTTGGGAACGACTGCATAAAGATTTGGGTACACAGTTAAGGTTTAGTACAACATTTCATCCTCAGACAGATGGACAATCAGAAAGGACCATACAAACCTTGGAACACTTTTTTTAGGGCATGTGTCCTTCAGTTTGTAGGAAGTTGGGATCTACATCTGAGCTTGATAGAATTTTCTTATAATAATAGCTATCAGCACAATATTAATATGGCACCATATGAAGCTTTGTATGGTAGACATTGTAGATCTCCCCTATGTTGGTATGAAATAGGAGAGTACCAACTTTTGGGTCCTGAGCTGGTTCAGCAGACAACTGAGAAGATTAAAGTTATACAACAATAGTTGAAAGCTACCCAGGATCGATAAAAATCATATGCTGATAAGCATCGTAGACCCTTATAATTCCAAGTTGGAGATAGAGTGTATCTTAAGGTCTCACCTTGTAAAGGTATCCTTAGATTTGGAAAAAAGGGAAAGTTAGCTCCTAGATTTATGGGGCCTTATCCAATCATTGAGAGGACGGGAAAGGTAGCCTATAAGTTGGAGTTACCACCTGAGCTGCATAGATTGCACCCAATGTTCCATATTTCCATGCTGAGGAAGTGTCATCTTCTGCAACCTACGGAGGTAGAACTAAATGATGATATATCTTATGTTGAAGGACCAGTGTTGATTCTTGACAGAAGAATCAAGAAGTTGAACAAGAAAGACATTTTTCTTGTAAAAGTTCTCTGGAAACACCATGGCATTGAAGAAGCTACGTGGGAGCTAGAGGAAGAGATGAGGAGGAAGTACCCTTCTCTTTTCTCTTGATGTTTTTGTTGATGATTTCGGGGACGAAATCCTTGTAAGGGGTGGATAAACTTGTAACATCCCTGACCTGGGTTATGTTTTAACCCTAGGTGTTTTGTTTAATAAAAGTGATTATATGCTTGCTCTTATCTTTTGAAAAGTAATTAAGGCTCAAGAGTAACTTACATTACAATTTTAGTCCTTTTCGAATATTGTTGAAATCAATGTTTTGCTTATTTTGGACTAAAGTGCAAATTACCCAAGTTGAGGGGTTTATTTGCAAATTGTGCATGATAATATGTTACTCATGTGTTGAAGCATCATGAGAGTGAAGATGATGCAGAGGTATGGCTTGTGATAGCCTGAATACCAAGAAAGAGCTGATAAAGCAATGTTTGTGCATTAAAACCTAGTTTTGGTGTAATGAGCAATTTACCCAAAACCTAGGGTTCAATATGAAAATTACCACTCCAAAATGGTCCCTACTATTTCTTGGGATCATGTGGAGCAAATAAAATGAGAGGGGCATCTCATTTGTATCTCTTTGAAGGAGAGAGAATCTTGATATTAAAATAATCAAGATTTAAGCATAATGGAAACCTTAATTCAAATTAATGCAAAAATAAATAAAATAATTGAAGGGCCTTCAACCAAAAACGAGATGGTTGAATGTGCTCAAGTGTGAACATCCTTATGCCTTGCAAAGTCACGAAAATATCCTAAGGAGGTGAAAACTCCACTCACCTTATTATAAGAAAAGGAAATATCCACTAACTTATGGATATTAATATAAAAAAGGTGAAGGTGCTTAATTTGCTTTTCTTTAAAACTTGGATAATTGAGAGGTATAAGAGGCAAAGAGGATAGCCTCGTCCCTAAGGAAAGGAAGGGGGCAAGTGGCAAGGATATAAGGGAGATAATTCCTACTTTCGCTCTCCTAAATGAATTTTCAATAAAATTCACATATATGCTCCTTTATCCATAGAATGAAAGGGTAATTTCGAATTCACTTCCACCCTTTGCTTGCAAAACGACCAAGGAAGCTTTAAAGGACCAGGAGGATGACACCCAAACTATTGGTAATCTTATTGACCTTCTTTCATCTTGATTTCATGGTGGAAATCATAAATCAATGCATAATTTCTTCTTTTCTTCACTCCATCTTCAACCCCAGCCAATCCTTTCACTCCAAAACTTGAGGACGAGCCTTGGGGGAGTTGCAAAAGCGTTTTCCACCATTGTTGACGTGAATCTCCAAGATTTGAAGCTTAATTGAAGGCGGGTTATATAACTTGAACCCTTAACTATTATTATTGAACTCAATTTCTCAATTCAATTGATTCAATTGTTTTTCTTGAAAATACCTTTGATTAGTTGATGCAATTACCATGAATATGGCAGTAGGTTTTGTGGGTTTGCAGGTTGATTATGATGAAATCATCACAAGCATACACCTCAATCAAGAACAAGAGAAAACAGTTTGCAAAACCGCATGAACCAATTCGGTTTCAAAACCGAATGAGTAGATTCGGTTTCAAAACCGAATGAGTGGATTCAGTTTCAAAACCGAATGGCCAAGTAAGTGCAAGACCGAATGGGTAATTCCATTCAAAACTGAATGGGTCAGATACACAAAACCGAATGGGTAATTATACCCAAGATTGATTGGATAAATCACTTCAAAACCGAATGGGTGATTCAGTTTCAAAACTGAATGATTGGAATCGTTTTCAAGGTCAATTGAAGTGATTCAGTTTCAAAACTGAATGGGTGATACAGTTTCAAAACCGAATGTGGTCAAGCACCTCAAGACCGCATGAGATCAAGCACCTCAAGACCGCATGGATGGTCAAAGGTGGTGATTGAAGGATTGAAAATCCAAGGGCCAATAATTGTTGAACTCCAACAATTCAATCGATTGAAGGTTTCAATGTAGCAAAGCATGTTCAATTGATTAATGAGTTTATCTAAATAACACTTGCGGTTTTGAGACTGATTTGGCCCAAACGGTCTTGAGACTATTTGAGTCCAAACGGTCTTGAAATCGCTTGGGGTCAAACAGTTTCAAAACTGTTTGGGGTCAAACGGTTTCAAAACTGTTTGGTGATGAAACGTCAAAACCGAATAAAGGTCAATTGTGATTCAATCATTTGGAAATTGAAGGTGATGATTGTTCCAATGATCCAATGATTGATAGTGATGGTAATCAATGAAGGTACAAAGGTTGAATCCCTAAAGTACCTAAATGATTAGTACCATTAAAGGGATAAACCCTAATTGCTTATAAGAACATTAACTTAGTACACTATGTCAATCATAGCTGTATGTACTTGATTGAAGGGTTGATATAACCTAGACCTGTCAAACGGGTGGGTGGGTTGGGTTTGGGTTGGGTCGTTGCGGGTTTGGGTCTCGCGGGTGCGGGTCAAAAAGACCCAGTTCTAAACGGGTGGAAGAAAGATAAATCCAAACCCGACCCAGCGGGTTGCGGGTTGCCCGTGGGTGCCCATATAAAATTAAAAAAAATTACCATGCTAATGTTTGTTTACATAAGATATGGCACAAAACAATCACATTGACATGTGAACCTTTTTCATTTGTCCAAAAATTTTCTATAAGAAGAGCATCAAACAACAATACACCCATGGGAAGAGATGCTACATGCTAGTAAAGAAAAAACCTCCGAATGGCTGAATTAATTACCAATATTGTAAAGATGCTAGAACAACAAATATAATACAGATTTTAGAAGCTTAACTCAAAAGCATACATCTTTTAAATAGCGAAGACCACCTATACCAAACAACTAAACATTAATTAAACAACGTATATTATGAAGGAGACATCCAAATGAGATGGGGTATAAATCGGAGAACTGAGAAAGGACTAAAACTTTGGCATGCTCTAAACAGCAACTCCACATTCTTTTATTATGCAGTATGAAGATGACAACCAATAAATCGACGCCCTTTTTAATTTTCAATATGAAGATGATACAACCAACAACTCCACACCCTTTTAATTTGTAGTATGACGATGACACAACCTTATGTATGCCTCCCATTCTCACAAAATAATACAAAAGAATAAATTTTACAAACTATTTAATGAGTAAAAAATATTATAAACCAATCTATGTGTTTTGTTAACTTTGTTGTGGTTTAAAATTTGAGATAAGAGTACAAGACATATTTAATATTACCTATTACTAGACTTCAAATATATATATATATATATATATATATATATATATATATATATATATATATATATATATATATATATAACCTATTACTACCAAGTGGTAGTGGCTTGGACGCAAACACACACAAGCGGCAAGTTTCATATATGCAACATGTGCATATTTTTTTACTGATAACTAAATCTTATATAATTATTTTTATTAATAAAATCAGTGTAATAAAGCGGGTCACCCGCGGGTGCCCGCGGATTGCCCATGAAACCCGCTAGTTAAACGGGTGGGTATGGGTCTGGGTGTTTTCCAGCGGGTGGTCAATTTTAGGACCCAAACCCAACTTAAACGGGTCGACCCATGGGCACCCGCGGATTTTGACCCAGTTTGACAGGTCTAATATAACCTAATCAAGTTGAGAGAATGATAGAATGGAATTCATACATGAGTATGATTCATGTGGTGATTAAGGGTATTATCCTTAGCATAGAGATCATGGAACCCTAATCATGAGCATAAACCCTAATTGACAAGGTTATTGAATCCTAACCCTAATTTAGGGCAATTCTAAGTGAAACCCTAATCTAGGATAAGGATGTAGCCCTAATACAAGGTGATGATATGTGTAAACCTAATTTAGGGTAATGTGATGCAAAAACCTAATTGGGATGAATAGTAAACTCTAAATATTGGTAATGGAACATGAAAACCTAATTGGGATGAATAGTAAACCCTAATTATGGGTAATGGAACATGAAAACCTAATTGGGATGAATAGTAAACCCTAATTATGGGTAATGGAACATGAAACCCTAATTGGGATGAATAGTAAACCCTAATTATGGGTAATGGAACATGAAACCCTAATGGGATGAATAGTAAACCCTAATTGTGGGTTATTGAATGTAAACCCTATTCTGGGGTGAAATTTATGTGAAACCCTAACTAAGGGTGATTTTATTAGAAACCCTGATGTTTGATGTGATGTGGAACTCAAATCCAGGGTGATACTATGTAATGTTTTATGAAACCCTAATCTTAGGCAATATGGTGATAAACCATAACCTTGATTTGGGTAATGGGATGAATGTTCCCAAATGACATGAAATGGGAAACCCTAACCCTAGTAAGGGAATAGTGGTGTTACCCTTGAATAGTGAATCCATATTTGTTCTGCATGGTACTGATATGTAATTGAAGTTACTATTATCATCTACACTAACCATGCAGGTATTCTGAAATGGTGGTCATGGCCAGGTATGAGCTATGATGTTTAATTCACTATTGTTTATTGGACCTTGTGTGCCATAATATACCTTGCTGCCTGGTAAGAGGTAACAAGAGAGTTAATGGGCCTCAAGTACCATGAGTGATGCTTGTAATAGCAAGTATCATGTTTACCTTGGTCAAATGATCTGAAGGTGATAGTTACCTGGAAAAGTGGTAACAATGCTTAATGATGAGCTAAGGGTTTGAATACCCATAACCATATGATTATGGTAATGAGATTGTGTAGGGATGAGAATTCCCAGTTTTGAAATGAGGGACTGAGTTCCCAATGTCTTTTAAAGACTGATAAGTAATTGATAAAAATAGTACATGCCTCTTTACAGCATTGTCATAATAAGTTATGTTTGAGAACGTGGATGATGCTAAAAGAATATGAAAATGTACTTAATTAATCAAGTGAAATCTCTTCATGTAGTGCTATGACCATAGATCCATCATCGTCAGTAGTTGATGATGGTGAAACAGGTTTTCCTATGGATTTCCTGGAATTCGCATATTTAGAATATGTGGGGGTAAATGGGCGAAAATATCCTTACGTCCTGGTGAAGAGATTGATGGAAGGTAAACATTAAACCTCTCAATCCTTCATGTGTCGGGATGGATGTATCACAAATCTCCCGATGGTTGGGATGGATGTATCATTAATCTCCCAATGATATTTAATGTCGGGTCGATGGAGATAAACATTAAATCTCTTGATTGCCGATGAGAGTGCAGTTGACACTGTAACTCTATAGCGAAGTTGCTAGTATACCCTGGAAAGCTATTTTGAGCAGTTGACATAGTCCTGCTTGTGGTCCCGTACTGACCAGGATGTGGGAAGTCATGGGAATCTGGCTCTTCCATTGACCTATGTATGGTACCGATTTCGATATAGCAATGTTTGGTTGGAGTATGAGCGGTATACCTCATCTCCTTAGAGCTTAAGTATGTTTGTAAAATGTAATCAACCATGTAGCATATTTTCATAAGACTGAAATATGAGAATCACTGGTTGATGATTATCTTGCTTAACATATCCTACATGGATAAATGTTATACATGTCCTATAATTCTTTATTGAATGTTAGACATGCTATTTTATCAAGGCACAACTAATAATCTTAAGTGGGAATGTTGCTCTAATATGCTTTAAATAAGTGAATTACATGCTGTTGATTATTATGATTCCACTGCTCAGTTTATTTCTATTAAACTGCAATAATAATGTTTTTGGCAGAGAGTTATATCTCCTGCTGGGGCAATTTTTATAATGGTCTCACCCCCATGAAATCCAACGTTTTTAGGTAGATGCAGACAAAGAGGAAGAATCTATGTAGCAAAGGTAGAGCAGCAGCAACAACAACAAGGACAACAATAATATCCTAGGTGGGGATACTGGTTGTCAGGCTTTGTTCATAAAATCCTATGTGTTGTCTCTGTACTCTCAGGTCCTAGGAGTCAGTAGTTTGTGATTTTATAATTGATCTGAGGTTTTGGTTTGATGCCTCAAGGTTTTTAGTTGCCTATGTACAAATTTAATAGAGCAACTGTTGTATGAAATCCTCGAGAAGAGATGGTACATGACATGTACATTATGAACCAGGATGTAATGATTTACTTTGGTTCTGAATGAAAGAGTTTTCCTGTGAATGGATCTCTTGATAAATGGTTTTAATTTTTAGTGTTTTTCAGTAATCCGCTGTAATCTTGATCGCTTCCACATTAGTTAATCTTGTCATATTGGTTAAGACGGTTTGTTCGCCACAAATCTGTACCATGTTCCATTGTGGATCATTGTACTAGAATATGCTTCTTGAGTTACATATTGTAATCCTTGTGTATTTACATAAATCTTTTTGGGTGGCATTTTTGGGGATGGTTGTGTTAAAACCTAGCTTTTTTTTCTTGTTGACTTTTTCTGGCTTCCCTCGCCATTGCTTAATTTTTTAGTCAAACAAGTGTGATACTTATTACTAGGTACAAACGTTGATGTTCCCTTAACTCTAAAAACTCTATGGAAACTAGATGCCAACTAAAACCGTGCATTCCTAATAGGGAACAGAAACATACCCAGGGATCTTATTCTCCACAGAACAAATAAAATGGCATGCAAGCCACAAAATAGAAAGGACAAGCCTACACACAAGACCGCACAACAAAAAATAATGAAATGCACTCCCTTAGACCTTGCCTATATTCCTGCTGACCATTAGAAAATAGAAGCAAAAACATAAAAAATTCTTGCTCCCTAAATCTTCCTCACCTACTACAATTTATTTGTAGGTACATGAAAATTTCATAGCATGAACCCCCATCCAACAAACTTATCTTATGCAATAAAAAGATGTCCAAACCCCAGTCTTGGCACCGATCAAATGAACTCAATGAATAGAGACCATACAAGTACAAACTCAAAGAAGCATATATACCTCAACAGCTATAACCTATAGAAGACCATACCAACCTCCAAGTTATTTGTGTCTCTTCTTACTATAAGGCTTTGAATTTCCACCCCAATATTCACAAGCTTCCTAAGGCTGTAAAACCAGTTTACTCTCCGCATCAGAGTTTTCATCATCCTCTAACTCATGCAGCCTATCTTAAAAAAAAAACTAGTATAGCTGCTTCCTTTCCACAGATCTCCTGTGGGCCGATCACTATTAGCATTTCCATATAACACCTCTGACATCATAGCAACATTAACATGAAAAATGCTTGGTTCAATTACAACTCTTCTAGTAGGATCAAAATCAGAATCCTAAACAACTTTGTCCTCCCTTTACTTCCCACTGAACCATCATCAACCACTTCAGTGTTTCTAAAAGCACAATCACCTATGTTCATTCCAGAATTAACACAATCATCTTTCCTAATAGGTGAAACCGCACTCGATCCAGATTGATTCACTTCGCCATTCCTTGGAACGCCTATCATTGACTTCCCTACTCTGATTTGTAGACCACATTGCTCACTGAAATCAGACCTCCTTTGGGGCGGGACGCCAGCCTGTATCCAAACATCATACAACTTGCACATAAATTTGTCTTAACCATAACTTCTATCTTCAAGGACACTGGAGCACCATCGATGATTACTGTAGTGATTTTAGGAAAACACAACAAAAGCTTCCATATCCACACAAGCTTTGGCCCATCCAAGACACCCAACAGTCAGAGTAGAATCTTCAAAATCTAGAGGGCAACCAACAATGCTAGCCACATGAGCAAGGTTATCAATTGTCCATGGTATGCCAATGTTCTATATCTAGAACCAGACAAGAACAACTGAGAATGAGAGGAGGTAGAGGAGGACCCTAACTCCACTTGTGAACAACAACCAGAAGGTAAACCATCATCCATGGATCCTGGGAGGTGATAGTCCTTAGAGAAGATCACTGGATGTAGCTTAGAGACTTCTCACTCCCCAAGTCTATTGATGCACAATATTGAGTGGTCCCTCTTGCCATCATGGCCCCACAATTCAATAACCATAGATAGTGGATCACCTTGCACTAGTACATTTTTTTACCTCCAATGTCACCTTTTTAATGCCAACATTATAGGCATATAACGTCAGTTGGTATAACACAAACGTCACTACCGGTCAAGTCTTGCTAGTTAAGAAAAAGCACAGGTACCACCTTTACTACAATGATACTTTCTTTTTGAAGAACCGACGTCTTATATATCACATGAAATATAATTTTAAATGAAAATGTTTTCATATAGATGTATTATGCTAGTTGTAAAAATCAATGACAAAAATGTTTCCCCAAAATACATTTTGCCTCCAAAAAGACTATGTTCTCGACTTTTACATTAGAAACTAACACCATAGGTCAAACACACTACAAAAAGTTTTTCCTCTCAAAATCCATTTTTGTCTATTGTTTCCTAAAAGAACCAACGACGATAAAAGGTTCCCACCACGTGCCCCGAAAAAGATATTTCCCTTAAATTTAGCTTATGATGTCAGTTTCTCAATGGGAAGCTGACACCTCCAGTCTTAGCAAGGTTGGAATTTTTTGTTAGGGATAAGTATATGTGTCGTCAATTTTTGGTGCGCAACCGCTGACAAAGATTCACCTATGGCATCAATTTTGACTGGGAATCTGACGAAACATGGCTTAGAGAGGTTAGATTATTATAATAGGCTTAAGTACATATGGCCTTGATCTTTTGGAGTATAACCAATGACATAGATTGAACTTTGTCATCAATTTTTTCTTACAACTGATAACTAAAGTCTTAGTGAGGTTAGTATTTTTAATAGATATAATTGCATGTGTATTTCAATTATTTGGTTGTAAATTGACAATAAAGGTTTACCTATGGCATCCTATTTTCTCTACAACTAACCACTAAAGCCTTTGTCATCAGTTTTCTACAACAATTGATGACTAAGTATTACTTTATAGCCCCTACAAAACTCCCATTTCTATGTTTCATCGTGCATTTGGTTTTTCTTCCCCCGCAAAATCCTCATTTTGTTGTTGCTACTCTGGTGATTCCTCTTCTGTTGTTGCTACTCCTCCTCCTCTGGTGATTCCTCCTCCTCTAGTGCTGCTCCTCCTCAACTCATCACCCTCTACTACTACTCCAGCCCCCACCACTAGAGCCTCCACAGTCAACAGAGCTCTAGAGACACCACTGTCATTTGCCCCTCTATTACTATTTCTCCTCCGTCCGTTGTCGGCGCCCCTCTACTATTGCTCCGATGCTCCTCCCCGACCAGAGCCTCCTCATCCATTGTTGTTGCTTCCTCAATTGTTGGAAGAATATGTCTCCCCTTCTCCCTCTTCTACTCCTACCCCTCTCCTCCTTCCTCCTTTTCATGCTCATTTTTTTCTCAGTTATAGTGAAAATTGTGATGAATGTTAAGGTTAATAAATAAATACATTGTTTGGTATGAAAATTGTGATAAATCTTTCTTTATTATCTATGTTAAGTGCATTATTTATTGTTAACAATTTAAATTTTTGTATGGATAAATAAATGTGTTGTTTGGTATGAATTTTTTATGAAACTTTCTTTATTATTCATGTTAAGTGCATTGTTTATTGTAAGCAATTTGAATGTTAGTATGGATAAATAATCATACCTTAGAATTGATACACTAAAGTTGATAGGAATTGCTCTAAATTAACTTTATTTACATAAAAATAGATAAAAAATTTACTTAATTAACCCTAAACCCTAAACTTCTAAACAGTAAGCCTAATTTTGTAAATCCTAACCCATACAATCTATTGGCCTAGAAACTTGTCCAAGATTTACTCATTAGGAGTAAACCTTTGATAGCCTCAATTTGAGATTGTCTTGAACACTTGATCTCACTTAGAATGTAAGTCTATAATGCATGATCAATTTCAAGAAATTTTGGCAGCAATTCCCCTTTTGTTCTTTGGATACATATGTAGGTGGGTATTTGCCATCTACATCGGTCCATTTGGAGAACTATGGGGAAATGCAGTTAAAATTTCTTAAAATCAATTATAAATTATACACTTACTACTGAGATTAAGTTCCTAATAATGGGATAGGTGGTACACATTCATCAAGTGAATGCTAATAAATGATTATGGTTCAGTTCAAACATATTCTATTCTAAAACTGACTTATTAGCTAACACCTGAATTAACACTCGTCTCCCATCTGATCATAGAATGTATTAGTCATGGATGTCCATTTCAAATAGTTGCACTACAAATTTTATTACTGGTCTTGATCACATTATAATATTTGTGGAGGAACATAAGAAATAACCTAGATATAGGTTCTATTTTCCATGTAGAAATTGCAGTAACAACTTGAAAATCGATACTATTGATGTAAGGACTCTGACCTAGGTTTTGGGATAACCCTCTTGTTTTTCTTATGTAAGTTGCTTATAACTTTAATAAAATCCTTTGAGGTGTTTTGTTATCATGTGACACACTTATGTTTCAAGTCTGGTCCTATTTGAATGTCGTTTGAGCAATGTTTGCTTATTTTGGACCAAGGTGCAATTTACCTAAGATGAAGGGTTATCTTGCGATATGTCACATGATGAGTCTTCCCTTAGTGATATAGCATCATAAGAGAGATAATGATTCTATGTGGAACCTTGTGAAAAGTTCAAGTATCAAGTTGAGCCTGTGTGGATGATGCTGGTGTTTTATGAGCTAGTTTTGGTGTAAATTGCAATTTACCTAAAGTGAAATGTTAATATGCAATTTACCATGTCTAGAGTGTTCCTTCCCTCTCTTGGAATCATCTAGATAAGAGAGGAAGAGGTGGGCTCCTTTTTTGGGTCTTGGTGGTGTGGTAACATCCTTGGTGATGTTTTGAACACATGAGAAGGATGTGTTTTGCTCTTAGACGTGTCATCTTGGGTTAGAGAGCCTTGGAGAGGCTACCTATTAGTTTGTGAGTGTTTATGGTTGTGCCCTATCAGGTTATAAGTGTGTTGGGTTTTGCCATATTGGTTTGAGGGTGTGCAAGGTTTGGGCATATCAGCCATGACCTTGGTAGGAGACCAAGAGGGCAAGATCTAGCTAGACCTTATCACCATTTCTTATGTGTTGTTGCATGTGGCCCCTTTCTCACAGAAAAGTGTCACTTAGACTCCTAAGGTGATGACATATCTCCTTTGTCATCTCTTCCTTCCCTCAAGTATATAATCCCCTCCTTCTTCACACAAGTAAAGCCTTTCATCCATTCTTGTTCTTCTCCCCTTGGTGGACGAGCTTGGGATCTTATGGAGCTAGAGGAAGTCCCCATGGAGCTTGGGGAGGTTGAGTTCCATGCTCATGGTGATTCTTGTCTTAACTTACATCTTAGTGAGTTATGTTTCTTTGATGGCTATTTCTTTGATCTCTCTTCTTCATCTTCTTCTTACTCTCTCGCCCATGGATCATACCTTGGATGAAGATTGATTGGGATGTGGTTCTCCCTCTTTCCTTTATTCTTGAGCTATCATAACCATGGTATCTTGTTCTTCTTTCTTGAAGTGATGTTGAGATCGAGTTGGGACTCTTGATGGATCATCTTCAAGTTGAGGAACGTGTGCTATGGAGCTTTGATCATGGAGCTTGAACCCTTGATGGAGACCTTCTTGAGGCGGGTTATATAACTCTTTTCCTTCTTTGTTATTTCACTCTTTCACATGCTTATGTTGTTCTTCACCTCTAGATCGTTTCTCTCATATATGTTAGTAGTTTGTGATGATTTGATAACTATTTTAATGAATTAAATTCGTTTGGTTTGTTGTCCATACTTTGCACCTTCTTGCAATGATATATAGTAAGTGGACTAGTGGCCAAGTTTCCTAATGTTGAAGATGATAAAGTCAACACATAAGTGGTGAATGGTCGTCACGACTCATGGTGCTTAAACTGGCACAATATGTAACAAGTCGTCTGAATTGGAAGTGCCTAAGCCAATATGTTTGGATGGGTGAGATGCCTAAACCAATATGTTAGCTAGGCTGACATGCCATGATGAGGGGCTAACCTGTCATGCTCTAGAGGTGCTTAGACCGATATGATTACTAATAGGCTTTGATGGTGCTACCCAAAAGCCCTAGAGGGGGTTAGACCGATATGGCTTGCTAGCCCGTCATGACCATGAGGACATCTTGTGTGAACTAGTCTGTTTTAAGTGCTAAACTGTGACACCCTTGATTGTGCAAGAGGCCAGCATGACCTAACCCTAACCCTAACAACCCATCACACCTAAGCCTACCCAATACACCTAGTGTTGCCCATCACCCTTACAACTAAGGTTGCCCGATACACCCCTTGTGTGGTTAATATGACACTTCAAGTGTAGCTAAATCGTCACACCTTATGTGTAGTGAACCCGACATGATTGGTCAAGTTGGTCTAAATCGATACACCACATGGTGGTCTAAACTGATACACCACAAGAAGGTCTAAATTGATACCTTGGATGAGCTCACCCGACATATGTAGATGTGTTAACCCAACACACATTATGTAGTGAATCCAACACATGTGGATGAGGTGAAACCGATATCACATGATGAAGGTTGAAGGGTATGCTTGGATACTTAATGGTGTACACATATGAACAACACATGATATAGAAGCGTGTTGTTTTGGATAATGTATGATTAATCTTAATTGCTTCTCTTAAAGCTAGTGCACCATAGGATGATGTTACTATGAGTGGTCCATCCTTAACTAAAGAGCTTAGCCCTAAACTCTTCAACAATGTGGGAAGTAATGGATGAAGGGTTCAATGGTTGAATATTCATATGATAACCTTAATCATGGAAGAATATGACCCATGTGCTCATCTTAATGAAAGTTTATAATCCATGACAAGTGTCTTCTATATCCCCTTTTCATATAATCTTAACTTGTGGAGTGAGGTTAATGACACAACTATGTGAATATATATGAGGGTGATGATAAGCCTTGTTGGGATAAAAGATGACAACATTTGTGTAGAAATCATATAAACAAGTATAATGACCTAATAAGTGCCTTGTGGATAGTTTGAAGTGAAACCCTCTAGTTATGTAACCTAAGGTTTGACTTCTTTTAATATGATATGTGGTTAATGATTTGTAAGAATTAATAACGTATGGGTCACTCAATGATGAAACATCATAGTGGTGCAATAGTCAGCATGCTTATGTAATGCAATGTCGTAACCCAAACATAACTTAATGATGATGATACCCATATGCATTTATGAAAGGGTGACACCTCATACTGATGGTACAATGAGTGATTCATATCTAACTAATGTTGTTCAACCTAAATCAGTTTCAAAAAGGTGGGAATCAGTGTGATTAGGGTTTGGTGATGTAACCATGAGGTAAAACCCTAATCAGCTACATGTAAAGAGTACTGACCCTAATTCTAAGGGTATGTCATATCATTGAATGAGTATGAATGGAAAGCATGATATTATTCCCTCTCTTAAATTACATGACTTTAACCTAATGGGTTAATTAGGTGTTATAACTTATGAGTACTATGAAGATGGTTAGATAATATTAACCTTTGTCTATGAAGCTTGATAAGGGAACACGAGAAGTATGAATATGTGAATGTGCATACTTAGTTACATTGACTAATTCTTATCCTTATACACTCCAACTTATGGGAGGTAGTGCATGTCAGAGATTTGAGGTAGAATGATGCTTGGGGATCTTATGTGAAATCAACATGAAGCCTAATCCTAAGTTAGAGATCTTATGATGCATTGCTTGCTTTAGTTAAAGGTGTTTAATGTGTTTTAACATATATTCTCTCTAAACATAATGGTTAATGGTTTCTATGGCAAGTACGTGTGATGTGGCATGAGTAATACATATATTCTCAATGAGACATGATGAGATAACCATGAATCACAAGTGTGATGTGATGGGTCTTAGGACCTGGTAAGGGCTTAGTGCCTGGTTGAGGTGATATCCTCTGGTACTGCAATGACGAGTTGATATCCCATGATAATATATTGATGATGATAGCCTTGTAGTTGGCAGTGATATAGTGTTATGAGATGGTGAGAATTAGTTTATAGTTTAAGCAATGATATATGCTGTTGTAATACTATGCCCTTTCTTTTGAAGGATTTGTTTGTGGTTTATACATTGTAACTTGATTGATGCTAAAAGACACTTTAATTAGTCTAAGTAATCAATTGGAATCTAATCATGTAGCTTGCCCTGTGCCATAGATCCATTCAGTGTCAGCATTTGCTGGATGGTGAAATGAGTCAATCCTATAGAAAACTCGGAGGGAATACTGTTGAGTATGTGGGGACATCTTGGTACCCTAATATCAAGTAATTGAGGGTGTCTTTGGCCATGCATGAGCCTCAAATCATGCCTCAGGATATGTTATACATGATTAGATGTCGGCCATACCCTAGAAAGAGTGCGACTTTGGGCTGTAGCTCAATGATGTTATGTTTATGAGATTTCACAGAATTGGATGCGGGCCATTCCCTGGAAGAGTGCAGCTGCGAGTGTAGCTCAGATTCACTAGTGTCATGATCTGTACCAAGGTGGGTTAGGTTTGCATAGATGGACTATATGTCACTAGAAGCAGTTGACTTGTGATGTCATTGCAGGTTCACTTGTACTGACCGAGGGGGTGAGGTCGTGGATTCTGACTCTTCTATTAGACCTTATATGGCACCGATTTTGACTTAGCAGTGGTCGGTTGGATTTTGGTGGTACGATTCAAATCTTCAGGGTATAATAAATACGTAATAATCCATGTAGTGTACATGTATAGGGTCAAACACAGAAACACTGGATGAAGCCTTACCTTGCTTTTATATTGTTTAGTTTATAACATTCATACATGCTCTTCATATTCCTTTTAAATTATTAATTGTTCTATTACTCATTGGTAAGTGCATATTACTGCTATCTTTACTTCCTCCATGAAACATATGGCATTTAGTTAGTTTTGTTCAACCTTCTCAGTATGATAGTCTATCTTCTTAGTTATCTATGATAATAATAGAGTTGGCAAAGAGTTATATCTCTCGATGGGACTATTGTCTCACCATGTTGGTTAAATATCTTTTTAGGTGGATGTGCATGCTGAGTTAAAGATCATGTGGCTGAGGACAAAATACGAGGAGAAACTACACCTGGTGGATCACAATATATGAATAGTGTCTAGTAATAGAGTCTTATGTGTCGTCCCTGTACACTCAGGTCCTTGGGGATGTTCTCGATGTGTTTTGAAGATATGCTAATCGGTACGTGGTTTCTAGCTTGTGTGCCTTTGGTGGTATGTACATAGATGTGGAACTATTATCCTATGTAACATGTTGATTGGAATATAATGATGTAGGACATTGAATATATGTTAAGAAATGCAAGTACTAACTCTTGTATAATAAATCTCAGCTCATGGTGCTTGTTGCAAATCAATTTTAATTTGCTGTGAATTTTGGTAACCCGTTGTTAATGGTTGATCATGGTTTAAGTTTTGAGTAATCTCGCATTACGTGGAAAAGGGTGTCACAATTGACTAAATCAAAATCCATGTCATGTATAATAGGATTGTACTGGGCTAGGTGTGATGACATATGATGCTTTGTGTAAAGAGACATTTTGTTTACATGCTATGTTGTTTTATACTATTAATGACTTTCTGGCATATGGGAATTTATTTGAATACATCATAAAAGGATCCAAAACATGCTATACATGTGAGGGGAACACTAATTCAATATACTTAAAATATGGCAACAAGATCGTATATCTAAGTCATGGAAGGTTTCATCCAAAAGTGCATCCTTATCAAAGGTTGCACAAAGTATATAATGGATCAAATGAGGAACAGAGTGCCCCTAAACCTATATCAGGGGAGGATGTTTATGAAAGAGTAAAAGACTTTCTTGATGCATTTGGTAAGTGATCACAATGTACTATTGTTGGTATGTATGCCCTGAGAGCTAATCATGGAATGATTGGTGGGATACATTAAGATTAATTTGATAAACATCAAAGGCAAGCTTCCAATTCTTTCTGGTTCAGTCATATGAGATAATGATAGAACAGATTGAATGTCTAGAGAATGACAGTACTCAATGATGTATGCTTTTAGGTTAAGAACTTGAACGATGAGATCATACAGATGCTAAGAGTTTGTACATTCTTATTATGTACCTAGTCGGATGTCATTGTGGAAGGTAGATAGACAACAATGACAGACAAGACTAGATTATGGTGTTAGTTGATGACAGAATCTCGTTAGTCATGATATGGAGATATCAAACCAAGAACATATGTACTTGTTAGAGAACAAGTGTACCGGACAGACCCACCGTGAGTTTGACACATGGAACCATGACATGGTAGTCACAGTCAGTTCTCACAGTAATGGTGGTGAGTGTGATTCTTTGATCTGAAATCACTACACTCAACACATGTCGTTGGGTACACTTTGACATCATCAAACGCAGTCCTGAAACATGGGTTGTTATAAAGGTGATGATTGGGTGTCTTTGACACATGGGGCTTTTGAGGGGTGAGTGATAGATATGGGATTTATCCCTCTTGAGGGAGTTTGATATCCATGGCCACTTGATGAGTAGGATTGAGATAGGCGTGCGCACACATGTGTGAATCAATATGTGATATTGATGTCATACATATCTCCTCCAATCTACTCTAAGATCATGAAAGTGAATGAACGTTGAAAGGATGACTGTTCCATGCCTTGAGTTCATTCAGGATATCAGTGACAAAGGAATTATACATTCACTCTAACACCATTCACAGATTGTAGGATTGAAAGTTTTTCTCCAACTTTCCTTTTCACTTGGGTAGCGCTGATGTGCGACTAGGCACCACTCTTTGCTTGTGAAGTCATAAGTGTTATGGACTTTCACTACCAACGTGAAATGGGACTGTAGGGTTACACACATAGGATTTAACCTGGAAGAGGAGTTTATCCACAAACTATGTTTAGATTGATTACTAAAGGAGTTTAGTAGTTGAATTAAACACTCAATCAATTTATAGCTTAGTATCATAGTGTTCAAGGTGTTGGCCCGATTGATTAGAGTATCAGATTCATTGAAACTGCAATTGACTAATTTTGCACAGTCTGCACTCCCAACTGATCGACTCATATGATGAACTGATCGGCTCAACTTGGTGAGTCGACGGCTCAGGACAGGCTGAACCGACCGGTTCAAGGGTTTAATCGATCAGCTCAACTGGTCCAACCGAGCAAGTTGGGAAAGTCAGGTTGGTGAGAAATTTCTTTTTGTTTCACTTGTCCAATTTGATTGGAACAAGGATTGGTATTTGGATCAATTCGAAACCAAAGAGGAAAAGTCAACTAGGAATTGACCAGGGCAGTGAGCCGACCAGTTCAGAAGTGAACCGACCGATTCAGGTGCCCCAACCGATTAGTTCAAGTGTGAACCGATCAACTTAGGTCCCCAACCAATCAATTCATGATTGAAACGATCAGTTCAACTGGTGCAGTTGGTTGTTTTGTGGAAATTCCAGACCCTTCTACTCCTACTTTAGTCCCACATTGCCCGAGGTATAGAACCCTGACCCTGACCCCTCCTATATATAGAGGGGTATTGGGGGCTTCTCAAGTACAACTCAGAACACCAATTTCTCTACAAAGTTGTCATTCTCTCTAGTTGTGGTAACCGAGAGAGCCTGATCAAGTGCTACCTGATTAGGGAGGCACATCGAGGGAAAGACAACTGCAGAAAAGTGACTGGTTATAGGAGAGTGTGTCAGTGACTAGTACACCGACATGAGGGTACAACTCCTTTCGGTGCCTTGTGCGACAAGGCGATCAGAGTTCTAGGTGGTCTGTGTGGACTACTATAGAGGCGGGAGACTTCTGCCGCTCGGAGGACAACTGTCAATCCCGAAAGTCCAAGTGTGACCAGGAGCTATCAGTCTGGGTGAGACCAGGAGCTGCACAGACACCGTCCAAGACCGGAGGTGAAGACTGCACTAGCTGTGAGGTAATGTCACCGAGCAAGCCTCGGAACAAGGTACGCCTCTACAAACCATCCTTCCTATTATATAGACGTTGACCCGATTCCTTTATACTGGGTTCGAGAGAAGAAATTTTTTGTTTCTGCTGCCATCTCTATCTCCCCTAAAACCCAACAGTGGTATCAGAGCCACGTCAACTGCTCTATACTTTAGGATTATCGATGTGATTGATTTTGGTTTGTCGCCTTTAGTTATTGCATACGATGCGAACAAAATTGGCTTTATGCATGTCCAATCCTAAATCCACAAATCCCAATATACATATATGACATGTAATATGAATGCACTCGATACACATCACCCTTAAATGAGTTTTGTGGTTGATGTATAGCGTGTTTAAGGCTAATAAACCCTATGTATGTGTGCTTGGTTGAATGTGGTTACTTGCATCTCGGTCTGCGCATCGATTCTCTATCTCTTATTCCTAATGTAACTCGAGATAACTCAAGATTTCTTTCCTACCTTTGCTCCCCCCGAATGTAACTCAGGGTTTTCCTATTCAAATGTAAAATAGGATAGATCTTTTATTTTCTATTATGTCAAAGAACGACAGACAACCTGACGATGACTGAGACGATCAATTCAAGGCATGAACTGATCGTTTGGCATTCCAGATGACCGGTTTGAGGAACGAGATGAGCAGGTGGCAACCTAAGGAGATGCACGATGACCAGTGAACTGATCGGCTGGATGCACCAGTCGATCGGCTGGTGGCACCCAACCGACCGACCTGATGGTGAGTCGATCAATCATGGAGATGAGTTGGTCAAGCCCAAAATGGCAAAGCACAAAGTTCATCTTGTACATGTTGCATGTAATGTGGACCTAGATGATTGTGATTCCTCTTGGCTCGTGGAATCACATTAGGATGGCATAATCATCGCTTTTATCATTTCACATGTTTTTTGTGGGATATAGCATGTATATGATACGTACTATGTATTGTGGTGATTGGATATGTATATGTATCTATAAAAAAACCAAATCCCTCATTAAATATTAATGTTTTAGATGCCTTCCAAATGTGACACATGTGAAAAGCTTGATCGGACAAGTGTGGGCACACCCTAGCGTGGTGCACCGTCTATCTCATGGAAGCGTGAAGGATGGATATGTGGGTCTGCCCTAGCAGGGTGCATATTCATCATGTTGGCTTTGGGTCAGACTTAACAAGCTGACCTAGATAAGATCTAGCACCTTGAGGCATGGAGGTGATCATGGCAAGGAGTTGCACATGACATCTTTCAAGAGTTGCATATGATGCAATTGGAAAAAGTTTCCTACCTAGAAGATCTAAGTTGTGGGTGACAGCCCTAGCTGGTCCATGACTTAGAGGATTTCAGGATCTTAACCCATTAGAAGGTTGTACGCTGCAATCTTCCAAATTGATGGTGAGGGCTATCAATTTGAACAAAAATAGTGGGAGCGATAATTAATGAAAGCCCTAATTATATCATAAAACCTTTTCAAATCAATCAAGTCAAAAGGAGTTTTTGGACTAAATTGCATATATTTCCTTTTTGTACAATAAATGCTTAATAAAAAATAATCACTTTATTTGCAATCGGTCCTTGAGACCAACAAATTAAATGGGAATAATTACACGATTGGTTAGGACATTGAGAAATGTTCTCAATCGAAGAGTGTAAGCTCTAAGTCCTAGTTATACCAGAACCAGATGAACTCGATCACACCACAACAATGGATGAAAGTATGCTTATGGAAGCATACCGAGGATGCCATTGACGTGGAGTGCTTAATGTTGTGTTCTCTAAACTATGAGTTGCAGAGACAACATGAGACATATGATGTCTCTAAGACATTGTCCTAGTATGTCATGCCAGAAGAATATCTAGTTGGTTGTCACACACTCAATGCGATTGGGTATGTGGAAAACCTGACTAGACTGGGATTTCCTCTGAGCCAAGAGCTGGCTACTGTATGATACTACAAATGTTGCGAGAATCATACAGTTCATGATGAACTACAACATAAACAACTTTGACAAGCGTTGACAGAGTTGCTAGACATGTTAAGGATAGTAGAGGTAAAGATGAAGAAAGACAAACCCTAATCTTTGATTGATGAGGGGTAAATCTTAAAGGCAAGGACAAGGGCAAAGAAAAGAAGTGTTCTGATGCTAGTCAGCAATCCAAGCCGTCTTCAGCCTCAAGGCACATGGGAGGGTGAATGAGGGAATTGCCCTCTATATCTGGAAGAACAAAAGAAGAAGAAGGAAGGGATAGAGATCTCCACCTAAGATATCATGAAATGAACTGCTTCTGAGGTATATGATACCAAGATGAAGATATGACATATATGATATGTAAGATCTACAAAGAAGTGATGGTCTTTACGAAAGGACCAAGGAAGGAGTACCCATCATTGGAGCAAGTGTTGCTGCCATAGATAGGAGTACTTTTCAGTTTATTTCAACCTAAAGGGCATGAAATAGAATTGAGAACTGCTGTTTCAATTTGCCAATAAAAACACTTTATTGTTACATCTTGTAGTGACAAGATGGCTATCAATAAAGTTGATGTTTCCTTGTGGCAATGCCTTGTTTATCTTGCGGTACTTGGTATACATAAGATAAAATGATACCTAAAAGTTATTGATAACTCAAACAATCATATTAGCATAAATCATGAGAAATTCATTTCTAGTTTCCATGTTGATGGATAAGCTAGACTCTTTTGGTTAGAGAACCAGTAAGAGACATGAATCTCTTGGACATGATTAATAAATCTTCACTAGTGGTAGTGGGAGAATGATTATCCTATTAGGTATAACACATGTGATGTATTTACATACCTATTGGAGCAAATGCTAATACTTCAAACGGTGTGTAGAGGAATACCAAATATGAATATCTTGAAGTGTTCAAGAATATCATAGATGAAATATGAATTTGGTAAAGTGTTAATTCTTGATGAGATCAATGAATAAAATACTTGGACCAAATGTTTGAGATCCTTATGAGTGATTATGATTGTGTATCATAGTGAACTCATGATTAAGGCATGGTGATGTCTAAATCAAGAAGGAGTCATACTCTAAGGAGTTCGAGGATGATTATCAAATAAATTTCTTCTTAAATAAAGAATACCCCACACTAATAAAGGACACTAAGAATCACAAGGAGTTGTGAGTTCTTATATCCTTGACATATACACCTCGATTATCTATGTGATGAGTTGGTCATGTGATGAGTCAACTATCTAGATGAATATGAGGAACCAAATTTTGAGTTATGATTTATGGCCATTACATCCTAAATAACTTCCATGTGAACCATAATGTATGACCTTGATGGTAGCACCCATTGGGATGAAATCCATAAGTGCAAATAAGTCTTAAGCATTAAGACACATGGATGACATTTTGACAAGGATGATGCTTGTTGATTGTAACTTAATGACTAAGAGATTTGGCATACATATACTAAAACCACATTCCTATAAGGAATAAAATAAGGATGTGTACGTGACACAACCTGTAAGGTTTATGAATCCATTAATGCAAATGAAGTCTATAAGTTACAATGGACTAATCAATGTGATTGATTGAGTACAAGCAACTCAGAACTGGGATCTTTACTTTGATGATATAGTCAAAGGGTTTGACTGATATGTCAAAGATAAAGAAGGGATCTGTGATTTAGTGGGAGCATATTCACATTCCACATGTTGATGTGAAATGAAAATGTTCTAGAATGGAAATCCAAAGTGGAAATTATCTTTAAGGAAGATAGAGACATTTCCTATGTGATAGGAATAGAGATATATAGAGATAGTTCTAAAAAAACCTCTTGACCTGAAAAGAGAGAGCATACATTGGCAATCTATACTGAAGGGTTCAGTGTGCACAGATTCAGTGGGAGAAAACTTGTCCATGTTACATGGAGTTAGTATCCCAATGCCAAGTGTCCAATTCTTATGAAGAATGGAAACACTAAGAATAGATATGGATCTATCATGAATGTAATCATCCCATCATCTTGCATGTATGGACATGGAAAGAACAAAATGCATTTATCATCTTGTATGTAGGACATGACAATATGATATAGTCATCCTGATAACTCATATGTGGGACATGACGAGTGGATATCTGTCTAGTTCCAGTAAGGGTTACTGGAATACCATAAGAACTTGATAAGTACTTGAGAAGTACTAGTTCTATGGAAATAAGGAAGGTTTCACTGTAAAGAGTTACACTGATGCGAACTTCCAAAAGGGACAGAAAATTAATCGCAATATATATATATATATATATATATATATATATATATATATATATATATATATATATATATATATATATGGGATATATAAAAGTGAATGATTGTTGATAAATAGAAATGTTCCAATAAAGCCATTATAAAAGGAAAAAGCCGAGTATCCATGTGTTAGAGAACATTAGTGGATACTATATGGATCTGGAAGTTCATGAGATGAACTTATAGATATTCCAATCTTTGATGACAAGTAAGGAGTACTTGGTCATGCAATGTGGCTAAAGGTTAGCAAAGGAATACTAGATCACATATTATGACAACTCCATCTCATACATGTGACGTGCAACGAAGAGATGAGAGACATGCATTTAATACCGAATTTGGCAAGGTGTTGCCATAACTCACTATGTTAGCACTAGAACACAGTAACATGTGGGACATGTTTGAAGATCACTAAGAATATGATTCAAGGGTTATTGGCTCATAGTGCAAGTGGGAGTCTGTTGGTATGTATGCCATGAGAGCCAATCATGGAATGATTGGTGGGATACATTAAGATTGATTTGATAAACATCAAAGGCAAGCTTCCAATTCTTTCTGGTTCAGTCATATGAGATAATGATAGAACAGATTGAATGTCTAGAGAATGACAGTACTCAATGACATATGCTTTCAGGTTAAGGACCTGAACGATGAGATCATATGGATGCTAAGAGTTTGTACATTCTTACTATATACCTAGTCGGATGTCATTGTGGAAGGTAGATAGACAACAATGACACACAAGACTAGATTGTGGTATTGGTTGATGAAAGAATCTCATAAGTCATGATATGGAGATATCAAACCAAGCACATAGGTACTTGTTAGAGAACAAGTGTACCAGACAGACCCACCGTGAGTTTGACACATGGAACCATGACATGGTAGTCAAAGTCAGTTCTCACAGTGATGGTGGTGAGTGTGATTCTTTGACCTGAAATCACTACACTCAACACATATCATTGGGTACACTTTGACATCATCAAACACAATCCTGAAACATGGGTTGTTATAAAGGTGATGATTGGGTCACTTTGACACATAGGGCTTTTGAGGGGTGAGTGATAGATATGGGATTTGTCCCTCCTGAGGGAGTTTGATATCCATGGCCACTTGATGAGTAGGATTGAGATAGGCGTGCGCACGCATGTGTGAATCAGTATGTGATATTGATGTCATACATATTTCTTTCAATCTATTGTGAGATCAAGAAAGTGAATGAACATTGAAGGGTGACTGTTCCATGCCTTGAGTTCATTCAAGATATCAGTGATAAAGGAATTATACATTCACTGTAACACCATTCACGGATTGTAGGATTGAAAGTTGTTCTCCAACTTTCCTTTTCACTTGGGTAGTGCTGATGTGCGACTAGGCACCACTCTTTGCTTGTGAAGTCATAAGTGTTATGGACTTTCACTGCCAACGTGAAATGGGCCTGCAGGGTCACACACATAGGATTTAACCTGGAAGAGGAGTTTATCCACAAATGATGTTTAGATTGATTACTAAAGGAGTTTAGTAGTTCAATTAAACACTCAATCAATTGATAGCTCAGTATCATACTGTTCAAGGTGTTGGACTGATTGATTAGAGTATCAGATTGATGGAAACTATAATTGACTGATTTTGCGTAATCTTCACTCCCAACCGATCAGCTCATATGATGAACCGATCGACTCATCTTGGTGAGTCGATCGGCTCAGGACAGGATGAACCGATCGGTTCAAGGGTTGAACCGATCGGCTCAACTGGTCCAACCGAGCAAGTTGGGAAAGTCAAGTTGGTGAGAAATTTCTTTTCGTTTCACTCGTCCAATTTGATTGGAACAAGGATTGGTATTTGGATCAATTTGAAACAAAAGAGGAAAATTCAACCGGGAACTAACTAGGGTAGTGAGCCGACCGGTTCAGAAGTGAACCGACCAGTTCGAGGCACGATCGATCAGTTTAAGTGTGAACCGATCAGCTCAGGTCCCCAACCGATCAGTTCATGCTTGAAACAATCGGTTCAGTTGGCGCAGTTGGTTGTTTTGTGGAAATTACATACCCTTCTACTCCTGCTTTAGTCCCACATTGCCCGGGGAAGAGAACCCTGACCCTGACCCCTCCTATATATAGAGGGGTATTGGGGGATTCTCAAGTACAACTCAGAACACCCGTTTCTCTACAAAGTTGTCGTTCTCTCTGGTTGTGGTAACCAAGAGAGCCCAAGCAAGTGCTACCCGATTAGGGAGGCACAACGAGGGAAAGACAACTGTAGAAAAGTGACTGGTTGTAGGAGAGTGTGTCAGTGACTAGTATGTCAATAGGAGGGTAGGACTCCTTCCAGTGCCTTGTGCGATAAGGCAATCGGAGTTCTAGGTGGTCCGTGTGGTCTACTATATAGGCGGGAGACTTCTGTTGTTCGAAAGACAGTTGTCAATCCCAACAGTCCAGGTGCGACTAGGAGCTGTCAGTCTGGGTGAGATCAGGAGCTGCACAGACACCGTCCAAGACCGGAGGTGAAGACCGTACTAGCTATGAGGTAATGTCGCCGAGCAAGCCTCGGGATAAGGTAAGCCTCTACAAACCATCCTTCCTACTGTATAGATGTTGATGTGATTCATTTATATTGGGTTCGGGAGAAGAAAATTTTTGTTTCCGCTGCCATCTATGTCTCCCCTAAAACCCAACAACTATTCCACACATAGTGAGAAATCTTTATTCAAGAAGAGGTTAATATTTTTAGATCTTCCTTATTGGAGTTATTTGGAATTTAGGTATTTTATCGATATCATGCCTACTGAGAAAAATGTACGTGATCGCATCATTGGTATTATTTTGAATATACCATGTAAGATTAAAGATGGCATCAAATCCAGAATGGACCTATGTGAAATAGGTATAAGGAAAGAATTAACAACATAAGTTAGCAGTTATTGAAAAATATATTTACCTCCTGCTTGTTATGTTGGATCAAAGGGATCGAGAGGGGGGAGTGAATAGAGCTAAAAACACTTAAATCAAAATCATTATACCTTCAAGTTACTTTAATAGATAGGATTGCAAATATGGAATTTGATGTGAAACTCAACATGCATAGCAAGGATGAGAGAGATTGAACAAGCACTGGAAAAAGTTATGTAGAGTGGTTCCAATCTCCAAACTAGGAGAAAGTAAGTCCACTGCCTAGGTCATGCCCTAGGATTTTGTTTAAAGGTGTGGGACCCAGAGGGGACCCACTTCCTACTAAAAATTTGAAGAATAAAATATCAATTCCAAACACACCCGAAAGGTATGCTGGAATAGGTGTAAAATTTTCAAATCTCAATAATGGTATTCAAAATAACCAAAGTGTAGCAGCGGAATAAAATAATGACTATATTCAATTATTCACAAGAGATTACAAAGGTACATTTTAACCTTCCACATAGGGTTTACATGTTGCATACACCATAAGGATCCAGTAGAAGGAAATCTAAACCATATCAACTTTGTCTCCAAACTTTAACTCCTTAAGCTAGGTCCATATCTTTATGCCATGTCCTCCACCTAGGGTTGGAAGCATACCCCAACAAGAAGAGAGGAAAAGGTAACATCAGCAAAGGTTGGTATGTGCATACTAAAAAGGAAATTGAGCAATATATGGAATAAAGGACAACAAATATAAAGGCTTCCCATGAAAGAGAACAATACTAACCAACCAGGCATAAAAGAAAAGAACAACAATAAAAGAGACAAAATAAGTGAAAAGTATAAGAATAAAGCATCCATGTATTTCACTCGTGACAATACTAGACAATATAAACATATAGGTAGAAAATAACACATCTACCAAAAATATGAGGTGAGTGGGAACTGTATACATCTGCTCTAAATATGGAGTGGGTAGGAACTGTATAGATCCACCAAAGCAGGACAGGATACACATCTTCTAAAAATAATTTCATATGCAGGAATTATCACCTCTGCACTCATATGTGCAAATGTTCACATCCACATAAAATAACATGTAAAATTATACTAGCAATGACCACATGATGCAGAATAAAAGAATAAGCAAGTATAAACAAATAACGAGGATGAGAACACCCTTCAAGTATAAATTTGGATTAGAGGATCCATGCCATCAAGTAATGTGCCATATAAACATCCATACCAAGGTGGGCAAAGAAGCACTGATCATCAATTAAGTCCAACATGCACAAAGCATAAGAGAAGATGCCAAAAGAATATCCATGATCACAAGATCAATATCAAATAAGGTAGTTCACATGAACCATGATTTTCAAAATAAAATACATTATGTATAGGCTAATGTCCAGAGGACCAAGAGAAAGAAGAAATTATGACAATTGCTCAATAGGAATAATCGGGGATGCATACATACATTTAGAAAGAAGAATTAGAAAATGGTCAATATAGAAATAATGTGGGATGCAATCATACCTTATAATAGAGTCCTAGAAACACTCATCACCAATCTAGTTGTTTCCAAAGTCATCTTTGGCTAATTACAAATATTCACATGTATTAAGGTTTGTCGTATGCATTAATGTAAAGAAAGCCCTAGCTTCATACTTTTCATACAAAACTCCAATTTAGACTCTGAAAACATCACCATTGATCTTATTAGGTTCTCCTGATTAAGAAAACATATAATTTTGCATATTTTGGAGTTATGAAGATTAAAGTGTAATTTTTGGTGATTTTTATCTATTAAATTCATTTTTAGAAAACAAGTTTCAACAAAACTCAAAACCAAACCTCAAAAGTATTTATATAGGAAATATCACATTTTTCCAATTCTAAAACCTTTTTATTTATAATTTTTGAACTAATAGAGCAAAAGTTATGATTTTTATAAAACTGACTAATCAGGAAATTTGAGAAAATCCACATCAGTAAGTAATTGAGAGAGAAAGGGAAAAAGAGGGCTGACCCCGACTGACATGGCCCAATCATGCGCAACCATGTCGCTGGGTTAGAGGCTTAGTTAACTTGCTTCAAAACAAAAGAAACACACCCTTGCTCATGAAATCAAAGAAAGAAGAGAGATGAGGGGTAAAGAAAGAAACTCACAGGGGGTCATGCCCTTCCTTCTACACCAGCCAAGGCCGCGAGTAGTGGAGCTCCAATTTGGGTAAAAATGCTACACACAACCGAATAGAGATTGGAAGCCACAAAAGTGAAGAACAAGGCTATACGAACTTACCATACACAACTATTGGATTGCCGAAGGTGACGAGCACCAGGGAGGAGCGTCACAAAACCATAGCTAAAATTGGGCCAACAAGGGTCAAGACAGAAACAAGTGAGGAAATTGGAAGGAGAGAAAAGTTAAGCAGGGTGTGGCGAATCCAAAGGAACCAATATTTATATAGGTGTGGTCGTGCCTCGCAAAAAATGATACAAGCTTAGAGAGCAATGGCAGCCAAATTGGGCAAATCAAGAATATTGGAAAGTAGGGATTATTGGGTATAAATTTCTCTCTAGTTCCAATGCACCAAAAATCATGGAAAACTATCAAGAAATGACTGAGAAAAATGGATCGCAAGGTCATTCCTTTGCATCAATACTGTTCATGCACAGAGGCACTCCTACTCGAGGTAGGAGACACAATCTGAACCGTTTTTTTGCAATCAAACAACTTCAAAAGTGCAAAAATCATAATGCACATGTGACAACTATAAATCAGAAACCATAGTCGGAATTGAATTTGAATAAAGTGATACATTGATTATTTTCCTTTTTCTCTTTCTATTTTTGAGGGTGCAAATGAAACCCAAATTAGATGAAATTTTGCATAGAGACTAATTAAAGCATGTAGATTCTGATTATGTAATTAGATTTGCCTTTTGTGAACTTTTAATGTGTTAAATAAACCAAATCCTATTTTCTCTTTCCTCATGCATTAATGACTTTAAGATTCTCCAAATTTGATGAAAATTCACCCAAAGCCTATATTTATTATGAATCCAAGATTATTTTCCTCTTGTAGAGTCATTTATTATTTTATTTGATATTTTGGGGGAAAACTTAGATCTTCTCTTTCCAAATTGAGTTAAATTTATTATTATTGTGTGAATAATGTGAAACTTGACTCTCAAGGAAATTGTGACCCAAGGAACACAATTCTTAGCTTAGATTCCACTTTTGGGATTTCTTTTAATTAGTTATATCACAATTAATATTTTTGGCCATTAATATCCCATTATTACTTAGGTTATCATATTATTTCACTATTATCATTGTTGCTCATTCACTTATATTAATATTATTACCAAAAGAATTATGTGTGACTATTTGCATGAAAAATTATATAATTCATTATTATATCATGTGACATATTTTGTGTGTCTATTATTGGCCGAAGACTAATGTGAGAACATTAGGTTCATTAGGGTGATTTATACATGCATTATCTCATTAGAGTTATACCAAATATCTATTAGATCTAACCTCAACCTTGTTTGGCTAAGTCTAAGAGATCAAACTTCTAGGGTAGGGTTCAAGATCTGGTATGTTACATTTCTAACCATTGCATACTTATATTCCATTATAAGACATACAATAAGACCTTACTTTTTAGGGCAAGGATTCCTAGCCTTCCCTTTTAAGGACTAAAAGGTGCCAATAAAACTTACAAGGACTTACCTATCCTTTGAGCAAGAGTCCTCAACCTCTACAAGGGCTTACCCACTTTTACAAGGAGCTGGGAAGATCCCCTTCTTGCAACAAGTCTTCCACCTTGAAGAAATTACCCACTCTTTTCAAGGATATTCAGACTTCTCCTTCTCCTTCAATTTGGAGAAGCTTTCACCTTCTCCTTCACCTTGGATAAGCTTTCACCAACTTTGTTCTTGAGAAAGGGGTTAGGAAAGGGAAGATTTGGGAGCTTTATAAGAGTACAATGGAGTAGCTCTCTCACATATACCTATCTCACTCATATGGACATTTGGATTTGTAAGAAAGTGAGAGAAAGGATCTCTAGTGGGCAAAATGCACTCAATCACAACTAGGAGCTTGAATAGCATGAAGGAGAAAACTTAGAATGAACTCCAAGGGGTCCTACTTATAGTTGGGTATGTTCACTAGCTACTAGAAGCACTTAGGAACAATTTCTAGTCGTTGGGGTGTTGCAACATATCTACTTTTGGCATTTGAAACACTCCAATGGCTAGAATCACTTTTTATGCACATTTCATACAGTGCATTCAGTTGAGTTTCCGTAAAGGTAACTCGATCGATTGCACTATGAGACAAGCTAATTTTGAGTTGTCGACCGAGTTTATCCTGGATGAAACTTGATCGATGGATTAAAATTAGTTTTCCAATGCAAGGTGTCACTCGAGTTTATCCTGAGGTAAACTCAGCTGAACCTAGACATTTGCCAAGACCCATCCTAGGCGTCGACTGAGTTTCTAGGAAGGAAACTTGACCGATCATATAACATGTGATGTATTTTAGAAAATGACATTAAAGTGATTAAATGTTGGAATTAAGTACTCCTGCTTTTTTTTTCATCTTAGTTACAAGTCATAGCATGAATATAAATAATTTCAAAATATGTCCTAAGTCATTTAGGGCTATTTCCACAAAAGTGCATTTGCATTGCTTTTGAGTTGAACTTGATCAAGCTAGGGCTTGATTGAATTGATACTTTTCATGTACCTAATACCTAAAATCAATCTCAAATAGACATATTAGATACACATATGATTGGAATGGCTAAGTCATCACCAATATATGGATAATGTATAACACTTTGGTCAACATTCTTCCCCCTTTTGAAGATGACTAACCATTCCTCAACATACTTGTGAATTTTAAGGGGATACATGAATTAACATTTGCAACTGCTCCCCCTCAATTCATGCTTACCTCAATTTCTCTATTCCTTCACATGTGTGGTTAGTGTTTTCTGAAAAGAAAAATAACCATAGCACATATATACTATTGAGTCCTCTTACAAGTCACATGATATTTTAGAAAATAGACCAGAAAAGGATCACAATATAATATGATTGAGCTCACTTCTACCCCTTTGTCATATAAAAAAGATCAGGGGGTAGAATAGCTGAAAATCACAAGTCTTATCCACATGCACCAACCACACAAGCAACCACCAAACAAACACCAAACAGAAACAGACATAGAGAACAAGCAATATAGAGTCATAATCAAAATATGTAAGCACATACCAAGAACTCATAAGATGTAATCAAACATAGAGTTAAGGCACATGAGATTAGATTACAATAAAAGATATGTCTGCTCTGGATGAAAAACTACAAAACAATGAAAAAACAACGCAATATCAAAATAATATGCCTCAGATCTAGTGCCCAAATGTTCATTGCATGATAGCCTACAAAAAGAGATATATTTGAGCACCCTATAGACTAAGAACTAACATATAAGACATATATGTCAACTTCCTCATCATCCTAAGGTTGGTAGTCCACATCCCCATCTGAAGGTGCATCTGGTGCAACAGATGGATCCTCGCCATCATTAGAAAAGCCATCATCACCATCTTCATCACCATCCTCATCACCATCACCATCACCATCACCATCACCATCACCATCACCATCACCATCACCATCACCATCACCATCACCATCACCATCACCATCACCATCTTCATCACCATCCTCATCACCATCACCATCACCATCACCATCACCATCACCATCACCATCACCATCACCATCACCATCACCATCACCATCACCATCACCATCACCATCACCATCACCATCACCATCACCATCACCATCACCATCACCATCACCATCACCATCACCATCACCATCACCATCACCATCACCATCACCATCACCATCACCATCACCATCACCATCACCATCACCATCACCATCACCATCACCATCACCATCACCATCACCATCACCATCACCATCACCATCACCATCACCATCACCATCACCATCACCATCACCATCACCATCACCATCACCATCACCATCACCATCACCATCACCATCACCATCACCATCACCATCACCATCACCATCACCATCACCATCACCATCACCATCACCATCACCATCACCATCACCACCACCACCACCATCATCATCCTTGTCAGCCATCTCAAGGTCTTCATCAAGCACAAAGGAGTGAGGATCGGGCCACCTGTGGTTTTGCTCTGCCCATAAGATGCCACACTCAAGAAGATCCTTCACTTGCTAATAATTGGGTATATACACCCAATTGTAGCTAGCAAGGAAGGTGGTAGTAGGACCAATAAGAAGATCTAGAGGTTGAGGGGTAGAAGGAGCAGGTCAACCATTAGAGGTAGGGGGTACAACGCAAGTAACAAGTTGAGGGGCTGGGTAGAACTAACTATATGCATAGGAAGCATAGTAAACACTAGGGTACAACTAGTAGGTGGGGTAGGGATGGGAGCATGATAAGTTAATGTTAGACATGATCTGAACTAAATCTTGATGCATGTGATCCTAAACCTAGAGGTTGTATGCCTATTGGTGTATCATGTAGCCCATCAGGGTTTCATTAGACATTGAGAATGAGGCATAAGCAGGCGGGTTCCACTGGTGTTCTTCCCTGAGTCAAAACATGTCATGTGATGAAGAATGTAATGGGTCCATTTGACTCATTTTTTATGTTTGCAACATGTTATACGTTGTCTTGACAGGAGAAGAGAACTTTTTGTGATGCTTGCTTAGTGTTAAGGTACCGTATGAATACTCTTCTTATATACATAGATTGGCATAAATGAAGGATCTGAAGCTGATAGGTCTTAAATATCATGATTGTGATACACTAATGTAAAAATATTGCCCATGGCTATTCGATTTATACTTCCAAAGCATGTAAGGTTTGCAATCCTTGGGATTTTTTCTTCTTCAACACTCTATGCTGCAAAGTTATTGATCTTGAGAATCTTGATAAGTTGCAAAGAGAAGTGGTTGTTACCATGTTCCATCTTGAGATGTATTTTCCTCCTTCATTCTCTAATATCTGATACATCTTGTTGTCCATTTGACTAGGGAAGTTACAATGTTATGTTAGGTTTTCTTACTTTGGATGTATCCTTTTGAATTATACATGAGTGTTTCTAAAGGTGACGTTTGAAACCATTATCATCCTGAAGGGATTATTATCGAGGGTTATGTGTCTTGGGAGGTTATGGATTTTTGCAATGACTTTCTGAGTTGTAAGAAGTTCCTACCAATAAAAATAACATTAATCTCTATTTTGAAAATGGGACTTTAGGAGAATGAGTGAAAGTAATTAGTCATGAGCTATGTGAATGGGCACATTTGTATGTTTTACACAACATAGACAAAGTGGATATTTATATCATGAAACATATGAGTTTTATTAAGACAAAATATCCTCAAGTTCGTGTAATGTGGCTTTTCAGAAGGCATACTAAGACATTTATTAGGTTGTTTGAAGACAAAGACGTCTATCAACTATCTCAAACACCAAATAATGTTGCTTAAAACATCAAATCGCTCGCCTTTAAACCAAAAATTAATGTTATGTCTTATGAAGGGCTTGACACAAGTGGATTTTCATATTACGCAAAACGTCAAAGATGATATGAGTGTTGTCTAAAACATTGGGTTCACCCTTCTAGTGTGGAGGATAAGAGTTAACGTGAAGCTAACATGTCTTATTATGGTGTTATTGAAGACATATGGGAGTTTGACAACATAGATTTTAGAGTTCCCATCTTTATGTGTAATTGGGTTGATAGCACCAACGGAGTTGTAGTGGATGAATTGGGTTTCACATTAGTGAATTTTGAAAATATTTTTGAGAAGGGTGAACTATTGATAATGCCATCACAGGAGAAGCAAGTACTCTACATAAATGATCCTATGAATGAAAAATGGCTTATCATTATTCATGGGAAAAAGTAGTTCATGATGGCATTTGACCATGAGGATGAGCACCATGATGATGTGCACCATGAGGATGAGCACCATAACAATGTAAGTTGTATTGTTTTATTACATAGATGTGCATTTTACATTCTCTATCACAATTATGATATAGATGTGCATTTTACATTCTCTATCACTTATAGGTGTTTCTTGAAAAATTTTAGAATGAGCATCCTGAGGATGTAAACCCTAAGGTTCTTTTTGGCTTTGTAGAGGAACAATGTGATTATGCACGTAGAAGATTTCTTGAAAATTTAGAATGAACATCCTGAGGATGTAAACCCTAAGGGGCTTGTTGGCTTTGTAGAGGAACAATGTGATTATGCACATAGAAGAGGCATCACCTTGATAAACAAGTTGGTAGCGCAAAGAAGGACTGAAGATGGCTATTGACTTTGATGATGCACAAAATCCTATTAGGAAGAATCATAGTACTTTCATGCAATATCTAGGGGTTTTTACTTGCATCAAAGTGGATATAACAATAGAATCTTAGTATAAAGTTGATCCTTCCAATAAAGACTACATTTGGAAGGACTTATGTGTGAAATATTATGCTTTATAAAGATATTTGCAATTTTATTTTTATAAATATGCCATTAATATATGAAATCTTGCAGAGCATATTTGAGTTTGATGAAAAACAACATTATAAAGCAGTGATGCAACACTATGGAAGGATGTTAAGGAATCATAGGACAATTCTGACAAGAGAATACATAATGAGCAACAAGAAGAAGAAGAAGAAGTCTTCTATGGAGAAATGGGACTATCTTGACCCGAAGTTGTGGGACACATTTGTTGCTTCAAGACAAATAGATGAATTCACAGTATTAATCCTCCTTCATTTGTACATATTATGATCTAATTGTACTATATATTTAACACATTATATTAACCATGCTTTATATGATGCTAAAAAAGAAAGGCGTGTAAAGAATGTGAACAACTACAACTTGGGTCCAGGTGGCTACATCATGCAGAGGTGAAAAAAATTGGAAGCGTCTTATTTTGAGCAGCCTACTCTTGGGTCTATTGAGTCTTCTACTACTCATGCACCTTTACCTCATCATGAGGAGTGGATAGATATAAGGACAAACTAATCTAGATAAATACCCAACCCCATGAACCCTTAGGTGGCTTCAAAAATGGTAAAATTCAACTCTGCATGCTATATGCTCATTTTTGACCTTGATTGTTATGTTTCACTACCCAATTACTATTGATCATGATTAGTAGGAGCTTTATGAGCAAAGAAAAGAAGGAAAGTTCATCCCTGAATGCCAAAGGGATGAATTGACAGTTGCTCTATGTACTTCAGAGCATCCTGGTTGTGTTAGGTTGCTAGGGCTGGTGTCGGTATAAGATCCTTTTTTACGTCATCACATAAGTGCAAATCTGTCAAGAAAGGAGTTTGGTCACAAGAGTAGGTACAAGACATGATTGCAAAGGGAATAGATGAAACAATGAGCTAGTATCATGCTTCTCATTCTCTACCTCCTTAGATAGTCTTTGTGTCACCCCAGTCTTTGTACTAGGTAGACCCTCCTACGATAGAGGTGGTTGAGAGTAATCCCATGGACCAACCAGTTAGCATGCCCGATATAAGTCATTTTCTGATATAATAGTATTTCAGGTGAATTTATAATATGTTTGTTTTTAGGTGTATATAACATTATATACAAATTTTTAGGGGTTGAGGCCATGCTGTATGTTACTAGAAGAATATGTCATAGCACTGGGTGAGACCTAGACACCCCTTCTAGGTCACATGATTCATTGTCATCCAATGCCTGCTGATGCTATTCATGTGTCTATCAGGCTTGTCTACACGCTTGGAAACAAACACTACCACTACATGGCCACCCCAACCACGACACAATAGGTGATGTAGAAGGTGGTATGGTTGTGTGGACCAAATCAAGAGTTGTCTCTAATGATTTATGCTAAATATTCATTGTGTTTGTATTTGCGGTTCTTTTCTACTTGTGTATATTATTGGCAATTGATATGAGAATATACACACACAAGTCATAACACGTAATAAACCCCTTAAAGTTTGTCCTCTAATTCCTCCTCTATATATTCAGTTACTTACTTGTATTGTAAAGGACCTATTCAAGTTGCTTGATCCTAGGTGTAGGGGTTTGACAATATGGCTAAGCGACTTTGCAGAAGGGTCGACTATGATTGTCCATCTTATGGAGGATGAGATAGGTCTATCTCATAATACTAGTGTATTCGTACAATGTGTTGTTGAGCTATTTACTTATGCTTGGCTGAATACAACTATGACAAAACTTTGAATATGGTGAGATCTTATGGCTAAATACCTCATCTTATATATGTGAACATATATGTTGATATATTTTCTTATATATTAGTGCGATACATATATATTTTGCAGCCACTTATATAGGATGTGTGGAGAGTTCACACTAATCGATGTGGCATTTATAATTCAATCATTGATTAGTCGTGTAGATAAAGACCCACAATTTGTAAGTGATTACTGTTCTGCCACATTAAAATATTTTAGTAATGCGGAAAAGAGCATGATTATAGCTCCTTTCAACATTGAGTAAGTTTTGGGCACTTTGATTATAATTTTGACATAAAAATTATATTTCATTGTGGATTTAGAGTTTTCTTTTCACTTGGTAATAATCAATGGGTGTTGTTGGTAATTTCCTCCCAGATACTAACAATGTATTATCTAATTTCAGGTGATAAAGTAGAAAATGGGGGAAATGTAATGAAGAACACATTTTACATGAGTAAACTTATATATATGTCAACATATATTAATGTCTTCACCATTAATTACATGAATATTAACTAATATAATTAAATGTATTACTTTAATTTATAGGGCTATAAAAGAATTCAAAAAGGCTGGTGGAAAGGTAGATAAGTAAAAAATCATTAACTTGGAAGAATGTTTCCGTAGTTTTCTGACTCCAATGCATATATATGCCATCTATGCTTATTTTTATTTTTAAACGCTTCACATAACTCTAAATATATTGTGCCCTATTCAAGAAAATGGTTGGACATACAAATACTACGTGATGCAATATACATGCCTGATTATTAGACAAGAGACACTAGACATCCATTGTATACAAAAAGTAATTTATATATAGTCTTGATCATCATAAGTAAATAGTCTCATTTGAAAATGTGAAAAAATCAAATCAAATTCTTAAATTATGTCATTCTCTTTACAGTCATTTGACACGACAACACCCTATACAAAAGAAGAGATAGATTAGATATGAGAAGAGTAGACACATGACTTTGTTGAGGAAGTCGACTTTGAATATGATTAGGATAATATATGAGTTTTCCAAACTTTGATGTTATTTATTTCTATATACATGTGGTGGTTATGAATTTTAGAACATTAAATTTGATGGGAGTGAATGTTGGTTCATATGTGAATGATGTATGTATATATCTGCTTGTGTGTGAATGAATGTGAAGATGAATGAATACAATGAGAATTGCATTTGTACATGTCATGAGAACAAAGTTGAAGAATAGATCTTGTATGTGTTTTCTAAATTGTGTATAATATGCATGAGAAAGGAATTAAGAGTTGAAGAGACTGGAATTGAAGAATGGAAATATATGTTGGAGGATGAATTATGTCTATATGTTTCTTATTGTAATTTATAGGTGAGTTGGCTTGTCATTAAGCTAAATACAAGATGGAACCTACAATTCTAATGTACTGCAAGTTCTTCATCTTGCTGAACAGTCGGATAGTAGGTCTCCAGACATGTTATTTAAAAAAAAATTATGGCATCGGTTGTTATAAAAATCCCAATGCTATAGATATTTTCTGTTGGGTTTTTAACCAAAACTGATGACACATCTACCTTTATCAGATAAATTTTTCTTGATAAGGAAGTAAAACATCAATTTTAGAGAGAGAACCGACACAACAAATATCTTGAGGCATCAGTTGTTTTTACCAAAACTGACAGTAGTACTAAGACTCCCGTGACACGACTGTTATGCTTGGCATGACTGTGTTTCCAATACAACCATGCTGCATGGAACGACTATGCTTCCAATTCAGCTGTGCTGCTCTTTGGTGTCAGTTTTTTTGTTGAAAAATCGACACTATTAGAATACTATTGCGTCAGTTACTTACTAGGAATCAACGACATGGAGTGATTCCATGACAATTTATCTCTCAGAGTCGTCGATATCTATTTTCAGAGAAATTGATGCTCATTATATAGCGCTAGTTTGACCATTTCAAAAAACCCAACGTAGAAGATCCTTAGATGTAGTGTCACCCACTTATGTGTTAGTAAAAAATTGACACTATAGGATTTTTTTTTAATCGATGCTAAAGGTGGTATTTGTACTACTGTTGCTTCAAGGTAGTGCTTTTGTCGATAATAGAGGTGATGATTGCCAAGATCAACTCCAACACTTCTTCGACCCTTGTGTTTTAAATAAGATACTGGACATTTCTGAAGATGTCATCAAACTTTAGCTATTCAAATACTCATTAACTGATCAAGTTAGTGTTGGTATGTATGCCCTGTGAGACGATCATGGGATGATTGGTGGGATACATTAAGATTGATTTGATAAGCATCAAAGGCAAGCTTCCAATTCTTTCTAGTTCAGTCATATGAGATAATGATAGAATAGATTGAATGTCTAGAGAATGACAATACTCAATGACATATGCTTTTAGGTTTAGGACCTGAACGATGAGATCATACATATGCTAAGAGTTTGTACATTCTTATTATGTCCCTAGTCGGATGTCATTGTGGAAGGTAGATAGACAAAAATGACACACAAGACTAGATTGTGGTGTTGGTTGATGACAAAATCTCATTAGTCATGATATGGAGATATCAAACCAAAAACATAGGTACTTGTTAGAGAACAAGTTTACCAGACAGACCCACCATGAGTTTGACACATGGAACCATGACATGGTAGTCACAATTAGTTCTCACAGTGATGGTGGTGAATGTGATTCTTTGACCTGAAATCACTACACTCAACACATGTCATTGGGTACACTTTGACATCATCAAACGCAGTCCTGAAACATGGGTTGTTATAAAGGTGATGATTGGATGGCTTTGACACATGGGGCTTTTGAGGGGTGAGTGATAGATATGGGATTTGTCCCTCCTGAGGGAGTTTGATATCCATGGCCACTTGATGAGTAGGATTGAGATAGGTGTGCGCACACATATGTGAATCAGTGTGCGATATTGATGTCAAACATATCTCCTCCAATTTACTCTGAGATCAAGAAAGTGAATGAACATTGACAGGATGACTGTTCCATGCCTTGAGTTCATTCGGGATATCAGTGACAAAGGAATTATACATTCGCTGTAACACCATTCATGGATTGTAGGATTGAAAGTTGTTATCCAACTTCCTATTTCACTTGGGTAGCACTGATGTGCGACTAGGCACCACTCTTTTCTTGTGAAGTCATACGTGTTATGGACTTTCACTGCCAACGTGAAATGGGCCTGCAGGGTCACACACATAGGATTTAACCTGGAAGAGGAGTTTATCCACACATGATGTTTAGATTGATTACTAAAGGAGTTTAGTAGTTCAATTAAAAACTCAATCAATTGATAGCTCAATATCATAGTGTTCAAGGTGTTGGATCGATTGTTTAGAGTATCAGATTGATTGAAACTGCAATTGATTGATTTTGCATAGTCTGCACTTCCAACCGATCGGCTCAGCTTGGTGAACCGATCGACTCATGTGATGAACCGATCGGCTTAGGACAGGCTAAGACGACCGGTTCAAGGGTTAAACTGATCGACTCAACTGGTCCAAATGAGCGAGTTGGGAAAGTTAGATTGGTGAGAAATTTCTTTTCGTTTCACTTGTACAATTTGATTGGAACAAGGATTAGTATTTGGATCAATTCGAAACAAAAGAGGAAAAGTCAATCGAGAACTGATCAGGACCACGAACCGATCGGCTCAGAAGTGAACCGATCAACTCAGGTTCCCCAACCGATCGGTTCAAGTGTGAACCGATCGGCCCAGGTCCCCAACCGACCGTTTCATGTATGAAATGATCGGTTCAGCTGGCACAGTTGGTTGTTTTGTGGAAAATCACGAACCCTTCTACTCTTGCTTTAATCCCGCATTGCCCGGGGTAGAGAACCCTATCCCATGACCATCCTATATATATAGGGGTATTGGGGGCTTCTCAGGTACAACAACTCAAAACACCAGTTGCTCTGCAAAGTTGTCATTCTCTCTGGTTGTGGTAACCAGGAGAGCCCGAGCAAGTGCTACCTGATAAGGGAGGCACAACAAGGGAAAGACAAATGCAAAATGGCGACTGGTGGAAGGAGAGTGTGTTGGTGACTAGTACACCGGCAGGAGGGTGCGACTCCTTCCGATTCATTATGAGACAAGGAGATCGGAGTTCCAGGTGGTCTGTGTGGACTACTTCAGAGGCAGGAGACTTCTACCGCTCGGAGGACAGCTGTCAATCCCAATAGTCTCGGTGAGACCAGGAGCTGCACAGACATTGTCCAAGACCGGAAGTGAAGACCGCGCAAGCCGCGAGGTAAAGTGGCCAAGCAAGCCTCAGGACAAGGTATGTCTCTACAAACCATCTTTCCTATTGTATAGACGTTGACGTGATTCCTTTATTCTGGGTTTGGGAGGAGAAATTATTGTTTCGGCTGCCTTCTCTGCCTCCCCTAAAACCCAACACTTATGACTCCACAAGCAAATTTTTGTTTCACATTGGCAGTGAAAGTTCATAACACTTATGACTTCATAAGCAAAGAGCGGTGCCTATTCGCACATCAGTGCTAACCAAGTGAAATAGGAAGTTGGAGAACAACTTTCAATCCTACAATCCGTGAATGATGTTACAACGAATGTATAATTCCTTTGTCACTGATCTCCTGAATGAACTCAAGGCATGGAACAGTCATCCTGTCAACGTTCATTCACTTTCTTGATCTCAGAATAGATATGGATCTATCATGTATGTAATCATCCCATTATCTTACATGTAGGACATGACAATATGATGTGCTCATCCTGATAACTCGTATGTGGGACATGATGAGTGGATGTCTGTCTAGTTCCAGTAAAGGTTACTGGAATACCATAAGAACTTGATAAGTACTAGTTCTATAGAAATATGGAAGGGTTCACTGTAAAGAGTTACACTGATGCGAACTTCCAAAAAGGACAGAAAATTAACCACAAAATATATATGGGATATATAAAAGTGAATGTTTGTTGATAAATGGAAACGTTCCAATAAAGTCATTTTAAAAGGAAATGCCAAGTATCCGTGTGTTAGAGAACAACAATGGATACTATATGGATCTAGGAGTTCATAGCGATGAACTTGTAGTTATTCTGGTCATTGATCACAAGTTAGGAGAGCTTGGTCATGCAATGTGGCTAAAGGTTAGCAAAGGAATACTATATCACATATTATGACAATTCCATCTCATACGTGTGACGTACAATGAAGAGATGAGAGACATGCAGTTAATACTGACTTTGGAAAGGTGTTGCCATAACTCACTATGTTAGCACTAGAGCATAGTAACATGTGAGACATGTTTGAAGATAACTAAGAATATGATTCAAGGGTGATTGGCTCGCAGTACAAGTGGGAGTCTGTTGGTATGTATGCCCTAAGAGCCAATCATGGGATGATTGGTGGGATGATAATGGGATGATTACATATATGATAGATCCATATCTATTCTGAGATCAAGAAAGTGAATGAACGTTGATAGGATGACTATTCCATGCCTTGAGTTCATTCGGGATATCAGTGACAAAGGAATTATACATTCGTTGTAACACCATTCACGGATTGTAGGATTGAAAGTTGTTCTCCAACTTCCTATTTCACTTGGGTAGCACTGATGTGTGACTAGACACCACTCTTTGCTTGTGAAGTCATAAGTGTTATGGACTTTCACTGCCAACGTGAAACAAAAATTTGCTTGTGGAGTCATAAGTGTTGGGTTTTAGGGCTGTTGCTTCACGGCAGTGCTTTTGTCGATAATAGAGGTGATGATTGCTAAGATCAACTCCAACACTTCTTCGATCCTTGTGTTCTAAATAAGATACTGGACATTTCTGAAGACGTCATCAAACTTTAGCTATTCAAATACTCATTAACTGATCAAGTTAGAAGTTGGTACAATGCCATGGAGGGAGACTACATCAACACTCTAGGTTCCTTGAGACATAGTACCCTCATCACACACCTATCAAATAAGGGGTCAGATAACATAGTTCAACATGGTTTCTAGAGAAACCTTAACTAAAGCTTGGGAGCATCTCAAGGAGCTCCTTTGTTGTTTCCCGCATCACAACATCTCCCAAGTGAAACTAATAGAGACATTATACCATGGTGTTGATGACAATACCAAGCAGTTTTTTGATTCCTCATTTAAGTGAAATTTTGTGTTCCAAAATTTTGAAGTGCTAGGAAAGTTTTAAAAAGAAGTTATGAAAATCAATCTCACACTAGTTAAGGACAAGGAGGCATCCTTAAGGTGGCAAAGTCTAAAGACAATTTAGAACTCAAGTCCATTACTGATATCCTCAATAACCTAGACTTGAAGCAAGAAAACCTTGACTCCTCTTTCAATGCATATGAAATAACAGGGTAGGCACAACAACTACAACAACAAGTGAAGTCCACAATTTTTTTTTCAAAAAGCATGCCAAGATCAAACCCACTCTACCCTCAATTTCCAACTTCCTACAATGTCATGGTGAACAATGCCCCCATCAAGTCAAAGACTAAAAATAGATGGATGACCTCAACTCCATTCACAACATTCTTAGATAGGCTTATTTCAATCCCAGTTAGACTATAATTTATTTGGGTTTCCAATATGGAAATCTAGCTGGTGTGGAGAATGCATCACAACAATGGCCACCCCATGTGAATAACCAAGTATATGGTCTTCCTAGGCTCCAAGACAATAAACAAATGTTAAGGAACCAAGGAAACAAGATAGGGAACTTATAGAATTGTGGTTATTAACTGAGGACAACAATTTAAAAATCCTAAGCTTGACACAAATGCCATAGTCCAACAGTCAGGCATACCAATGATGCTAAGATTTTTGCCACAGAACAGTGCTTCTGACTCAACAAACTATGCTAGCCATCCAACAAGTCTATCAAAAGTTGTTTGAATCTCAGTTGGACCATCTCTTAACTGCTCTCTACCCTCCTACTGGTACCTTTTCTAGGAAACTTGAGAACAACCCCAATAATCTAGAGAATCTTAAAGTTATCTACATACATTCAGGGAATGTGTATGTACAACCCCCTCTAGTGAAACTAGCTACATGATGTATTTTTCCTAGCGTCACACACAAATCAACTGAATGGTGACTAGATGCAACCCTAATAGGTTTTCAAACACACTAGGTATCATTAAAATTTATAAATCCCAAATAGGCTCGCTGACGTAGACTAACACACTTCACCCGCAAGCACACAAGGTCGTGTTATAGTATAGGAAAGTGGCAAGTTAGGGGTCGAACCCAAGTGAGGAAAGGGGGCATTAGTGCTAGGTTAGATTTGGCTAGGTTCCTAATATGGAGTCTAGGGTTGAAGGGTTTGATGGTTAGATTTTTTATTACACTAATGTTGAACAAGAAATTAAAGGAGAACAAACAAGATCAAAACCTAAGTTAACCCTTGACATCTAATTCTAAATGACAAGATAATCAAGAAATGACAAGAAAGGAGAAAATTACACTAAGGCAAGAAATAAGAGATATACACTATACTAACCTAGAAAACTAAGCAAAAGAGCAATTAAAGACCTAAACTAGCAAGAATAAGGCAAGAGAAAAGAAAAGAACTAACTAACTAAGTAAAGAGATAAACAAGTAAATACTAGATAAGAAGAAGGAAATTAGGGTTTTAAAGCAATTAAGAGAGGTGTGGGATGTTTGGGGGAATGCACTTGTCAATTGAGTTGGGGTGATACCATGTAAATGTTGCTCTTTCATTTAGATTATAAAACCAAACAACACTACTAATTGGCCATGGAAAGGATAGATGTGTATAGGAGAACTAGTCCCTAGCACCTCCTACCCACCCTTACGAGGCTCACTAGGATTAGGGTTTAGGTGTAATAATATTAGAATCTAATAAAGTCTGGGTTTCTAGGATAGGAACTCTTAGGGTAATTAGGGGTCGGGGTAGTAATGTAGGTGGAAATGAGGTTTTAGACCTCACATCACCCACATTCTAGACGTGAGAAGGCTCCAAGCTAATTACACTAAATGCTTCCGTACTAGATACTTAGATATCCCCCCAGGTTTAGGAGAATTGTTTAACACGTAGGAAGGTGAATAGCTAACTAGGGATCCATTAATTGGACTTAAGAGCAATTCACAAAAAGAGCCACATATAAGCAATTTCCCTAGAATCCCATGCGATTTCAAGAACAAACCACAAAGTAATTTATGACAAATGAGATTGAAGTAGAAAATAATCATTAGAAAATGAAATCACAATGTTTACATATCATTTCCCTCAAAATGGTATCAAAGTAACATTTTTGACCCCAAACATCCCACCTAAGGGGCCTAACTACTCATAGAATAAGAAAATATGAAAAGAGAGGGATAAGAATGAGTATAGGAATGGCATAGATGGAATGGCATGGATGTGTGGTGGAAAGTGGCCATGAACCCTAAAATAGGTGTTTTTGGGGTAGAATATGATGGAATGGAGTGATTATGGAGTGGAAGGGGATATGATAGGCTAGAGTGGATGTAGAAGTATCTAACCTTCATGCTACAGCTACCACCATAGTATATATAGGTGGTGGAGAAGTACTAGGTTAAGTGGGCGCATTAAAGGAATTTTAGTGCAAAAAATGTAGGGTTTGGGTGGTAGCACGGACGTTCTGGGAGTGAGTAGGAATGGTCATGGTGGATGGGAATGACCGTGGTGGAAGAATGGAATGAACAAGGGAATTCTAGGTTTTTGGGGTAGTAGAACACCCGTTTTGGCTAGCACGGCTGTGTTGGGACTTCCAAGAACGGTCATTCTGGCTAGCACGGCCGTTCTGGCCAACTGGTTGATTTTTGGAAGGTTCTTCTAATTGGGGCATTTCCCAAAATGGCCATTCCTTGATAGCACGACTATCATGGGGTCCTTTCCCTACATATGGGTCTTGAATTTGGTCACCCATGAAGGTTGTTGCTTCAATACATTCTTTGACCGCTTGGGGTAGATTGGGAGTGGTTTTGGCCTCATTTTGGGATCCTCCAAGCCCCGAGAAACCCTAGATCCAACCATCATCTCTCTCTTCCATCCATTAGTGTTCAAAGTACCTATGAAACATGAAAAAACTATACATAAGTGCATTTAGCAGTAAACCACATATTAAGGGAAATAACATGTAATCTAAAAGTTTTATATGTGATTGAAGTGCAATATCACACAAGATGAAGCCCTAAAATAGGGATGCATCACCACCCACACTTAAAAATACTTGTCATGCAGTATGCTCCAACTCAGTCTCTCTTCAATTTTCAACAAACAAGAAATGACAAATGCATTGTAATAAATGTATTGACTAAATGGGCTTAATGATGACTAAGTACATGCTTACCACCTCTATCCTCTCCCCTTTAACAAACCAATCATTATTAAATCACTGAGCATGAAAACTTCACATATAGATCATATAATACTCAATCAATGCATATGGCTCTCATTTAACTATAGGTAAATCATTTCATGGTGGTGAAGATAAAAAAATGACTAACTATGCTAGTTTACATTTTACATTCATGCATTCAATCTCATATGTCAATCTACACTAAGTAACCCACGTGGCTGTGAAAAATGGCAAAATGATCTAGGTTTGATGTTTCCTAGATCAATGGGAGTGAAAATGGAATAACGGGTTGTGGTAAGAGTTTATAGTGCTATTACATAGGCCACTCATCTTTTCTTTATTTATAGGCTATTACATAGGAGCATCTTTTATTTACTTTTTACACTTTTTTCTTTTTCTTTTTCTTTTCCCTTGGTGTATCTAGGTAAGATGGTGGTGAGAACGAGGCTGGGGATATAGATATGGCCACCCCAAACTTTTAGAGGTGGCCAAAGCTGAATATGTGCACTTTGGCATCCTTTCATGAGGCAGAAAGGTAAGAAGATGATAGAAGAAAAGTGAGTCCAAGAGGGGTTACTAGTATGGATTTCAACATGATATATCAAGCATGAAAGCTACTCCAACATTTTCATCAAGTAATGACACATCACATGAATAAGAAACATTATAACCACATTTTTATGATGAGATTCTACAAACCCTAAGCGTTTGTAGCTTGCTTCAATCACAATTCAACCAAGCAGTTCACAAGTATGAGAGAGGTGAATCACATGTAAAAAGTCAAGATTGAGACCATTTAGCAATAAACTATGAGGATTCACATTCATTTGTCAAAGGTCAACATTTTAAACCTAATAAGTAGAGATTGGGTCAAAACATGCTTTAAGGGAAGAAGTTCTAAATTTGGAAAAATGGGCTAAAATGGTGCCAAATCACCTTCAATCATATCTAATCTACAAGTATAGCAAAATTTTTGAAAATTATGCAAAAAATGCATTTACTGAACCTATATGACATGCATGTATGTAAAGAAATCACACAAAGTATGGATACATAAGTATGAGAGATGGTTATGCTATTTGATCATTTTGAGCAAAACTTAGAACAAGGAACATAGAGGAAAGTGGGGTAAAAAATGGTTTACCACCCTACCACCCCAAACTTTCAAACCATAATGTCCTCAACATGAAATAGAAGTATGGTATGATAGGGTAGAGAGCATGGTGTCGTGGTAGAAAAATGCCAAGACGGGAGAGAGATATCAAGGTGTCTACTAAACTAGGGATAGCCACCATGGTCGTGGTGGCCACCATGGCCATTTTATGCTGCATGCACGTTGTATGGCACAACTTTGTTGATCTCCTTTTTGTAGGTTTTCTACTGACTTGCAATTTTCTCTTCAATTTTGATCTTCTCCTTGGCGATATCATCCATGCATCCTCCTCCTTCCAATGCACCTGTCCTAACATGATTCCCAAACAAAAAAAACCATCAAGTATAATGTGTGTGTGTTTTCTTTAATAAGTGTAAAATAATAAGAAAGTATAAAAAATGGAAGGTTGGGTGAAAAGTTCCCCAAACCTAGGTGGGTTTCCTCCCACTAGCACTAAGTTTTATGCCTTCATCTGGGCTTCTTGTAGATTCTTCAATCAAACAACCATTTGGTATCATCTTGTGTCCACTCTTTCAATATATACACTTCTCATTTGCATTCAACATGTGTTACTTGTCCCCTTGACCGTAAAAGCTATCATCAAGTCTTCCATTCGGATCTCCTTCTTTCAAATGATCTATCACACTCTTCAAGTGACCATGTTCAATATCCTCATCTCGATCTCACCAAGTTGGGGACTTGTACATTTTGTTCTTTATCTTCATGTCCATGAAAGAGATTGTCATTATGCCACTACACACATGTATGTTGACATCAATTGTAGACAAGAATGGCCTTCCCAAGGTGATGGAAATCTTCCTATCCTTCGAGTCCATGTCAATAACAATAAATTCCACTGGGAAAACTACTGCCCTTTCTTTGTCTATCATCACCAAAACATCATCCAATCTTCCTCTAAGCACTTTTATGGAATGATCTGCCAATCAGAGAGTACAATGAGTTAGTTTCAACTTGCCTAACCCCAGTTCCACATAGACATATATGGCATCAAATTCACACTATATACCAAATCAAGTAGGGATTTGTCTATGTGATGTCCCCCTATGTATCTATGTATGAGTGGGGCTCCTGGGTCTTTACTCTTCACAGGAAGTGAGTGTTGGAGGATAGAGATCACTTGTTCAATCAACTTGATTTTCTTAGGTATTCTCCCTGTTGACTTCCTCTTCATAGTACACATGTTCTTGAGAAACTTGGCATAGGATGGAATATGTTTGATAGCATCCAATAATGGAATGTTCACCTTCACTTGTCGGAACACCTCTAGAATGTCAATATTGTGTTTCTGCCTCCTTTTCACTTCTGGGTGATCATCCAACGCTTCAGGAAATGGTGGCTCACTTGATTTTGACCCACTTGAATCAACATGATTTTCTTATGGCATCAGATGAGATGGAACACTAGGAATCATGGGTGGAACTATGCAAATGGAGTAGAAGGAAAAACACATGGTATCACATGCTCAACACGAGGTGTCATAGAACCATCAACACCAATCTTAATCACAGTACCACCACTTGGCTACCTTTTCTTTGCTTTGTTAGCATTTCTTTGACTTGTGGGTTGCTCAAGATATTTTCCACTCCTTAGATATGTCACGACACTACCTTGCTCATGGTGGAGAGAGGGAGCATGTTGTGGCTGTGGAGGAGGTGGATGTGGCACTTGGTACTAAAATTGAGGTGGAGGAGAGAATTGAGGTTGGTAGGTTAAGTGGTGGGAAGGTTGTGGTGATGGAGGTAGAGGAGGTGTATAAGGCTTGGGATGGCCTTGGAAATTATAAACAGGCTACACTTTCATTATAGGTGGACTATAGAAAACTTGAGTGGCACCCATTGGTCCACTTGCTTCATTGAAGTTCATTATGGACTTTGAAGACAATTTTTCCTCTTAGAGAGCAAGTATGGAGGATAGTTTCTCTATCCTTTCCTTAAGCCTTGTAACATTCTTTTGGACATCCTCAAAGCCTTTCAACCTAGAGAGAACCTCTTCCTCAAACCTTGATCTATATCTTAGACTTTGTTGTTCTGGGTAGCTATAGGAGTGATGTACCTTTATTTCTTTACCAAAGGACTCAACAGAATTGAACAAGTGACAAGGAACACTTCACACTTGATTCTTCATGAAGCTCACCATTTCTCCAAGGATCTTCATTATTTGTGGGCTTGAATCACTATGAGTTGGAGATGTCACACCAAAGGTGCAGTCACCATCATTCATCATGATGGAAGCTCAGATCCTTGAACTTTACACTAACGGCTCAAACAAGGGTCATGTCTCCTCAAGTGGCTTTGCCATAAAAGCTCCCCCACAAGAATAATCCACTACAAATTGACTCATTGGAGATAGACTGGAGTAAAAGGACTAAGCTATCTTCCACAAAGGAATCTCATGGTACGGGCACTCTCTCAACATATTATGAAATCTCTCCCAAGAATCACAGAACCACTCATTACCCACTTGATTGAAACTCACTATGGCACACCACATTTGTGTCAACCTTGTAATGGAGGAGAATTTCCTTAAGAAGGCACTCTTCATATCTTCCCAACTCATGACGTCCCTTCTTAAATCATACCAATCTTTGGCTTTGTCTTTGAGGGAGAATGAGAACAAGGTCAACCTGATTGTGCCATCACTGGTTGTCAACGTACTGAAGGTGGATAATAATTCAAGAAAGGAGTCCAAGTGCTTGTAGGGGTTCTCACTCTCTGAGCCATAGAAGGTCGATATGAGTCCAAGAAGACCTAAAGGGATGTATAATTTCTCCCCTGACATTTGTTTAACTCTATTAGCAATTGGCGATTTGTAGTTTCTAGGCATGAAGTACTCTTAAAGTGGCTTGGGAGGTGCATTTTGGCCTTGCATCTTGTATTCCCCAAGTGGCTCGTCACATGCAAAAGGCACAACCAAACAAAAGAGGACAAGTTAAAAACTAATATGCTAAAAGAATGCAAGGAATAGAGAATAAAAAATAGTAATGATGAGGGCAGTAGGAAATAAATGAAAAACTAACTAGCTAGGCCAAGCACCTTTCTCCCTGATAATGGCACCAGAAAGCTTGATGCGTTTTTCCTAGGGTAACACACAAATCAAATGAATGGTGATTAGATGCAACCCTAAGAGGTTTCAAACACATTGGGTATCTTTTGAATTTATAAAGCCCCAGTAGGCTCGCTCACATAGACTAACACACTTCACCCACAAGAGCACGGGGTTATGTTATAGTATAGGAAAGCTACAAGATAGGGGCCAAACCCAAGAGAGAAAAGGGGGCACTAGAGCTAGGTTAGTTTTGGTTAGGTTCCTACTGTTGAGTCTAGGGTTGAAGGGTTTGATGGTTGATTTTTTGATTACTTTAATGGTGAAAAAGAAATTAAAGGAGAACAAACAAGAGAAAAACCTAAGTTAACCCTAGACAACTAGTTCTAATGAGAAAGGAAAATGACAAGCTAAGTAAGAAAAGACAAGAAAGGAGAAAACTACACTAACACAAGCAATAACATATCTACACTACACTAAGCTAGAAAACTAAGCAAAAGAGCAATTAAAGACCTAAACTAGCAAGAACAAGGCAAGAGCAAGGCAATGAACTAACTAAGCAAGTAAAGAGCTAAACAAGTAATAGCTAAGCAAGAAGGCAAATAGGGTTTTAAAGCAATTAAGAGATGTGTGGGTTGTTTGGGGGAATGCACTTGTCAATTGATTTAGGGTGATAACATGTAAACATTACTCTTTTATTTAGATTACCAAACCAAATAACAAGGTACATGCCAATGAATTGCCCTAAACTACTAATTGACCATGGATAAGGTAGTGTGTATAGGGGAACTAGTCCCTAACACCTCCTACTCACCCTTACGAGGCTCATTTGGATTAGGGTTTAGGTGTAACTCAATTAGGATATAATCAAGCATGGGTTTCTAGTATATGAAGTCTTAGGGTAATTAGGGGAAAGGGTAGTAATGGAGGTGCAAATGAGGTTTTAGACCTCACAACATCCACATTCTAGCCTTGAGAAGGCTCCAAGATAATTACACTAAATGCTTCTATAATAGATACTTAGATCTCTCACCTAGGTGTAGGAGAATTGATTAACAAGTAGGAAGGTGAATAGCTAACTAGGGATCCATTAATTGGACTTAGGAGCAATTCACAAAAAGAGACACATATAAGTAATTTTCCTAGAATCCTAAGTGTTTTCAATCACAAACCACAAAGTAATTTATGGGAAATGAGATAGAAGTAGAACATAATCATTACCAAATGAAATCATATTGTTTACATATCATTTCCCACCAACATGGTATCAAAGTCACATTTTGACCCCAAACAGCCCACCTAAGGGGCCTAGCTACTCATAGAACAAGAAAATATAAAAGTAGAGGAAGAAAAATGAGTAGAGGAGTGGACAACCATGATAGCTTGATGGATACTCCTCCTTTTCCACCTTGTAGCAGCAGCAGCTCGAGCTTCTCCTTCTCCCAAGATGGAATGGCATGGATGTGTGGTGGAAAGTAGCCACAAACTCTAAAATAGGTGTTTTTGGGGTGGAAGATGATGGAATGGAGTGGGAATGAAGTGGAAGGGGATTGGATAGGCTCGAGTGGTTGTATGAGTAGCTAACATTCATGCTACAACCACCACCTTAGTATATATAGGTGGTGAGGAATCACTAGGTTAAGTGGGGGTATTATAGGAATTTTATTGCAGAGAAATTGTAGGGTTTGGGAGTTAGCACAGTCGTTCCAAGTAGAACGACCATGCTATGCTATGGGAGTGAGTGCAAATGGTGGTGGTGGATGGGAACAGACATGGTGGAAGAATGGAATGAAAAGGGTAATTCTGGGTTTTTGGGGGTGGTAGCACGACTGTTCTAGCCAGCACGACCGTATTGGGAACCGTTCGAGTCAACTAGTTGTTTTTTTTTGAAGGTTTTGTTGATTGGGGGATGCCCCAAAATGGCCATTCCTCAGTAGCACAACCAATTTGGGGTCCTTCCTTTGCATATGGGTCTTGAACTTGGTCATCCATGAAGGTTATTGATTCAATACATTTTTTACCACTTGGGGTAGGTTAGGAGTGGTTTTGTCCTCATTTTGGGATCCTCCAAGCCTAGGGAAACCCTAGATTCAATCATCATCTCTCTCTTCCATCAATTAGTTTTCAAAGTACATATAAAACATGCAAAACCATCCATAAGCACATTTGATAGTAAAACATATATTGAGGAAAATAACATGTAATCTAACAATTACAGATGTGATTGAAGTGCAATATGACACAAGATGAAGCCCTAAAATAGGGAAGCATTGCCATCGTACATATTTACTTCAATGATGATGTACAATGTCTATCAAGAAGGACCAAGTGCTTGGCTCCACCATTGATATTGATGCATGCAAGGCAACTGATGCATCCCTATTTTAGGGTTCCATCTTGTGTCATATTGCATTTCAATCAGATCTACAACTGTTAGATTGCATGTTATTTCCCTCAATATGTGTTTTACTGCCAAATGCACTTAAGAATGATTTTTGCATGTTTTATAGGTACTTTGGCCACTACTTGATGGAATGGAGAGAAGATGGTTGAATCTAGGGTTTCCCCAGGCTTGGAGGAGCCCAAAATGAGGCCAAAACCACTCCCAACCTACCCCAAGTGGTCAAAGAATGTATTGAAGCAATAAACTTCATGGATGGCCAAGTTCAAGACCCAAATGCATGGGAAGTACCCTATAACAGCCGTGCTACCAAGTAACAACCGTTTTGGGACATTCCCCAATCACAGACTCTTCACAAAACTTGCATAAATTGATTTTTATGGCCAAAAAAGCCATTTTAGGTAGGATGATCGTGCTAGGAGGTGGCCAGAACGACCGCGCTGACCAGCACATCCATGCAACCATTGAGCCCCACCAATTTTATCACTTGATGTCCCTATTCCACCCCCACTAAAAACCTAGACCCCCTAGACCTCTATATAAGTGTTGGAGGCAGTTGGAGGTCAAAGGTTGGCTTCCTTGAGATCTCCATTTCACCCCTTACCCATTCCACTCCATTTCTACCTCCATTCCACTCCATTATCAATTTACATCACCAAAACCCTCATTTCCAAGACTTCCATCCACTTCCCACCATCATTCCACACCATTCCATCCAAGAAGAAGGAGGAGGTTGACCTTGCAGTAGCTGGAAAGGAGGATTCACTCATCTATACTGAGCTCCATGTCTACTTCTTCCTCTTTCTCTTCCCTTTTTATATTTTTCATTTCCATGAGTAGCTAGGCCCTTGGGTGGGCTTCTTGGGGTAAACAATGTCACTTTGATACCATGTTGGGGGAAAATGATATGTAAACATTGTAATTTCATTTGATAATGATTATGTAATATTTCTATCTCACTCTTCATGAATTGTTTTTTGGTTTGTTCCTAGAATCACCTAGGAATTTAGGGAAATTGCTTATATGTGTGAATTTTGGGATTTTCTCCTAGGTCCAATTATTGGATCCCTAGCTAGCCACCCATCTTCCTAAATTATAATCAATTATCCTAACCCTAGTTGAGAGATTTAGATAAATTTGGTGTTCTTAGCTTGGAGCTTTCTCAATATTAGAATGTGGGTGATGGGAGGCCTAAAAACCTCACTTCCACTCCCATTACTATCCTCATCCTGTAATCATCTTAAGATCATCTAACCTAGAAACCTAAGATTGTTTGGACTCTAATTGAATTACATCTAAACCCTATCTCAATTGATCCTTGCAAGGGTAGTAGGGGGTGTTAGGGACCATGGCCAATTAGTAGTTTAGGATATTCATTAGACTCTAGCTTTTTGTTTGGTTTGGTAATTTAAGTGAAATCATTATCTTCATATGTCACCCCCAACTTAATTGATAAGTGCATCCCCTGAATAGTCCACATTTCCCTTAATTGCTTTAAAACCCTAGTTGCCATCTTGCTTAGCTAGTATTAGCTCAGTAGCTTAGTTAGTTCTTTACTTGCTTAGTTCACGTCTTGCCTTGTTCTTGCTTTTCTCTTGCTAATTTAGGTCTTTAATTTCTCTTTTTCCATGTTTGCTAGCTTAGTGTAGTGTAGACCTTTTCTTGCTTGCCTTAGTGTAGGTTGTTCTTTTATTGCTCTCTTTCCTTGTATTGCCTTGTCTTTTCTTGCTCAATAGAATTGACTGTCTAGGGCTAGCTTGGGTTTTAATCTTGCTTGCCTTCCTTTACTTGCTTGATTTTTCACCCTTAGTTTAACAATCAAAACATCAACCTTTAGACCCTTCAACCCTAGACTCCGCAGTATGAACCTAGCCCAAAAACTAGCCTAGCTCTAGTACCCCCTTTTCTCCCTATGGATTGACCCTATACTTACCCCCTCCTATACTATGACACGACCATGTGCGCTTGCGGGTGTAGTGTTTTGGTTTTTGAGAGTGTGTTGAGTTTAGGTCCATTATAAATTTTGAAAGTTTAATCCACCGCGTGCTTCTATTCGTGGGATTGCATCTATTCAAACTCCATTTGAGCAGTGTGTAACACCATTGTCATAAATGCACCAAGCTTTCTGGCACCATTGTCGGGGAGAAAGGCGCTCAACCTAGCTAGTTAGTTTTGCTTTGACTTTTCATACCGCCCTCATCATTGCTATTCTTTATTCATTATTATTTATATTATTTTTGCATATTGGTTTGCTAACTTGCTTTATTTTGTTTGGTTGTGCCTTGTGCATGTGACAAGCTAGTCAAGGAAGACAAGATGGAAGGCCAAAATGCATTAACCCATCCATTTCCTCCACCACCCTACCTCCAAGGCTATCCTAAGCCTTACACACCCCCACCACCTCCATCACCACAACCTTCCCACCAATTCACCTTCCGACCTTAATTCTCTCCTCCACCTCAATTCCAAAGGCCATTAATATGAGTTCCACCACCACAACTATCACATTGTAACATACTGAATCTTAGATGTAATCTCCATATAATCCTTTTTCCCAAGTTTCCTTTTCATTTTTGTCCTTTATGTCCTTGATGTTTAATTAGTGGAATTTATAGTGGTTTGGTGAACATTTATTCACTATTTGTCCCAATAAAAGGGTTTATGCACAAATACCTCAGTGAAAGCTTATTTAAGGATCTAAAATGCATAACCACCGCTTAAGTGGAACAATGGTAAATTAATTTGTGCTACAAATGCAAGGCCCCAAACCTTGATCAACATGTTGAACAAGCTTATTTACTATAATTAAGTGATCTAAATCTTAATATAACCTTTTGAGATGTTTTAAAATCATTATATAAGCTTAAGTTTCAAAGTAAGTTCAATTTGGATGTTGTTTTTGCAAGTTATGCAATTTTAGGTACATTCTGGACTTTTATGCAATTTACCCAGTTGGGAGGTTTTCTTTGAAAATTATCACATGCATTATAATACTTAGATATTATATTACCATTATCGAGATTTTGAACCATGGGGCACCTATTTGCAACTTGGTTTGAAGGTGTTTCTTTCCAAGGGCATTTTAGATATTACCCTCTTTATAAATGAGCTTATCTTTAAAAGCTATCAACCAATGGGGTTATTTCTTTGATTGTAGGACGTTGGGGATGGACTAGAAGTCTCCATGGGCTTTTAGGACCAAAATTTGATATGCAAGAAGTCTCTATGAGCTGTCCTCTTACATGTCCATGATGCCCTAGGCTTAGGGCACACAGAAAGTCACATAGACACCTCATGCTTGCCCCCTTCTTTATAAAGCCATATCTACCCCTTCCCACTGTTGGATCCTATATGGGTGATTATATTCTCTAGAGGGGGGGGGTGAATAGAGTTTAATGCACTTAAACAAAATTCATTAGACCTTCAAGATATATCACAAGATAAGGTTGCTAAATAGGTACTTTTTAGTGCAACTAAAATATGCATAGCAAGGGAGAGAGAGATTGAACAAGCACCAAGAGACAAGCTATGTAGAGTGGTTCCATACTTCAAACTATAAGTATGTTAGTCCAATACCTAGAAAGTTCAACCTCTAGGATCTCTTAACAATTACACTCTTATATTCATTCATAAGACTTACAATACATGACCAACCAAAGGACTTACACCTATCCAATACAAAGAGTCTTCAACCTTAACAAGGACTAACCCACTTTGCAACGAGTCTTCAACCTTCTCCAAGGACTTAACCACTCTTGCACAAGTCTTCATCCTTCTAGGAATTACCCACTCTTCTTGGATCTTTAGCCTTTGACTTCACATTCACTCGGAGAAGCTTCCACCAAGGACTTACCCACTTGAGCAAGGAGTCTTCTTCTTTCACCAAGGGCTTACCCACTCTTACTCCAAGTCTCTAGCCTTGATCTTCACTAAGGGACTCCTTACCTTGTTCTTCTTCACCTTTCTTATCCAAGAGAGAGAACCTTCATCTTCATGGCTGAAATGAGAGATAGGGAGGTGGTGGAAGTGAGAGCCTCACAAGATATACATGTAGGACTAGCTCTCTTACAGATTTCTCACTCACTCTAACAAATGTAGCAAGTGATTAAGATTAGAGAGAGAGATAGCGAGAGAGAGAGGAGGCTATAGGATACACTCAACTATAGAATATGAACCTTATATAGAGTTTTGCATTAAATGCTCAACCTTTGAAATGAAGCCCAAGGGGTCCTATTTATAGCTGGGGATGGCTCTTAGCCTTTGGGAACACTTAAGAATGAAAACTAGACATTTTGTGGCTTGCAATAGATATTTTCAATTATTGCAACTCTACAACGGATAGAAACACTTTTCTGCACTTTCCCGTACACTGCAATTAGTTGAGTTTCTATAAAGGTAACTCGATCGATCCCACTAAGAGACAAAATCAATATAGGCCATTGGTCGAGTTTGCCCTGGGGTAACTCGACCGATTCACTTAAATAAGTTTTAGTCTACAGAGGGATCAATCGAGTTATGTGAAATGTAAACTCGATCGATCAAAAGTCATTTTCAAAACCCAATCAAGATTGATCGAGTTTGCAACTTGACCAATGAACAACCTGATGTGAATTTTGGAAAATGGCTTTTGAGTGCTTAAATATTCGATCTAAGCACTCCTAATTTTTTCTAAGTTTAATTACAAGTCATAAAGTCATTACAAGTGATTTACAACATGATTCTAATGGATTTACATCATATTCCAAAAATGTGCACTTGTATTGACTTTGACTTATCTTTTCTCCAAGTTGAGTTGTGCAAGTTAGGGAATTTGGAGTGTGTCTATGCATCATCTGAAATCACTCAAGTAGAGATATTAGACACAATTAATTCGAATGGTTTAGTCATCATCTAAACAAGGGTTTAGTCAATTTAGACCTTGAGTTAACACCCACCTCTCAATTTAAGAATCAATCATCTCCTTATCTTTCCTCTAACTTAGAGCATCACTCCTACTCTGTTTGGCCACGAAAGTGTTCTCCCAAGGTAAAAGAGAGTGCTTACCTTGGTGAAGAAGGCTCCTAAGTTTCTAAATTTTCTCTATTTAGGGTTTCTAAAGATCCTTCTTGGTTATTTCGACAAAAAATAATAAGTTTCCTCCTTTCCTTCCCTATTTTCATGTTGTTAGTCTTCCTCCCACCTTCTTCTAGGTTGGAACCATTGCCTTCCATGGGGAAACCCAACCTAGAGCCCTTAAACACCTCATATCCATGTTCTTTTGCAAGGGATTTTCACCTTTAAAGTGGAGAAGGTACTTCTTGCTCGAGATAGGAGCTTTGTTGGAGAAACCAACCTCTCTAGCTAGAGAATCTTTCTACTTGAACTTGTCCACCTTCCCTAGAGGTGAGTTTTATAACCCCTTCTCATATATTGCTTACTACATGCTTAAGGATTCTATGTTTAAAATTGATGATCTCCATCTCTATTTACCATGCTCTTCTAGGGTTTTGGTTTCTTGATGTTTTACCTTCTCTAGAAGATCTAGTTTGGTTACCTATAAATATCCAACCCTGATCTTGGATCAAATGGTGTTTTCTCACTCTCTCTCACTCTTTCTCTCTCTCTCTCAAAGATTTCTGACTTATCATATCCTCATTGGTTCAAATTTAAAATTTCATATCTTTTAATCTTCTTATCCAAATTTGACAAATAAATATGTTTTGGAATCAGAAAATAATCTCCATCTAATAAAAATATTTTCAAAGTCTGATTTTGAGGTTTGACAAAGGGTGATTTTTGGAAAATGAATTTAATGCATACAATCCATAAAAATTCCATCTTAATCATCAAGACTCCAAAATTAACATAAAAATATATTTTCTTGATCATGAGAACCTAGTAAGTTCATTAGTGAGATTTTTAGAGTCTAAATCTGAATTTTTCTAAAAAGGGTCTAAAAATAGGGTTTTTATACATTAATGTGCATTATGAACTCTAATACATGTTAATACATTGAAAATAGGCAATGAGGAACTTAGACTCAATTAAAGTGATGAAAGTTAGTAATTGATATCAGTAAGAGAGGTATGTGCATTATTACACCCTAAGTTGGGATATTTGCAAACCAAACCCTATATTCCCTAATGAGGCACTATATGAACCCTATTTCCTCTATTCATGATTCTTTTGTTAAATTGCCTCAAAATCAGTAATGATATTCTTTTTCTTGGGTTTTATACCCCACTGCCATGTTCTGATTGATATGAAGCTTTTACTTGCCATGAATTCTTTTCTAGCATGTTGATTTTATGGACTATTTAACTATAATAGTGATATTTATATGTATTAATTCGCTCTAGGGAATATTTTATTCTCCCCCATAAAACTATGTGTAGGTGACTGGGATTGTATTAATTCTCCCCTCACCTCTAGGTTGAGGTCCGATAGGTGCCTCAACCCTACTTAGTTAATAATGTCAATAATTATCATGCATGCAACCTTTTATTATATTTTGTTTATGGCAAGCATATATTTTGATTATGCCTCATACTCTTAATCTCTTCATTTTATGATGAAATCTTAGCCGTTACTTTCATATTATTTCCTTATCTTTTGTTCTTGTTCGTTATTTGACACATACCTTGTTTCTCTCTCTCTTGCTGGGTGTTCTCCCAGCCACCTAGGTTTAAATAGAGGTGTTGAACATGACTAAGGAGAACATAGTTTCCACATGGACCTAGCTCTTGAAGATGTTGCTTGGAGACAGATTTGAAGTACTTTAGACTTCTCTCTACTTAGATCCTTATGTTTTATGATACATGTAAACCCTTATGGGAGCTTATGATGTACTTTTGCAATCTTTTTTGAAAATTGAATATAGTCATTATTTTATTATGCTGCTACACTTTGGTCGTTTTGAATACCATTTATTGAAATTTGAAAATTTTACACCTATTTCAGCATACATTTGAGTGTGTTCGGAATGGATGTTTTATTCCTCGATTTTTTTCTTAGTAGGGAGTGGACCCCTCTCTCGGGTCCCACTCCTGACAGAATGGTATCAGAGCCCATGGTAGTTGAAATCTTACTATTTCAATTTTGTCTCCCTAAATAGAACCCTTGCCTCATATTGTTCCTCTTTAAGTGACATGTTTACCCTATAATTGATCTATGCTACTCTTGAGATGATGAAATATTGATTTCAGATCATAAGAGTATCACATTAGAAACATGTTTAGTTAACCATAATGTGATGAGCTTGTTAGGTAGCTACTAGGACATGATATTGAAAGCAAAAGTGTCTAGAAAGGATCAGGGTTCGAGGGCTAGAAAGATTTTCCTCCACACCACTAACTTGGTTTATGAGGACTTTCGAATCCATATGATACCTACCTGGCCAGAGCTGACACTGACTGTCTGAAATAGCATGCCTATAGATAGTAGTAACCTTATACACCTAAGTTGGATACTCCTGAGAACCTAATATGTTGACCTTGTCTTTTAGGTACATTGACTTGTTTAAGGATGGATACCCAATATAGTTCTCATACGTCCCCTAGAACCATATGTTTGGATAGTCTATCCCTAAGAAACTAGACTTTGAAGTTTGGTGTTTAGTAAGCAATCAAAGTACACATAGTGGAAGCGTGATGGATATTGTACATGGCTTAGTTAGACTCACTCTTTTACCTCTAGATTAGTTTGTCTTGATAGGTCAAACCTTTTATGGGTGAAGAGTAGTTGGTTTGATGATGTTTGGGTAGTTATATTTTGAGGACTAAATCCTTTTTAAGGGGATGGAGTCCTATAACATACCAAAATCTAGCTACACTGACATTAGAAACCCTAACTCCATGATTAGGAGGATATATTTCTTGGATCCTTAGTTTTGACCAAACAAGTCATAGTTATAACCTCACATGCTTGTTTTTTTTTTTAAATTTTCGAGGGAACCACTCCCGCATGAGCGCCACTTTGTGACCCCCATAGGCAACATAAACCCTCAGAACTAGCCACATCCTAAGGGGAACCGCGGCACGCTCAGTAACGTGGGGCCTTTAAATGCACCCGTGGAACCTCACATGCTTATTTATATACTAATGAACATATAGTGGTCATCTAATGAATAGTTCGCATGTTTGAACCCTAACGAATATATAATGCACATAATATGAGTAACTCACATATAATAGTAATAGTGGGTACACATAATGCTACCCATGTCTTGGACCAATAAACCCTAATGATATGATGAGCAAGATAATTGTAACCTAATATTGGACTTAATGCATACGAGGAATGTATAGGTGAAGAACAATGATCATATTGACCTAATCCCTAAGTTGTAATATTCTAACCTTAACCTATACATCCTTAATGACATTCTTGATACATTAGTGACATTAGGTGTCATAATCAGATCACTTACTTTAATACACATAAATGATATATAATCACATAATCATAAATTAATAAGGTCATCAATATGAAATGCATATCACCTTATTCTCTAATACACACCTAATTAATCACCTAATAATTACTTAGTATGTGAATTAAATCATTAATATGTAATATGACCCACCCTGATCACTAAAATACATACAATGACTTCAATATGGATAAGAACTAATTGATTCACATAAATGTGCATAATTAATAATAAGAAGTGAATAAATATGAGAAAATGATTAATGATGACATCAATGTAAAAAAAAGGTAATGCGACAATGTTTAATATAGATATAAGTAATTAATGTGACATTATTTGGATTAATTGTAACAAATTGGATAAAATGTCTTAGTTCATGCAAAACAATATGTTCCAATACAATATGTTTATAATGCAGACTAAATCCAAATTATTAAGGATAATAATCAAGTACGTTGAGATAAATGAGTAAACCCTAATTGTGTTAAAACTCTTAATGAGATAAATAAGAAATATATAGGAATTTGTGTATAAAATATAACTCTTTCGGAAACAAAGTAAATATAACATGACACAATTAAAAGAATAATAAGGATGATATAATATCATAATGAATATAATATTAATAGGCCTAAAATGTTATATCTAATAAAAATAAATTTTAATAGTGAAACCCTTAGTGATCCATGACAACCTGACCTTTGAGGAGTTTCTTGTGAAGAATCTGAACTCCTAATTAAAAAAAGTAAGGAGTTTGAGTTAGTGAAAGTTTTGATGGAAGATTTATGGAAATAACATGGGAGTTTAATGTTGGGATGTTGCATATTCATACTACTCTTTTTATTTGAAATTTCGGGGATGAAATCCTTTTTAAGGGGTGGAGTGTTGTAATATACTGAATCTTAGATGTAATCTCCATATAATATTTTTTCCCAAGTTTCCCTTTCAACTTATATCCCTCCATTTCTCACCCTATAGTCAATGGACATCCTCAACCCCGTGATAGTGTGGGTGGGGATGAGATAATTCTTGTCATTCTTCACCATTGTGGTACCATCCTTCTTGGGGACAACTTGCATAGGGCTAACCTAGGAAGAATCTGAAATGGGCTAGATAATTTATGTACTAAGCAATTTGATTACCTCTAGATGGACCACCTCTTTTATATTGGGATTCAATTTGTGTTGAGGGTCTCTAGATGGTTTTTAGTCTTTTACCATAAGAATCTTGTTTAAACAAATAGCTTGAATAATGCATGTCAGATCAATTATTTTATAACCCAAGTCCACCTTTTTTTTCTTGAACTTTGTCAACAACTTGTCCTCTTTCTCTTGTTTAAGGTTTGAGTTTATGGTCATGAGGCAAATTTGTTTCTCATTAAGGAAAACATATGTCATCCCCTCGGGTAGGGCCTTAATATCTGGGGCCTTTGGTGTCTCGACTCTCTTCCACAACATATATCGTCTTCAATTCTTAAAATACAACATCGGGTGCTTCCTCAAAGGTATATACATGAAACTAGCATTCACTGACTTATTCATCATTAAAACCTGAGTTATCGAGAATGTTGAGGGATACACAATGGGTCACAGGGTGAGAAATCAAGGGACATATATTGAATTTTTTTTGAAGTTATTTCAAAGATTTCACCTCTCTTAAATGTCAAATAAGTTTGTTCTTTCTCGGGACACACTATTTTTCAGCACCATTTCATCAAGGACTTCTCCAAGATTGCAAAGCTGATGACCAATCTTCTTCTGAAGGAAGCTCTTTCCTCTTTAAATGAGGCTTGCATGGAAAGATTCACCACCTTGAGGGTTTCTCTCACCACCACACCCATCATCTAAGAACTGGACTATTCGCAACCTTTTGATATTATGTGTGATGCTAATGACTACAAAATGGGGGTAGTCCTAGGCTAGTACATTTACAAAACACCACGTCATCTACTACACCTCAAAGATGCTTGATGATTCTTGATATTATGCCACATATGAGAAAGAGGTTCTTGATATTGTCTAAGCCTTTGACATGTTGAAATCCTACATTGTCAGCTCCAAGGTGATCATCTACACCAACCACATTTCCAGTTGTTATTTGATGACGAAGAAGGATGCCAAGCCTAGACTAATTCATAGGGTTCATTTGCTGCAAGATTTTTCTCTTGAGATACATGATAAGAAGGTAAGTGAGAACATGGTGGTTGATCATCTCAACTGCATCATCCCCTTGATATTGTCAACAACCCCATTGATGACTCCCTCCCTGGAAACCAACTCATGAATGCTTCTTTGACATTCCATGGTTCATAGACTTTGTGAACTACCTTACTTTAAGAGTCCTATATCCTGAGTACACCAGCCAATCCAAAAAGAAATCATTCCATGAAGTCAAGCACTTCTACTAAGATGAGCCATACCTTTTTTCCTCAGTGTTGATGGCCTATACAAAAGGTGTGTTAGTGAAGAAGAGGGACAAACAATTCTTGAGAAATGCATTCAGGTCCAACATGTGTCCACATGAGTGCTAAGAAGACATGTTTGAAAGTTATCTAATGTGGATTTTATTGGCCTACCATCTTGAAAGATGCTTATGAATATATTATTTCTTGTGATTAATGCTAATGGTTCAAAAACATCCCTAAGCGTGATGAGTGCATTTGACATCTTGACAAGAAGTAGAGTTTTTTTATGTTTGGGGAGTGGACTACATGGGTCCATCGCTCCCCCTTTTGTGGCTACTCTTACATTCTTATTGTGGTATATTATGCGTTCAAGTAAGTTGAAGTGATCCTCACTATCAAAAGTGATTCAAAACTCATTATGAATATGTTTAAGGATATTATCTTCCCTAGGTTTGGGGTGCCACTCACGGTCATCTCTGACACAAGGTCACATTATCTATAGAAAATGTTTGAGCTTCTACTAAAATCAGTATGACATGCATCATCGAGTAGCCACACCATACCATCCCAAATTAGCGGTGAAGTCAAAGTGTCAAATCGACATATTAAAGCCATTATTGGGAAGACAATTGGGAGGACAAGAAAAGATTAGGCACTGAAGCTCAATGATGCCACGTGGGCATACTAGAATGCCTTCATGAACCCCTTGGGCACCACTCCATTCTAGTTAATCTATGACAAGTCTTGCAATCTTACAATTCATATAAAACAAAGTTGGATGGGCTATCTAGTTTCTAAATTTTGACCTATCATTTTCGAAGAGAAGTGTTTCCTTCAACTAGAAGAGCTTGATGAATTGCACATGTCTGCCTATAAGAGTGCAAATATATACAAGTAGAGGACCAAGATGTGGCATGATGACCACCTCAAGCGAAAGGGAATTCAAGTGGGAGATCAAGTTTTACTCTACTACTCCCATCTGAGACTATTTCCCAGGAAATTGTGCTCCCAGTAACATGGGCCATCCCTTGTGAAGAAGATTCACCCACACCATGCATTTGTTCTACGAAACAAGTTAAAGAGAGAATTCTTTGTGAATGGCCATTGTTTGAAAAGATACATCACACACAATGATCTTGCAACAAAGGAAGTGGCTCCACTCCCACTTGACAATTTGGTCATGATTTGAGAATACATACATCGACCCATGATGTCAAACAAGGTGCTTGTCAGGAGGAAACCTGATGATTATCTAGATAGATTTTGATTTTCATTGATCTTCATAGATTTTATTTCTACTATGTAATAAGATTTTCTAATTTAGTTTCATAAGTTGAACATCCCCTTGATTTAATATTTAGTTGAAAATTTTGATTGCAGGTTGTCTCTACCAAATAGGGACCCTATTGACCCCTTAATCAACCAACCAACTGACCATGGGGGTCCATTTTTGTCATAGGGACTCAACCTTAGGCTGAATGGCTGATCGCCTCCAGTGGTCAGTTGATTTTCATGTAGTAGGTATTATGCTTCACCATGTCAATTTCTCGATCACCCTTCCATATCAGGAGACCACAAAGATTATCAGTAGTTACTGAAACTAAGAATCTATTCCAAATCATCTGATTGCTTGTCCAAATTGGCCAACCATAGGGTCCCAAAATCATTAGTAGCCACTGGATGCCCACAATTAATTTAGATAGGCTAACCAAGCACGAAGATTGTCTGACCATATTGTGGTGTAAGAACATCAATAATTCCTAAACCCCCTCTATTCGTTAGACCATGCACATTGATGGGCCCACCAACCAGAAGCAATCACAAGCATCCATCTAAGATGATCAGTCGACGTTCAGTGAATTGCCTGACCAATGGCTTAGTTTCTGCAATGTGAAGGCCCAGATAGGGTGATCTAGTCATCTCGAATCTCCCAACCAACGTCCCCACACCTTTAAAACTAGGATTGGTGAAAAGGGGGTTGGAATTTGACCAAACCCCCTTTCACTAGCCACAACATCGTTGTCTCCTCTCCTCTTATGAAGGGTTAGCTGAATGAGCCCACCCTCCACCTATGCATCAACTTCTAGTGCAAAATCAAAATGGTGTTTGGAGGTAATTTCAATGATTTTCTCCCCCTCTATTTTATATTTAGAGTTTTCTCAAGGATGAGAAGGCCTAAGTTCACGGTGGAGGGTGGGTGGTATATCACCATTTCACTCCCTCTATCTTTCCTTTTCTATTGTTTACTTTCTAGATTAGCATTACATATGTTTCCTTTTGTTATTTTGTCTTTCAAAATTCATGTTATCTACATATAATTGGCCATTATCTAGTCGGCCTAGATTCATTTCTATTTGCATATTTAGTTTTGAAAAATCAACAATGCACCCCCAATTTGAATGAAATGAATCCTTTTGCAATAATGAAATTCAAATGTCAGTTCCAAAACATATCCTATCACCAGTAACCCTAAAACAAAATCACTCCCTGGGAAATATGGCAATTTGTATGGGATTGAAAAGGAATCAAACCGCAATGTGTCTCTTATTGATCAACATAATATTCTTGTGGAAATATCATTATTATGAAAATTACTTGATATGATCGAATTTTTTGTTTAATTTTATCCCAATGCTCTGGATTCCTAAAATGAGGTGCACAAGTTCAACCTATTTGTACACCATCCACCACCTTCTTACCCCATAATATACAAAAATAAATCAAAATACCAAAAATAATTTGCCAAACTCCAAGTTCGGGATGGCACCCCTCTCTCACCCCTCTGATTCTTCTATACCCCTCTTATTTAATTGAGGCGTTCCACAATAAAAAGATCCCAATGTGTACACTGAAAGGGAAAAGAATGCAATCAATGTAATCATAGCAAAATAAAGCAGTCTCGAGTTGAATAGAGGATAAATTCACAATCTTCCCTTCCATTGCCCTATTCACTTCAATTTCTTCCCATGGGGCAACAATCACCCCAAAAATATCCCCCTTCATAGTTGAACTATGTTCTTGTTTTAAAACTCATTGGAATGTGTGAAATATTCTGATACACACATGATATTGTGATTGTAATATGCATTTTTAGGTATGGAAACATCTTGTGAATGTGAAGTTGATAAATGCAATTTGAAGCTACAATTTTTGTGATTCTAGGAGATCATGTTGCTTGGCCATGATTGGTTGTTTGGAACAAACTATGGAAGATAGGATATAAGCTAATGTTATTATTTGGTAGGATGTTTTGATTCTTCATCGTTTGAGGATGAGCAAAGTTCAAGTTTAGGGTAGTTTGGTGAATGCATATTCATGACTTTTTATTTTTGATTTCTAATTTCTAATTTCTAATTTAGTTTTACTCATTTTAGTTGCCAAATTCATCATGTTTCACTTAGTTTCATCATGTTTGGTCTTACTTTAAAATACTAGAATTTTGATTGAATTTCTCACTCTTATGCTAGATAAATCACACATCAACCTAAGATCTAGATGAATTCCCTATCCTTGACAATTCTGAAGAAAAATGAAGTTGAACAACACATTCTTGCATGTTGATTGGGCAACCAGATCACCTGGTCACTTGACCAACCTGCCTCTCCCAAAGCACTGCTAGGTGAACTAAAGATAGAATGGTCACCATTCTAGGCCAGCTGATCAAAATGTTTCCTAAAGTGACATAGACTCTAATGATTTTTTAGCACTAAGTGATCAAGCGATCCACCATCCAGATCAATCAATTCACCTCTAGCACAACACCTCAAAGGAATGCCAAATAGGATGATTTCCCATGATGATCGACTGACCAAATTAAATTCTCTCCCTCTATATTAGTAACTTCAGAGCTTTGAACCAATTTTGGATCTCCCGATCAACTGTGGTGATCGACAAATCATGCATCTCATCACGAGACTAATGAGAAAAAAATGATCATATGATCTACCTTACTGATCGGTCGAGTAGAAGTTCATTAGTTGTTCTACCAAGTGAGTGATCTGGCATCCCCTGATCACCCGATCAGCTAGACAAACCATACAAATTTACACAACTATCTTCAGCAAACTAATTAGCAACAAAAAGGATGACAAGACCTAATTATCATTCATTCTATTCTCTTGGAGCCCAAATCACATTCTAGAGCAAGGAGCTGGAGTAGAAGACAAGAGAGAAGAACCCAACAAAAATCTTTGGGTTTGTTGAGGCCAGAGTGAAATAAAAAGTTAGAGACACTAACTTCTTCTCTCTTCTCCATCCAAGACATGATTTCTCCTCTTCTTCTTATTTCTTTATTCTTGCTTCGATCATGAGTGAGTAGAACTTATCCCTAGGGTTGGGGAGTAGCCCCACACCCCATACTCTATCTTAGTTGTTATCAAACTCAAATTTCCATTATTATATTATTTGATTCTTCGTTTGATTATTGCTTGCTTTTTGAACTAATATCTCAATTAGCATGTTTGATATAATCCCGAGTGAAGAGACCATGAAACTTAGGATTAGATTCCTGAATGGAAGCATATGATTCTGTTTGTGATCAGAAAAGGGATCCTATAGGAGGATTAAATTGTGAACCATGGGTAATGAGATCTAGAGCTCATAGGGAGTTCGGTCCTGGTGCAATTCACCTTCTAAAAGGAGTGAATTCTTATGGTTCTAAATCAATTTGTTAGGTGCCTTGAGTTGTAACGGTTGGGAAAGGTATGTTAGGTGACGGTGATCAAATCCATATGTCATAATGTCTTTTAATGTTGATTTAAACCCTTAGTTTAGTCCATTCTTGCTTTGCGATCTTAATTTTAATCCTTAGTTCATAATCATTCTCAACAAATGATTTGAAATATTGTTTACAACAATTTGTTTAGAAAGAGATTTTGTAAAAGCATTATCTTTTGGATTCGACCTTTTTTATTATACTATGATTGATCCATTCACTTGGGGGTGACTTAGTTGTGATCATGTTAAAGGATCTAAAACCTAGGATAACTATTCTTAGGGAATTTGTGTGTGCAAATAATGTGCATCACCCATATACTAGTTTATCTAATGATATATGCAAATAAGTGGCCATAAAGGGGTTGGAGGTGACTTGGGCCTGAGTGAATTCTTAGACCATTGCTGGGTGGTGTGAAAGGTCATAAGGTCCAAACAGTCTCCTGATCTATAAGTAGGGAGCATGTTTGATACTGACACCTTGGGAACATTCCAATGGTTGACATAAGATCACATCTTGAGGAGAGATTAGAGAGGTAAAAGCAAGACCGGACAGGTGGTGGGAAGGTGCAAAGGACAAAGATAGTACTTCCCAAAATAATGATGGTTGGAGGTCAATACCATCTAACATAAGTAGAAGGTGATATGATGCTCTATTTTATAGAGGAACCATCACCATCCAAAGCATAGAGAGGTATCAATAGAGGTTTGGAGGACAAAGGTCAATCATTATTTTTTCAGTAAGGGTTCATAAGGATAAGAGTTGAGACCTATTTAGATTAGGTTACCTTGCTAGAGTGGTGAGGATGAAAGGACGTCTTCTAGGTCATTTTTATCCATATGAGAAGGAGGTCATCAACAAGCTTCCTTCTTATAGCATAGAAGTCCATGGCATAAGCACATAATACCAGAGTCATCTTGTGTGATGGTGGTTGCTTGTAATGGGAAGGTAGTTCATATATGCGAGATCAACAAACTAGATAGAAGATAGTGATGGATTGCCTTAAAAACTTCATGAACGTGATATTCAAAACATAAAACATGACCCTTTTCTCAAATCTAGTGATTGTAAAAGGAGATGCATGTGATGACACATGCCTCGGCGCGAAATAGGAGAGTGTCACTTGTAGTTGGTGGTGCAAACCATCAAAAGGAATGATAGATGGGTTTTCCCTCATGGTTTAACTAGATCAAGATCTAAATGAACCCCCACTAGATCCACGTGCATTATAGCCTTTCACTACTGTTATCATGCATGCATAAACGTTAATCATCCATGTTTGGATAATTAAAGTTATAAAATTTATATTCTCAACAAAAAACATATAAATACATCATCTACATAGAAACATATTTTCTTAGAGAATACATATTTATATTTAGATCCAGATTTAGCTTCAGAGTACAAGTTCAATTTTAGATTTAAAAATAAGAGATACACATTTAAAGATACGAGATTTAGATTTTAAGATAAGAGATTCATAATTTAGAAAGTAATATAACACCAAAACCTTAATGATATACATTATAGGATAGGTCCTCACCAAAGAGTCTTGAGATGATTCATAAGACACTATGAGTATGATAGAGGATATGATGTGCCAATATTGGGTGTGCTATACCATAGAGGACACTTAAGTTTCAATAGAGGGCACATTGTGCCAACAACGGGTGCATTTCACCATAGAGGATAGTTTGTTGTCATAGAAGGACTTATCATATAATGATAGCTACAAGAGATAAAATAAGTAAGTAAAAGATATCTTGTTCTTATTTAGATTATCTTTCAGTTTTCTTGTACCTATTTCTTCATGTGTTATTTTTCAATTCCACTTACTCTAATCCTAGATTGTTTCCTTTGTAGATGACTGGGGACATGACATGCGTAGGTTATAATAAACTTCAGGAAGACTAGACAAGAAAAAGTTTTCATTTACAATTTAGGGAGGATTTTCTAGGTGGGGATCCATCTACATGATCCAAGAGATTATGTTAGAAACGGAGAATTTCATATCATGTAATAGATAACTTTTGTACAACTTGTAGTATGTAGTTTCTTTGCTCAAAATAAATGAGAATGTTATTTCATATTAGTCTTTGATGGTTTTGCTCTATTTTTATTGTGATGATTATCATGCGTGTGACACTCTCAAGTAGAAAGAAAATGTTTACCATATACTCACATGATATGAAAATTGGGGTGTTACAAGATCCCTTCACATGTTTTTTCTATGTGTTAGGGACCCAAATCGAATATGATTTGGCAAGGAATGATAATCACATCAAACACAACCTATGAGTGAGCAAACAATACCTCAATAGAACCTATTGTCTAACAAAGATGTTCCCATATGTTTCAATTGTTATTCCTCATGTATAATCACCCCTCATCCCAAGATGTGACTTATCCTTGTAGATCAGGTAAGATCTCATGGTATTTGTGACCTCATTCAACCAATAGAGATATTAGCGTGTGGACTCATTTAGAGTATCTTCATAATAAATATGAAATTTTAATTTCAAGTATGGACATGCATTAATGCACGCCCAATAAGCATATATAGGATAAAAATATATGTACATCTAGTAGAAGTAAGAAGGGACATTGTAAGAGAACAAAAATAAAACATGTTAGAAACGTTTCTAGAAATATTGCATTCATGAACTTGCATAAGGACACAAGATACATCTACAGGGATGATCGGACACAACAATGTGATGTTATGCATTGCTTAATAAATTCAATATATGACTCAAGAATGAACACTAAATAAATATAAGAAAATATTTTCAATGATCCTAATTTTTTTCCATGACTAAGTTAACACTAACAAGCTCAAATAACAATTTTGAGAGTGAGAAACCATCCATCCAATGGATATATCTAACTAATTGTTACTCCATTACAATATACCTTGCTCAGATGTTTCTCCTAAGAAACAACATGACCCTAACTCATAAACTCATACCAACTCCACCCAACCAAGCCCAAATATGCAAAGTAATCACCGTTAATCATTCTCCAAGACCTACATATAGAACGTGGGTGTCCTTTGAGTGCACCTACATATGTATCATTTTTTTTCTTTTATTTACATCTGAATTGCCTATCATGAATTTACTTCATGAGATTGTGGTCATTGCAGGCATCATCCCAAGATCCATCTTCCTCTAAAATCTTCAAACTCTACGGTGAAGGGCTTATAATTATCTTAAGATATTTTTGAATGGACATATTGGTGTTCCTAGAAATCTTGGCTACACCTAGGTTTTCTTGAAGATTCTCAAATTAGAAACTTTGATAAGTCTCATATCAAATATTTAGAAAGCATGATGAATATACGGTATGTTCGAGGATTGTGGCCATGTATTTTTGGGACTAGAAACAAAAATATAAATAGACAAGATACCACTTCATTCAAATCCTAACCAACCCCCTACATCCATAAATAAAATCACAGGTCATCATTAATCGAGGTTTAAAACCCAAGAGAGTGAAAGAGCCTCAAAATCAGCCAGAGAAACTCAAAACCCTAATGTCTCCCTTATGGTTGGAGTATCCTTGTATTTGACATGATAATTGAACAATTTGACTTCACTTCTTGGTGGTAAATGAAGGAAGACAACCTCACTTCAACTCTACATCTCCAATCAAGGTAAAGGAGCTCATCGCAACATAGACCATTCCCCTACCCTCATTTTAAAATCCCATGTGGTGTAAGGAGACAAGCACTAGGGATTGAACAAGCACTAGGGGTTAATGATTCCTTGTATGCTACTCTTGTTCTAATCCTAATTCAATTCCTTACATATACATGTAAGAAATATACTAAGGTTTTCATGTTATATGATTCTAATGAAAATATTGGTTACTTCCTTCTAGGGTAGGAAATACTATTTCTTAGGTCTGTGGGGGTGCCTAAGACCTTCTCCACACAAAACTTGATTCCTTACCTCAATATTGGGTCATTTATCATCATTTTCTATCACTTATACAGAATTTTACATGAATTTTTTACCCTCATAAACATGGTAGAGACTTCATCCAAATCCACCATGTAGACCAACAACATAATCATGCCACATTTTCAAAACAAAAAAATCAAGTGGAAACTCCATTGGCATAGAATCAAAGTTTCTAAACACTCTTGAGGTGGCCAAGAATCCTTTTCTTGGATGTATCAAATCTAGAAAAAAATCCTAAGGTTCATAACATTGTTTAATTTTTCTAATGCATGCATCACCAACATGTTCCTTGATCCATGTTTTTTGTGAGATTTGGGAGGAAACCCTTCCAAGATGTCCCCGAGATAAAGATGAGAATTTTCTTTTTATCACAATTGCATGAAGGGATTGCACACTTCCATTGATGTTAGAACCTATCTAAGTTGGTCGCACCCTTACAACATGACCAACCCAATAATTGGGTATTCCTCCTCATGGCAATGTCACTATGTTCAAATGGATGTTTTGAGTAGACAAAACCTCTACAATGTAATTATTTTCCACTTGTAAGAAGAGATCATACACCTAGTGATCATATATCTAGAATAAAGGTGGATGACTCTCACATCACGTATGATGCATGAACATTAGGCTTACAATATGTAGCCCAAAATATTACTCTATTACAATGATCCAAAAGTGGATGGGCATGGGAAGCAATATAGTAGGCAAGTCAAGTTGAATCTACATGGATGGTTCTAGACACTAAAGCTAGGTGGTTCTCTAGGTTTCTAGTGCATAGTTAGGATTCTAATGGTTCCAAAAGGGATTTGGTTAAAATAATTCAAGGGTCATGTAAATAAAGGAAAACAAGAGTGAAACTAAGCTCTAACTAACAATAGGTTACGTTACTAACTAGAGGGCCAATTAACTATAAACTAAGAAAAAAGGTTCAACTACTATAGATTAGCAATTCTAAACTAGGGTTAAGCAAGACAATATCTAAACTAAATGATTAACTAAAGGAACCAAGCTTAATTGACCACAAATAATATTTTAGTTAACATGTCTAGAACTATTCATAATAGAAAAACAAGTAGACTACACAAGGAGAAAAGAAGACAAAAAAAGCATGGAAAAATTAGGATTTTCTTGATAAAGATGTGTAGTCAATTTTTTAGGATATACAGAGGATTAAACTATTCAATTGGATGGTATAAATGAACACATACTATAGTTTTTGCTATTAAGTGAAACAACAAGGGTAATGTCAACTAGAATCCCAATCCTACTAATTGTCCAGTGGTCGTATAAGTCATGTTTAGAGAAGTAGTATCTAAACCATTACCTATCCAACCTTATGAGGCTTACTTGACTAGGGTATAGATGGATCTGGTTAGGATGAATTCCTAGTATAGGTTCTTAAAAGTGACTCTCCAACCTCATTAATGGTTAGGGTGCTGGAAAAGGGCTTTAACCTCCTTTACCCCCTATCCAACCTCTAGGCTTGCTTTTGCCAAGTAAGAGTGTATAATCACACTTAGCTATTTAGATCTCCCCCAAGGGGTAGTAGAGTAAAGGTAGAGTAGGGTAGATCAGGGAATATATCCAAGGTTCCATAAGGGATTTGGATATTTTTCTTCTCCAAGCCTTCTTTTTCCTCTTTTGTATGCCCTAGGTGGTTCCATAATTGAAACATAGGTGATGTCGGCAAGAATATAGAAAAATCAAAAGATAGCACTAAGCAACCAAATATAATATTTTATATGAATATATTATTGATGACAAGGAACCCTCCCTCATAATGTGCCGCTTTGTGATGCCTTCTATCAAGATAAATCCCAAAACAGATCGTATCTTGAGGGCACCAGACATGCTCAATCAAATAAGATTTACTTGTTTAATATCATGGTGAGCAATAGTCGAACCCGGGTCCCTTCATGGGGAGTGTCAAGCCACACCTCTTGGGATACACCACTTGTAATTTTCTTTTTTCACATGAATATTACCAAATAACATGGTATCATAGTCTCATATTTTGACCCCAAATAGCCAACGAACGGGTCTTAACCACACATTGTCATAGAAGTTAAAAAAGAAGATGAGAAGAGATATTAAGAAACTACAGATGTCGATGGAGAGCTCCTCTTCTTCACCTTTGACCATTGCAAGAATGAGCTACTTCCCTAATGAGGAAGGCATGCAACACCAGAGTGAAACTAACTAAAACTAGGGTTTTAGCATGGAAGGTAGGTAGAGCATGAAGGTGTCAGGTAGGAGTGGGTGGGTGGTGGCTAGGGAATTTTGTGATATATGATTTCCCTCACACTCTCTGCCTTAAAGGCTTATATAGGGCCTAGGGTGGTCAGGGTTAAGTGGAGTTACAATGGGAAGGTCAGTGTAAAAAATATTAGGGTTTCAAGGTAGATTTTTTATTATACCCCAACATGACCATTTTGGGATGAGTGCAAAACAAACATTTTAGGTGGAATGGGCATAGTGGATTAGTGAGGTTTTGGTCAGGGAAATCTGGTGTTTTTTGATAGGTGGTCATAGGCATTCTGGGGTAGAACAACCATGGTGGTTTGATGGTAGAGTGATCATTTTGGAATAGAATGGAAGTCTTGGAAATTGGGTAGCACAACAACTCTGATTAGAATAGTCATGGGAAAAATGAGATGAAAAAGTGAAGGTGAATGGAATTGGGAGCTCAATTATATTTCCTTGGAATTTCTGTTGTGCCTTTAGCACAACCATTTTGGGGGTTGGTGCACTTTAGTTTTTCATGTGTCCCTTCATGGATTGAATCACTTCAATGTGATCCTTGAGTAGTTTGGGTAGGTTTGAGGAAACTTTGGTGGTATTTGGTCTCTTCCATTATTGGTGAAGTCCATAGATCTACTCCATCCTCTACTTCCATCATATTGAGCTTAATTTCCTATAAAAAGATACAAAAAAGACTTGATAAGTGCATTTCACTATAAACATGAACTATTGGGAATAAGTGTGCATATATCCTATCTTAACATGATAATTGAGCAAAAGGAAGACAAATAGAGACCCAAAAAAGGTCTTCATCACCAACCCAATCTTAAAATATACTTGTCCTAAAGTATACTCCAACTGGATATCTCTTTAAATTTAAATCACAAAGAATGGTGAATTTATCCAAGAAGATACTTATTAGCTAAGAAAGAAAAAATTGGTTTCACACTTGAAATTCACCTATATCCTAACCAATATAGCAAACCTATTGTAACCAAAACACACAATCACAAACTTCTAGAGAGGGCATCAAAGGTCTCATTTAGAGAATATGGTGTTCCTGAAGCTTCTGGTAAAAACATTTCATATTAGGAATAGTGACAACAATTCAAGAAAATTGTTTCTCTTGCAAACAATCAAATATATGTATTAGAGCATCATAGTTGTCCCATTTATCTACGTATAAGTTGAAAGGGGCTAGGATTTATGTTCCCTATCCAAATGGTCTATAAAAGGAACAAGGAGGTTGTAGAAGGGGATTCGAGTGCTATTATATCAAAATAATCTTGTTTACTTTTTTCTATTTTCGTTGATATTATTAAATAAGCACACCTTTATTTTCTTTTTCTTTATTCTTTATGTAGTGTAGGGTTGTAGTGTGATAGGAAGAAATAGAGCAGAGGAAGGGTTGGCCACCCCAAGATTTTCGGGGTGGCCAAGCCTTGCTCTTTTAGTACTTTTGTATTTTCTGATGTGACAAAGGGTTAAGAAGTTGATGGTAGAAAGTGGATGAAGAGAGGAGACAGATAAGATGGATCTCTACATAGGGTTCATATAAATAAGGTATTTCAACAAGCATCAACGATAAGCAATCAAGGTAGACCGTATATTTTTACAAGCTTTGAGCAAATACTCAAAACATTTGAGATTTGTAATAATTGAAATCCATCCATCAATCACATCCCATAAGAGAGGTGTAGAACATACATAAAACCAATAAATGACCTTGAATAGAAAAAAGCATGAAACTGTTGACACATTCACCAACATTCTATATTTTGATTTTATAATGTGGACATCTTATTGAAAAACCTTTTAAGGCAAGATAATTCAAATATAGGTGATGGTAGAAATATTGCATTTGAATGCTCATCATCAAGTCAAGATATAATTTCTAAGAATATAATTGCAAAAAACAAAACATAACTAGGCACATACAATTAATTACTCAAAAATTACATGCAATCAAAATGCAAAAGGACATGGCAAGATAAGCAAACATTTTGAAAATTACATGAATAAGACACATGTAATTTAAACTAAATGATACACAACTTCATGAAATGTAAGAAAGTAAACAACTTTGTCAGTAAATCATGTCAGACAAAATTTATCGCTGATAAAATATTTGAAGAACACTTGATCAGGAAAAAGGGTATATTGTCCTACCACCCTAAGCTTTTGAATCAAGATGTTCTTGACCTTAAAATAATCCTAGAAATATAAGGGAATTATCAATGGGCTACTAGGTCATGTGGTGGGTATGTTGGTGGTTGCTCGAAGAACTAAGAAAATTTGTACAGTTTGGGCAATGGTTGTTGGTAATAGTGTTTCCAATACTCCTCCAATGAAGGCATATATTTCTTGGGGAAGCTAGGTAAGATACATAAAGCCTACCCCAACATTGTATATTGTTGTGCTTGTGTTTAACCATAGTTCTAGATGTGATTCATTTGTAATGATTTGTTGTTGAGCGAACAACATCTTTTGTTGTTGTGTCTCAATGCCCTCCAACTGGTCTATGATAGAAGACATGTTGTAGGCATTTTTTGTGGGAAGTGGAATTACATCATTGATTTATTGTTGCATCCTCATGCCACATGCTCTAATATCCTCCTCTTATTGCTAAAGCACATTAGTCTCTTCAACTATATCACCTGTCGATGATATACAAATTTATCTTGGTCTAATGCTCTCCATAACATGAATTCAGGAGTCCAAGCTTATCAACAAGTACACCCATGTGGTAAGGAACATCTAGCATATAAGTGGAGTACATGGGTGGAAGTGATAGAAGACCTCACCACCCTTCATGAAAATCATATAGAACCTCAAAAGATGGCACTTGGACCCAGGTGCCATTGTGAGGCGGCTCAAGTCATAATTGTATGAGAGGGAAATGGATTCCACTATCCTACCCATTACAAATAGCATGTTTATCTTGTCTAGAACTATCTTCATATGGTTAATAGGAATCTCTCATGCATTCACGGGTACTACCCTCAACATCCAAGTCATCACAAAAATCTCTTTCTATTGGCAGAAAATTCTCATATTGGGTACATATGGTATTTGCTAAGACCTTTTGCATGTAACATAGTAGATGACTTGACACCCTATTGGTATTAGACATTCCTATAATAAAGTCTTCATTCTTCATGAATTTCTTTGACATATTGGTTCTTTGGAGGTTTTACTACACTTTTCTGTAAGGCTATTATTGAATTCGGCCACCCATTCCGGAGTGGGTGCAAGGTTTTGGTTCAACTACCCACCTTCAACACATGTACATCCCCAAACAAATATAGTTGGAGGGAACTTTGATCTATATAAGTCACTTTCTCAATTGTACTAAATAATTCCTTAGTTATCTCAAAATGCAATTCTAGTGTGATCTTCTCAAGCTCTATCTGCCATATATGGTCTTTGAAAACCTTATCAAGCCTCATAGTTCTCAATGTCACTATGCAAGCATACCTTGTGGCTATCATATTCCTCATCAAGTTGTGAGAATAGGGGATCTACATTTATCTTCTTCTATTGTGTCATATGGGAGATGATCCAAGTATCCCTTTTTTATGGCTTCTTATCACCTGGCCCTCAACTAGGCCATTGTATCTACTTCCAATTATAGCTCCTTCCCTTGGATTCTAATTCTTCTTCCTAATTGTAATGAGATCCAAAACTTGTATCGAGACTTATTGACATCCTCCTTATCAAATCTTCAGAGGTAACTGGGAAACAGTGGGAACTCTCATGATTATGTTCATCCTCTTCAATTTGTAGTTGCCTTCTTACTCTTGTTAGTGTAGGCTCTGGATGTTCTAGCGGTGGAGCATGTGTGGAAAAAGGAACATGTCTTGTCTCTCATCATGGTTAGCTTGACCCTTGTTCCTTGATGCATTTGACCAAATCCTCAATGTTCTCCTTACAAGGAGGCTCCTCTATTTTGTTTTGGGGTAAGTCTTCAATGGAATTATCATCATTAGAATACAAGGGTGTATGGAGTGTGTGGTGGAGGTGTGGGTGTGTTTTATGAGATAAGAGATGAATTATGGGATGGAGGTGTACACTATGATGCTCTCCTGGAATGAGCTTAACCATACATGACGTTCTTAACTAAAAAATAAATGGACTTTCCCACCCTCTCCATTTTGGTAAAATTATCAAACACTTGACAAAAGTAGAGAGGGATTTTAGGTTTTACTATGTCTTTTCATTTTTAGGAAAGGAGGTGGATTAGGGAGTGGATAATTTCCAATGGTGGCTATATTTTGATGAAGGAGCTCATAGAATCCCTTTGGAAGCTTGAGCAAGTGAATCTCAAAAGACCTTTGATGTTTCTTGGCGGTGGCTGGAGGTCAACTTCAATGCCCTAGGTCATGAAATGGCCATGGGGGTTGAGTGAATGAATGTGACATTTGAGGATACATCCCAGATGTGAAATTTGAGGGTACACCCCTAGGTCATGAAATGGTCGTTAGTTTTGAGTGAATGAATGTGAAACTTTTGGGGTACTCCCAACTCAATTCACTTAAGTTTTATGACCTTGATCCAGAATGAATATTTTGGGTCTTGGTGGTGATGACCATTTTGAACAAAATAGTTATTCTAGGCTTCTTTCTCTTTTCATCAACATTGTTCTTCTACATGTCATAGTTTTTCAACACTAGAACTTCCACTTTGGGGATATGTCACCACATGCAGGTCATTCTAGGGTAGAAATGTCATTATAAGGAGGCTCCACTTCACAAATTGCACTAACTTCTTTCTTTACTTCTAATATAAATTTTCTCAGCATAACGATCATTTTGAGCTAGAGACAACACGACCATTATAAATCCCATGCAACCCAAGGTTTTAGTAGAGTTTTAAGATTTATGACTCGACCCAGTGACCACTAGTGGCCTCAATTGCAAGCTTTTTCCTCACTCACACATAATCAAAGATCCACTTTCTAATATGTCACCTGTCCTTGTACTACTCTGAGCTAAACACACTTAACTGTGGAATATCTATAGATGGGATACCTTAAAAGCTGGTGCACCTTATTTATGTGGATAGTACCATAATTTCTTATAAGATCATCTTATTCTAGGCCTCAACAATTGGATGTTACAATCCTCCCACCCAACTTAGACTCTAGATGTCCTTATTAAAGATCAACTAAATGGCATCATAATCTTTCCCCCATTTTACTACAAACTTAGAATGGCCCATGTGGTTCCTAGCTCTCAATCATCATGACCAGCACAAGGGTGGTTTCATTACCATGGATATCCCTTTAAAATATGCCTGGGCCATGCAACTCAAGACTGGTGTGCCACATGCCCATCTTGGCCCGCACATATTAGATAAGAATTAGACTCTTACAAAATTTTAATGCTTGGGCCTACCGCCTATGTAAGGACTCTGACTTGAGTTTTGGGGTAAACCTATTTATTTTGTGTTTTTAATGTTCTTAGAACCTTTCTCTAATATTTTGAGATGTGATTAGGGCTTGTGGAGAGGTTAAGTCTCCAATTTGAGCTGGTTTGGTTAATGTTTGTGCTTTTTGTGCTAGTTTTGGTGCAGATTGCAGTTTATCTAATATAGGAGGTTGATGTGCACTTTTCCACCTCTAGAGTGTTTATTATCTCTCATGGATTTTTAAGGGAGAATGTGGTTCTTTGGGGTGCCTTCTTTGTCTCTTGGTTGACTAGTATCACCCTTAGTGGAGATTAGGGTTTTCTAGGGTTTGTGTGCCTTAGCCTTGTGATCTTGTTGTTTTTCCTTGACCTAGGTCACGACCTAGAGCCTGTTGAGGGGTGTCACGGTCACGACACTTCCCTCTTGGTGTGGTGGTCAAGACCAACATTGTCTTGGGTCGAGGTAGAGGTTGGAGAGGTGTGTTTTGACTGAGGCCTCATGATGTGGTCTTGGTGTCGTGATCTTGCGGTGATGTTGTGGTGTGTCGTGACCTTAGAACCCTAGGTGTGTCGTAGTCATGACATAGGGTTATTTTCTTGGATGGTTGAGATCTTACCTAGGGAGTATCACCATCTCTTGCATGTAGACCTTATGTGGTTGCATGTTGGTCCTTCTAGTGGACAAGAGTTTCCTTGGAGCTATATCTTGTTGACATCTCATACTTTGTCTTACCTCCCTCGTACTTTGCTATTATGAACCCTCTTCTCTCCATGCAAGTGGTTCTTTTTAGTCTTCTTCTTCCTCCCTTCTCTTGTGCTTGTCCTTAGAGCTTCGTGGAGCAAGAAGGTGTGCTATTGGTGACTTGGAGGTGGCTCATCCCTTGCATGTGGTAATATTGGCGATCCTTGGCCATCTTTAGCACTAGTGAGTGTTTTACCTTCTTTCCTTAGTGTTCCTTCAGATCTTCTACCTTATCTTCTTCCTTCTTCTTGGCATTCAGCCATGTCTTGGCAAGGTGACACTCTAGTGTGTGTGTGAGAGAGTTCCTTCTCTCTTTTCTCCCTTCTTTCTTTGGTTTGATTTTGGGGGTTTGCTCTCTCTTCTTGAGCTATCCTTTGACCTTGGTGTTTCGCCCTTCTTGAGGTGCTCTTGTGGCTGAGAGTGGAGCTTTTCCAACCCTGGGATCGTGTGCTTGGAGCTCTTGATCTTGGATCTTGGAGCTTGGGTGGAAATCTTCTTAAGGCGGGTTATGTAGCACTAAGCCCTCTCTATTATTACACTTCTTGTTATGTTGTGTTGCTATTTTCTCTCTTTTAGATTTTCTACATTATGCTAGAATATGAAGCTTAACCCTAGAAATCATTTGGGAAAGTTATCATGCTTGGTTTGGAAGTAACCTGAAACCCTAACCTTCTTGTATCTGTTTTGGGTAGAGATGACGATATGGAGTTTCTTCCCCACGTTTGACCCTTGATCTTATCCTCATGCTTGGTGTTTGCACATTTAGAAGTAAGTGAGAGGTTAGTTTCGGTGTTTGGTCATCTTGGATATGGTTTGTCTTCCTTTAGTCATGCTTTTCTTGGACCTTTGCCTTAGGGTTGTGGAGATCGGCTTGCTTGAGTTTCCTCTCATGGCGATCATGGTTCTTGTTTAGTTTTGGGCTTGTTTTGGTGGCCTAGGTGTTTAATATCGAACCAAAGAGATTCAAGTCAAGGTATCTGAAGGAACTGTGTTCCTAAGACAACTGTGAACTCAAAGAACAAAACTATGAAGAAAACGGTCATCTAAAACTCGAGAAAGGTCCTCCACCATTACTGGAGAAACCAAAATGCTTGAACAGAGAGAGCGAGCCAAAGAAGAACTAAAATAGAAGTGGAGAATGAACTGTCATCCAAAATTGAAGTTAAAGGGCCAAGAAAACCAGTGAGAAGATGACCACAAATTGCTAATTACCGAGATGATTAGAAACTAAAAGGAAAGGGCAAAACAACTATATCTAGTAACTGAGCAAGTTGAAGATGACCGAAGCAAGCCCACACCTCCAAGAGCTGAACCCGTCCAAGAAGAGTCACTATTGAGCACAAAAACACCACTACCGAGGTCATCGTCATCAGAACAGGAAGTTGGAGTAGGGAAAGGGGATAGAAGGGAAGTCTGGGCCAAAGGGGCAATAGCAAATGATTGTTGGGTGATTGGGGGTCATGGGGAAGTAGATATATATAGGGGTTGGTCCAGGGTTCAATGAGGAAACCCCTATAACAAGAAATAGAGATGAACGAGAAAGCTCTCTTCGACCCATCGATTGAGAGGAGAAAATCTATCCAAAATAGGGATCCCCAACATTGGAAAGAGACAAGGATTGTGAAAAGAAATTTGGAAAATCACAAGGAGGAGAGGAGAAGAAGAGATCAGGCGCTAAAGATCTTTGTTATTGTACGGGAATCTAAAGTCCTACTCGTACTAGGACATGTAGGGGAGATGGATCTAGGGCCATCGATCAGATCCTCAAAAAAGGGAAATAAACACGAGTCATCTAATGGTCTGAAAAAGAAAGAAAAAGGAAAAATAAATGTGACAACTATTAAATCCAATTTAAACTAAAGTGAAATCCAATTAATGCATATATTTTCTCTTTCCTCAATTAAGGATTCTAAACTTATCTAAAGTAAACCAAACTTTGCACATAGGTTAAGTTAAACATATAGATTCTGATTGTGGAGTTCGATTTTCCTTTTGAGAACTTGTAATGGGTTGAATATATCAAATTTTATTTTCTCTTTCCTCCTTCATCAATGACATTAGGATTATCCAAATTTGATGAAACTTCACCCACACATCATATTTAATCTGTTGGATACAAATTTGCCATCAATTTTACATAATGGAGTTGTTTGAGCATTTATTTAATATTTTGAAGGTTCTACATACTTTCTCTCTCCTGATTTCACCTTATAAGGAAACTTTCTCCAAATTGGATGAGAATTCACCCAAAGGCTATATTTATTATGTAGATTACGAATCCAAAATTATTTTCCTCTTTTGGAGTCATTTATTATTTTATTTGATATTTTGGGAAGAACTTAGATCTTCTCTTTCCAAAATGAATTTAAATTAATTATTATTATGTGAATAATTTGAAACTTGAATCCCAAGGCAATTAGGACCCAAGGAACATGATTTTAAACTTAGATTTCCCTTTTAGGACTTCTTTTTATGAGATATGTCATATGGCCCATTAGTGGCCCATTAGTTCATTATTCGACCAATTATATTCTTATTATCTCCATATGTGTCATATATGATTATTAAGCATGATTTATTATGTTACTCTCTACATAATACTTGTGACACATTTTATGTTACATTATTGGTCTAGATCTAATGTGAGAACATTAGGTTACATTAGGGTGATTTATACATGCATTTAGCTCATTAGGGTTATACTAAACCTTGTTTGACTAAGTCAAAGGGGTCAAACTTCTAAGGTAGGGTTCTAGTTCTGGTATGTTACAACACACCACCCTTTAAAGGGATTTCATCCTTCAAATCAAAACATCCATAAGAAAACTTATCCACCACCCCTTAAAAGGGTTCATCTTAAATTATCAAACTAAACTTCAGGTACAAAAGGTTCAATTACACTTCCTTACATCCAACTACATAAGCAACATGAAAAGAGGAAACATAACTTGTAAAGACTAATTATGAACTATGGGTTAACTTGCTCTTATCCATCCTCATAAACTTCTTCTTCTTACAAAGCATAGACTCTTCCAACTTTTGTTTGCAGAAGCTTCTTACCATTACTTCCATTGTTGTTGCCTTGATTCTGAGAAGGTTCTTGACCATAACCTAGTCCAGAACGAAGCTTGGGGCATTGAGGTTAGATGTGTCAAAGTTCATTTCAATAATGGCATATCACTGAAGAACCTTGTTGCTATCTATCATGAGGACACTTCCCAAGAGGATGGGGTCTATTGCACTTAGCACAACTGTCTCTTTTCTATTCGTCACCAGAGGACTTCCTCTTATTGTCAAACTCCCTAGGTTGAAACCCTAGGTAAGATTCTACAACCAAAGCTTTATCAACCATATGTTGGTATGGTCGAGACCTAGGAGGTTTGGCGGTCGAGACATGGGTATGGGCGTCATGGTTGTGACATAGCCCATTGAGGTGGCTGCGACCTAGTTGGCTTTGGTCGAGATGCCCCTTCTTGTGGTGATGTTTGACCTAGTGGCACTGGGTTGAGACTTTTGGAGCATAACATACTTGAAACCCTTAGATTCTTGCCTTAGCTCGGTGAGGACATCCCTTGGAGTGGTGTTCGTGGCTAGGGGATGTCATGGTCGCAACATGGTGGTGTTGAGACGTTGCAATTGTGATATAGAGATTCTTGAGGAGCTTGGCCGCGACACATGGTTGAAGGGTGAAGAGAAACCCTAACCCTAATGCCATGGGTGCAACATGTAGGAGGTGGTCGTGGCACGACGAGGGAGTGAAGGTTGAGGTACCCACGATGCATGCCATGGTTTTGACATACTATGGAGTGTGGTCGTAACCCATGTGCCTAAGTGGTTAGCATGTGATGATGGTAGGTGGTTATGAAACATATATGAACATCTAATGTTAATCATGTATACATATGTGTTATGCTATTTTGTATGATCTCTAATCTTGTCTAATGTTGATGCTTAATCCTGGAACACTCCATGATGGTGTAGGGTGGTGGTTCTAGGGTGGTTGGTTGACCCTAACCTTGTGAACCCTAATAGGCAAAAGTGGAAACCCTAAACCCTAAAAGTGAATAGGTCTTTCTTATACCCTTATCATGGATGGCTATGATGTTATGTGATTATCTCTCTTGATTGTGATCTTCTAATCATGCAGATGTTGTATAATTGATTATCATATCTAGTGTGTGCTATGATGGCTATGATGTAAGACAATGATTGAATGTGACCTTGTGAGGCATGCTGTTTATATAGGTGATACAAGAATATGGTGGTTGGGCCTTATGACCTAACAATGGTTATTGTTATGACATGAAAGGATGTTTCCTACTGATAGAGTTGAGGGATTGATATCCCATGGCATGTGTATTTATTGATGATGTTGTGAATGGAAATAATACATACATCATGTGGTGATAGTGTGACAAGTTCAAACCCTATATGTTTCATCTACAGGAAGAGTACTATGCCCTTATCTTTGTATAATTTGTTATGGTTTTACACATTGTAACTTTATTGATGCTAAAAGACACTTAATGACCTAACTAATCAAGTAGAACCTAATCATTTAGCTTTGACTGTGCCATAGATCCATCAGTGTCAGCACTTGTTGAATGGTGAAATGAGTTTAACTCAGAGCGCATATTTTTGAATATGCGGGGGTGAGGACGAATATCTCCTTACATCCAGGATATGTGATACATGATTGGCTGTGGGCCATACCCTGGTAGGAGTGCGACTTCAGGCCGTAGCTTAGTGATATGTGATATAGGATTATCTGCGGGCCATACCCTAGTAGGAGTGTGGTTGTGGGACGTAGCTCAGTTTCACTAGCACCGTGACCTGTACCATGGAGGGCTAGGTTTGTACAGCTGGACTATGTCACTGGTAGGATTTTGACTGATGATGTCACTACAAGTTCACTCGTATTGACCGAGGGGGTGAGGTTGTGGATTCTGACACTTCCACTAGACCTTGTATGGCAGTAATTTTGACTTAGTAGTGGTCGACTGGATTTAGGTGGTATGACTCAAATCGTCGGGGCATAATAAAATATGTACCCAGCCGTGTAGAATACTTGTATAGGATCAAATACAGAAACATTGGATGAGGCTGTGCTTGCTTTTATACAATATAGTTGGTAGTGAATATACATGTTCTTCATATTCCTTTTGTGATGATAAGATGTTTCATAATCTAATGGAAATTGCTTATTCTGTTAGTGATGATTACCTGCTTATCATGGTTGTATCTTTACTGTTGCTCTTTAATCATCTTACCTATGCTAATAATAGTGTTGGTGGAGAGTTATATCTCCCGCTGAGATTTGGAATCTCACCCCGTGGGATCCCCACATATTTTTAGGTGGATGTGCATGAGGAGGCAGAGATAGTGCATCAAAGGTTGAACAGCAGCAAGAAGGATAGTAGCCGACAAGGTTGGAAGTGCTATTGGTAGTTCTTTTGTTGTTAGAGTCCTAGAGTCATCCATGTACACTTAGGTCTTTGGGATGGTTGTTGAGTGTGTTTTGTAGACGTGTCTTGACACGTGTTTTGGCTTATGTGTCCTGTTCATGTATGAATATACTGAATATATATGGGATTAAGAGAGAAAGATTTCTCCCCCCTCTCCCATGCCCGTGGCGGAGGCCGAATGCCTGGGAGGGTGATAAATCAAGGCGGCAACTGGGATTCGAACCCGGGTCCCTTCATGAGGAGACACTGTTCTTGACCACTCCTTGTCGGCAATATAGTGAATATATATATTTATGTATGTATGCATATATATATATATAAATATATATATATATATAAATATATATATATATATATATATACATATACATATATGGGATATGTTTTCTTGTGATAGGCTGATGGTATACATGGTAAGTGCATGGTGACATGAAAGGACTCATATGTAAAGGTTTTTGGTGTTTGGATCTGAATGAAAATGGTTTTAATTTCTAGTATTTTCTGGTGATCTTTTTGTTTAAGTTTGTTTCCACGGTTAGTTTTGAGTTATCTTGTGGTTTATGGCGTGGGGCGTCACAACCTAAGGATCTAGTAGAGTTTTAGGATTGATCACTGACCCCACAAACCACCATTGTCCTCAGATGTGCATTTTTTCTCGCTCACACATAGTCTTAGATCAACTTCCTAATTTTCACCCATCCTAGTAGTCCTTCAATCTAATCACATTTTACTTCAGATAGACTAATGATGGGATACCTAAAAATGAGATGCCTTCATTATATGAATAGAACAATTATTCATTTTGAAATAATTGTATCTGAGGCCAAAACTGAGGGGATGTTATAGTCGTTCTAGTGTAGAATGATTGTTCTTGATATGAACTCATGATGACAAGGTTTTTCACACATTGTAGATATCACCCAGACTATTTTGAGGGAGGAAAACCATTAGATGGGGTTTGTTAAAAAACATTCAGTTTAACTTGAAACCTTTGCATTTCATCATCAATCTTTAAGTAACTTTGCCACTTTTTTTATCATTCTCTCACCTAAATTCTTGTCCTATAAAAAAATTATAATAAGAAAAAATTATCTAGTATAGGGCGTGTGTTTATTGGAATGTAACAAAATGAAAATCTTGATCAAAAGAGGGTTGAGTTTTAAAATCTCCCAACATATTGGGTTTCCTCCCACTAGATCTTAGTTTCATGCCTCCATCTAGTAAGTGCTTCTTCATAAATCATTAATAATATTGTCAACAACCTTTTCAAGGTGCATGGCCTTCTCAAACAAATCTAGCAGGTGCTCTCATTCCATTCTTCATGGGAATCCTCAAACTAATCATCATGCACATCACTCTTATTCAAATATTGTTGTAGTGATACCTTGAATATATTGAACTTCAAATTCATGAGTATGAAGGTGACATTAATGTCATCAGTGCACAATTGGATTTCAACTTTGGTAGTTGCTGAGAAAAGCCTTCCCAAGATAACATGAAGTCTATTTTCCTCTAGCTCTATGTTTAATACAATGAAATCTATTTGGAATATTGTTAATATTTCTTCTTCTAGCATAGCATACATATCCTCCACCCCTGACACCTTGATGGAACTATCCTCCAACTAGAGAATAAAATTGTCCGTCATTAACTTTTGTAGGCCTAACTCTACATATGTGATGTACCACATCAATTTTACACTAGAACCTAAGTTGAGTTGGCCTTGATAAGTGGTATGACTTCCAATGTGGCAAGGTGTGATTTAGGGCACATGGATGTTTTCTTTTGATAATGATGAATGTGATAATATGGAGATTACTTGATCCATAAACTTCACTTTCTTTGGCATTATTTTGAAAGACTTCCTTTTGAAAGTACACATATCCTTCACAAATTTTGCATAGGTGGGAATTTTCTTGTTTGCATCAAGCAATGGGATATTGAGGTTCACTTGCTTTAATATTTCAAAGATGTCATTGGCATGCTTATTTTTCCTTTGGAATGGTGAGAGCTCATTCAAGGCATACAATAATGGTGGTTTATTCACACTATCTTTATTAAGAATCATGGTATAAATGCCCAATACCACTAAGGACTTCTCAACATTATGTGAGGTACACATAGTGTCATAATATTTCTCATATCAACCTCAATCATAGTATCATAATAACTCAGAACTATAGAATTAACATGGTCCACAACCACAAGGCCACTGTTATCTTAGCTTTTTGGTTGCTTAAGAACTTTGACACTTGTAAGTATAGTCACATCATTGACTTGCTTATAACCAGAAGCAGAATCTTGCTCTTATGATTGTAGAGGTGGGCCTTTGTGTTGTTGGTGAGGTTGCATGTATTGAGGTTTTTGAGGATGACTTGTGGCTATTGCACATGCCCTTGCATAGGTTTGTGATTCCAATGAGGTGTACTTGAATACTAAAAGGTTTTTGTGGTGTTTTCTTGTGCACTTCATGCTATTATCCTTGAGAAAATGGCAAGAATAGTATGCTACACCTGTGTTTGCACTTGCATTTATAGTTTTCAAAATGGATTTAAAGCACATGTACCCTACCACTATTTTTATTCATCATGGTTTGAGAAGGGAGTATCCCTTCCTCACACCAAGAAAGTGAGACATATAGATGATCCAACCTTTGTTCAAGTCTTTTATGGTTTGGCCATACTGGATACATTTTCTTTGCCTCATCTAAGCCTCACCTTGATAGCATCCCATCATCAAATTTATCACCATAATTCATGGATGTCCATGTGTCTCATCACCTTGTTGTCTCCATGAGAAATTATGATGATTTCACCACTTTGGCTTGTATGATTGGGACATATGAACATTGGAGTTTTGGTTCCTAGGAGATTGTAGTGCTTCCAATATTTCAATTATTTTTATTAGTAGCTTAAACTAGGCACTTGATGAGATTCCACCTTGATTCTTTATCATCCCCATCACGTTGTTGAGTATATTCATAAGTTGTGGAGTTGAAGGTGGATGAGCTACACTTGAGAGAGTTACACCAATGTTTCTATCATAATCACGAACAGATGAAAACACATGATGCATTGAGTTCACAACCAAGTGTTCAAATTCCCATGCTTTCTCAGGAGTCTTCACCATGAATGTGACACCACATGAAGAATGTACCATAGTTTGATTGCGTTTAAACAAAACACAATAAAATGATTGTACCAAACACCAATAAGGTACTTCATAGTGACAACAATCTTTGAGAAACTTTGGGAATCTCTCACAGATGTTAAAGAACTTTGTATGGCTCATTTTCTCAAATGAAGTGATAGGCTAGTGCACTTAAAGTTAACTTAGAAATAGGGTAAAACTTCTTTAAAAGTTCATTCTTCATTCTTGATAACACCCAAATTTAGGCATCTATGCTAGGCATTTATTTATGGTTTTGTGTAAATATTGCCTTAATATGCCCAAAATAACCACCGATTCTTATCTTTTAGTAATTTATACCTTTTCATAGATAAAGTTGCTCAACTAGCCAATTTGGGACTTGCAGGCACCGAACCTAAAAAGACATCTATTCTCTAAGATTTCTCCCCAATACATGATTTTTGTAGCAGCTAGACTTCCATCTGTCATGACTGCGGTGGACTAAACATCGCACTGTGTGCACCAACTTAGGAGGCAGTGGTCCCGTTAACTGACTAGCGGTCCCAAGAAACTTTTGATATCTTGGACCCTATTTTTGATGGCCAATCCTTTATCAAGATGCATCCTCGCAAATCAAAAGGCTCATCAATGTGGCCCATCGACCACCAGTAATAGCCCCCTCCCCCATGGGGGTGGGTTTGGGCCATGATGCCACGACCTGGGCGTTGACCTCGATTGTGGCATGACTGCGACTGAGAGATCCAATGCGATCTCATAGTTGACCTCGATCATGGCACGACCGTGATTGTGGGATCCATCATAACCGCGGAGTCGACCTCGACCTCGGCATGATCGCGACTGTAGGATCCAATACACCTATGGGATCGACCTCAACCGCGGAACAACTGTGACCATGGGATCCGCCGCGACCACCTTCCGCCTTTGCCTATAAATACCCACCCCTCGTGACCTATAGGGGGGTTCGAAGATGGGGAGTTTCAAGTTCTAAATTTTCTTGGTTCCCAGAGCCCCGTAGGAAAGTTCTAAAGTTTGGAAATGCTGAGGTTCTCATTCTACATATGTTCCTCCAGTTTGCTTTAATCTACCACCATTTTCCACCACCATTCACCCCTATCCTACCATTTCCAACCATATTCCACCTCCATATACCCACCAAGCTGTTGTTTGGGGTGAAATCGAAGAGAAAGGAGGCCAAGGAGTCTAAAAGACCAAGGAGGATGACCTAAGATAAGATCTGGCCTATATAGAGGCTAAGGAGCGAGAGCCACCTCTCCTCTGCGGCCTAAATCTCTTCTTCTCCTCCTTTCTTCTACTGTTCTCCTTTGTTTCTGTACAAATGATGTTCTTCCATCTTTGTTTAGTGCCAACTATGCTTGTCCATGGCTAGTTCATCTCCTTCTTGGCTATGTAGCCAGTTTTGGGCATGCTTATGTACTCTTACCTTAAGCAAGTAGTTTTATTTCAGATCTAGTATGTTTACTATTCTATCTCCTCTTTCTGGTTATGATTGCTAGTTTGGTTGATCTCTTTCTTGCTTGAACTTCTATTTCTACCTGCATCAATAGATTCATTGTAGAAATAGATAAGAGAAGGTAGTTTGGATTGAAATCTAAAAGGAGGACAGTCCAAGGTGATCTGTGCATCTGTAGACCTGGGCACAACCGGGCCCAGCCCAAAATGGTTGGGCCCACTACTTGGTTCTACCCAGATCACACATGTTCCTAGAACCTCAGAACATTCTAGACCTGAGAGGGTATCTAGAATATTCTAGGGTGCTGATTTGTCATTCCTCGAGAGAGGTTTCATGTCATTTATGGGTTTTAGTCACGCTGTACGAGAGCGAGTGGGATGACTCCACATGAATAGATACCACAATGCATACCATGTTTGGATGTAGGTTGCTTGCTGAGGTATTTGAGGGTTGTCTATGCCTGAGAACGGGTGTATAGACTACCCAACTTGTGGTTACATAGCCATGAACTCCTTCTCTCTTATTAGTAGAATCCTACGGTCTATGTTTTGTTTTGTTTTCTTTGTTTTTTTACTTTGTGACAACCTGCTAGACTAGTTCTAGCTCCATACTTTTATCGACTATCAAATTGGTTTATTTGACTTAAGAGCGAGATCTTAAGCGTCCTAAACATCCCCACATCTCTGTGTTCGACCCCGTATATCTACTTCAACCCTGTAATAAAGTTGTGGGGGTCCTTGAAGGTTTCGAGTTATAAATTCAAATTCCGATCACCCACCCTCTCGAGGAGCTGATCAATTCTCTCCCATATCATGATTTTAGTCCTATAAGAGTACCTCTCTTTCACCTTTTCTTAGAGGGAGAAGGGGATCAAGTTTAGACAAATAGCATGATCATTGGTGGAAAGATTTTAGAAAGTAGAGAAAAATTTAAGGAAGGAATAAATGTGCTTGCAGGAGTTTTTAGACTCAAGCCCATAGAATAGCAGTATGAGCTGAACCAATGTAGGTGGGACAGAGAACGCTTTTGTAAAGAGTGGGATAAATAACCCTCTACTAAAATATGATAATCAAAACTCATTTGGAAAGCAGCAGAATAAATTTTTTTCTGACTATATTCAATTTCATAAAAGATTGTACAAGATACATAAAAAAATCTCCCTTTTAGGGTTTACATCATCATATACAACTAGAATCTAGATAGAGGGAAGTCTAGACTACTCCACTTTTGTCTCCAAGCAACATATCCATCAACTAAGTCCATGCCAAAGCTAAGATCTTCATGACATATCCATCACCTTGCTCCACATCTGGGTGGTTGGGAAAACACCCAATAAGAGGGAAGGAAAATAAAAAAGTATGTGTCATTAAACTATACTAAAGGTGACAATATAAATATAACCAGTAAAACAGGCTAGGGAATCATCAAAAGATGAGACATCAAAATAATGAGGCCATACATATATAAAAGAATATTTCAATAGATGCTTGCCATAAATAATATATAACCAAGGATTGTATGTATGACTAATATTGACTATCTTAACTATGTAGGGTTGAGGCACCTACCAGACCTTCAACCAAAAGGGTGAGGGGAGAGTAACACATTCCCAGTCACTTGCACATATTTCATGTGCGGGGGAGAATAACACGTTCCCCAGGAGAGAAATAACACATTCCCCAACTATGGGTGGTTGTACATACAAGTACCACTACACTAGTTAATTCGTCTAATAAAATCAACATGCTAGAAACTATGGCAAGTAATAGAATCTCATATGTAGAACATGGCAGTGGGGTACCAAGACTCAAGAATAATATTCCAAACTGATTATGAGGCAAGTATAGCAATAGATTCAAGAGAGTAGAATATAATGTGCAAATAAGTCTCATTATGGAAAGCATAGGTTAAGGAACAAATAATTCCCAAATGAAGTGTATTATGCACATACATAGCACATACCTTATCATTAGAGTCCTAGAATCACTTTTGATAACTTTTACACGAGATCAGATCCACTTTCCCTAATATGATCATCATATTTATGTATTAGATATATGTATATTCATTAAAGGATTAAAACCTCAAAGCCATCGACTTTTTTCACAAGTGATCGAATTAGACCCTGAAAACATCACTAATGTCTTAGTTACATTCTTTTGATCAAAATAACATATAACCATATATTTTGGAGATATTGACTTTTTAGGGTATTTTACATGATTTTTAAGTAATTTAAATCACTCGAAAAACACTTTTTCATAAACATCAGAATCAAACTTTGAAAATATTTTTAATAGATAGATCTCATTCTTCTGATTTCAAAACACTATTTATTTTCTATTTTTCGACCCACAAGTAAAAAGATATAAATTTTCTAGTTTTGACCAATGAAAAGCCGCCACGTAGGCATATTCGCTTGAAACAGAAAGGAGAAGGGAACGGCCAGGGGCAAAACCATAAAAACGCATGGGGCCTTCTTCCCCAACGCACTCGATCGCTGGTCGACGACAACAAGCTATTGCTTGCTGCGATTTTGGGCGAAAGTGCAATACACGTCCAAACTCGATGATCAAATATGCTAAAGAAAGCTTATGTAAAACCAAACCTGATGGTATTTTCAATTTGCTCGGAGACTAAGCGAAGAGAGAGAGATATGTGCCACAAACCCTGCTGCTTCGGTGGCTCTACGGGGGTCGAAACGGTGGCTATTTGTACAATTGAATGGTGGGTTGTGTCGCAAAGGTTTCGGCGCACGTATGAGTATGGGTATATATAAGCAAGGAGACGTGGGTTAGGGTTTTCATAGTGGGCCGTCGAAGCTTGGGGAGGAAGCTTTGGGGGTTTCTCGAATCTTCATCAAAACGTAAAATTTTTGGGATAATGTGATACATAATTCACTCCCAAATCCATAACATCAAAAACTTTGAAAAACCATCAAGAAACGAGAGAGAAATCTCAATTTTAATCCACACCAAAACGTTGGCCTGTTGCCTTATTGGGTGCAAGCTAGAAGACGATCTGGACACCATCCGATCGTGATCTGATGGTCATTTTTGGCACGCACATTATAACACTTAATCAGTTGCCAAATCAAACACAGAATAAAGTCTTTTATTTAATTATTTAACTTTTTGTCTTTCTTTATTTGAGGGATCAAGCAATTTCCAAAAATAACCAAAATTTGCACCATGAATGATTTTGATGTGTAGAATCCGAATATGAAATAAGTTTTGTTTTTTTGAGTATCTTTAATGTGTTAAATAATTCAAACCACATTTTCTCTTTCCTCATTTATTTATGACTCTATGATTATCCAAAAATTTAAAAACTTGACCCACAAGTCATATAAAGTATGTTGGACACGAATTCGATATTATTTCTATTTGTTGAAGTTGTTTGTTATTTTAAATAATGAGTTTAAAAGTTTTGCACAGTTTCTCTCTCCTAAATTTATCTTCTCATCAAATATTTTCCAAATTGATTCAAAATTCATCCAAAGGTCTATTTTAACATGTATAACACGAATTTGGCATTATTTTATTTTTCTAAAGACTTTATTATTTTATTTAATTCATTTATATTTTACCACTTATTCATCCTTTTAATTTATTAGAGGCATCTAGAAACCTTCTAAAAATATAAAACTTGGCCTATAAGCAATACTAAACGTTTGGAACACGATTTTGCCACTAATTAATTTTTTTCAACATATATTTAATATTTTTGGTCTTTAAGTCATTTTCTCTCTCCTAAATAAATAAAATATTAAACATTGGTCACATTAAATAAAAATTTGCCCAAAAGCTTATTTACATGCTTATATTACGATTTTGGAGTTATTTTTCTAATTTTAGAACATTAGATATTTTATTTTGCTTAATTGACTTATTTCCTATTTTATTTTGATTAAGACATCAATATATGCATTTATCTTCTCAATTAAATGATACTTGGCCCTTAAGTTTCTTTTAAGTCAATAAAACGAAATTAATATATTTATTATCCAAATTATCTTCTTGGGTTTCTATTTAGGATTTTTTGGAACAATATATTCCTCATTATCTTCTTTTATCCAAAATATTCCATGTTATCCCCAATTATTGCATTTATCATCTCCTTTATTTATATTTCGGGATTTTCTTTCTTTTTCATATTCTAAAAAGCACTAGAAAGTTCTAGGATGAAATATTTTATTATATTTATTACTTAAGTGGACATTTTACATATTGAACCCTTTATTAAGCTTTCACTGAGGTATTTGTGCATAAAACCCAAATATTGGAATAAAAGGTGAACAAATGTTCATTAAAACATCATATTCTCCACAAATTAAATAGAAAGGCCAAAGAGGATATAAATGAAAGGAAAAGATGGAAAGAGGGCTAAAAAGGCAAAAAGTCCAAACTTCGGTATGTTACAACTTTCCCCCAACAAGTGACCAACACAAATTGCAATACAAGAAGTGTATTTTCCCTAGAATAATAAATCTTAAAGAGGCCTTAGGATCAACACTGGTAATGATGGATCAGATGGATATTTCTACTATTCTTTGATGAGTTCAAGATCATGACAATGAGGTGCATGATCACCATGTAGGTTTGTGTTTCAGCCTCTTTGTCTTGGCAATTGTGACGATTGCTTCTTCTACCACGTCCTATATTTGGAAATTCAAGGATGGTATCTAGAGACAAAGAGTGGCATCCAATCATGAACTATAACCCTCCATGATATCACCAAATATTGAAGATAGTTTACAAACAAAGAAAGCAATAGTAATGCAAAAGAATACACAGTGGTGAGGGAATTTAGAAAAAATTAAAGAAAAAAATAGCTAGGTCTTAACACAACCATCCCCAAACACATTGCCAAAAATATTGACATGAATAAACCAAGATCAATATATGTAACTCAATAAGCATCTTCTAGGACAACGATCTAAAAGGGAACATGCTCCATATGTAGTATACTAGGCAAGTCAGGGTAGAATCCACATGGATGGTTATAGACACTAAATCTAGGTGGTTATCTATGTTTCTAGTGTGCAACTAGGGGTTCTAATGGTTTCAAAATGGAATTTGGTTAATTAAACTAAGGGGCATGAAAGTCAATGAAATAACAGCAAAACTAAGTTATAACTAACAATCAAGGTTACTTGACTGACTACATGGGCATCTAACAACTAAGTAATCAAGAATAACTACTCTAGATTAGCAATTCTAAACTATGGTAGATCAAGGCAAAAGATAGAACATATAATTAACTAAAGGAACCAAACTTAAACAACAAAAATTAAGATTTAAGTTAACCTAGAAAGAATTATTCATAATTAGACTAGAAAGGGAGAAAAACAAGACTAGAAAGTGATTGGGTACATTATGGTTTGTTCAATTAAGTTGGGTATTGGGCTATTTATGGGATGTGGCGAATAAACCATGTATTTGGGTAACTTTCAAGAACATATCCTATAGTTTTTACTACTAAACCAAACTACAAGGATAGATGTTAACTAGATGCCCTATCTCACTAACTGGCCATGGGTGGTATGTGTGGTAATTAGAGAACTAGTCTCTAACCACTATCTATCCAACCTTACGAGGATCACTTGACTAGGGTATAGCCGATCTAGTTAGGAACAATCCCTAGTCTAGCTTTCTAAGAGTGACTCTCGAACCCCACTTAGTGGCAAGGGATTGGTATAGGGCGTAGGAAGAGGGTTCTTACCTCCTTTACCTCCTATAAAGCCTCTAGTGTCGCTCTTTGCCAAGTAAGAGTAGAGAAGCACACTTAGTTATATATATTCTCCCACCGAGGGATAGTAGAATAGAGGTAAAGTATAGTAGATAAGGATTATAGACAAGGTTCCATAGGGGATGTATGTGTTTTCGTGCTCCAAGCCTTCTTTTCCCTATATTCTCTATAAGTTAGACTATTCCACATATCAAATATAATGGAAGGAGGTAGGGTGAGAGAACAAGTAAGAAAATAGTAATAAACATAATAAAATGCATGAATATTCCCAAATAATAGGGTATCATACTCCTATATTTCACCCACAAACAACCCACAATATGGGAATAGCTACATATGGTTATAAATAGAAGACATGAATAGGATAAGATAGAGTAACTATCTATGGATGTCTATGTCAAGATCCCCTTCTTCATCTCCACATGTTGGAAGCATGGGATCCTTCCCCAAAGGCAGATGTCATGGGAAAGTGGAGTGGAGGTTGTATGACCTAAAACTAGGGTTTTTTCATGGAAGATGGTAGAGGATTAATGGGTTACATAGGATTAGGTTGTGGTGTGTAGGGCATTCCATGAGGTGCAAACTCAATCACCCTAGCCACCCTAAAGTCTTAAAGATGGCCTCAGGTTGATAGGGTTAACTAGGGGATATAAAAAAAGTAGTGTATAAAAACATTAGGGTTTTAGGGCTGAACGATCATTCTTCTCTATTATGACTGTTTTGCAATGAGGGAAGAACAACCATTTTAGGTGGAAAGGGTGTGGGGGATAGGTTAGGTATAGGTTAAAGAATTTTAGAGATATTTTGATAACTGGCGATAGTGAATGTGGGGGTAGAATGACTGTGGTGGTTTGAGGGTAGAATGATCAATTTGGAGTAGAATGACTATTTTGACTATTAGGTAGCACGATTGTGAACATCTGTGGGGAAAATGAGATCAAAAAGTCAAAGTATCATTTATACTTCTTTGAAACAATTATTGTGGCTTCAACCCGATCAATCTGGGGGCTATATGGTGCACTTTAGTTACTTGCTTGCTTCACCTTATATTGAACTATTTTAACATGATACTTGAGCACTTGGGGTAGTTTGATCTTTTAGGATCCTTCATGCATGGTTAAGTCCATTGATCCACCTCCATCCTTTACTTATAGTAAATAGAGAACAAGTACCTATAAAAACATGCAAAAAGACCTCATAAATGCATTTCACTATAATAATATATTAATGGTAACAAGTGTGAATTTAACTTATCTTAACATGATATTTGAGCATAAAGAATACATATGGAGACCTAAAATAGGGATTCATTAATGCCCACTTAGACACTATGGGGATCGTTAGGCTAGTTTCTTAGGGCCACAATCTCGTACACACTAGCAAGCATTCTATCAAGGCCAGCCTATTATTGTATTGGGCTTTTTTGTAACCACAAGAAGGATTTGCAAGTATCCGATGATCAAGAATCCTCACAAATGGCAACACACACCCTCAACATTCCTACATAGACATCATGGCAATCGTCTTCACCCCAAACAAGTCTTAAACAAGTGTTTTTTTGAATATGTACCGGCCTTCTCTTCACCTGTAGGAATCATAAGCTTACTTGACCTTCACCTTTTTAGGATATGAGAAACCTTCTCCCAAACTTGAAATAATTTTTGATGAAAGAAAATTTATTTAGGTTTTTATGCATTGCATCTTAGGTTTTTTTCATTGGTTGTTTCATGTTTCCATTAAAGTTGGTTTGTTTGTTTATGCTTTATGCTAGAAGTAATTAATTTTTTCCTTTTGTGATTCTTAATTCACAAAATTGAAATGATGAGAGCAAACATGATATCATCAATGATTTGGAATATGTTTGTTTGATGCTTCCACTACGTTCTTAAGGATCACCAACAATATATATGTATATATATATATATATATATATATATATATATATATATAATATGCACACACATACATATCTAGAATTAGAAGCATAAATGTTTCTATAGAAGTAGTTTCACCAATTCAAAGGGGTTAGTCAATCATCTAGACCTTCTAGATAGTAATTTGTCCCATTTTCAATCAAGTTAAATATGTAGAAGGTTTAGTGTATATTTTTGCTAGATGGATGGATGAATTAACTTGAGAAGTTAACTTCAATCACAAATAGGGATAACCAAATTGATAAACCCCTTATTCAATCATCTAATTATGTGTTTGTTTCATGTATCTTAAATTCACTAGGATTATGGAAAGTATAGATGCTACCTTAAACTAGTAAATACACAAATCACCTACAAGTGGACGGGTTTAGCCTACTTGAACATAGATGTTACCTCAAATTAATAAATTATGCTTTCAAACACTTGAAATCTGAGCCTCAAGAGAGTGGTTCCTGCCTTTACATCAATCAAAGCTTGAGTTGTAGCTAGGAATGACCAGCAAACAATGAGAGGATAGAAGAGACCCTCCTTTCTATACATAATAAAAAAGCTACAAGTGACATACACATCCTTTCCCACCTTCATTGAAACATTTTCTATTATACCCGTGGGCTTCATCATGGAGGAATATGCTAGCTGAATGGTCATGGGAATAAGAAGCATCACACTGGATCCCAAATGTTGACATAGGCTGTCTATCATGATGGAGATGCTAGCACCTAAACCAAAAAGTCCCATCCCACAAGTATTGACACCAAGGTAGCAACCAATCCTAATGGAACCAAGATCCTTATGCTCTTGGGCATTTTTATTGGGGATGATTTTAGAATTAACTCATGCTAATTTCATAGTATCATACTCTTCATTGGTGTTCATATTGGTCAACAAACTCTTTAGATTCTATGACCAAGATGGAATTTTAGGAAGGGCATCCAAGAAAGGGATGTTCACATAAAGACCCTTCATAGCTTTGTTGAATCTCAATCTAGCATCCAGTCTTGTCTACTTGAGACATGCTTGATAGGGAGTCCTAGGCTTATGGAAAGGTACATAGGGCTCAACTAAATCAACATGTGACTTTTCAATGTTGGTTGCCTTGCATGTATCAATATCTATGGAGGAGTCCTACACTTGGTCCTTCTCAATCAACATGGTACATCGTCATCAAAGTCAATATGTATGGTGGCTAGTTTCACTAAAGGGGTTTGTGAATACACGTTCCATGAGAATGTAAAGATGACTTTAAGATGCTCTAGATGCTTGGGATTGTTCTCAGGTTCCCAAAAAAGGTACTAATAGGAGGGTGGAGAGCATCTAGTAGTTGGGCCAACTAGGAGTCAATCAACTTTTGATAGGCTATTTGGTTGGCTAACAATGTTTTTTGAGTTAAGATCATCTATTGTATGGCATAAGTCTTAGCATAATTGGATTCCTGGCTGATGGACTATGATAATTTGGTACTTTGTTAGGATTTTAAAATTGTTGTCCTTGGTTGTACTAAAATTCTAGAAGTTCCCCTTTGTTGTTGCCTTGGTTCCTGAAGCTTTGCTGATTGAATTGGAGCCCAAAATGACCTTGTAGAGAAGTTTGGAACTAAGGATAAAGTGGTCGTGGACTCGATAAGATTCACAAGAAAGATCTGTTGACTTCACTTGCTACTATGGCTAACCTATTCTTTCATATACATTGAAATAGGATGCAAGATTTTTTTGTTTCAATGATAGCTTCTTGAGGGATTCAATACTGTAATTGAATTTTGAACTCTCTTTGCTTTGTCCACCCTGAGGATGCCTCCTTGTCCTTGACTAGTGTGAGATTGATTTTTAGAACTTCTTTTCACAACTTCCCAAGAGATTTCAAAGTTTTAGAACATGGAATTTCATCCAGATGAGGAATCAATAAACGTTTTGGTGTTGTCCTCAACACCATGGTAGAATGTTCTATCAGTTACACTTGGCGGATGCCATGATGCAGGAAATAGTGAAGGAGCTCCTTGAAATGATCCCAAGATTTATCTAAGGTTTCTCTAGGTACCATGTTGAATTATGTGATCTGAACGCTAATTTGATAGGTTAGAGATGGGGGTAGTACTTCTCAAGGAACTTGGACTAGAGACCTTCCCAAGTGATGATGCGATCTCCCTCCATGGTATTGTACCAACTTATGGTTTGATCAATCAATGAGTATATGATAGATGAAGTTTGACAACATCTTTAGAAATGTCTGGTATCTTGCTTAAAGCACAAAGGTCTAAAAAAGTGTTGGAGGTGATCTTGACAATCATCGTCTCTACTGTCGATAGAAGGACTTCTATGAAGCAAGGTGATATACTATTCACATATATCAAATTGTGAGATAGTGATGGCGAGAGAGATCGATCAATGTTGTGCATAAGTAGGCTTGGGGACTAAGAAGTGCCTAAGATGCTTTTGCCACTCTTCTTCAAGGACTGTGACCTCTCAGGCTCTATTTTCAATAGTAATGACTACTCTTTTTTCTTGGACAAGATCCTCTCTCTGTGTGACTAGAGCTTGGTTCACCCTACAATTGATCTCTTCCTTATCCATCCTATTGTGAAAATCTCAGTTCAAGGAGTGAAAAATGTCCTATCAATCTCTAGATCAAATTCAAATGATGTAGTATGAATGCTTTGGGAGCACAACATACACCTTTAGTACATGAAAAGAGAAATGAAAATGTCCAAAATTTAGGAAGGAAAAAATCAAGTAGAAGAGAATGACTATCAGTTGAAAAGGAAAATTCTCAATTGTTCAAAATGATGGGATACAAAGGATGTTCCATTATCCCTGACAATGATGCCAAATTTTATGCAGTTATTGTCACACACAAATTCCCTAAGAATAATTATCCTAGGTTTTAAACTCACTGACATGATCACAATTAACTCACCTAGAAGTAGATGGATCAATTGCAGTTCAGTAAAGGGTTGAACCCAAAAGAAACCACTTTTAAGAAATTGCTTGAGAAACCAATCGTTGAGAACAATATTTAAAATTGGTTGTTGAGAATGATTGTGAACTAAGGGTTGAAACTAAAACTATGAAGGAAGAATGGTTTAAAGTGAGGGTTTAAATCAATATGAAAATACATTAGGACATATAGATTTCACCACCATCACCTACACACTTATCTCATTTTTTACAACTCAAGGCACCTCACAAATTAAACTAGAACCAAGAGAATCCACTCCTTCTAGAAGGTGAATTTCACCAGAATCGAGTTTCCTATGAGATTGAGGTCTCGTTACCCAGGGTTCACGATTCACTTGTCCTATAGGATCCCTTATGTGATTGCATCCAAAATTGTACACTTTCATTCAAGGAATATAATCCTACTTTTATGGTCTCTACTCTCTAGATTATATCAAACATGCTAGTTGAGAGATTAATTCAAAAGCAAACAATAATTAAATGAAGAAAAATATAATTTAATGAGGGCAATTAAGTTTGATAACAATTAAGATAAAGTATGGGCGATGTGACTACTCCACATGCCGCAAAGAGAACGTCTACTTGCTCATGCTGAAAGTAAGAATATAGACACATGGAGAGAGAGAGGAGAAATCATGTCACGGATGAAGAAGAGAGAGATAACTAGTGTCTCTGACTTCTACAATCCACTCAGGCCTCATCAAACAATGCTAGGACCTTCTTCTTCCTTGTTGTGTCCTTTGTCTCCTTGCTACAAAACATGCTCTGAGCTCTAAAAGAATGGAATTTGTTGCTAGAGGCTATGTAAATTTTTACTATCTGTTCTACTGATCAGGCGATCACCAGATCTAGTTGCCTGATCACTCACATGGCAGTGTGATATATGATCTTTTGGTCAGCTGATCAATAAGGTAGATCAATCGATCATTTTTCTAATGAGTCTTCAATAGAGATGCAGGATCATCCAATCACCACAAATGATTGGGTGATCCAAAGTTGGTCCAAAACTCTAAAGTTACTGATGTCGAGGGAACAATTTTAGATTGCACTTGGCCAGTCAGTCATCATGGCAGATTGACTGATTTGGCATTCCTTCAAGGTTCTTTACTAGAAGTGGATCGAACGGTCTAGATGGTGGATCACCCAATCATTCGGTGTTAAAAGTTTATCAGAGTCTAGCACTTTGGGTGACCTATTGATAGGTCGACCTAGAATGGTGATCACCCAATCTAGATTTTGTCCTGGGAATGCTTTGAAACATATAGGTTGGTCGACCAACCATGAGATTTGGTCACATGATCAACATATCTGAATGTGTTGTTTAGATTTGATTTGCTTTTAGAATTGCCAAGTGGAGAGAATCCATCTCTCTCTTAGGTCGATGTGTAATTTATCTTGCATAGTAAGAAATTCATTCCATTATTTGAAAGAAAGAGAAATATGATGAAACTAAGTGAATTGTGATGAATTAGAAACTAAAGTAAGTAAAACTAAACTAGAAATTGCAATGAAAAGGTGATGAATATGTATTCATCATTGGAGATCTCTTCCTCCTCATACCCTCCACTATAGATTGTATATGACAGATCAAGGGAACCCTATGATACAAAGAAAACTGCCTAGAAAGGTCTAAGGTATAATGAGATCCTTTGATACATGCTTTCAGTGGAAGAGCCAACATTTGAGAGTGGATGAAGCACAATTTAAGATGCCAATCATAGAAAAGTCAAGATGTTTGTCCAAATACAAAAAAAATTGAGTTGTAAGATGAAAAAGGTGAATATGGTGATGGGATATGGTGTACTTTATTAGAACATTTTCTGAAGTTAACCTCATTCCAAGCAACCACGTGAAATAATGGCCTAATTGAGACTAAATTTTGGATAATTTTCTTAAATTTTAAGCCCGTTCTTGTCATTTTGAAACTTTGATTCAAAAATTGTACAACACTGACCACTATGTATTTGATTTGCTTTATTTTGGATACTTTGACAAAGTGTTACTTAATTATTATAAAATTCAACATTTAATCTATTCCTAAATATGAAATAAGATACCCTATAAAGATAATCCAATCAAACACTATAAATATCATTAAACATGATTGGAGAAAGAAATTGTCTTACATACTAGAAACTAGGGGCAAATATGAATTTCATCCTACTTTGGTTTAATAGAGAGAATCCTAATAATGAAGAAAACTAAAAGGAAGTAATATGACGGATCACATGCAAAATGGTGCTGCTACAAACTGGCCACACATTGTTTACTCTTTCTCCTCAATTGTGTTTGAATTGTCACAACTTTGGTTTTTTCTAAATAGTTCTATTCAAAGAGATCAATAACACATCAAAATTTGCATGTTAACATAATTATATATGTTAGCCTAAAATTGAAAACAACGAAACAAAAATTTAAGTAAACTAAGAACTTACAATGGAGCTGTATTTGATTAGCAACTCAAGAAAATGAAAAATTAAGTAAAAAGAAACCAATCACAACAAATTATCAAACCCAAATAATGCACCAAAGAACCTGCTCCTATCTAGAAAATGGGTGACTGATGAAAAAAAAATAATAATGTGGTAGAACTCATTCAGATGGAAAATAACAATAAATACTAGTTCAAGACCTAATCAATGTATATTTTAAGTCTTTATTGTGTGCATTACTATAAGTCTATAATATGTAAGGAAAATTGAAAAGGTCACCAATCTACCATACATAAAGCTTATGTACGGGCCACCCAACTCTTCTTTCCTAGTTCTGATTATATCGTGCTGGATGATCATTATTACACTAGACGACAATCGTGATGCTAGGCCAGTATGACTTTCTATCTCTGGATGACCCAACAAAAAATTGGGTTTCAGGCATTTTGATTGGAGTCTATAGTGTATGGACTATCTCGAATATTGTTATGTGGATATGCCAGTTACATACTCGACCCTCTCTAAGTACATTATTATAGTATTGTTCACTAAAACTGGGGCAAGACCTAGGTCTCATGAGGCCTCAATGTGGCTCTACAATTACATGTTTTCAACATGCACACCATTATAGAATTGATGTAATTCTCAAAGAGTTGTATAATAAGTAATTATTCTTCATTATCTATAACTCTTTATTGTTAAATTCAAATGTCATGAAAGTTTGACCAATCTATTATTATCATCATATTCAAAATCATCCCACATTGAGATACATATACATTTGACCATTTTATTTAAATCCTCATGGAAGCTCATTTCCATGATCTTATAAATATAATGGCATAGGTGTGATTCGACCAATAAAACATATTCAAACACAGAACCCATTGAGAAGCTAATTGTCTAATAGGTCAACACCAAAAGATTTCTAATGCATATCATGGTGAACAAATTTGCCTATGAAAATCCTACTTGGTTAATCAAAATTCTCTTATGAACATAAACCCAACCAAAAATCTCATAACTATAAAATGATCATCAATAACTAATATTCTTCCATTACCTTTCAAACACAAATCATTTACTTGGAACATGGTCTAAGATTATCCTTTAAGGTCTCATAGTCCCTTAAATACATTGTCTCACTCCATATAAGGTTTAAGGTATAAAAATACTCTTGACAATATACCTCAACTAAGAATTCATATAAGATTATGTTCATTGATCCACTTGATTATTCGAATATAAAAATCCCAAAAGAAAATGGATGTTACAAATCTACCCACCTTAGAGAAATTTTATCCTCAAAATTTGACTAAACCTCCCACAACATTAACAAAGCTACCCACCTTAAGTTTGTGCTAATATATTTGATTTACACTTCACTTATTAAATTGGACTACAATACTCACATAATTCTCATAGGAAAAAAAATAAGTTAAAGATAACGTATTATAAAATCTATAAGCTTATTTAAATTAACACATGTCTATACATTTCAAAGATACTAACAATTTCTTAACATATCTTGGATCTACCATGTGTCTTATTTCACCAAAATGCTTATTACCTTGAAGAATCACTATATTAACATTACTTTTTTCACATTACTCTTAATATATTTCTTCATCTTATAATGGTACCCTAGGCTAGGAAAATTCCAAGATACCTGTATTCATCATCCTATCATAAACCCATTCTTTTCCTAGGCTCTATCTTGTATCAAACATCATTTAGAACATAATAGTATTATGATCACATACCATTGTTTCATATTACTATATATATTTTACTACCACATGTAGTAACGCTCATCATGCATAACCTTAATTTTTCCCCATGATATCTCTACTCATCATACTAATACCACATTACAACTTAAACTTGGAGTATAACATAATTCAAAATGTCCTCAAGTATTCCCCTTAACGAACATGTGAAAAAAGTTCCTCTTTGGAACCAAGATCCAAACACATCAAGAGTTTCCTAATCTTCATCATATATATGAAAAAGACCTCATGTACCTCCAATCGTTAATTCACTAAAGAAAAATAAGAAATTATTGAACTTTGTAGATTAAATAGATCGACATGCCAAGTACATACTCAATTATCCTTCTTAATATGGATATTTCACTATAATCACCTAAAGCATGATATATCACTAACTGTGGCTCATTTACTAGATTTAGGGATGCATTTTCCATTACTTAATAGTTACAAGAATTATATGAAGGGACATCTACAGTGAGAACTAATTTGATCTCATACACAACTTGGTGCACATAAAGATAAGTTGGTATTCTATTGTGATGGGAGACACCTCAAAACATGAAATTTTGTGTCCTCTCTACACGATGTCAGTGGATATAAGATTGAGTCCTATAACATAGGTCAATAGATAAAAGTTGTTGTGTCCCAAATGAAGGTGTTGACAGTTGAAGACCTGGGTAGAGTCTGAAATGTACTTTTCTGAATTACTTAAACTTTAAGGAATTCATCTCCATAATCATTTATGTTCATGAAAAATGAACATGATGTAGGTAATACTACACTAAAATGATTTTAAAACTTATCCACTCTATGGGAACAAATTATTTAATCAAAATAACTTATGCTAATTTACTTTTAGAGGTTCATTTTTATAACATATACAACTAATTAGTCCTACTTTTTAACCATTGGGGTACCCCCACACATGATATTACTCTAAGTCCATCACTCTATTGATTATGCCAAATAATCCAAAACCAACCATGGTTTGTGTACTTCTACGTAGCTATGGTATCATATGGTCCAAGTGAGCACATGTATAGGCTCCTAGAGTTAACTCTTTATGACATATCTTGACACATACTCATGATTATATGTATCTAGATATGATAGATCTATTATCATCAACTCCAACATCCCTTGGTACAAGTGTCCCATACCACAAGAACCAGAATAAATGATAGTAGTGTGCCACCTCGTCACACTAAATGAGACTACTCAAAATATAAAACACGATCAACTACTAACTAATAACATAGTCAGAAAAGCTAAAGAATTAAACCAATTTCCACATTATAATCAAGCACTGAAATATTTACATCCAGGTCCATCTTTTTCATAAACTCACATACCATAACAGATATTTAGATATGTATCTAGTGGTCTCAACCACAACCTGTATATAAAAAAGATATTTCCACATGTACAAGCCATATATTACAAATGCTGGCATACTGCTAAAACTCGTGTCGATACAAGTTTATCATCTATAAAACACTTCCCATACTCAGAGTTGAGAGTATAGGGATGACAATATGACTCTACTACTAACAACTACAACACTCCAACCTTCTATGTCTATTGATCACCATGTTGCTCTTCTTCTACAACACGATATCTTCCACATTTCCAGTGACCACCTAAAAAGATGTGGTGACCCCTGGGTGAGAGCCAAGTCTCAACAAGAGATATAACTCTCTCCAACAAATATTACTAACAACATATTATTTAACAGTAAATAGACTGAAGATTTGGAGTATTTGATAAGAAATTGAGTTGATTTATCAGTTCAAACATACTGAGAAAGTTAAACAGATAAGCTTAGCAACAAGTATAATTACTCAAATTGCATAAAATTTCATCATATAAGAATTGTGTAGTATAAAGACATGGAAAGGCTAATCAACCAATGTGAAATGTATTCAACCCTAGAAAATATACTACACAACTTGTATTCCCTCTTTATTATGCCATGAGGGATTTGAGGAATACCATTCAAGTCCTATTTGACCACTATTAAGCTGAAATCAATGCCATACAAGATCTAAGAGAAGTGGATCCTAATACCTTCTTCACCCTTGGTCAGTACAAGTCTTCCACAATGACACATCAGGTCAGGCTGCTAGTAGCCTAGTCCTTCCTTGGTATAGGTCACAACACTAGTGATAGGAGGTGGGTATGCAAACTCTACCATACAAGGTACAACCACATCTGTCCTTAAATTTCATCTCATATGCAATCACTGAGACACAACCATATCCATTCTCAAATTGAGGGCTAGGTATGACTGTAGTCATCCTCCCTATAAAACAGGGGTTAGGGTGACAAACACTCTAAATACTCAAGAGTATGCGCTTTGATTTTCCCTTAAGAATACTCGTTTCACCATCCAACAAGTTCTAACAATGAAGATGGTTCTATGGAACATGGCACTACATCATTTTGGTTTCACTTGATTAATTACACCAAATTAGTGAATTAAGACTGCATCATACAAGTGGACATAAAAATCCTAATTCATTTATAACAAGTATATAAGTACAACAACTTCAGAAGATATAAAATGTGTGAGGTATAATTCTTAATCGCAATCACCACATGGTACTATTCATTTCCATACATGAGACCATACTTGCCATCATCTCACCCCAACACACAATTTCTTATCACATGGTTATAGGGTTTCAACCTTGTCACATGATGCGATGATTTTGAGTCGCATTTATAGACTTGTTTTACTTGTGTTTTATGCATTTATTGGTCATTTTGGTGGTTAATATTGCATAATTCATTTACTTTGGTCTATGAACCTTCTAAACATCAATTTCCCCTTATTTTATCATTTTGAGAATAAATGATTACAATAATATGTTTTATTTCGGCTTATGTGGTTTTGTGTTGCAATTTCAGGAAAAACGCATATCTGCAGCTGTCGATACCATCGACAGTTGTCGATACCAGCGACACAACCACAAGATTCCATTCGCAAGGAGCAGCATAGAGTCGATACCATCGACATGGAAGTCGATGGTAGAGACATTCCATTAGGTTGCTGGCGAGAAGACAGTCGATACTATCGACTATAAAGTCGATACTATCGACTCCAGAAGATTCAGCGACAGAAAAGGACAAAACTGACGCCTTATGGTGTCGATACCATCGACCCACGTCAATGGTATCGAGTCATCATCAGGCGCAATGAAGAAAAGAAAAGAAGACTTGCCGATATCGCACAGAGTCGATACCATCGACTCACGTCGATGGCATCGACACCGTTAGATGCAAGTTTGTTTCAGATTGATCTAAATATTACAGTTATTATATTTTTGCAACCTAACTCGGGGATTATACCTAATGACGGCGGCCAGGAGAAATCTATCACGTCATTAGCCACTGCACACGTCCCGAGAAGGTGTGGAGAGAAGAACGGAGCCCAGAAGCACGCCCCAGCCATTTCGGAAGACGAAGAAGACGTTTTACACTGCCGAAAGGCCGTAGAGCGCACATTCCACGCCGAGGAACGCTTGGATCTTCTCCATTCAGGGGTTTCTTTACTTATTCACATTTTTTTTCCATGTTTCCCCTTTTCTCTACCATGTTTTGCTCTGAGATGAACATGCGGGGCTAATCCCCTTTTGTCTTTAGGATCGGGAGTAGCCCGGGGAAGCATTGTATGATGTTTTTATCATAGTAATTCATCATTTATCTCTTAAATCCGTGGTATGATTTCATTTTCTCAATTATATTGTTATGCTTGATCACCATAATGATAATCTAATGCCTTTAATTGCTTTGAAAGAAGAATTAACAGTTGAAAAGAGACGAAATTCACATTAATTAACAAATCCCTTGAACAAGGCGATGTACGGTTAATGGTGGACACCCAAAGGTCGATTTTAATGCACCTAGTTTAGGGTATAGGTTACTACAATGGTGGAACCGACCTAGACATAGGTAGTGAATAGTACCATGACAGTGGGCAATTTTGACTACAGGACACTACCCGGATCGAGAGATGAACCTGAATTATTATATGGAAATTCATACAATGAGAACCCGCGGTGAAACCACAATCCTAAAGATTCCCATCTGAATTGATTAAATTAAACACTTAATCGATTGCTTTATTTTATTTTGTTTTCTTTTATTTTTACAACAACTCTCAAACTCTTTTAATCGGTTTAGCTGATCGCAACCAGTTAGTAGTAGTCTACCGATAATTCAGTGTCCCTGAGTTCGACTCGGGCCTCACAAAGACCTATACTACATTGATACGTACACTTGCGTTCTACGCACGGTAAAAGCGTGTCACGTTTTTGGCGCCGTTGCCGGGGACACGACAACTATCGGCACTACGAGTGCTGCAAGCGGCCATTCTAGGCCACTTTTTAATTTTCATTATTTAATAATCATTTCTGAAATTTATAGTTTACCGTTCATATTTAGTAATCGTCTAGCACGGTACTGAACTGAGATTACCATTTTTGCAGGTACTGTGCATGGTGCAGACGCGTAGCACCAACTACACACAACAAGCACCAGAGGTTCCACTGCCGGGACCTGACGACGAGGAAGAGTACAATCAAAACCAACTGGAAGATATAGATTCCGGCTCAGAACAAGAAGCCATGGCTGAAGAGCAGACGATATGGGAGAAGATAAAAGCTTCTTCCTCATCCGCTTCAAAGGGGCCAATTAAGAAGCAGGCGATCAATATCCTGACTTATAAGATCGATCCTGCATTAATCAACTTGGTCAAGTCAAATGCATTCCATGGGCTAAAGAACGAAGACCCCATGACTCATATAAGCCAATTCGTGGAGAATTGTGACATGATTAAAATTGATAGATTTCCACAAGAGACGCTCTACCTAAAGCTGTTCCCGAGTTCTCTGGCAGGAAATGCACGAGAATGGTTGCACAATCTTGATGATGAATATGTGGAATCGTGGAACCACATGGTCAAAGTGTTCTTTGAAAGATTCTTCCCGCCTGAGAAAACAAATGATCTGATCAAAAAAATTCACAAATTCAGCCAGAAGGCAGGGGAGACATATTCTGAAACCTGGGAGAAATTTCATATAATGCTGAGGAGGTTCCCACACCATGGTTTGGATAAGGAAAAACAGGTTAAAATCTTCTATTTTTCTCTTTCCGAGAATGATAGAAGTAACCTAGATTCAGCAAGTTCAAGATTTTTCTTGAACAACACAGGCACAAGGTGTTGAGAGATCTTGAAAAATATGGCAAAGAAGCAGTCTTGGGGTAATAGGGATGCACCAGAACAAGTCAAAGTTGTAGGTGAGTCTAGGGCCATCAAGGAGCTTAATGATAAATTAGACCTTCTAGCCAAGAAATTGCTTGCCAAAGAGGATGCAGAATCTGACGAGGAAGCCCAGGTCAAATTTATGCAACAACAGGACTATAGAAATAATGATTATGCTTGGAGGAAGGATAGGAAGTTCTCTTGGAAGGATCCAAAAAACTTCCTACAAGATCCAGATGCAAAGCCACAACCAAGATCCGAAGATAAAAGCACCGAGTTGCTTAGTCAAGTGGTGTAGAAAAATCAGGAGATGATGAGCATGTTTAGTAAGCAGCTGCAGTCCCAGGGTGATATTTTGACCAAGTTTGGACAAACACTGCAAAGTTATGGAGCACAAATGAGGGCACTAGAGACGACCGTGACCCAAATTTCCAATGAAGTGGCGGCCATAAAGCATGCCAATCAACAGAGATAAGTAGGGAATGCAGAAGTTGCTCAAGCACATCATCAAGTGAAATATATATCTGTGATTAATGAAGCAGAACCCCCGGTGGTAGAGGTCCAGGACAAAGGCAAAATGATTTTTTTATACGGAGGCTACCCCGAAAATACCGTATCCTCACAATCATTATGGACTACCAGGCGGATATTATCCATTTAGAAAAGCCCACCAAGAGCCCATCATGGTCGCACCCACACCTAGGCAAGAAGAGCAGGTGAAGGTCATGTGTCAACGTGAAGCTGCGTCCACTGCGAGAGAGGTGCCACTACAAGTTACACCTTTTGAAGATGATCTACCAAAGTCTACGCCAGAGGGAGTCATTGAAACAAGCTTAGGGGAGCTTGCCCCGAAAAGCCCATATGTGCCACCTCATAAGCATCTAAAAGAGGCAGTTGTGTCTTGTCCAGACAGTCTGAGATCGAAGAAAGTACATAGACATTACAGGAAGTTCTTGGAGATGTTCAGAAAACTCCATATCAATATTCCGTTAGTGGAAATGATAGAGTAGATTCCCGCATATGGGAGGTTTATCAAAGAAATCATCACCAAGAAAAGGCGGATCAAAGACGAAGACATTTGCCAGGTGAATGAGATGGTGAGCTCAATTATCCACGGGAGTTTACCACAGAAGAGGAAAGACCTAGGAGGCTTCTATATTACATGTTCTATAGGCGATCACCATTTTCCACAAGCACAGTGTGATTCGGGTGCCAGCATTAATCTTATGCCACTGTCTACATTGCAAAAGCTTGGGTTGAAGGAAATAAGGAAATTAGCGGCAACGATTGAGTTGGCGGATGGGTCCATTGTAAAGCCATACGAAGTATGTGAGGATGTACTCGCCAAGGTAGACAGGTTCATCTTTCCGGTGGATTTCGTCGTCATGGACATGCCACATCTTACAAGTTGCGAGATTCTATTAGGTAGGCCGTTTCAAGGGACTGCCGATGTTGTCACTGCCATTAGGAGAGGTACTTTGACATTGGGGATTGGCCAGGATCGAGTTGAGTTCAAACTACAGTGTGATCCTTTAGGCACACTCTCCAAAGCTCCAAGTTGATGAAGCTTGATGTCGTCTAGCCTAAGACGTTAAATAAGGGCGCTTGTTGGGAGGCAACCCAGCCATCGGTAGCGTAGCTAGTTTCTTTCACATTTGTACTTTGGTTTGATTTGATTTTGTTTTTAGTGTAAAAATGATAACTTGATCGTTTGTTCAATGTGCAGGACTGAGGCAGGGTCGATACTATCGACCCTTGTGTCGATAGTATCGACATGGGTACATGTTGGCAGCTATAGAAATCTCACTGCGTCAATACTATCGACGGCGTCATCGATAGTATCGACATACCATCAGGTTGCTCGCCAGAATGAGGTCGATAGTATCGACACGGGCGTCGATACTCACGAGATCTATGGAGATTTTCAGACAAAAATTGTCTCAGTAAAGTCGATACCATCGACAGGCATGTCGATGGTATCGACCCGGCTACTGGCAGAAGGCGGAGGCCGGGCCTCGTGAGGGTGTTTGCCCTAAGAAGAGTCGATACTATTGACTTGTGTCAATGGTATCGATGCTAGATGTCACCGATCCATGAGAGGAAAGCAACGACGATTGCTGCATCAAGAGAGTCGATCCGTGGGATGGGCCGATACTATCGACACCCGTCGATGGTATCGACGCGTCATCGATCCGGGCCCCCGAATCAGGCTATCGACAACCGTCGATACTAGCGGAAGATGGATTGTGCTATAGGAGTAGATACCATCAACTCACGTCGATGGTATCGACGGGCACAAAGCAGCGCCGGCCATGGTTATAAAAGGGATGGTTTGTCATCATATGACGTCACACCTTCAGAGCTTTCTTCCCCCACTTGAGCCGTGTGTCTTGTTGAGCGACCGGAGCCTGGTTACGAGCGTCAAAGGAGTGCGTTCTTACCCGAGCCTTCACCGAGCAGAGATTGTCTTCTGCGATCTTCACCGAGCTCCGTCTTCTACTCCTCCTTTCTTTGCAAAGATGGTGCATACCGTCGGTGCATCGTCTTCACATGCGACACCAATGGAGATCCCAGAGTTCATCCCTCCACTGATTGCATCTATTCCTCGCCCGTGGATTGTCCATCCTTCCATAGAGGTCAAGAAGGTTTACGAGGAACTAATGAAGAGAAAGATAGAGCCGACCCGCTATGTTGACCGGGACATGATCCGCAATCTTGGGTTCGAGGCCAATCTTGCCTATGTTCTCAAGGGACATGCAAGGCATACGGCCAGGAGGCCTGATGAGATGGAATTCCACGCCGACGGCCAACCATTTTTCGGTGAATGGGCCACATACAAAGAGATCGTGGCGGAGTTCATGGCGTCGCTGGATATATGCGTCGTGCCAAATGACATCATCGCCACTGATCGGGAATGGATCAAAGGCCGCATTTCTTTCCGGCTATACAACAATGATTACACTCTCACCCTGCGGCAGTTCAATTCCATCTACAACTGGAATCATGGGCGAGATCAGTATCGGCGGCCAGACAACAGGACAGATTATGATGCTATCTTCACTGAGCTAGTGACTACACCGCCTGGCAAATTCGTGAGCTACCACAATGCGGCGGTGGCGGATTTCGAGCTAGTGACTTCACCGCATGCTCTGCACCACCTTGTTCGCTCATGGTGATCTGTCTCTCAGCAAGTTTCAAGAGACATACTTGTTCTTCCTACACAAGTTGCTAAAGTGAGAAGAATGTAATTGGGGCGCATTTTTCTTGACGCACGTGTTGGCTGTAAAGAGGAGTACACGGAAGGCTCCAATCCACTTTGGAGGGCTCATCACACCGCTGGCCTCCTATCTTGGGTTAAATTTCTCCCATCTTACTCCCCTCTCCAACCGGAGCAAAGTCAACCTGCATCATCTGCATTGCTCCAGCCTCATCCTGCTTCGTGATGGCCTGGCATGTGCACATTGCCATGTTAATCACGCCTATCAAGAGTGTTCACTTCCAGACCCTGTCTTCCATATCGAGGGCGCGCAACATTTTCGATGGCCTGTCATTGCCATCGAGAGCTCGGATGAAGACGGCGGCAACGATGACAATGACAATGACGGCGATGAGAATGAAGAGGAAGAGGAGGCTTTCACTCCTCATCGGGCACGAGTGGAACCTAGGAAGTGTCCCTGCATGCATCTGGGTGCATCTTCTTCTTCGCAGCCTCTATCACCACAACCCTCGCCGCAAAGCGAGGATGTCTACTCTATGAAGGGGATGTATACGATGTTGCAAGAGATCCAGCACACCCAGCTGCAGGACACAACTTCATATGCCAGTATTCAGTATACGACGAACCGGCTACTTGATAACCAGAGGGCTATTTTTGAAAATTGAGCGCCTCCTCCTCGACAACCAACATCACATCCACGACAGGTTGCATAGGATGGACATGCAACACCAGCCCTTCTATGATCATTACTGGAGCCAGAATTACTTTGGGGGGTATCCACAACCTCCACCAATGCCTCAGTATGATTCGAGTTTTCAGGGGCAGTACCCATCTTGGGACCCCAGAGCCCCGCAATACCCGCCTCCTCTGGAAGAATGATCGGTATCTCTGTTCCACCTTTTAAGGTTGTTTTCAACTATGAGGCCATAGTCGGATTCAAGCTTAGGGGGGGAGTTGGAACAACTCTATCCTTTAGTTTTTAATTTTTATTGTTTTGTCTTTTGTCTTTTAGTTCGTGCATTTTTTTAGTTTGTTTGTAGGATCCACACTCTATCTAGTGTAATTGTGGAGGTCTTAAGTCATGTGTCATCTTGTTGCTTGTACATGGGAATCAGGGGCAAACTTAAATTTTTTTAGTGTTTTGTAAGCCTGTGTTGTTCAACTTTAAGCACATAACTTAAGGAAATAATTGGGTTTGTCAACTCTAAAATAGAAAATCACAACTGCACATTCTCATGATTAATGAAAAGTGGACAGAACTGGTTGTTTGAGCCTAAACTGATCAAATGATAATGAGACTCTAATTTGAAGTAAGAGAGAGAAACCTCTTAATTACTACACAGGTCAATAAGGAGGGACACATAATAATTTTCAAAGGTTCAGTCAATTAGTCTTGTGATCTATCCACCCCATTGTTTTCATACTCCACCATAAGAATTGGAAGTACATTACGGTTTTAATATCTTTGATTGCATCTCATGTAGATAGGACTGGCATTGCAACTATTTTCACATATTTGCATGAAATAAAAAAAATATATAGATGAGTTATACATGCACATTATCCTTAGGTGCATGTCATTTAGTTGCATGAGTATCATTTTGTAGCTGCATTCACATTTTTATGCATATACAGTACATCGTGTATCTTATTTCTTCTGAAACATTAAAGGTGATAAACTTGTTCCATACCTTCTGAATGCTTCAAGTATATAGTTGTGAAACAAGAAGTGAGCCCAACAAATAATTCATGGTTATTTATGGATATAAGGGCCTTAAAAAAATGAAAAAAAACAAGAAGAAAAAGTTGAAAAAAAAGAAAAAAGAAAAGAATTGAGAAATAAATAGGAATGAGAGGGAGAAAGGAACATGTTCTCATTGCATATTAAGAAGGATAAGTACATGATGTAGTTTTCTTAGATATTCCATCTCACCTGGAGACGGAATGATAGTGCATGCATCATTCCACCCAAATGTAGGCATTAGGGCATTTTCATTTGCATATGCATCATTTAGGCCATTTTGGCTTTGTGCATGTTAGAATCGTATAATGCTTCCATTTATTCCATGAGCCACCCATTCCATCCACCCGTTGCTCAAATTGGTAGGCCACCGTGATTTTCTCCTCATTTGTGAATATTAGGAGAGTTGCTTCCATGTAGATGGTAGTTAGGGCGAGCAACGTAGAATAGGATATCAGAAGATGCACCGAGTCTGAACCGGAGAATTTTATTATGTTAACTACCTTATATGATAGTGTTCATTGATTTTGAGGTAAATATCTTTTGTGGATGATTACTGTCGCCTTTAGGGTAATTATCATTCCGTGATTAGTAAGGGCCAGTTTGTGAATGTCTGGTGGGAATCATATAGTGATGTTTGTTGTGATGATCTGTTCTTTAGTTGACCATCGCAATTCTATTCTAAAGTTTAGTTGCTCGAGGGAGAGCAATGTTCAAGCTTAGGGGAGTTTGATGCGATGATTTTGAGTCGCATTTATAGACTTGTTTTACTTGTGTTTTATGCATTTATAGGTCATTTTGGTGGTTAATATTGCATAATTCATTTACTTTGGTCTATGACCCTTCTAAACATCAATTCTCCCTTATTTTATCGTTTTGAGAATAAATGATTACAATAATATGTTTTATTTCGACTTATGTGGTTTTGTGTTGCAATTTTAGGAAAAATGCATATCTGCAGCTGTCGATACCATCGACACAACCACAGGTTGCCAGCCGCAAGGAGCAGCACAGAGTCGATACCATCGACATTCCATCAGGTTGGTGGCGAGAAGACAGTTGATACTATTGACTATAAAGTCGATACTATCAACTCTAGAAGATTCAGGGACGGAAAAGGACAAAACCTACGCCTTAGGGTGTCGATACCATCGACCTGCGTCGATGGTATCGAGTCAGCATCAGGCACAACGAAGAAAAGAAAAGAAGACTTGCCGATATCGCGCAGAGTTGATACCATCGACTCGCGTCGATGGTATCGACACCGTCAGATGCAAGTTTGTTTCAGATTGATCTAAATCTGACGGTTATGATATTTTTGCAACCTAACTCGGGGATTATACCTAATGACGACGGCCAGGAGAAATCTATCACGTCATTTGCCGCTACACACGTCCCGAGAAGGTGTGGAGAGAAGAAGGGATCCTAGAAGCATGCCCCAGCCATTCCGGAAGCTGAAGAAGACGTTTTCCACCGCCGAAAGGCCATAGAGCGCGCATTCCACGTCAAGGAATGCTTGGATCTTCTCCGTTCAGGGGTTTCTTTACTTATTCACATTTTCCTCCATGTTTCCCCTTTTCTCTACCATGTTTTGCTCTGAGATGAACATGCGGGGCTAATCCCCTTTTGTCTTTAGGACCGGGAGTAGCCCGGGGAAGCATTGTATGACGTTTTTATCATAGTAATTCATCATTTATCTCTTAAATCTGTGGTATGATTTCGTTTTCTCAATTATATTGTTATGCTTGATCACCATAATGATAATCTAATGCCTTTAATTGCTTTGAAAGAAGAATTAACAGTTGAAAAGAGACGAAATTCACATTGATTAATAAATCCCTTGAACAAGGCGATGTACGGTTAATGGTGGACACCCAGAGGTCAATTTTAATGCACCTAGTTTAGGGTATAGGTTACTACGACGGTGGAACCGACCTAGACATAGGTAGTGAATTGTACCACGACAGTGGGCAATTCTGACTACAGGCCACTACCCGGATCGAGAGATGAACCTGAATTATTATATGGAAATTCATACAATGAGAACCCGCGGTGAAACCACAATGCTAAAGATTCCCATCTGAATTGATTAAATTAAACACTTAATCGATTGCTTTATTTTATTTTGTTTTATTTTATTTTTACAACAACTCTCAAACTCTTTTAATCGGTTTAGCTGATCGCAACCAGTTAGTAGTAGTCTATCGATAATTCAGTGTCCCTGAGTTCGACTCGGGCCTCACAAAGGCCTATACTACATTAACGCGTACACTTGCATTCTACGCACGGTAAAAGCGTGTCATCACATCATGAAGAGGATTATACCTCATTTAGGGCTCATCCATGCCCAAAGTTCATTAATACCATCACATTATTTCCTACATGTCCATAATTATCTTTCCATGTTTTAGAATAAGGCTCAAAAAATCATCAACACACATGTGACATATACGACTAACATAGCAAGGAACTATTATGTTCAATTAACATCATATTATAGTTTCAACACAAGAAGAGAGTATTTCACTGTCACATTTAAATATTCAAGAGGGATGGTTACAATCTATCACCATCACTTAGTTACATTAGGGTTAGGTGTAACAATCATTATCACATTAAATGTACACATCCACTTATTATGGTGATTTATCAAATATATTCATACAAGGGCAAAGGTAAGACTACAAGTTAAAGGCATTGAACCATCGAGTTCACATTATTAGAACAAACAAATTATACTACAAACTTAATTATAAACCATTGAAAGTTGAAGAATCCAATCACAACCATTGGATCAGGTTTAACATTTTAAAACCATCGGTTGATATGTAGGTTTGACCCTTGGATCATATAACCAAAGAAACGATCATTTCAAGGATTAATTGAAGCAACTCATGATACCTAGGAACACCATCGGTTTACACCTTTGGTTGTCACCATAGGTTGACACCATTGGTTGTCACTATCGGTTGTCATAAAGGAAACTTTATCGACCCTAGTATAAGGACATTCATCATTTGTGACACAAGGAAGAAAACAACTTATAAACCTAAGTATAAGCCATCATTTGATAGGTGATAAGAACCATCAGTTGCCATGTAAACCATGATATAAGTCTTCCTCTACCTTAGGAAGATCATGCACATAGTTTCAAATTCATCTAGAACTGGAAACTAAGCAAGAAACAACATTAAAATTGAAACCCTAGGCATACATACCTTCTCTAAGCTTAGATCATTGTTTTAGAGCAAGAACTTGAGAAAGCTTTTAGTAAGCAATAAAAGAGAAGAAAATTATAAAACTCACATCTAGGAAGAATATTAGACTCCAAGAAGCAAGAAAACTTGAGCAAAGAAGGTAAAGAACCACAGTATAAGCTTTGAACTCAGCCAACTAGCACCTTTCTCCACATGAGAAGCAAACCCTAAGCATAAGGAACAAGAAAGCTAGGTTCTTTGACTTTAGAGAAAACTTTACCATGGAACAACATGGTTCTATCCAAGAAAAAGGTAGGTGATATAGAACAGTAAAAGAAATGAATATAACAAGTAAGGTACTCAGTTATTTTAGGTCATAAATAGTAAGGGTAGTTCCACACATCCTAGAAGAGAGCAAAATAAAACTCTACATGCTTAACCAAGAAGGTCGGCTACCTTCTTCTTCCTTGGGCACCCTGAGCACCACTAAGCTGGGGAACATGAAGTTATGAAGAGGATGAAAGAGATAATAAACCAAAATTTTGGTTTGTGATCTAAAGGATAGGCATATAAAGCTTATGGATAAGGGAGAAGAGAATCTTGAGGTGTCCTAGCAACTTTGTCCATAGCCTAGAGCTTCCATGACCATGCAAGAAGTAGATGCACCAGTTGTGGGAGTCTGCTAGACCATCTATTATTTACTCTCTAGGAAATACATCAACCTACAAGCAAAGGAATCATCAGTTCCTTGGAACCCTAGTCACTTAAGTGGTGAACCATCGATTGACCATCTCTTTTAAGTGAACCACCGGTCCAAGTGAACCAAAACCATAAAACCACCGACCTACTACCTCTAGAGGTGAACATCAGTTATCAACACCTATTGATGACCATTATACGTCAACCAAGCATGAGAACCATCACTTGATGGCCCCTTGAGGTGGCTCATCCATGAAGGGGTAAAACCCTAAGTCACCATTGAAGAGAAACACCACAAAAATAGGGTACAAATAGGGGTCCCATGGCCCAAAAAGATCACACATCATAATAAAATATCTAAGGATCATAATGCATGTGAAAATTTACAAGGAAAACCTATCATGTGGGTAAATTTTATAAAAGTCCAAAATGTTCAAAAAATTGCATAACTTTCACAAATAGTGTCCAAAATGGACCAAATTTGAATATTAATCTTATCACATGATATAAAAACTTATTACATGGTTAGAATATGGTTTAAAGCACTAAATTATGGTTATTAAGTATGTTCAACAATTTAAGCAAGGTCAGGGGTCTTAAAAGTAGCATAATTACATAGTGTGCCTCATAACATATCCTCTAAGGTTCCCAATTTATATGTTTCCCATACCAAAAACTATTGAGAAAGAAAGAGGACATTCTATGAGCTATTGAGTCAACACTAAGAACCAATTGAAAATATACACTTAAACCTAAAGTCACTTATTCCTCTTTAGTTCTTAATTACATATGCAACAACTTCAATTTTTAAAACATGAATCTCTATGGAACATTACTCCATTCCTTCATTTGGAAGAGCTTGAGAAGTCAAAACTCAAAGAAAATTCAAATACATATATAACATAGTTATATTAAGAAAAAAAATCTCAACTGTGAATCACAATGAATATGAAGGCATCGTCATCAATTTGGCCAAAATCATTATTTTGGGAAATGGAAACCAGTAACTGTATGAATTGAATGTATGCCATGTATCAAGGTGAGGGGTTGTCCCTAAGAAATTCTATTTAAATATCATCAACTCACCCATCATTACATTATCCTTAACCCAACACATAGGATATTTCCTCCTACCAAGTTTATTTTTAATCATATTCATAAAAGACAAATCTTTAATATACGGTATATAAAATCTTTGGGCTAAGATATCCTACGTCTACAAACACTTATAACTTCTTAAAATCTTAGAATTGATGGTAACATATACCTACATTTTGGGGAAAATCTTACCTCTAAAACTTGGTCTACATTTCCTTAGTCTAATTTTGAATACTCATATAAGGGGATGAATTATAAGAATGTGCCAATCTTTCCTGGTGGCCATCAATATTAGTGCTTTGATGCCATATTGTAGTTCCCAATCTAAATATCATGTGAGTGAAAGTCTATCACTTTTTTCTACTTGAGAGAGTCACACACTTGATAATAATCACAATAATAATAGACAAAAACCATCACATACTATGATGAAAAAATATTCTCATCTATGCATAGCAAAGATACTACATACTATAATATGTAAATAAGTTATATATTAAATGATACAAAAGTCACAATTTTAAAGTAATTTCTTGGATCATGTAGATGGTCCCCTACCTAGAAAATACTCCTTAATATGTAAATGCATGCTTTGTCTTGGCTACTCTCTTTCAAGTTCATTTTAAACTATGAACGTTGCATCCCCAACCATGCACAAAGGAAATAACCTAGGATTATAGTAAGTGTTATTGAATTATGACACATGAATAACAAGGTGCATGAAAATTGAAAGATAATTTAGACAACAACATGACATCTTTTAGTTACTTATTTTATCTATTGTGGCAACCATATATGACAAGTATTTCTCTATGACACCGAAGTGTTCCATATCAACAACACACCCTCTATTGGCACAATATGCCCTCTGTTGACATTGAAGTGTCCTCTATTGTATGACCCACCTTCTGTTAGCACAATGTTCCACCTATGACACCCGTGATGTCCTCTGAATAATCTGAGGACTCTCTGTTGAGTACTTATGTTATAATATATATTGTTAAGGCTCTGGTGTCATAATACTTTCTAAATTTAGAATCTCATATCTTAAAATCTAAATATCTTATTTTTAAACCTGTATATTATATGTTATAATATGAAACTAATTTGTACTCTGAATCTAAATATAAACACGTATTCTCTGAGAAAATATGTTTCTACATAGATAATTACTGAAATATTTTGTGATGAAAATATAAATATTATAACTATGATTATCTAGATCTAATTTTTTATGTTTATGCATGCATCAAAAGAGCTATAAGATTGTTAAGAACTCAGAATCTTTCATAGCTGTGGGTCTTGATGGCACAGACAACTTATTCTTGAAGAAGAATTAGAAAATTGTTAGAAATTCTATCCTTAAGACCATTCAAAGCATCTTGAATGGAGACCCAATTTATGGGTCCATGGGCGACTCCAATATTGTTCTGATTCTAAAAGTGAAGCATCCTAGAAACTGTAACCAATTGAGGCCCATCACTCTTAATAATACTTGCATGAAACTGACATCAGAAGTCATCGTAGAGAGAGTGAATAAGTTTATTCCACAGTGGATCTCTCCTATACAGACTAGTTTCATTTCGGGCAGATGCATCTTAGACAATATCATCTTGGTCTAAGAGATTATCCATAATATGAGAAGATGTTCTTGCTCACCATAGATGGACATTAAGGTCGACCTTGCAAAAGCTTATGACCAAATGTCCTGGGAGTTCATTGAAAATACATTGAATAAAATGTATCGACCTTCAAACATCAAAAACTACATTCTTAATTCTCTATCTATAGGTAATACCAACATCATTCTTAATGGCAAATCTCTTCAGGCCTTGAAAACCTCAAGGGGGATGAGGTAGGGAGATCCCCTATCCCCCTACCTCTTTGTGTTGTGTATGGAACATCTGACTTAGTTTGGAACATCTGACTCAACTGATTGACCAAAGCATGGAAAACAATCACTGGAAGCCTATTAAAGTTTCTTAGAAAGGCCCTTTGATATCTCATATTTCTTTAGCAGATGACGTCATGATCTTTGCAAAGGCATCCATGGAACAAATTTCAATCATTAATAACTATTTCAAGCTCTTTTAGGCGACATTGGGACAACAAATCTAGATTTTTTTCTCAACCTCTATTAGTCATCCCACCAGAAATGATGTCTGTTCTGCAAGCAAGGTCCCTAAAACATCTGACCTAGGGAAATATCTGGGAGTTCCTATGCTTCACAACATAACCGGTAAGGATACCTATTCGTACATAACCACCAACATGGTGTCGAGGATCAACGGCTGGGCAGCGAAAACTCTCTCTTTGGTAGGGTGGATATGCTTTACAAAGGTTGTACTTCCAATGCTACCAACTTATGTGATGCAAACAACTAAAATTCCTAAAAATGTATGCTCGAAACTTGATAAAATTGTACACAATTTCATCTAGGGAGGAGGTTATAAGTCACATCTTGTGTCCCTTGTCTCATTGCATAAAGTCTGTTCAAGCATGGAGAATGGTGGCTTCGGTATTAAATCGATGACTGAATGGAACAAAACTCTCCTATAGAAAAACTCATGGAAGTTTATGAATAACAAAACCTCACTTTGGAGGGAGGGTCTACAACTAAATTATAGGGGATACATCGAACACAAAGGTAGTCATGCTACTCCTTTCTGGAGGTCCCTTCATTCTAGAATGCATTTTGTCAGAGACCACTACAACAAAACCATCAATAGCAGGGTAGGGACACTGTTCTGGTCTGATAATTGGGTTCCTAATTTTGAAAACCTAGGGAATATCAACTTACGATCTATTGAAGGGGGTACTCTTTACCTACGGGTGTCATGCCTGGTGAACCTTTCAAGTCAATGGGATTCAAACTTCCTCATCAATTATTTATAGAAGGATTGTGTAGATCGGGTTATGGACTTACCGCTACCTCATGCCGCCAATGGAGATGACTACTGGAGCTAGAAGTATGATGTGTGGGGTGAATACACTATGAGCACCGCATATGATTTTATACATGAAGATGCTTATGCCTAGGAAAATGGCCCCTGGTCTCTAATCTGGTAGCTGAAGACCCATAGCAAGATTAAGCTCTTCATGTGGTTTTCCACCCATGAGTCCATCATGACCAATACCCAAAGAAAACAAAGGACGTTCATTGATAGTGAGAGTTGCCCCAGGTGCAAAGCTGAAGAAGAAACCACTTGGCACACTACCTGGCACTGTCCTCATGCTATGGAGGTTTGACATGGGCTAAAAGCATCGACAGACTTTACACCCTTTCAAGAAGTGAGCTTCCAGGCTAGACTCACGAAGAATATGAAGGCTAGTAGGGCACACAAGACAACTTTCAAAATCACGTACTGGATTATTTGGAAATCCATGAACTCATTTGTATTTGAGAACATTAACACTAGCTTGGAATGACAACTCTACCATATTAACAACCTGTATGCAGCCGTAGCTGAGGGGTGGAAGTAGAAAGACCACATAGATGGGTCATCTACTATCAAGATGCTGAGTCGACCCGAGATACCTAGAGGAGGTTTCCTAATCATGGTAGACATTGCTGTGTAAGGGAGCAATGCAACCATAGTAGTAGTATCTCTCAATGAGGATGGTAAGTGGTGTGGTGGTATCACCAATACAATCTGGATTAAATCTATAGCTGAAGTAGGATTGCGTGCCATTCTCCTTGCACTACAAACTCTAAATGATAAATATGAGCATCCTCTCATCATCATGTCAGATAACTCAATAGATATTGATGCTATTAGAAACTCGGCTGATCAGTGCCCAAATTTCCTACCATGGACTAATCTAACAAAGAAGCATTTAGAAGATCTTGATAATGTGTAGATTACGAAAGTTCATAGAGAAAGTCTCAGTCAAGATGACTCTCTAGCTAAGCACCACCTCAAAACCCATTAGGATGACCATTTGTATATGGATCCTCTAGTTGACCCTGTGGGTCATTCTCTTCCGTTTCCTCTCTATAATGGTAGAAGTTATTCTAAATTTCAATTTTCAAGAAGCTACTACATGTGATCACCATTTTATCCCTACAAGAGGAGGGAGGGTTGAATAAAATTTTCTCCGGACTCCCCCCAATAAAAAGAGTATTGAAAGGCTATAATGCTCATGTTAAATTTATCACAATATGATAATTTGAAAATATGAAGGTAATTTAATTATTGCATGAAAAGGAATGCTCTATATGGAATAATTTTGACCATTTGTCCGAATATGATATACTAATAAGAATTCAAAGGAAATGAGCCACTTATATGATTCTAGTGGGAAAAAAGGCTCCTATAAAACTCCTGATCTGAACTCCTAATCAAATTGTAATTAATATCCAAAGTTCATCTAATTAGGATTCTGAAACCTAATTATTCAAAGTAAGAAGCTTTGTTAAAACCAAGTCAAAACTTTTTATGTGACCTACCTATTGGATATATCTCGAAAAGGAAATCAAAATTCATATAAGGTTTGGCCCTATATGAGTTATAAATTATTTTTTATGATTTATTCAAGGTTTGGGATATAACCTTTCAATTAACTAAATGTTTAGCTTATTTTTTGTATCCTCATGGACCAAGTGGGGGATCCATTTAGGTCATGATTTGGTTGAATGATGAGATAAAACCCATCCTTTCTCATGGTTTGCACCATCCATTGTAGGTGACACTCTCCTATATCACGCCAAGGCATGTGCCACCACATGCATCTCCTCCAATGATTACTAGATTTTGTAGAAGGGTCATTTTGTATGATTTGAAGCTCTCCTTTACGAAGATGGTGAGGCAACCAACCACTATATTTTTTCTAGTTCATTAATATTGCATAAACGATCTACCTTAGGTGCACTCCTGTTTCAAGCAACCTCTCCCACACAAGACAGAACTATGGCATGCTGTGCTTATGTCATGGACTTCCATTAATTCTACAAGAAGGAAGCTTGTTGATGGCCACCTTCTTATCTAGATAACAAATGGCCCAACATATATTATCTCACACTAGGTCCTCACTACTCCTACAAAGGTAACCTAACCCGAGTAGTTATTGCTATGATGAGGCAGGGTCTCAACTCCAGTCGACATTAACTCTTAATGATGAATCAAGGACTAAACTCAATCTGCCAAACATTTATTGATACCTCTTCATTCTTCCAATGATGATGCTTCCTCTACAAAACAATGAGTCATATCACATGCTACTCCAATGAGTTGATATTTACTCTCCAACCACCCTTGGTTTGGGGAAGGATTGCCTCTATCCTTTGCACCTCCCCATCACCCATCTAGCTTTGCTTTGACCTCTCCAAGCCCTCCTCAAGATGTGATATTGTGTCTGTTGTCATAACATCTCCAAGGTGCCAGTGTCAAACCTCTTCCCTACTGACAAGTCGAGGAGGATGATGGGACCTTGTGGCTTTTCATGCTACCCAACAATTGTCAAGGAATTCACTCGGGCCCCAACTCATCACCAATCCCTTGATGGACACTTGTTTGTATATATCATTGCAATACCAGTGGATGAGGATCTCCATCTCCTCAAACCCTACACTACAAATTTCATACAATGGATCAAGGAGATCCATAGAATACATAGGAGGAAATCTAGAGAGGTTCAACATATGATGGGATCCTTCGATCATAATCCTATAAGGTTAGAACTCATGTGTATGGCATGCAGTCTATACATACATGGTTTCAACAAAATCACCATAATAGTATTAATCTAATTCCTAGATAACTACATAGTAACTAATTGTTCTTCATTATATGTAACTCTTTGATGCTTAGGGATGTGATGTAGGGTGTAGTCGGATGGCAAAGTGCATGTTTAATGTACATTTTTACATTGAGAACTCAGACAACTACACCTTACTACACCCAACCAAACTAGCCCTTAATACATATGCCATGAAACACTATCCAATCAAGTTATTATCATATTTAAAATCAGCCCATAATAAGATAAATGTATCATTTGATCATTTCAATTCCTCAAGAAAGCTCACTTTCATGATCATATAAATATAATGTCATTGGTGTCATATGACCAATAAGACATATTCCAAAGACACAAACCCATTCAGAATTTATTTGTCTAATAAGTCAACTCAAAAGGATTTTTTTTTGCGATACTGGTAAACCATTTACATCAAGGGCATGTAGGGAACACGTTAGGGAACAATTGAATATCAGAGAGATAAATTTGCTGCCCTTGAGGGGGACATGCATTCCATTGCGTTGTTGAGGATGGTTGTTTTAAGCAGAATTTGGCCAGCGCATCTATGAGCTTGTTTTGATTTCTTCTTTGGTGCACCACTTTCTCTATCCCTTCCCATGTTAAGCATTCTTTAATCTTCATAGTAAGAGTACGATATTTGTCTGGAGGGTCATTTAGGTCTGAAACCCACTGTACAACATTCCAAGAATATGATATGATTAAGCCTTCTATAAAGTTGTTGAAACTCAAAAGGATTTTTAATGCACAATATGGTGAACAAATCTCATCTTTAGAAATCCTACTTGGTTAATCAAAATTATATTATGAACGTAAGCCCAACCAAAAATCTCATAACTATATAATGATCATTAATAACTAATTTTTTTCCATTACTTTTCAAACACAAATCATGTACATGGAACATCATCTAAGATTGTCCTCTAGGGTCTTATAGTCCCTTAAATGCATTATGTCACTCCATATATGGATTCAAGTAATTGGTTCACTTAACAATCTTGTGAAATTGTAATACATGCATATTTTGTTAAATGATATTCTTAAAAATCTTATGTATTTATTTTATTTGAATGCTTTTTAACTTTATTATATGGGGTACCAGACCCTTATTAATATTAACTAGTTGATAACACCACCTTGCAATTTGGTCAACTGATGCCTTAAGAGACCTCTTAAATGATGAAAATTGTTGTTTCATCGGAGGTCTTATGTTTAAAATACACTAATGGAAGTCTTTGGCTTGCAGTTGATTAAAAGGGGCGTCGATGCCCAAAAATTTTAAACTGATGATTGAATAGTATGCCACTTAATTTATTTATTTCTATACTTACCTCCTCCCCCATCCTATTTTTTGGTTTCTCTCTCCTCCTACCACTTATCTCATCTCTCCTCCCTAGTGTAGGTGACATTGATGCAACAATCATATTAAAACAACAAACACATAAGATGTCACCAACCATCATATTTTTATCTTATGCAACTTTTCTCGTTTAATAGAGACAAACACAATTCATTTTTTCAATCTCAAATTCACTAAAAATAACATTTTTCAATGGAAAAAGTGATCCAAAGTCCGAACAAAGACCTTCTTCATGTCAACTTTGTATGGGAAACAATTAATTTGGATATTTTGTATTGTTCCAGGTTGCTTTTCTATGGGAATGAAATTGATGTATTGATTTTTGCATATTCTTTAGAGATTTTCTTTATGAAAAATCCCCTCAAGTTTTAGAAAATCCCAAAACTCCCCACAAATACCACAAACTCTAATAACTCTTATATTTGTGCCCACTATTATCCTACCATCAAACTTGAGGGCTTGTTTTTCTTTTTCTTCTAATACATTCCTTACTCCAAGTAATTTAATTTATTTATTATGTAACTAATTTATATTTTGGTTTGTATAAATTTTTTACAATTATCCTGCTCTATGTCAAAAATAAAAACTTAAATTTTAGTCAGTTTGGGTTAAAGAATTATCTAGGTTTGTGTATGATATCGGGACTTATATTTTTTAAAATTTGAACCCACATTATAACCATTTTTGATATTTTCCTACACTAAACTTGGTTCTTGATTAGTCCAAGTTAGAGAGTATCCGTGTTTAAGTATGGCCATTTAAACTAGATTGAGTTGAACCCTTACTTTTTACAAAATTTGAATCCCAAAATGAGACACTTTTATATATTCACATACATTGTTACTAGAGACTACAATTTAAAATTTAGTGGGACAACTAAATAAAAGTTTTCACGGTCCAACCCTACTATTATGGTCCCAAAATATAAGTAAAATTTGAATGCATTCTTAAATCCTTTGATATTCTCCTACACTACTATGAAGGACACAAATTTCAATTTTAGTCAGTTCAAGTTAGATAAATTCTGAGTTTGTGTACAAAATTGAAACAAAGTCTACTTAACCAATACTTTTTATAAATTTTAGACTCATATTGAAAACCTTTTTGATATTCTCTTACAATATTACCACATATAAAAATTTAAATATTAGTCAGTTCAAGTTGGAGAAATACCTTGGTTTGTGTGTGACAATCCAACTCAAGCTGGCTTGGATCCAAATTGTTTGCAAAATATTGAGGTTTATAATGATATTCTCTTACACTATTACCACACATAAAAATTAATGTGTTTTTATGATAGTACAACCCATGCCTACTTGAATCCATATCGTTTGAGAAAGTATGAATCCATGTTGAGACCCTTCTGATAATATATGACTTCTTTATTATAGGTAATGTAACCATGTATGAACATTTGGCTAAAATAAAAGGTGTATTAGTTTGCCAAAATGACACAACCACGAACTCATAATAACCATACATGGTTCTAAAGGTTTTCTTAGGTGAGTCATGTGACTTGGTCCTCAACTAATGGTACCCATATCTTAGATCAATTTTGAAGACTATGTGAACCCCTTCTCCAACAAATATTATCTTAAATTCGTTCATCTCATCTGGTGCAATCATGGTATGGGGTTAGAGTTATGCATAACTCTCAAAACTACATAAATCCATCCTTCTTCAGTAACAACATGGGATCACCCCAAGGGAATGTGATTGACTGTTTGAACCCCTTCTCCAACAACCATTATCTTCAACTCCTTCATCTCAATTGGTACCATACTATATGGGGTTGGAGTTATGCATAACACACATACACTCTCTATATATCTTTTACATATGACTTAGATCTCCTTAATATTTATAGTAAATTTTTATCATAAAGTTCTTTTCACCTTCCAGTATCACCTTCATGTTTAAAATCTTGAGTTCCCATTCCTTATGCATCGTGCTTGTCATTCACCAATTAAGTGTAGATTCACCATTTTTTTTACTCTCAGGTACTTACTCTTATTATGAGATATTTGTTTTTAGGGTTTCTTACATTAAGGACATCAGTTTATGTGTTTCTAAAACTCATTTCATTAGTTACCATTTCTATGCATATATTCGTCTCTTCTTCATGGAAATAACCTTCAACTTGTTAGATATTACTTATGACTCATCAATGCATATATAAATTCTTCTATTTCCCCATTTTTTCTCTTAGTTATCACCACATTGACGGCCTTCTATGGATGGACAATGTCCCTACCAAATAAGCATCCCTTCCAAGCTTTGTCTATTTTTCTTTCCTCATAGCGCTGGCCTACTGAATTTGTAAGTATCATGGAAATATTCTATAATTACTCATTCGTGTGTCTTATAAAACCTAGAATTTTATCTTACTAAGAATCAGTTGTCATCTTTATTCATTCACATGTGATCATTTTCTAAGTAGGCTTATCCTCATTATTTCTCCTGCAAAAGGTGCATTCTTTAGGTCTTTTCATAATTTGAAGATCATCTTCTACTTTCCTATTTGTCTTTCTCCTTGTATCATGATATCTAATTTAAACCTTACATAAAGTTTGTCAGATGGTTTGAGATTACCTCAGGTTATTATACTTCTCGTCATGATCATTTGTCTTATCATTTAAAATCATTCTATGCATTTGAGTTCCATGCCTGTTACATGGGGTTCATATTGCAAGTCTCTTTTCCAAAAATGTAATTGTCACAAAGTTCCACATATATATCCATGCATTCTATGCATTTCTAAAGGATTTTCTAACTATCTCACATGATCAAGAATTCATTTACTGAGTTACTTCTCCTTAATCTATCCTTAGAGTTGCAACTTTGTATACCAGATCCTTGTCTATACAAGGGAACTATAAGTTGGATACAAGAGGGGATCCACATACTGGTGTGATACAAAAGCCATGTTAAGATAAATGGGTGGAAAATAACTATTAAAAAGTTACAGAGTGTATCATTAATTGTTCCCCACCATATAAGGTGATGGTACAAAAGCTTGAACTAATTACAATTAAGGACAACAACTGTAAAAGAGTGAAATCACCCCTTTACTAAAAATTTGAAATATCAAACCTCCATTCCCAACATACTCAAAAGGTATATTAAAAAGGGTGTAAAATTTTCAAATCTTTATTTATATGGTATACAAAAGATAATTGGAAAGTAGTGGAATAAAGTATAACTGACTATAATAATTTCATAAAAGATTATACAAGAATACATCATTCTCCCTTTAGGGTTTACATCAAGATACACAAATAGGATTCTAGATGGAGGGAATTCTAACTACTACAATATTGTCTCCAAGCAACATCTCCATCAACTGAGTCCAAGTCAAAAGCTAAGATCTTCTCATCTTATCCATCACCTTGCTCAACACTTGGGTGGTTGGGAAGGAACCCAACAAAAGGGAAAGAGATGAAAAAGTATGTGTCACAAAACTAGTCTAAGATAACAAGATAAGTAAAACAAATAAAACACGCTAAGGTTCATCATAAGATGGAAAGAGGAGAATGAGGCTATGCAATAAAGAAACTTTCCATTAACAAATATAATAAAAGAATTTCATGCATGATTAATATTGACTACCGTAACTAAGTAGGGTTGAGGCACCTACCAGACCTTCAACCAAAAGGTGAGGGGAGAATAAGACATTCCCAATCACCTACACATATTTCATGTGTGGGGGAGAATAAGACGTTCCCCAGCGTGAATGAACACATGCCCTACTATGGGTGGTTGTACATAAGTACCACTACTATAGCTAGTTAGTCTAATAAAATCATCATGCTAGAATCAATGGCAAGTAATAGCATCATTTAAATAGAACATGGAAGTGGGGTACCAAGACCCAAGAATAATATTCCAAAATCGATTTATGAGGCAAATATAACAAAATATTCAAGATTATAGGAAATAAGGTTTAATAAAGCCTCATTAGAGAAAAAGTACGTTAAGGCATAAATATTCCCAACTTAAGGTATAAATACACATACCTCTTCCTTAGAGTCCTAGAAACCACTTTTCAAAACCTTTAAACGAGATCAAGGTCCACTTGTCCTAATATCATAACCATGTTCATACATTAGAACTATATTCATCCATTAAAGACTCAAAACCCCAAACTCATAAACTTTTGACACAAACATCTGATTCAGACCTTGAAACCATCACTGCTGACTTAGTTTGGTTTTTTTGATTGAGAAAACATGTAATTTTATGTATTTTAGAGTTATGGACATTGAGGTATATTTTTGATGATTTTTAATTAATCAAATCATTTTCTAGAAAATCACCTTTGACAAAACTCAAATCCAACTTTCAAAAGTATTTTTTTAGAAAGATCACAGTTTTTTGATTCCATCACATATTTGTTTTTAATTTTTTGAGGTTCCAATAAAAAGATATGATTTTTATAAGATTCATATTATTAACTGATTTATTAGTTACTAAATTGCCCTATATTTTCTGATTATGGACTTATACTGTGATAGGGTATATTTGTCACATTTTCATATCCATACATTAGCGTGACAAACAAATTTAGATGCATGACAAAAGACCTATTAGCCCATGCAGCCAAAAAGACAAGAGAAGAGCATGTGAGTGCACGAAAGGAATTGATCCACGACTTGTCTCCTTCGCTTCACACCCTCACCATGGCCAGCCGTGAGGTAGAAGTACATCAAGTTCAGGGAAAATTCATACAAGCAACATTTTGCAAAATCGATCAAATGAATAGAAAGTCGAATGCTCATAAAGACTTACCAAAAAGGCAATTGTGTTATGATGAATCAAAGAGTCAGGTGCAGTTTTCGCAAGCCTGGCACAAAAATTCAGTCTGACGAAAGTTGTGCAAGGAGAAGAGGAGAAATTGGTGCTAGAGAACTATTAGATTATGCCTTGAGGAAGTTTGGGTACTTATATTTATAGGTGTGGGGGTAGTTCTAGGGATCTGGGTGAAGGAGGTTTGAGAACCTTAAGAGGATAATTGGGCGAATCACGTGCAAATAACGATAGATCACGAGTAAAGGCTTGTTGGATGCAAAATCGAAAAAGAAAACTGGAGGCAAAGAAATCATGCGATTTGGTTAAGAAATGAATGATATATTCACATTTGAAAAAGTGTGCATGTACCTTATTGTTTTCGGAGTGGGCTGGAGCTAGAGGATGATGTGGATGCCGTCCGATCATGATCCAATGATCCTTGTTGGAGCGTGCATCACGACATTTAATGAATTTCCAAATCCAACTCAGAATAAAGTTCTTATTTAATGATTTAACTTTTTATCTTTCCTTATTTGAGGGTGCATATGACCTCCAAAATTAATGAAATTTGATGCTAAATATTTAGAATCCAAATATAAAATTAAATTTGCCTTTTGAGAACGTTTGATTTGACAATTAAGCCAATTACAATTTTCTCTTTCTTCTCTCATTAATGACAATAAGATTCTCTAAAAATAATGAAACTTCACCCATAAGTTATATTAAGTATGTTGGATACGAATTTGCCATTATTTCTATTTTTTGAAGTTGTTTGTTATTTTAAATAATGAATTGAAGGTTTTACACATGTTCTCTCTTCTAAATTCACCTTCTCATCAAATATTTTTCAAATTGAATCAAAATTAATACAAAGATATACTTTAACATGTAGAACACGAATTTGGCATTATTTTATTTTTTGAAGACTTTTATTATTTTATTTAATACATTTAAATTTTATCACTTATTTTATCCTTTTAATTTATTAGAGGCATCTAGAAACTTTCTAAAAATATAAAACTTGGCCTATAAGCAATATTAAACATGAGAAACATGGTTTTGATATTAGTTAATTTTTAATATATATTTAATATTTTTGATCTTTAAATCATTTTCTCTCTCCAGAATAAAATAAAATATTTAACATTGACCAAATTAGATGAAAATTCACACATGTACTAATTTTGACATGTAGATTACGAATTTATAGTTTGTTTCCACTTTTGAAGTCAGTTAATAATTTATTTAATGATTTGGAGAAAAACTCATATTTTCCAATTCTGATTAATGCAAAGATAATTACTAATTTTCCAAAATTATGAAACTTGTCATTCAAGTAAGGTTTAACTCAATGAAAACAAATCTAAATTTATCTTTAACCAATTAGTCTTCCTTTTATGAATTTTAGCCCATTATCCAATATTACCACTATTTCTCATATTAAACAATACCATGTCATATTAACATGTTTAAAGCATTATTATTCATTTCTTTTTCTCTTGATTGCTCCATAAATCTAAGGAATGATCTAGAATGAATATATTTTATTAATCTATCACATGAGTGATAAATTTACATATTAGACCTTATTAAAAACATTTACTGAGGTATTTGTGCATACATCCAAATGTTGGCATAAATGACGATCAAAATCAGGCCAAATTACTAATAATTCCACAAATTCAACATAAAGGCTAAAAAGGATAGAAATAAAAGGAAAAGATGGGAAAGAGGGCCAAAAGGAAAAATGTCCATGATTCAGTATGTTACAACACTCCACCCCTTAAAGAGGATTTTGTCCCCAAAATCACAAGCAAGGAGGGAGGGTGAAGGTGCAACATCTCATCACCAAACTTCTGTTGTTCCACCAACCATAACTTCCACCAAACAACTCATTAACATATACTTCACAAGCATCTCTACATAGGTTAGGTTCTCGAGGATCACCCAGGGTTCCACTATTAAAATTATATTTATGAGATTTAACATTATTAACATTTTTGGCTCATTAGCATTAAATTTATTAGGATATCGCATTATCATTATTAATTTTTGATTATGTCATGTCATATTCACTTGGTTGCCAAAAAGAATTATATTTCATTATTATTCACAATTATAGGTTACATAATTATCTCAAAATATTTGATCATTAATAATTTGGATTTACACTTCATTATTTTCATATTATCATTATATTAATTATAATAAATTATCTTTCATGTAATAGGACAATTTATTCAAATTGTGGTTAAGTATATAATTATTCCAATTAATGTCACATTAATTACTTATATCTATATTGAACATTATCACATTACCTTTCTTATTCACAATAATGTCATCATTATTCATTTTCTCATATTCATTCACTTCTTATTATTGATTACGCACATTTATGTGAATCTAGTTACTTCTTATCCATATTAAAGTCATTATCTATATTTTAGTGAACCAGGTTGGACATATTACATATTAATGAATTGATTCACATACCAAGTCATGATTAAGTGATTAATTAGGTGTGTATTAGAGAACAAGGTGATATGCATTACACATTGATAACTTGATTAATATGTGATTAGATGATAATATATATATCATTTATGTGTATCAAAGTATGATATCTGATTATGACACCTAATGCCACTAATTTAACATGAATATCATTAAGGATGTAAATGTTAAGGTTATATGATTACAACTTAGGGTTTATGATCAACTTGATCATTATATTTCAGTATAGCAAGCATTAATGCCAAGATCAGGTTTCTATTTTCTTTCTCGTCATATCATTAGGGTTTATTGGTTCATGACATTGTTAGCATCATGTGTTTCCATAATTACTATTAATATGTGAGTGACTCACATTATGTGCATTGGATATTCATTAGGGTTTGAACATATAAATTATTCCTCAAATAATCATTATATGTTCATTAATATATGAACAAGCATGTTAGGGTTACCACTATTATGTGTTTGGTCAAGACAAAAGATCCAAGCATACTAATATCCTATTCATGGAGTTAGGGTTTCTAAAGATAGATAGATATCGAGATGTCACAGGGTTCCACCCCCTAAAGAGGATTTCATCCTCGAAATCTAACCACCCAACATCATAAAACTAACTATACTCCACCCCTTAAAGGGGATTGACCTATCAAGCCAAACTACAATAGGGTTAAAGGATGAGTCTACTGCACCATGTACAAGATCCATCACACTTCCATTGTGCACTCTGATAGCTCACTTAACCCCAAACTTCAAAGTCTAGGTTCTAAGGATAAATCATCCAAGCATGTGGTCCTAAGGGACATAAAGAAACTATCTTGGTATCTGTCTTCAAACAAGTCATCATACACCTGAGACTTAGGGTTCCCAAAGATATACAACATAGAAGTCTAAGGTTACTTTTGCCTACAAGCAAACTATTTTAGACAATCCATATCAGCTCAGGCTAGGCTGGCATCATATGGATCTGGGAGTCCTCGTAAACCAAGCAAGTGGCACAGAGGAAAATATTGCCAGTCTTCAGAACCTGATCCTTTCTAGACACCTTTGCTTCAACTTCATGCCCTAATAGTTTCCTAAAGGCAAACCTAAACAACATTAAGTTATTATGATTACTTAAGCATCTTTTAATTGTAAATATGTTAGGTTTTTACTCAATGTGATTCTAATGTGTAAATATAAGATCCTAAACCAACCTTTCATCAACATATATCAAATCTAGAATCAATGGGAAGTAATATCATCATTTAAATAGAACATGGCAGTGGGGCACAAAGACCCAAAAATAATATTCCAAAACTAATTTATGAGGCAAATATAGAAAAAGATTCAAGAGTATAGGAAATAGGGTTTAATGAAGCCCCATTAGAGAAAAAGTAGGTTAAGACACAAATATTCCCAACTTAAGGGGATGAATAATAGCGACCCCTAGCTTAATTTAAAAAAAAAGGTATAAATGCACATACCTCTTACTTAGAGTCCTAGAAACCACTTTTCAAAACCTTTAAATGAGATAAGGGTCCACTTTGTCCTAATATCATAACCATGTTCATATATTAGAACTATATTCATTCATTAAAGACTTAAAACCCCAAATTCATGAACTTTCAACGCAAACATTCGATTCAGACCTCGAAACCATCACCACTGACTTAGTTAAGTTTTTTGATTGAGAAAAAAATACAATTTTATATATTTTAGGTTTATCGACATTGAGGTGTATTTTTGATGATTTTTAATTCATTAAATCATTTTCCAAAAAATCTGCTTTGACAAAACTCAAAGCCAACTTTCAAAAGTATTTTTTATAGAAAGATCATAGTTTTCCCATTCCAACACATATTTATTTTTTATTTTTTGAGGTTCCAATAAAAAGATATGATTTTTATAAGATTCATATTATTTACTGATTTATTAGTAAAATTAGATATCAAAAGACTAAATTGCCCTTTATTTTCTGATTTGGGACTTAGGTTGTGACATGGTATATTTGTCACATTTTCATATCCATACATTAGCGTGACAAACAAATTTAGATGCATGACAAAAGACCTATTAGCCCATGCGGCCAAAAAGACAAGAGAAGAGCATGTGAGTGCACGAAGGGAATGGAGCCGTGACTTATCTCCTTCACTTTACACCCTCACCATGGCCAGCCACGAGGTAGAAGTACATTAATTTCAGGGAAAAATCATACAAGTAATATTTTACAAAACTGATCAAATGAACAGAAATTCGATGGCTCGTAGAGACTTACCAAAAAGGCAATTGTGTTACGGTGAATCAAAGAGTTAGGGACAGTTTCTGCAAGCCTGGCACAAAAACTCAGTCCAGCGACAGTTGTGCAAGGAGAAGAGGAGCATAGATTATGTCTTGCGGAAGTTTGGGTACTTATATTTATAGGTGTGGGGGTAGTTCTAGGGCTTTGGGTGAAGGAGGTTTGAGAACCTTAAGAGGAGAATTGGATGAATCACATGCAAATAATGATAAATTGTGAGTAAAGGCTTGTTGGATGCATAATTCAAAAAGGAAACTGGAGGCGAAGAAATCGAACGATTTGGTTAAGAAATGAACGAGATATTCATATTTGAAAAATCGTGCATGTACCTTGCTGTTTCCAGATTGGACTGGAGCTAGAGGATGATGTGGATGCCATCCAATCATAACCCAACGGTCTTTGTAGGAGCGTGCATCGTGACATTTGAATTGCCAAATCTAACTCGGAATAAAATTCTTATTTAATAATTTAACCTTTTATCTTTCCTTATTTGAGGGTGCAAATGACCTCCCATATTAATGAAATTTGACACCTAAACGAATTTCAATATGTAAAATCCAAATATAAAATTAAATTTGCCTTTTGAGAAAGTTTGATTTGACAATTAAGCCAATTATTATTTTCTCTTTCTTTTCTCATTAATGACTATAAGATTCTCCAAAAATAACAAAACTTCACCCATAAGTCATATTAAGTATGCTGGATATGAATTTTCCATTATTTCTATTTGTTAAAGTTGTTTGTTATTTTAAATAATGAGTTGAAGGTTTTACACATGTTTTCTCTCCCAAATTCACCTTCTCATCAAATATTTTCCAAATTAAGTCAAAATTCATCCAAAGATATATTTCAACGCGTAGAACATGAATTTGGCATTATTTTATTTTTTGAATACTTTTATTATTTTATTGAATACATTAGAAATTTATCATTTATTTTATCCATTTAATTTATTAGAGGCATCTAGAAACTTTCTAAAAATATTAAACTTGGCCTATAAGCAATATTAAATGTGAGGAACACGTTTTTGACATTAATTAATTTTTTACAACATATATTTAATATTTTTGGTCTTTAAATCATTTCTCTCTTATGAATAAAATAAAATATTTAACATTGACCAAACTAGATAAAAATTCACATATAAACTAATTTTGACATATAGATTACGAATTCATAGTTTGTTTCTACTTTTGAAGTCAGCTAATAATTTATTTAATGATTTGAAGAAAAAATCATATTTTCTAATTTCGATTAATGTAAAGATAATTATTATTTTTCCAAATTTGTGAAACTCGTCATTGAAGCAAACTTTAACTCAAGGAAAACAAATCTAAAGTTATCTTTAACTAATTAGTCTTCCTTTTATGAATTTTAGCCCATTATCCAATATTACCATTATTTCTCATATTAAATAATTCCATATCACATTAACATGTTTAAAGCATTTTTTTCATTCCTTTTTCTCTTCCTTGCTCCATAAATCTAAGGAATGATCTAGAATAAATATCTTTTATTAATATGTCACATGAGTGATAAATTTGTATATTAGACCCTTATTAAAAACATTTACTGAGGTATTTGTGCATAAACCCAAATGTTGGCATAAATTGTGATCAAAATCACCCCAAACCACTAATAATTCCACAAAGTCAACATAAAGGCAAAAAAAGATAGAAATTAAAGTAAAAGTTGGGAAAGAGGGCCAAAAGACAAAATGTCTAGGATTCGATATGTTACAACACTCCACCCCTTAAAGAGGATTTCGTCCCCAAAATCACAAGAAGGGAGGGTGAAGGTGCGACATCTCATCACCAAACTTCTATTGTTCCACCAACCATAACTTCCACCTAACGACTCATCAACATATACTTTACAAGCATCTCGACATAGGTCAGGTTCTCTAGGATCACCTAGGGTTCCACTATTAAGATTATTTTTATGAGATTTAACATTATTAACATTTTTGTCTCATTAGCATTATATTTATTAGGATATCACATTATCATTATTATTCTTTTAATTATGTCATGTCATATTCACTTGGTTGCAAAAAAGAACTATATTTCATTGTTATGCACAATTAGAGGTTACTCAATTATCGCAATATATTTGATAATTAATAATTTATATTTAAACTTCATTATCCTGATATTATCATTATATCAATTATAACAAATTATCTTGCATGTAATATGACATTTTTCAATTATTCCAACTAATGTCACATTAATTACTTATATCTATATTAAACATTGTCACATTACCTTTTTTATTCACATTAATGCCATAATTATTCATTTTCTCATATTTATTCACTTCTCATTATTGGTTATGCACATTTATGTGAATCCAGTTACTTCTGATCCATATTGAAGTCATTATCTATATTTTAGTGAATAAGGTTGGACATATTACATTTTAATGAATTGATTCACATAACAAGTCATGATTAGGTGATTAATTAGGTGTGTATTAGAGAACAAGTGATATGCATTACACATTGATAACTTGATTAATATGTGATTAGATGATTATATATATATATATATATATATATATATATATATATATATATATATATATATATATCATTTATGTATATCAAAGTATGTTATCTGATTATGACACCTAATGCCACTAATTTAACATGAATATCATTAAGGATGTATATGTTAAGGTTATATGATTACAACTTAGGGTTTAGGATCAACTTGATCATTATATTTTAGTATAGCATGAATTAATTCCAAGATTAGGTTACAACTTTTCTTTCTCATCATATCATTAGGGTTTATTAGTTCATGACATTGTTAACATCATGTGTTTCCATAATTATTATTAATATGTGAGTGACTCACATTATGTTCAGTGGATATTCATTAGGGTCTGAACATATAAATTATTCATTAAATGATCATTATATGTTCATTAATATATGAACATGCATGTTAGGGTTACCACTGTTACATGTTTGGTCAAGACCAAGGATCCAAGCATACTAAACTCCTATTCATGGAGTTAGGGTTTCTAAAGATAGATAGATATCGAGATGTAACAGGGTTCCATCACCCTAAAGAGGATTTTGTCCTCTAAATCTAACCACCCAACATCATCAAACTAACTATGCTCTACCCCTTAAAGGGTTCGAACTATCAAGCCAAACTACTCTAGGGTTATAGGATGAGTCTACCACACCATGTACAAGATCCATCATTGTAACATACTGAATTCTAGAATTTTGTCTTTTGACCCTCTTTCCTATCTTTCCCTTTCATTTCTATCCTTTATGTTGTTTATGTTTAATTAGTGGAATTTATAGTGGTTTAGTGAACATTTATTCACTAATTGTACCAATATAAGGGTTTATGCACAAATACCTCGGTGAAAGCTTAATTACAATAATTCAGTGCTCTAAACCTTAATATAACTTTTTGATGTGGTTTGAAAATATAAAATGAGCCTAAGTTTCAAATTTGGTTCGATTTGGATGTTGTTTGTGCAAGTTATGTAATTTTAGGTACATACTGGACTTTTATGCAATTTACCCAATTGGGAGGTTTTCTTTGCAAATTATCAACTGAATTTTAATCCTTAGATATTCCGTTACCATTATAGAGATTTTGAACCATGGGGCACCTGGTTGCACCTTGGTTTGAAGGTATTTCTCTCCAAGGGCGTTATAAGGATTACCCTCTTTATAAATGTGCTTATCTTTAAAAGCTATCAACTAGTGGGGTTATTTATTTGTTTGAAGGACGGTGGGGATGTCCTAGAAGGCTCCAGGGGCTCTTAGGTCCGACCTTTGGTATACAATAAGAGTCTATGAGCTGTCCTCTTGCATGGCCATGAATCCTTAGCCTAAGGATACATGGAAAGTCACATAGACACCTCATGCTTACCCCCTTCTTTATAAAGCCATGCCTACCCCTTCCCACCTCCCAATCCAAGAATAAATCCTATCCTTCTCTTTCCCATAGCTTAGAGAATCATCCCTTCTATTTTTGTCCATGAAGTTACTGTCCCAATGTAAAATAGGGTGCCTACCTTGGTGAAGAAGGCTCCTAGGGTTCCAAATTTCTCTATTTAGGATTTCTTAAGCTCCTCCTTGGTTATTTTGACCAAAACTAGTAAGAATCCTCTTTTCCTTCCCTTTTTCATGCTGTTAGTATTTATACCACCTTATTCCTGGTCCAATCATGACCTTCCATGGTAAAAATCCACCTAGAACCCTAAAACATCTCATCTCCATGCTCTTTTGCTAGGGTTTGCACCACTAAAGTGGAGAAGGTGATCTTTGCTCAAGAAAGGATCTTGGCTTGGAGAAACCAGACCTTCTAATCTTGGGATTATTTTTGTTTAGACCTTCTTATATTCCTAGAGGCAAGTTTTGTTAACCCCCTTCTCCTATATTGCTTAATACATGCTTAAAACTCATGCTTCTATGTTTAAAATCAATGATTTCCATCTCTTTTTACCATGTTCTTCTAGGGTTTTGGTTTCTTGCTGTTTTACCTTCTATAGAAGCTCTATTTTGGTTACTTATGCAAATTCAAACATGATCTTGGGCCAAATAGTGTTTTATCCCTCTCCCTCTCTCTTCAATTATCTCGACCAGTTTGATGATGTGGCAATTTCCTATTGGTCAATATTGAAAAATTCATATCTTCTAATCTGCTTATACAACTTTGACAAATAAATATGTTCTGGAATTCTAAAATTAACCTCTATCTAATAAAAATATTTTAAAGGTCTTATTTCATGGTTTTATGAAGGGTGATTTTTGTAAAATGAATATAATGCATAAAATCCATAAAAATTACATCTTAATAATCATAACTCCAAAATTAACATAAAAATATGTTTTCTTCATCAGGAGAACCTAATAAGTTCATTGGTGATATTTTCAAAATATAAATCTGAGTTTTGCTATTTTTTTAAATTAGGGTTTCTATACATTAATGTGCACTATGTACTTTAATACATGTTAATACATTGAAAATAGCAAAAGTGGAACTTGGACTCAATTAAAGAGGTGAAAGTTAGTAATTGATATTAGTAAGAGAGGTATGTGCATTTGCACCTTAATTTGGGAATAATTGTGCCTTAACCTAATTTTCTATAATGAGACTTAATTAAACCCTATTTCATATACTCTTGAATCTTTTGCTATACTTGCCTCATAAATCAGTTTTGGAACATTCTTCTTGGGTCTTGGTACCCCACTGCCATGCTTATTGATTCATATGACTATTCTTGACATGACTACTTTTTCTAGCATGTAGATTTATGCTCTATTTAATTTAAAGTAGCGGTACTTATGTACAACCACCCACAGAGGAAATTTAAATAATCGCCCCGGGGAATGTCTTATTCTCCCCATAATATTGTACGTGACTGGGAATGTCTTATTCTCCCCTCACCTAAGGTTAGAGGTCTGGTAGGTGCCTCAACCCTACTTAGTTAGGTAAACATAATTATATTACATGAAAAACTTTTTTTATTATATTGGTTAATGGCAAGCTTCTTTGATATATATCATCATACTCTTGTTATCTTCGTCATATGATAAACCCTAGCCTATTTTTATTTGCTTTACTTATCGTGATATCTTAGACTAGTTTTGTGACACATGCTTTTCTTCCCTTTCCCTTTTTACTGGGTGCCTTCCCAACCACCCAGGTGTTGAGCAAGGTAATGTATAAGACAAGGAAGATCTTAGCTTTTGGCTTAGACTCAGTTGATGTAGATGTTTCTTGGAGACAAAATTGTAGTAGTCTAGACTTCCCTCTATCTAGATCCTGATTGTGTGTCTTGATGTAAACCCTAATGGGAGAATTTGATGTATTTTTGTAAACCTTTTAATAAAATTGAATATAGTCAGTTATTTTTTTATTTCGCTGCTTTCTAATGGTCTTTTGTATACCAATGTTAAATAAATTTGGAAAATTTATGCCCATTCCATCATACCTCTAAGAGTGTTTGGAATGGATGTCAATTCTTCAAATTTTTAGTAAAGGGGTGATTTCACTCTTTTACAACATGGTATCAGAGCCCATGGTAGTCGAAATCTGACTATTGCAGTTTTGTCTTCCTAATTAGAATCCCTACCTTACATAGTTCCTTAATGATCTATAAATGATGAAAGGTTGATTTAGGACCCTATAGTCCCACATTAGTATCATGATGAATAAAACCCTAAAATACTCATAACTAAAATTTGCATAACTTAATGTTGTTTAGGTTTGACTTTAGGCAACTATTAGGGCATGAAGTTGAATCAAAGGTGTCTAGAAAGGATCAGGTTTTGGGGGCTGGCAATATTTTCCTCCGCGCCACTTGCTTGGTTTATGAGGACTCCCAGATCCATATGATACCGGCCTGGCCTAAGATGAAATGGATTGTCCGAAATAGTTTTCTTTTAGGCAATAGTGACCTTAGACATCTATGTTGTATATCTTTGGGAACCCTAAGTTTTAGGTGTATGATGACTTGTTTGAGGATGCATACCAAGATAGTCTCCTTATATCCCTTGGGACCACATGCTTTGATAGTTTATTCCTAGAACCTAGAATTTGAAGTTTGGGGTTAAGTGAGCTATCAGAGTGCACAATGGAAGTGTAATGGATCTTATACATGGTTTAGTTAGACTCATCCTTTAACCCTAGTGTAGTTTGGCTTGATAGGTCGAACTCTTTAAGGGGTGGAGTATAGTTAGTTTGATGATGTTGGATGGTTAGATTTTGAGGATGAAATCCTCTTTAGGGGGATGGAGCCCTATGACATCTTGAATTCTATCTACACTATCTTTAGAAACCCTAACCCCATACTTAGGAGGTTGTTGTGCTTGAAACCTTAGTGGGGTCCAATCAAGTTATTGTTATAACCTAATGTGCTTGTTTATATATTAATGAACATATAATGATCATCTTAGGAATAATTTATACGTTCAAACCCTAATGAATACCTAACACACATAATATGAGTAACTCACATATTAATACTAATGGATATGCATGGTGTTGCCCATTGCATAAACCAATAAAATCTAATGAAATGACAAGTAAGATGATTGTAACCTAATATTGGACTTAATACATGCTAAGTAAAATATAGTTATCATATTAACCTGAACCCTAACTTGTAATCATCTAACCTTAACATTGCAATTGATAAGGTGGCTTCCTCTCTCTAGGGTTTTGCTCTCCCTTCTCACTAGTTTTCCCCGACGGTTGCCGCTGGGGGGAGGGAGTGTCACCTCGACGCCTTCCTCCCATGGCCTTCCAACAGCTCACGATGGTCTCCGAGTGTTGTAGTGCAAAGCAATGCGATGGAGAAGGGATATCGTGCTGGGCGCCACCTCAGTTGTGATGGTTGGTGAGGACATGAGCGGTGTCGTGAGGTTCAACATCTGGGCCAGAGCTTGGCGTTTCGACTGGTCAACTCCATGTGTGTTCAAGTGAGATGGTTGGAGAGAGCCGCTCCCAGCCAGATTTGGTTCGTGGTGTGCTCCATCGCGCAGGTGATGTTAGGGCTTATCCCCCAACCTCACCAACACCTCCTTCTCTTTCCCCAGAGTGATACCTAGGCTATCCTAGCTGGCGTTTGTTTCGAATCTATCCTCAAAGCCGTCGTGGGTTTTTGATGGCGGGTGGATACTATCACTGGATGGAGTGAATCCTCTCTGACCAGCTCGGTGATCGAGGACGCGCTCCATCCACCAGCGAAGGCAGAGCAATGTTGTGGTGTCCTTCATGGATGTGCAGGCGTGGCTTGTCACCCATGGCGCTTGGTGCTCTCTACTACCGTAGTTTGGGTCACCCTCAAGCTGATCGAAAGAATATGCCTCGTCGCAGTCAGGTGCCTCATGCTCTTGGTGGCTTCTCTGCTACAGCTGGATTGGAACACCTTCAAGGTGTTCGACGAAATGCCTTGATGCATTCAGGTGCATCACGAGGGGTTGGGCTTAAGAGGGGGTAGAATCCTCTTCTCTTCTTCTTTTTCCATGTTGTTGTTGCATGCAAGAAATGCCTTTTGGGTGTTTGTGTTAATTGCTGTGTAAACAACTTCTACCGAAGATCAAGGACCATTGCAGGTTAGCAAATTGGTTGTGTGATGGGATGTTAGCTCAAAGAATCTCCCTAATCTTAGCATAGTACCACAATTTGTGGGTACTTTTAATAGATAGTTGGTGTTTTGCTAAGCATGAAGGAGTGAATTGGAGCTGACCTTTCCATCCCACACTTTGTTGTTAAAACACACTGGTTCTTACTTCTCATGCGGCTTGTTTAGTCTCTTTTTGATCTGATGCTAGGGGTTCCTTTTTTGGGTGATTTGCCCATTTAGAAACCTGGAGTTGGATAGCTGAGAAGGTCAGAAACTTCATGACTAGCTACAAGCAGGAATGCTATTGTTAGTTCTATGTCAAGTTGCTATTACTATTTGTGGGTATGCTGAATGCATGTAATAGTTTCTTGTAGTAGTCTTCTTCTGGTAGGACCACCTGGACCTAGATTGTTTAGTTAGATTGGTTTTCTTAGTTTTATTTTTCACCTTGAAATCTTGTGTGTCCCCCTATGTGGGGATTTTGACCCTTGAATGAGATTTTTTAGCTACTGTCGATGTAATGGGGTACTTAGTGCCCAAAGTTTTTGGTATTAATAGTAACACACTTTTTGACCGACCAAAAAAAAACCTTAACATATACAACCTTAATGCCTTTCATGATACATTAATGACATTAGGTGCCATAATCAATTAACATACTTTGATACACATAAATGATATATATAATCATCTAATCACATATTAATCAAATCATCAATATGAAATGCATGGTATGTTACCTTGTTATCTAATACACACACGATAAGTCATTTAATGTGAATCAATTCGTAATATGCCTTACCTTGATCATTAAAATACATGGAATGGATTCAATGTGAATATGAAGTGATTCGATTCACATAAATGTGCAAATCAATAATATAAATAAATATGAGAAAATTATTAATGATGACATTAATGTGAGCAATAAAGATAATGTGGCAATGAGATAACGTTTAATATAATATATGTAATTGATGTGACATAATTTGGATTGAATGAAGATTTAATGAAAAATTGAATAGTTCATGCAAAATAATTTGTTATAACTTAATGTGGTGATAGTATAAGGATAATGAAGTCAAAGTTCAAAATATTAAGGATAATGATCAAGTATATTGAGGGAATCGAGTAACCCATAATTTTGCTAAAATTCTTAGTAAGATAAATGATATATATATATATATATATATATATATATATATATATATATATATATATATATATATATACACACACGATGTTTCATGGATGATATTGAAATATAACTTCCTTTTTAATAAAATGATTATGACATGACATAATTAAAATAATGGTGATAATGTGATATCATAATGAATATAATGTTAATGAGCCAAAAATGTAAATAATGTTAAATCTCCTAAAAAAATATCTAAATGATGGAACCTAGGTGATCCTTGAGAACCTAACCTATGTCAAGATGCTCGTGGAGTATATGTTGATGAGTTGTTTGGTAGAAGTTAATGTTGGAGAAATAACCTGAAGTTTTGTGATGATATGTTGCACACTCACCCTTCCCTTCTTGCTTGTGATTTCAGGGACAAAATTCTCTTTAAGGAGTGGAGTGTTGTAACATACCGAATTATAGAATTTTGTCTTTTGACCCTCTTTCCTATCTTTCCCTTTCATTTCTATCCTTTATGTTGTTTATGTTTAATTAGTGGAATTTATAGTGGTTTAATGAACATTAATTAATTAATTGTACCAATATAAGAGTTTATGCACAAATACCTCAGTTAAAGTTTAGGGGACGTTTGGGTGATGTAATTAGTGGCGGTATTGTTATTCAATTTGGTATTTTAAATACTGCAACACCGTTTGGCTTAATACATGTGATTTTTTGACTTCAGTGGTTGGAATCCTGCATTCACCCCCACTCACATTTCACAGAATTCCCAAAATATGGAAATATTGGCGTCTTTTCTAATCGTAGAGGTGAATCTCCCGATCCCTCCACCCCCGACTTTCCCGATCCCTCCCCCAACTCTCCCGATGTCTCTCTTTTCTCCTCCCCGATCGTCTCCTTCCCCATGTCACTGCCGCTACTCTTTTTGCCGCTAATTGCAGCCACTACTACCCCCGATCATATCGGCTCCTCCTTCCCAGCGGCCAATCGTCTTTGGGTTCACTAGGGTTTTGACCCCCATTTCTTCTCCTTCCGTATCGTCTCTTTCCTCAGGATCTCCTCCTTCCCCCACGAAGCCCCATGCTACTCTTGTTGGCGATTGAAGGCACAACGGTGCTCATGCTCACGGTTGAAGGCGGCGAAGTGCTCGTGCTTGCAGCGATCGTGCTTCGACGATCTAGGGCTCCCTGGTCTCGCCTTGAAAGGTTATATTTTTTTCCTTTGGCCTCCTTTTCCCAAATGTGTTTGGGCAAATCGAGCACCTCACCTCCTCCTCCTTCCTACCAGCCTCCTTGCCAGATTCTTGAAACAGAATGACCGACATCCTATCTATCACATCCTTTTCCAGCCCCATGGGCGTTATTTCTGTCCTAGTTGATCCTGATTCGACATTAGAAGTATATTGATTGTTCCCCAATAACCGAATAATTTTTTCTGTAAATACTGCGTATTTGATTCCATCCATAAATCCATTTTCTTCCCTATGAGTTCCAGTATCGATAAGAATTCTAGTTCTTATTGTTCATATGTTATGGTATGAATATACCATACCAATTCGTTATGTATGGATGGTGAGACTCCATTAAGAGAGAGCCAATTCCAATATTCTTATTGAACGTTCCCATTGGTGTGCATCCAACATGAATTGAACCTACGAATTTGCCAATTATGAGTTGGGCGCTTTAACCATTCAGCCATGGATGCTTAATAGGGATCATAGTACATCGTGAATAACCAAATTCCAATTGAAATGAAATCTTTAGGAGGAATCAATGAAACAACATCCATTCAAATCCTGGATCTTGGAATTGAGAGAGATCAAGAATTCTCACTATTTCATAGATTCATGGATCAAATTTGATTCAGTGGGATCTTTCACTCCAATGTGTAAACCCCTCTACTACTTTCCATCCCGTCCAAACCCATCGCAGAGCTTCCGCTGATGGTGATGACCATCCACCTGTACCTGCACGCCCACCTAGCGTAGAGGCAGAGCAGCGTGAGGAAGAGTAGCAGCGAGAAGCGACGATCACCAGGAGCAAGTTCTAGCCGTGGATCTGGAAGTTTTTGTCATCCAGATTGGCGTCACCGTAGTGCCACCTGAGTGGCTGGTTGTCGCTATCGGGGGAGTCAGATGCTGCCGCTATGCGGCGGCTTAGCGATGGCGAAGTGGAGTACATCACTGTGAGGCGGTGGAGGAATCACGACGATCGTAGTGCTGTGGACAAAGGCGTCGTTCGCATTTGCTAGGTCCTCTCGTAATTCTGGGAGTTCCCTGACGCTAGGCTGGCTGTTTGAGTAGCGCAAGACATCAATCGACAAGGGGGAAACGCAATAAAAAAAGATTTCTGCAAAGGCAAAGGAATACAGAGGCTTGGATTGGGAAAGGCAAAAGCGAGCGGTGGATCTACAAGCAAATTTTATGGTTGGAGGACAGAAAGAGACAGTAGTGAGGGCAGAGGAGCTCGGTGGAGACGAAGAAGTGGAAGTAAAAGGGGTAAGGCAAGGATTGAAAGGACAAGGTGCTCGATTTACCATTGAAAGGTTCATCCTCCCTAAATCACGCAAGCCCCCTTTGGCCTCCTTTTCCCATCACACAAGCCCACAAACTCTGTCGTAGTTGATTCATGTGGTGATTGTGATGTGGTTGATCACATGACAATTTGTACTTTGTATGAAATTGTATGTTTGAATACACAGTTGAATGGTTAAAATTCGAGAATGATCATGTCACAATTTACATATCGTATGGGAAAATCATTGGTGCACAAGTTGATATGTATGTTCAGATTGCCCACATTATCAATTCTTTCGTAGGAGCAGGCTGGCTCATGGCGATACATTCTTTAAGTAGAGTCTCTATAATCTATGTTTCATTAGAAAGAATTAGGTAGAAGATCTCCAATTGTATTTTTTTTGCGTTTTCTCGAGATTTTTGACAAAATATTGGGTTGTGTACCTTGTAATTATATTAATATAGATATGTATAAATTCTTTTTTGTTAAATTCACATCAACATAAAATATGAATACATATGCCTCGTGTATTAATATGGATGGCTTGTAAACAATACATTTGCATGTTTTTGTTAAAATTAGTATGTAAACAACACATTTGTATGTTTTTTGTTGAATTCAAATCAACGTGAAATATGAATATGGATGCCTCTTGCCATGTAGCAGGTTAAATATATAATTATGTATTGATTTTATGAAAAAAATAAAAAATGTTGCATTTCAAATACATAATTACCAAACAATGTAATCTGGAATGTCAGTAATCATAATTACTGCATTTCTGAATAACCACTCAGCCAAACAATGTAATTAAGAATCTCGAGATTTATTACTTAGGTAATTAGAATCCCGTGACTTGTTGATTACTGCAGAAGTCACAAATGGGGTGCCCAAACACAACCTTAATTACCATAATTAATTGCTCAAAACCTTAATATAATCTTTTGATGTGGTTTGAAAACATAAAATGAGCTTAAGTTTCAAATTTGGTTTGATTTGGATGTTGTTTGTGCAAGTAATGCAATTTTAGGTACATTCTAGACTTTTATGTAATTTACCCAATTGAGAGGTTTTTCTTTGCAAATTATCACCTGAATTTTAATCCTTAGATATTCCCTTACCATTCTAGAGATTTTCAACCATGGGGCACCTGGTTGCACCTTGGTTTGAAGGTATTTCTCTCCAATGGCATTATAGGGATTACTTTCTTTATAAATGTGCTGATCTTTAAAAGCTATCAACCAATGGAGTTATTTCTTTGTTTGAAGGACGATGGAGATGGCCTATAAGGCTCCAGGGGCTCTTAGGACCGACCTTTGGAATACAAGAAGAGTCTACGAGCTGTCCTCTTGCATGGCCATGAATCCTTAGCCTAAGGACACATGGAAAGTCACATAGACACCTCATGCTTGCCCCCTTCTTTATAAAGCCATGCCTATCCCTTCCCGCCTCCCAATACAAGAAGCAATCCTCTCCTTCTCTTTCCTACAGATTAGAGAATCATCCCTTCAATGTTTGGCCACAAAGTTTCTGTCCCAAGGTAAAATAGGATGCCTACCTTGGTGAAGAAGGCTCCTAGGCTTCCAAATTTCTCTATTTAGGATTTCTTAAGCTCCTCCTTGGTGATTTTTCCCAAAACTAGTAAGTATCCTCTTTTTCTTACCTATTTTCATACTTTTAGTATTCATACCACATTCTTCCAGGTCAGAACCATGACCTTCTGTGGTAAAACTCCACCTAGAACCGTAAAACATCTCATCTCCTTGCTCTTTTGCTAGGGTTTGCACCTCTAAAGTGGAGAATGTGATCTTTGCTCAAGAAAGGAGCTTGGCTTGGAGTAACCAGACCTTCTAATCTCGGGATTCTTTCTATGTAGACCTTCTTATTGTTAAGTTTTGTTAACCCCCTTCTCATACATTGCTTAATACATGCTTAAAATTCATGCTTCTATGTTTAAAATCGATGATTTCCATCTCTTTTTACCATGTTCTTCTAGGGTTTTGGTTTCTTGCTATTTTACCTTCTCTAGAAGCTCTAGTTTGGTTACCTATGCAACTTCAAACCTGATCTTGGGTCAAATGGTGTTTTCTCCCTCTCCCTCTCTCTTCAATTATTTCGATCGATTTGATGATGTGGTAATTTCCTATTGGTCAGCATTGAAAAATTCATATCTTCTAATCCGCTTATCCAAATTTGACGAAGAAATATATTCTGGAATTCTAAAATTAACCTATATCTAATAAACATATTTTCAAGGTCTGATTTCATAGTTTGATGAAGGGTGATTTTTTTAAAATAAATTTAATGCATAAAATCCATAAAAATTACATCTTAATCATCATAACTCCAAAATTAACATAAAATATGCTTTCTTCATTAAGATTTCTTAGAAAAAAAAGAAAGAGAGAAACTTTTTTCAGTTTTCCATTTTTAGCAGAGAAATTCTATTAATAAGTTCATTGGTGATATTTTCAAAATATAAATTTGAGTTTTGCTAAAAAGTTTTGAAATTAGGGTTTATATACATTAATGTGCACTATGAACTTTAATACATGTTAATACATTGAAAATAGGCAAAGTGGAACTTGGACTCAATTAAAGAGATGAAAGTTAGTAATTGATATCAGTAAGAGAGGTATGTGCATTTACAACTTAAGTTGGGAATAATTGTTCCTTAACCTATTTTTCTATAATGAGGCTTTATGAAATCCTATTTCATATACTCTTGAATCTTTTGCTATGTTTACCTCAAAAATCAGTTTTGGAATATAATTCTTGGGTCTTGGTACCCCACTGCCATGCTTATTGATTCATATGATTATTCTTGCCATGGCTACTTTTTCTAGAATGTGGATTTATGTTTTATTTAATTTAAAGTAGCGGTACTTATGTACAACCACCCACAGAGGGCATGTAAATAATCGTCCTGGGGAATGTCTTATTATCCCCATAATATTGTAGGTGACTGAGAATGTCTTATTCTCCCCTCATCTAAGATGAGAGGTCCAGTAGGTGCCTCAACCCTACTTAGTTTTGTAGTCATAATTATTTTACATGGAAATCTTTTTTATATTATATTTGTTAATGGCAAGCTTCTTTGATATATAGCCTCATACTCTTGTCATCTTCATCATATGATAAACCCTAGCCTATTTTTATTTGCTTTACTTATCTTGATATCCTAGACTGATTTTGTGACACATACTTTTCTTCCCTTTCCCTTTTTGCTGGGTGCCTTTCCAATCACCCAGGTGTTGAGCAAGGTAATGGATAAGACAAGGAAGATCTTAGCTTTTGGCTTGGACTTGGTTGATGGAGATGTTGATTGGAGACAAGATTGTAGTAGTCTAGAACTTCCCTCTATCTAGATCCTGATTGTGTGTCTTGATGTAAATCCTAATGGGAGAATTTGATGTATTTTTGTATACCTTTTATCTAAATTGAATATAGTCAGTTATTTTTTTATTCTACTACTTTCTAATGGTCTTTTATATATCAATGTTAAATAAATTTGGAAAATTTATGCCCATTCCATCATACCTCTAAGAGTGTTTGGAATGGATGCCAATTCTTCAAATTTTTAGTAAAGGGGTGATTTCACTCTTTTACAATCACACTTCCACTGCGCACTCTGATAGCTCACTTAACCCCAAACTTCAAAGTCTAGGTTCTAGGGATAAACTATCCAAGAATGTGGTCCTAAGGGACATAAAGAAACTATCTTGGTATCCATACTCAAACAAGTCATCATACACCTGAGACTTTGGGTTCTCAAAGATATACAACATAGAAGTCCGAGGTTACTATTGCCTAAAAGAAAACTATTTCAGACAATCCATATCCGCTCAGGCCAGGCCGGCATCATATGGATCTGGGAGTCCTCGTGAACCAAGAAAGTGGCATGGAGGAAAATATTGCCAACTCCCAGAACTTGATCCTTTCTAGACACATTTGCTTCAACTTCATTCCCTAATAGTTGCCTAAAGGCAAACCTAAACAACAATAAGTTATTATGATTACTTAAGCATCTTTTAATTGTAAATATGTTTGGTTTTTACTCAACGTGATTCTAATGTGTAACTATAAGATCCTAAATCAACCTTTCATCAACATATATCAAATCTAGGGTAAGCATGTAACTTAAAGGGAAACTATGTAAGTCAAGGATTCTAACTAGGGAGACAAAACAAAAATAGTCAAATTCTGACTACCATGGGCTCTGATACTGTGTTGTAGAAGAATGGAGTCACCCCTTTACTAAAACATTGAAATATCAAACCTCCATTCCCAACATACTCAAAAGGTAAGTTGAAATGGGTGTAAAATTTTCAAATCTTTATTTATATGGTATACAAAAGACCATTGGAACGTAGTGAAATAAAGTATAACTGACTATAATCAATTGTATAAAAGATTATATAAGAATACATCATTCTCCCTTTAGGGTTTACATAAAGATACACAAACATGATCTAGATAGAGGGAAGTCTAACTACTACAATCTTGTCTCCAAGCAACATCTCCATCAACTGGGTCCAAGCCAAAAGATAAGATATTCTTGTCTTATCCATCACCTTGCTCAGCACCTGGGTGGTTGGGAAGGAACCCAGCAAAAGGGAAAGGGAAGAAAAAGTATGTGTCACAAAACTAGTCTAAGATAATAAGATAAGTAAAACAAGTAAAATAGGTTAAGGATCATCATAAGATGAAGACAACCGGAGAATGAGGCTATGTAATAAAAAATATTTCCATTAACAAATATAATAAAAGAATTGCATGCATCATTAATATTGACTATAGTAACTAAGTAGGGTTGATGCACCTACCTGACCTTCAACCAAAAGGTGAGGGGAGAAGAAGACATTCCCACTCACTTACACATATTTCATGTGTGGGGGAGAATAAGATGTTCCCCATGGTGAATGAACACATATCCTACTATGGGTAGTTGTACATAAGTACCACTACTATAGCTAGTTAGTCTAATAAAATCATCATGCTAGAATCAATGATAAGTAATAGCATCATTTAAATAGAACATGGCAGTGGGGTACCAAGTCCCAAGAATAATATTCCAAAACTGATTTATGAGGCAAATATAGCAAAAGATTCAAGAGTATAAGAAATATGGTTTAATAAAGCCTCATTAGAGAAAAAGTCGGTTAAGGCACAAATATTCCCAACTTAAGGTATAAATGCATATACCTCTTCCTTACTGTCTTAGAAACCATGGTCCACTTGTCCTAATATCATAACCATGTTCATACATTAGAACTATATTCATTCATTAAAGACTTAAAACCCCAAACTCATGAACTTTCGACACAAACATTCGAGTCAGACCTCGAAACCATCACCGATGACTTAGTTAGGTTTTTCTGATTGAGAAAACATGTAAATTTATATATTTTAGAGTTATGGACATTGAGGTGTATTTTTGATGATTTTTAATTAACTAAATCATTTTCTAGAAAATCACCTTCGACAAAACTCAAAACCAACTTTCAAAAGTGTTTTTTAGAAAGATCACAATTTTTTTATTCTAGCACATATTTATTTTTAATTTTTTGAGGTTCCAATAAAAATATATGATTTTATAAGATTCACATTATTTACTAATTTATTAGTAAAATTAGATACCAAAAGACTAAATTGCCCTTTATTTTCTAATTTGGGACTTAGGCTGTGACAGGGTATATTTGTCACATTTTCATATCCATACATTAGCGTGACAAACAAATTTAGATGCATGACAAAAGATCTATTAGCCCATGCAGCCAAAAAGATAAGAGAAGAGCATGTGAGGGCACGAAGGGTCTCCTTCGCTTTACACCCTCACTATGGCCAGCCGTGAGGTAGAAGCACATCAAGTTCAGGGAAAATTCATACAAGCAACATTTTGCAAAATCGATCAAATGAATAGAAAGTCGATGGCTCGTAGAGACTTACCAAAAAGGCAATTGTGTTATGATGAATCAAAGAGTCAGGGACAATTTTCGCAAGCCTGGTACAAAAACTCGGTTCGGCGACAGTTGTGTAAGGAGAAGAGGAGCAATTGGAACGAGAGAGCTATTAGATTAAGCCTTGCAAAAGTTCAAGTACTTATATTTATAGGTGTGGGGGTAGTTCTAGGGATTTGGGTGAAGGAGATTCGAGAATGTTAAGAGGAGAATTGGGCGAATCATGTGCAAATAACGATAGATCACCAGTAAAGGCTTGTTGGATGCAGAATCCAAAAAGGAAACTGGAGGCGAAGAAATCGTGCGATGTGGTTAAGAAATGAATGAGATATTCACATTTGAGAAATAGTGCATGTACCTTGCTGTTTCCAGATTGGGCTGGAGCTAGAGGATGATATGGACGATGTCCGATCATGATCCAACGGTCCTTGTTGGAGCGTGCATCGTGACATTTAATGAATTGTCAAATGCAACTCAGACTAAATTTCTTATTTAATTATTTAACTTTTTATCTTTCCTTATTTGAGGGTGCAAATGACCTTCAAAATTAATAAAATTTAACACTAAGCTAATTTTGATATGTAGAATCTAAATATAAAATTAATTTTGCCTTTTGAGAAAGTTTTCTTTGACAATTAAGCCAATTATGATTTTCTCTTTCTTCTCTCATTAATGACTATAAGATTCTCTAAAATAATGAAACTTCACCCATAAGTCATATTAAGTATGTTGGATATGAATTTGTGATTATTGTTATTTGTTGAAGTTGTTTGTTATTTTAAATAATGAGTTGGTTTTACACATGTTCTCTCTCCTAAATTCACCTTCTCATCAAATATTTTCCAAATTGAGTCAAAATTCATCCAAAGATATATTTTAACATGTAGAACATGAATTTGGCATTATTTATTTTTTTGAAGACTTTTATTATTTTATTTAATACATTTAAAATTTATCACTTATTTTATCCTTTTAATTTATCTGAGGCATCTAGAAACTTTATAAAAATATAAAACTTGTCCTATAAGAAATATTAAACGTGAGGAACACAATTTTGAAATTAATTAAATAAACATAAATTTAATATTTTTGGTCTTTAAATCATTTTCTCTCTCCTGAATAAAATAAAATATTTAACATTGACCAAATTAGATGAAAATTCACACATAGACTAATTTTGACATGTAGATTACAAATTTATAGTTTTTTTCACTTTTGAAGTCATTTAATAATTTATTTAATGATTTAGAGAAGAACTCATATTTTCCAATTCCGATTAATGCAAAGATAATTATTAATTTTCCAAAATTGTGAAACTTGTCATTCAAGCAAACTTTAACCCAAGGAAAACAAATCTAAAGTTATCTTTAACCAATTAGTCTTGCTTTAACAAATTTTAGCCCATTATCCAATATTACCACTATTCTCATATTAAATAATTCCATATCACATTAACATGTTTAAAGTATTATTATTCATTCTTTTTTCTCTTCCTTGCTCTATAAATCTAAGGAATGATTTAGTTCAAATATATTTTATTAATATGTCACATGAGTGATAAATTTGCATATTATACCCTTATTAAAAACATTTACTAAGGTATTTATACATAAATAATTCCACAAATTCAACATAAAGGCATAAAAGGATAGAAATAAAAGGAAAAGATGGGAAAGAATGCCAAAAGGCAAAATGTCCAGGAATTGGTATGTTACAGTAGCAGAGGGAAACCCAGTCATTCCAAACTATCCTTAAGTTCATGCCATGTATGTGATCTTCCTAAGTCCATGCACTCTAAAGCTCCTAGACTTGGGTGGGTTTGGGAACAACACCCAGTAAAAAATAGTGTGTGTCAGAACACTTTGAGTATGGAGAAAAGGGATAACAATTAGGCATTTTGGTACATAGGATTAATCAAAAGGGTTCCCATTCAAGAGAGGGCTAGAAAAGTAGGTTAGTTCAAGAATATATAAACAAGATAATGACACATATAAATAATAATATAACAACATAAAGTGTCTTGCCATGGATCAACTCACAAAATACACAAATTCTTATAGATTATGTACACTAAAAATAACTAAAGTAGGACCAAAACACCACGGGTCATTGGCATAAAAATAGGGATAGAAAAAAGCATGCATGGGCAGAAAAGCATGCCTTGGTATCTATTAAGGGTGGAACAACACACCTAAAATGGAAAAGCACGTCCTTATATATAAAAAATATGATTATGCATAAGCATCTATGTTAGTTAAGTTAGTCTAAACCACATACTCAATATAGAGGCAAGACATATGTCATCAATCACATCAACAAGATCAAGTAATATAGACATCTTGAAATAGTGTACACTAAATATGGTGAATAAAATTTTCAATATCCTATGAAGGTTCTACCCAATGAAATGATTGTAAAGAGCAACCCCAGTGGTCATAATGCATGAGTACATTTTTTTTCAATTTTTCAAAGAATTTAATAATAGACATCATACCATGATTATTGCCAAGATATTAATAATAGGCATCATACCATGATTATTGTTCCACATTGAGCTTATGAATATGGTATGAAGTTTAAAATATATGACCAACCACAATTCATATACCAACCCATTAACCTACGGGAGGTACATACTTTACTAAAAAGCCTAACAAACATAAAAAATTAAAATAAAAATAAATTTGGGAACAAAGAATACTTCCACCGCCTCTAAGCCACATTTACTTTTGTAAGGAATAAATACAAATAACTTGCATAGGGAAATTTGTAAGTTTATTTCATTTCTTCCTAACTTATCCTTGTAATCATTATCACTCCATATCAAGTGTACATGTCATTGTCGATTTGTGGTGATAAAACTATATAGAAGAGCTAATATATCATACAAAACATACGAAGGGAAAGAAAATACATTTAAAATGTGTATCAAGACACCTATTGACAAATATAAAGTATATGTAGGCATAAAAATATAAACAATTGTACCAAATATTAGTAGTACCTGAATCTGAATAAAACTTCAGATGAAATCATGAAGGTCCACATGGCAACAACTATAGTGTTGTGCGTGTCCAACATTATATCTTTTGTTAAATTGAATGGAACATTTTGTTATATTTGGATGGTTGGAAATTGGACCATATCTAGAATCATGAAAAATGATGTTGTTAAATTATGAAATATTGACTTCACCTAGAATGAAAAAATGATATATTTTCTTATGCCGATGGATGATGATTTATGAAAGAGGTACACAAAGAACTCGCAAAGAAGCAACTAAATGACATGCATGTGCAAAAGCAAGTCAAAAGTAGAGTCATCAACCTCTCTAATGGAATGTAAAAATTCTTATAGCATTTATATTTAACCTTGAGACTACATATAAAAATCTTATTCTTTTTATCATACCAAATGCTTTGAATGAGATTCTGCTTCAATTAACACATAAATTATGAAACAAACGCTCACACATGTCATTACTATTTACATGTTTTGAAAATAATTATTTAGAACCATAATTTTTGCAATTGGTTGGCAAATAATACCAGTTCTTATAGTAGACGATTGATCACAGAAGTAATGTTCTTGATGCATGAAAACATTAGAAAATATACATATATTTTATAGATACCATTACATAAAGAATATGGTTGATGGATTAAAATAGATACATAACGGGCATTCACTCATTCAGATTCAAGCTATGAGCTTCTTGAATGAAAAACTGTCAAGAGCATCCAATCAAATGTCTATGTAATTAGGTAATATCACGCATGGGAAATTACATCTATATTACTAAATGAAAGAATATGTAAATATTTGTTTATAAGCTGGTGTGCTTTTACTCCTTGAAAAAGGGTGCAACATGAGAACTTCCAGGAGTTCATTATCCTAGTACTTCGCTAGTCAAACATGCTTAATTGTGGAGTTTAGATAGGATCCAATACGTAAAAAATTAAAATAAAAATAAATCTGGGAGCACGTGACTTCAATGTAAAATAATTAGATAAATTGATAAAAATATATTAAAAAGTAACATCAATGATGATAAAATTGACACATGTATAGAGAAATTATTGATTATTTTGTTGTTCTTTTGTTGTTGCATATTCTTGAGAGATCTTCCATATTGACTACATATTTTCAATCATATTTTCTTAATGACATAAATTCCTTGAAAAAAAGCATATTAATAGTACTTAAAATTTTTAAGTTAATATTCTATAAAGTTGGTTTTATGTATAATAGCTGACTATAATTATTTGCGTATTCACAAGTTTTAATATCCCATGTATTACAAACATATTGATAGAAGTATCAACAAATAGCATGGTTGAAAAATTCAAGAAATTTCAATTAAGGGATACATGTTCGGACCACATGACAAGTATTTTATATATAATATTCCTTGATCGTTCAACCTCCGCTACAAGTTGTAGGGGATTGTGGGGGAGAAATATTTCTCTCTTAATCAATATCTATAAAAGTAGTAAGTTACCTCCATTAAGTAGACTTATAATATGCAACAGATAATCTCATATTAATTGGGGACCAATGACAAACATCACATCAATTTCGTAAAAAAAAATCTTTAAAGGAATTTTAAAATTGAATTTCATTATGCGGAAAAATCCTTTATCACTATACAATTAAAAAAATCACCTAGTTGTTTTTATTGTCCCCCATTTAATAGACACATTATTAAAGAAGAAGTCCCTCACATTTTATTTATTGCATTTTGTTTTAAAGAGGTTGGATGCTTCAGACATGTAGAATTAGTCTAAGGATGTTTGAATCACATCACAAATAAGGTACTTATTTAGTTGATCTGAAAAATGTTTAAAATGTGTTAGCCAAATGGTTGTAGTCCCTTAAAGTTAGGGTTGTCAATTTTTGTCCGAACCCATGAATCTGATTCTGTATGAATCAGAAAAATTTGGTTTCAATTTTAGTTTTTACTGATCCAGGTTGGTTCTGGGTTTGGATATTGATGTTTGAATTTAAATCGGGTCAGTTGCGTGTGGTGATTTGATCAACTCAGATTAAATGTGGGTTGAAAATTTTAAAAAATACAAGTTCTAATCAGGTACAAATTAGTACGTACCATGTGTAGTTAAAAACAAATCATGATCCGAGTTCGATTTTGGGTTACATATTATGAAAGTGGGTCCGGTTCCAGACTATCACCTTGTAAAAAATTTGGTTTCAGGTAGAGCTATTTTTTATCGACCTGGTTGTTGTCCTACCCTACCCGTAACTAATCCTAAACGATTTGTTACACCCCTACTTAAAGTTGAAACCAATGTTTTCAATTCTTCCTTTTCAAGAAAAGAAATACTATAAAGAATGACACTTTCTTTTCCTTACATCATTACACTTCATATCATGCAATACATTATACCTAATATTTTTGTGTAATATGACCATCCTAGTCCACTAAAGTATTTCCTTTGAATTACGAAATCACCTACCTACATGATCACTTTCAAGTGCATTGACCAAATCTTACTCTTGAACAACGTTGTCTTTCCACAATAAAGTGATATTGATTTCTATATCAAATGAGCTCCTAAAATTTAAATTTTGAAGAAAGAAATCATCTGTAAAAGGTAAAATGGTTATCACAAAGATAAAGCATTGAATCATGGTAAGACAAAGAGCACGTTGGAGTACAACATGGTTTTCCAGAGTTTCTAATTAGTTGTTGTTGATAATACTACAAAGAGGTGAATGTGTTGTATGTTGATATAATGTCATGTTTCATAAAAGATCATTAACAAATATTTTAGTAATGCGATTTAATGCACATGAAACAATAATTTTTATGTTGCATTATAGATATTTGGACCTAAAGGAATATTAAAACACACACACTTATAATTTTGTAAAAAAATCTATATAAAAGTCTAATAGGATATAGAGAGAAGTTATTATCATTTCTTCAAATTTTGTACGAGCTAAATTTATTCACCTTTTGTAATCAGAGTACGATATCTTTGACTTGATATATATTTTAACATTAAAATTTTAATGTGTTTATATACATTACATATAAATCAACTGGTTGAATCCTAACTTCGATGATAAATTTTGTGAATTTATGAGCTTGAGCCAACATCTACTACCACTTTATGTATGTAACTAAAATTAAAAAGTACAATCCATAGAAAAAACATTTTCATTGCGTTATTATAATCAGTCACTTACTGCCAGTACATGTATGTGGTGAAGATTATGTATAATGTTGGTTGGGTTAGTTTTCATTTCTTGGTAGGTAGTGATTAAATGTTAGATCATATCATCTATGAAAAAATATGCAAGTATCAAAATGGTTAGTGAATGTAATACTCAAATTGCTACAATTTTGACTACTAAAAATCCAATATATGCATGTTGAAATAATGTTCAACAAAAGAATATGACGTTGATGTCTTACTCAAGGAGTAATACCATAGATTATGCCTACCTATCTAGAAACAAGTATAGTATCAACATAATTATATAGTATAAAAATATGCTAGTATCAAATTGGTTCATAAATGTTATTTTATATATTTATCAGTTGAACATGATCACAAGAAGATGGTGCTACAATATGATCTAAATTTAAATGCTAAGTGCAAAAATTAGACTTTAATGTTTGGGTTTAAAGTTGAACTATTGGTTACTAACAATTGTAACATCCCTGACCTGGGTTATAAGTTAACCCTAGGTGTTTTACTTAAATCATGTAATTAAGATACTTGTGATTAACTTTTGGCATGTAATTAAGTTCCTGAGGAACATACAATTTCATTTCTGTCCTTTTAAAACAATGATTGTAGTATTGTTTTGTTATGCAGGGACCTATGTGCAAATTACCCAATTAGAAGGGTTAACTTGCAATATTAACATGTTAAGATGTTCCTATAATAAATAGACATCATATGAATGAATATGATGAGGTATGATGGATTTCCCAAGATTGGGCACCAAGGTGCAACTTGTGGAGCAATCCTTGTGCTTAAAACCCTAATTTTGGTGTAAAGTGCAATTTACCCAAAATATGGGGTGCAACTTGTGATATACACTTTCTAGAATATCTTTTATGACTTTTGACATCATGTAAAGTTATAATAATGAAGGAGACACTTCATTTTAATATTCAAACATAACCTTTGTAATTAAACCACCAAAGTTGTAAGTAAAGGAGACCCTTATATGTATATGTGCACCATAGTGACAAGTTGACCTTCCTTGCCTTTAGTCCTTGGTCTTAGAAGAAGTTTTACCTTATATATGAAGAGGAGGGACGTGCCTAAAATAAAGGAAGGACCTAGTTGTAAAAAGGAGGAGTAAGTTGTCCTTATGATGAAAATAACCTCAAAGTATATATGATCCTTTCCTTTGCAACCAAAGGCAACATTTCCTTTCTTCCCTTCTTATTCCTTTGCTTAGACTGACTTAGGACAGAGCTCAGGAGTAGAGGAAGACGACCAAGTTCATCTAGGTAAGCTTTTATCATCATCTTGCTCGAATTCATGGAGAAAACCAGGTTACAAGGTTGGTTTCATGGTTATCTTACTTAGCTTTCTCTTCCTAGCCGATCCTTCCCAACTTTTCCTTGAAGGAACAACCTTGGATGACCTGTGGAGCTCAAGCCACCATTAAAGTTTCGAATCTTGGAAGCTTGGAGTTCTAGGAACAACGTTTGAGGTGGGTTTTATAACTCTAAACCTTGCTTTGTTATGTATACTTTTATTCTTGCAAATAATAGTTAGTTCTTCTTCTTCCCCATCTTTCTTTGCACTCTTGCAAGCTTTTTCGTGAAGAACAGACCTTGGTTTCAAGGTTGAAGATGAAGGGCGTTAATACCTATGTTGGTCCTTATCCAACTTTATTAAACGATCTTGGACCAATAGGTCTAAACGGTTTGCAACCGTTTGAAATAAAAAAGGGGTTCAACCCGTTTGATCTCAAACGATCTTGCAAGATCGTTTAGTTTTAAACGGTCTTCAAGACCATTTGATAGGGTTGACCAAGGGAAGACCATTTAAGGAACTGTTGTAAACATATTGAATTTAATTCCTACAAAGAATCATAACCCAATTCCAAACCAATCACAAGTTGAAGGCACTTCAACTCCTTAAACCCTAATCGGGTTGAATTGAGTTTTTCAATGATAGATTTTGGTGAATTTTGGGTTGAAGGACCCAAACGGTCTCAAGACCGTTTGGGGGTTCACTCAAACGGTCTTAAGACCGTTTGGTGACAACCCAAGACCGTTTGGAGGTCTAGGGTTAAGGAAATTTGATGGTTTGAGGGTCCAATTTCAATAGGTTGATGAATTGATAAAAATGCTGATTTTGGACCTAGTTAGGGTTCAATCCTTATCAAATTGATTTAGTTTTTGATAAAACTTTGGGAAAACGGTCTCAAGACCGTTTGGAGGATATCCAAACGATCCCAAGACCGTTTGGGCCAAGTTTGGGCCCAATTGGAGCTCAATTGATGGGTTCAACTACAATTTGTTTCACATTGTTGAAAATTGATGATTAGCCGATTGAAAACCCTAATTGAGTGGGATTTAACCCCAATTAGCTTTCAATTGAGAATCAATTTGGTGTCCAATTGATTAAGGCTAATCCTAATTGACTCAATTTGTAAATGTTTAATAAGGGCATGGCCAATTGGAGGCTTCAACATAGGAAATCCTATTCAAACATAACCTTTGTTTCACCTTTTATGTCCATATGGTTTGAACCCATTTGGATCCAAATGACCTTAAGGTCGTTTAAGCTCAAGTGGGTCCACACTCGTTCAAGATCAAGTGGGTTCACACTCTTTTAAGCTCAAGTGGGTCCACACTCGTTTAAGCACAAGTGGGTCCACACTCGTTTAAGCTCAAGTGGGTTCACACTCGTTTAAGCTCAAGTGGGTCCACACTCATTTAAGCTCAAGTGGGTCCACACTCGTTTAAGCTCAAGTGCGTCCACACTCGTTTAAGCTCAAGTGGGTCCACACTCGTTTAAGCTCAAGTGGGTTCACACTCGTTTAAGCTCAAGTGGGTTCACACTCATTTAAACTCAAGTGGGTTCACACTCGTTTAAGCTCAAGTGGGTCCACACTCGTTTAAGCTCAAGTGGGTCCACACTCGTTTAAGCTCAAGTGGGTTCACACTTGTTTAAGATCAAGTGGGTCCACACTCGTTTAAAGCTCAAATGGGTTCACACTCGTTTAAGCTCAAGTGGGTCCACACTTGTTTAAGCTCAAGTGGGTTCACACTCATTTAAGCTCAAGTGGGTCCACACTCGTTTAAAGCTCAAGTGGGTTCACACTCGTTTAAGCTCAAGTGGGTTCACACTCGTTTAAGCTCAAACGGGTTCACACTCGTTTAAGCTCAAATGAGTTTACACTCATTTAAGCTCAAATGGGTTCACACTCGTTTAAGCTTAAATGGGTTCAATTAAAGGATACCTTGTTTTAATCAAACCCTAATCACATGATAGTGATGTGTTGGCTTGTGTTGGTCAATGAGGACTTAACCCAACCTAATCTAGAGTGATGTAATCATCATCTAGAAGTAAGAGGAGAGAGAGGGCTCCTAATATAATCAAGCAACATATCTTCAATGCATAAGAATGAACAGGTTTAGGGTATGATCCATCAAGGTGAGATCAAGGAAAACCTAACTATGATGATTGATGAATCTTAACCTAAATAGAGGGCATCAATGATGATGTTCCTCATACATGATGATAATATGAGCTCAATTCACTATGAGGTGAATAGTAAACCCTAATTCTAGGGTAATAACATGTAATGTGAATAGTAAACCCTAATTCTAGGGTAATAACATGTAATGTGAATAGTAAACCCTAATTTGGGGTAAGGTTATAAAAGAAGTAACTCTAGGTTATACCTATGAGTGTGAAACCCTAATTACAAGTTGTAGCATGAGGAATCTATTTACCTTGTAAACTAAAGAGATTCAATAACCCCATGATAAGGAGGAATGCATCCAAACCCTAAAATCAGTAGAGGTATATTGATTCATAGCACGCCCGTGCTATGGAGCACGGCCGTGGTAAGCTTCCTTTGCACGACCGTGCAAGGAAGCACAACCGTGGTACTTTATGAAACAAATTGAAAAGTCTTGGTATTTGTAAGGATGTTGTTAAACATGCATAATCTCAGTTATACTAATCATGCAGGTAGTTAGCAAGATGTAATCATAGCCAGGGTAACGGTTATGACATTATTTTCATTGAAAGCATGTCAATAGCTTATGAACAGAGATAACTATGTTGCCTAGATGCAAGTGGCATCATATGAAACTGATATGCCTTAAGGGCCATGAATGACATCAAGGTCATGCTAATAGATGACTTGATGCTGACATGTCACTTGATAGTAAGTGTTATGATGATATAAGGGTGTGAGCACCCATGTTCCTGATTTTTTTTATACCGCATCGATGAGAGATAAACATGAAATCTTTCGATAGTGAAGAGAGTGCAGAATGCCACTGTGACTCTAATAGCGAAGTACCAGAATACCCCGGTGAGCTATAATAGCAGAGACACTAGATGTCCTGCATGTTTATCCTCATTCTGACTGAGGTAGTTGAAGGTCATGAGAATCCGGCTCTTTTGATGACTTAGTATGATACCGATGCGACTTACTAGTGATCAGTTGGAGCATGAGCGGTATACCTCATCTCCGCAGGGCATAATGATGTTTGTAAAACATAATCAACCGCGTAGCATAACTGCTTAGGTTGAACTACGAAGAACATTGATTGATATTATATTGCTTGCATTTAATATCCTGTTCAAATATTAGTATACATGTTCTTCATATTCCTTCTTAAAGGTGAGTAATTGTTATCAAGCATGCTGTGAGTAATCTAAGTTACCTACTCATGATATTCCTTTGATTGCTTTTAACAAAGTTTCTGGCGGAGAGTTGTAACTCTCGCTGGGACAATTATTTGAAATTGTCTCACCCCGTAGATTTCTACCTTTAGGTGGACGTCGAGGTCGAAGGAACCGATCTGCAGGTGGACAACAACAGCAGCAGTAAAACCAGGAGCAGCAGCGATTTTCAGGTGGAAACACTGTGATGTCTAGTCTTGTAGTTAGAATAGTCTTATGTCGTCTCTGTACACTCAGGTCCTAGGAGTTTGTTGATCTGAGAATTTTGAAGCCTTGAGATTTAGTATCATGATGTATATAATCACTCGAGAAGTGATTTATCAGAGATGTAAACAGTTCATCTTACTTTTATAAAAGGAGTTTCAGGTTTTTTTTGAGATCTCGTTTTCGAAAAGTTTTAATTTCTCGTGATTTTTTGTATTCCGCTATTAATCGAATTGCTTCTGCTATGTTTATCTTGTGTTTTGGAGATCAGACCCCACAATTACTGGTATCAGAGCTCTAGGTTCGCTGAGTCTACAAAGACATATGACTTAGAGTGTCAAGTCTATCCTTAGTACTTCTTTCTTATCTAATAGAGTCTTCTGCTCCTCAGGAGAAGAAGATAATTAAGTATGTCTGGACCACAGGAGGAGTACGAGGCAGAAAGTAGTGTTGCTGCACCTCGAGAAGGTGCAAGGAACCTAGAAATAGAGAAACCTATACCTGAGCCACCTATGGAGCCACCTCAGTTTGACCCAGCTGACATGGAAAACCCAACTGTTCAAACTATGTTTGGGCAGTTTATGACTGCCATGACACACATCACCGACAGGATTCCCATGCCTGCACCTAGGGCACCTATCCAGTCTGAGGGTCAAGGTATCGGTAAGACGTTCGAGCGACTTCGTCGGGTCGGAGCAACCGAATACTTTGGTACAGCTGACCCTGCTGATGCTGATCTGTGGTTAACTGAGTTGGAGAAAGCTTTCAGAATCCTTAACATCCCCGAAGGTGAGAAGGTTAGACATGCTGTCTATCTTCTCAAAGGTAGTGTTGGTCACTGGTGGACCATGGAAGAGCAGAAGAGGCCTGGAATAGAGATCTCGTGGGAAGACTTTCGTCGGGAATTTGTTCATAGATATTTTCCAAAGACCTTCCTAGACGAGAAGATCTTTCAGTTTGAGAGACTGAGGCAAGGTATGATGAACATTAACGAGTATGAGGCTAAGTTCATGGAGTTGTTGCGATTCTGTCCGCATATGGATACCACAGATGAAGAAAGGATTAGGAGGTTTGAGAAGGTTTTGAATGCCGACATGACTACTCCCGTGTCTGCCCTAGAAAACCGGGAGAGATTCTCCACCTTCGTTGAGTCAGTCCGAAGGATAGAGAGATCCGTAGTCGAGAAAAGGCAAACCCAAAAGAGATATCCACAGTTCCAGGGATCTTCATCTAGAGACTTTAAGAAGCCTAGATTCTCTGCACCTACTCCTCCACCACCCAGATCTAGTTCTCAGACTCAGTGGTCCCCAAGTAGAGGTAGAGGACGAGGTTTACCGCCACAAGCGACTCGCAGTTCAGCATCAATGTCAGTCACAGGACCACCAAGACCACAACAACTGGAAAGAAGCTGTTATAACTGTGTAAAGGTGGGACATCTGATGAAGGACTGTAGGTCTAGGCCTGTCAGTGTGACACAGCCTCAGAGGCAGAATCAACAGGGATCACAGAGAAGGCAGTCTCAAGGAGCAGCTAGAGGACGTGGGCAAGCGTCTCAGGCTGGATCGTCAGCACCAACTCAACACCAGGCGATAGCAAGGGTCTATGCTATGAACCCACCAGAAGCAGTGGTCAATCCATGGGTTGTGGCAGGTCAGATGGAACTTTTATATTCTGATATGTCTAAATCCTATGTTGTAGCTGTTTTGATTGACCCGGGTGCTACACACTCTTTTATCACTCGAAGAGTGATTCGTAACTGCAATATGAGAGTTAGTCATAGGGCAGATAGCTTGCTGCTCGAGACTCTGTTGAGAGGTTCTGCTGTTTTGCAAGAGGTATGCTCTCCCTGCATCCTCTTCTTTTCTGATCATCGCATTCAAGTGGATCTTATACCACTTGATATGCAAGGATTTGACATAATCCTTGGAATGGATACCTTAGAAAGGTATAGAGTTGTCTTGGATTGTGAATCCAAGCAGGTTGTGTTTGCTGATGAGAGCAACACTTGGATCTTTCAAGGAAAGAGAAAGATTCTACCCACCTGCCTTATGACCGCTATGGTTGTTGATAAGCTGTTGAGGCAAGGATGTTATGCATTCTTGGCCCATGTGATAGATACCACCAAGGCGAGTCCCAACCCTACTGAAGTTCCTGTAGTCAGGGAATTTGAAGATGTATTTCCTGAAGAACTTCCAGGTATGCCACCGCCTCAGGAAATTGATTTTGAAATCAATTTGATCCCAGATACCCAACCCATAGCACAAACACCGTATAGGATGGCGCCTGCTGAGATGGCAAAACTCAAGAAATAGCTTCAAGAGTTGCTTGAGAAGGGTTTTATTCGACCAAGCACTTCACCTTGGGGTGCTCCGGTCTTGTTTGTTAAAAAGAAGGATGGATCAATGCGGTTGTGCATTGATTACAGACAACTAAATAAAGTAACGATAAAGAATAAGTACCCTCTGTCGAGGATTGATGATCTTTTTGACCAATTGCGTGGTGCAACCGTCTTCTCGAAGATAGACTTGAGGTCTGGATATCATCAACTTTGTATTAAGGACAGTGACATACCCAAGTCTGCTTTCAGGACAAGGTATGGTCACTATGAGTTCACAGTTATGTCGTTCGGACTAACTAATGCACCGGCTGCATTTATGGAACTTATGAATAGAATCTTCCGACCTTTCCTCGATCAGAATGTTGTTGTCTTTATAGATGACATCCTGATCTATAGTAGAGATGCTCAGCAGCATGAACAACATCTTCGTCAGGCTCTAACTTTGCTAAGACAACATGAGTTATACGCTAAGTTTAGCAAGTGTGAGTTCTGGTTGCCGGAGGTATCTTTTCTTGGACATGTGGCATCTGCCTCAGGAATTCGTGTTAACCCTAAAAAGGTAGAGTCTGTTCTACAATGGGAACAACCGAAGACACCGACGGAGATTCGTAGTTTTTTAGGGTTGGATGGCTATTATCGAAGGTTCATTAAGAACTTCAGTTCTATAGCCCTACCCTTGATGAAGTTGACCCGGAAAGATGTTTCTTTTACTTGGAGTGACAAGTGTCAGCAGTCCTTTCAGTTGTTGAAGGAGAGGTTGACAAGTGCACCTGTACTTGTGTTACCTGAGCAAGGTAAAGAATACATAGTTTTCTGTGATGCCTCCAAGAATGGACTCAGATGTGTGCTGATGCAGGATAAGCATGTGATTTCTTTTGCTTCTCGACAGCTTAAGAAACACGAGGAGAATTATCCAACACACGATTTAGAGTTAGCTGTTGTGGTTCATGCCTTGAAAATTTGGAGACACTATCTATATGGAGAAACATTTCAAGTTTTCACTGATCATAAGAGTCTTAAGTATATCTTCTCTCAGCATGACCTTAACATGAGGCAACGTCGCTGGATGGAGTTAATCAAGGATTATGATTGTACGATAGATTACCATCTAGGGAAGGCCAATGTAGTTGCAGATGCCTTGAGTAGGAAATCAGCAACATCATCCTCTGATAGGGCACAATTAAACTCTTTAGTATTCCCTAGGAGAGATATGCTTATCTCCTTAAGGAAAGACAATGTACAGATGAAGGTGTCATGGATTTCCGGGTTGTTGGCTGAGATGCATATCAAACCCACCCTAAGAGAGCAGATTAAGGAGGCACAACAAGTTGATGCTGCAGTTCAGCAGATCAGATCTGAGTATGGCGATGAGAAGCGAGAAGGTTTTCATGAATCATATGATCAAGTGGCATGCTATCATGGGAGGATGATAGTGCCTGATGTGGATAACCTGAGGAAGTTAGTCCTGGAGGAAGCTCATTCTTCTATGTATGCTATGCATCCAGGGAGCACCAAGATGTATCAAAATTTGAAAGATATGTATTGGTGGCCTGGGATGAAGAAGGATGTAGCTGAGTTTGTTCTGAGGTGTCTGGTGTGTCAGCAAGTTAAAGCTGAACACCAGAAGCCTGCAGGAACAATGCAACCTTTACCCATACCACAGTGGAAGTGGGATCATGTAACCATGGAATTTGTTGTTGGCCTACCTAGGACAAACAAAGGACATGATTCCATTTGGGTAATTGTTGATAGGTTGACTAAGACAGCGCATTTCTTACCTGTCAAAACAACCTATTCTGCTGAAAGGTTATCCCAGTTATATGTTCAAGAGATAGTGCGTTTGCACGGAGTCCCTGTCACCATAGTTTCTGACAGAGGTCCTCAGTTCACAAGTCGTTTTTGGGAACAGCTACATAGGGCACTAAGCACCCAGTTAAGGTTTAGTACAACCTTTCATCCACAGACTGATGGACAGTCGGAAGGGACTATACAGACCTTGGAAGACTTGTTGAGAGCATGTGTTCTCCAGTTTACAGGAAGTTGGGATCTGCACCTAAGCTTGATAGGGTTTGCCTATAACAATAGCTATCAACATAGTATTGATATGGCACCTTATGAAGCCTTATATGGTATACGTTGCAGATCACCCTTATGCTGGTATGAGACGGGTGAGCATCAGTTGTTAGGTCCTGATCTTGTGCAGCAGACCACAGAAAAGATTAAGGTAATCCAACAACAGCTTAAGACTGCACAGGATAGACAGAAGTCTTATGCTGACATACGTCGTAGACCTTTAGAGTTCTAGATTGGAGACAGAGTGTACCTCAAGGTCTCACCTTGGAAAGGAGTCCTTCGTTTTGGAAAGAAAGGAAAGTTAGCTCCTAGATTTATGGGGCCTTATCCAATCATTGAACGAGTTAGAAAGGTAGCCTATAAACTAGAATTGCCACCAGAATTGCAGAAGTTACACCCTGTGTTTCACATTTCTGTGTTGAGGAAATGTCACCCTGATACCGAGTCAGTTCTACAACCTATGGAAGTACAAGTGAATGAAGATATAACTTATGAGGAGGGACCAGTGTCAATCCTTGATAACATAATTAAAAAGTTAAAGAAGAAAGATATAAGTCTTGTGAAAGTCCTCTGGAATCATTGTGGTGTTGAAGAAGCCACTTGGGAGCTGGAGGAAGAGATGAGGAGGAAATACCCTACTCTTTTCTCCTAATATGCTAAATCGATTTCGGGGACGAAATCCTTTTGAGGGGTGGATAATTTGTAACATCCCTGACCTGGGTTATAAGTTAACCCTAGGTGTTTTACTTAAATCATGTAATTAAGATACTTGTGATTAACTTTTGGCATGTAATTAAGTTCCTGAGGAACATACAATTTCATTTCTGTCCTTTTAAAACAATGATTGTAGTATTGTTTTGTTATGCAGGGACCTATGTGAAAATTACCCAATTAGAAGGGTTAACTTGCAATATTAACATGTTAAGATGTTCCTCTAATAAAGAGACATCATATGAATGAATATGATGAGGTATGATGGATTTCCCAAGATTGGGCACCAAGGTACAGCTTGTGGAGCAATCCTTGTGCTTAAAACCCTAATTTTGGTGTAAAGTGCAATTTACCCAAATATGGGGTGCAAATTGTGATATACACTTTCTAGAATATCTTTTATGACTTTTGACATCATGTAAAGTTATAATAATGAAGGAGGCACTTCATTTGAATATTCAAACATAACCTTTGTAATTAAACCACCAAAGTTGTAAGTAAAGGAGACCCTTATATGTATATGTGCACCATAGTGACAAGTTGACCTTCCTTGCCTTTAGTCCTTGGTCTTAGAAGAAGTTTTACCTTAGATATGAAGATGAGGGACGTGCCTAAAAGAAAGGAAGGACCTAGTTGTAAAAAGGAGGAGTAAGTTGTCCTTATGATGAAAATAACCTCAAAGTATATATGATCCTTTCCTTTGCAACCAAAGGCAACGTTTCCTTTCTTCCCTTCTTATTCCTTTGCTTAGACCGACTTAGGACAGAGCTCAGGAGTAGAGGAAGATGACCAAGTTAATCTAGGTAAGCTTTTATCATCATCTTGCTCGAATTCATGGAGGAAACCAGGTTACAAGGTTGGTTTCATGGTTATCTTACTTAGCTTTCTCTTCCTAGCCGATCCTTCCCAACTTTTCCTTGAAGGAACAACCTTGGATGACCTGTGGATCTCAAGCCACCATTAAAGTTTCGAAGCGTGGAAGCTTGGAGTTCTAGGAACAACGTTTGAGGTGGGTTTTATAACTCTAAACCTTGCTTTGTTATGCATACTTTTATTCTTGCAAATAATAGTTAGTTCTTCTTCCTCCCCATCTTTCTTTGCACTCTTGCAAGATTTTTCGTGAAGAACAGACCTTGGTTTCAAGGTTGAAGATGAAGGGCGTTAATACCTATGTTGGTCCTTATCCAACTTTATTAAACGATCTTGGACCAATAGGTCTAAACGGTTTGCAACCGTTTGAAATAAAAAAGGGGTTCAACCAGTTTGATCTCAAACGATCTTGCAAGATCGTTTAGTTTTAAACGGTCTTCAAGACCGTTTGATAGGGTTGACCAAGGGAAGACCGTTTAAGGAACTGTTGTAAACATATTGAATTTAATTCCTACAAAGAATCATAACCCAATTCCAAACCAATCACAAGTTGAAGGCACTTCAACTCCTTAAACCCTAATCGGGTTGAATTGAGTTTTTCAATGATAGATTTTGGTGAATTTTGGGTTGAAGGATCCAAACGGTCTCAAGACCATTTGGGGGTTCACTCAAACGGTCTTAAGACCGTTTGGTGACAACCCAAGACCGTTTGTTGGTCTAGGGTTAAGGAAATTTGATGGTTTGAGGGTCCAATTTCAATAGGTTGATGAATTGATAAAAATGCTGATTTTGGACCTAGTTAGGGTTCAATCCTTATCAAATTGATTTAGTTTTTGATACAACTTTGGGCAAACGGTCTCAAGACCGTTTGGAGGATATCCAAACGATCCCAAGACCGTTTGGGCCAAGTTTGGGCCCAATTGGAGCTCAATTGATGGGTTCAACTACAATTTGTTTCACATTGTTGAAAATTGATGATTAGCCGATTGAAAACCCTAATTGAGTGGGATTTAACCCCAATTAGCTTTCAATTGAGAATCAATTTGGTGTCCAATTGATTAATTCTAATCCTAATTGACTCAATTTGTAAATTTTTAATAAGGGCATGGCCAATTGGAGGCTTCAACATAGGAAATCCTATTCAAACATAACCTTTGTTTCACCTTTTATGTCCATGCGGTTTGAACCCATTTGGATCCAAACGACCTTAAGGTCATTTAAGCTCAAGTGGGTCCACACTCGTTTAAGCTCAAGTGGGTTCACACTCATTTAAGCTCAAGTGGGTCCACACTCGTTTAAGCTCAAGTGGGTCCACACTCGTTTAAGCTCAAGTGGGTTCACACTCGTTTAAGCTCAAGTGGGTCCACACTCGTTTAAGCTCAAGTGGGTCCACACTCATTTAAGCTCAAGTGGGTCCACACTCGTTTAAGCTCAAGTGGGTCCACACTCGTTTAAGCTCAAGTGGGTCCACACTCGTTTAAGCTCAAGTGGGTTCACACTCGTTTAAGCTCAAGTGGGTTCACACTCATTTAAACTCAAGTGGGTTCACACTCGTTTAAGCTCAAGTGGGTCCACACTCGTTTAAGCTCAAGTGGGTCCACACTCATTTAAGCTCAAGTGGGTTCACACTCGTTTAAGCTCAAGTGGGTCCACACTCGTTTAAAGCTCAAATGGGTTCACACTCATTTAAGCTCAAGTGGGTCCACACTCGTTTAAGCTCAAGTGGGTTCACACTCGTTTAAGCTCAAGTGGGTCCACACTCGTTTAAAGCTCAAGTGGGTTCACACTCGTTTAAGCTCAAGTGGGTTCACACTCGTTTAAGCTCAAACGGGTTCACACTCGTTTAAGCTCAAATGGGTTCACACTCATTTAAGCTCAAATGGGTTCACACTCGTTTAAGCTTAAATGGGTTCAATTAAAGGATACCTTATTTTAATCAAACCCTAATCACATGATAGTGATGTGTTGGCTTGTGTTGGTCAATGGAGACTTAACCCAACCTAATCTAGAGTGATGTAATCATCATCTAGAAGTAAGAGGAGAGAGAGGGCTCCTAATATAATCAAGCAACATATCTTCAATGCATAAGAATGAACAGGTTTAGGGTATGATCCATCAAGGTGAGATCAAGGAAAACCTAACTATGATGATTGATGAATCTTAACCTAAATAGAGGGCATCAATGATGATGTTCCTCATACATGATGATAATATGAGCTCAATTCACTATGAGGTGAATAGTAAACCCTAATTCTAGGGTAATAACATGTAATGTGAATAGTAAACCCTAATTCTAGGGTAATAACATGTAATGTGAATAGTAAACCCTAATTTGGGGTAAGGTTATAAAAGAAGTAACTCTAGGTTATACCTATGAGTGCGAAACCCTAATTACAAGTTGTAGCATGAGGAATATATTTACCTTGTAAACTAAAGAGATTCAATAACCCCATGATAAGGAGGAATGCATCCAAACCCTAAAATCAATAGAGGTATACTGATTCATAGCACGCCCATGCTATGGAGCACAGCCGTGGTAACCTTCCTTTGCACGACCGTGCAAGGAAGCACGACCGTGGTACTTTATGAAACAAATTGAAAAGTCTTGGTATTTGTAAGGATGTTGTTAAACATGCATAATCTCAGTTATACTAATCATGCAGGTAGTTAGCAAGATGTAATCATAGCCAGGGTAATGGTTATGACATTATTTTCATTGAAAGCATGTCAATAGCTTATGAACTGAGATAACTATGTTGCCTAGATGTAAGTGGCATCATATGAAACTGATATGCCTTAAGGGCCATGAATGACATCAAGGTCATGCTAATAGATGACTTGATGCTGACATGTCACTTGATAGTAAGTGTTATGATGATATAAGGGTGTGAGCACCCATGTTCCTGAATCATAGTGATAAGATGATTAAGAATTGATATCCATCTGATAACTGATATGAGTAATACCCGTTACATTTAGTATTCTTCTGTTATAGCCATGTTTAGTACTTGAATGTTTGGAAACATGTATGATGCTAAAAGAATACTGAAATGTACCTAATAACCAAGTATAATCATATCATGTAGAGCCCTGATCATAGATCCATCATTGTCAGAGTTTAAATGATGGTGAAACAGGTTTTCCTAAGGGAACTCCTGGATCACATACTTTAGAGTATGTGGGGGAATATGGATGTGTATATCCTTACATCCTAGTGTAGGAGTTGATGTGGATGTATCTTAATCCATCAACCCTTCACTATATGTTTATACCGGGATGATGTAACACTATTCTCCCAAAGGAATCTTTTATACCGCATCGATGAGAGATAAACATGAAATCTTTCGATAGTGAAGAGAGTGCAGAATGCCACTGTGACTCTAATAACGAAGTACCAGAATACCCTGGTGAGCTATAATAGCAGAGACACTAGATGTCCTGCATGTTTATCCTCATTCTGACTGAGGTAGTTGAAGGTCATGAGAATCCGGCTCTTTCGATGACCTAGTATGATACCGATGTGACTTACTAGTGATCGGTTGGAGCATGAGCGGTATACCTCATCTCCGCAGGGCATAATGATGTTTGTAAAACATAATCAACCGCGTAGCATAACTGCTTAGGTTGAACTACGAAGAACATTGATTGATATTACATTGCTTGCATTTAATATCCTGTTCAAATATTAGTATACATGTTCTTCATATTCCTTAATAAAGGTGAGTAATTGTTATCAAGCCTGCTGTGAGTAATCTAAGTTACCTGCTCATGATATTCCTTTGATTGCTTTTAACAAAGTTTCTGGCGGAGAGTTATAACTCTCACTGGGACAATTATTTGAAATTGTCTCACCCCGTAGATTTCTACCTTTAGGTGGACGTCGAGGTCGAAGGAACCGATCTGCAGGTGGACAGCAACAGCAGCAGCAAAACCAGGAGCAGCAATGATTTTCAGGTGGAAACACTGTTCTGTCTAGTCTTGTAGTTAGAATAGTCTTATGTCGTCTCTGTACACTCAGGTCCTAGGAGTTTGTTGATCTGAGAATTTTGAAGTCTTGAGATTTAGTATCATGATGTATATAATCACTCGAGAAGTGATTTATCAGAGATGTAAACAGTTCATCTTACTTTTATAAAAGGAGTTTCAGGTTTTTTTTTGAGATCTCGTTTTCGAAAAGTTTTAATTTCTCGTGATTTTTCGTATTCCTCTGTTAATCGAATCGCTTCCGCTATGTTTATCTTGTGTTTTGGAGATTAGACCCCACAACAATTATATGGATAAAGTAAAATGTGAGGAAGGTTAATACATGATTCATGGTCTATTGTGAACCCGGCCAACAAATAAATAGAAAAGCAAATGTGGCTTCAATTATTAATTGGCTAGAAGTCGTATTAAAACTATTGTAAATATGTATCTGGGAAGTCAAAGACCTATTATGTAGCATGAACAAGTGCATATGTGGGGAACTTTATTTTTCTTTTAATATGTATGATTTGCATTTATATTCACTTTTATTAACATTAATTGATTGTATATTGGAATTATTGAATAGGGAATCCTAAAAACTGTGAACATTCTAAGAATATCTTACAGTTTTTTAGCATTTTGTTATATAAGATATAAGATATTTTTCATTTTTATGTGGTGTTGAATGTTATGTTCATAAACATTCTTTCTTATCAGTTACATGTACAATTTCATCTATATATATTTCATCCAGGCATATGTTTAATTATGTTAAAAGATAGCATAAGAAATTTTCTACTACACATATTCTTCAATTGAACATATGTATATTTCATAACATAATTTAAGGTTTAATCCTACTATAACCCCTTTTTATTATATTTCATTGTCTAGGTATTATTATATATGTGCAAATCATATGAAAATATTTATACATGTATGAAAGAATCCAAAATCACATACCCTCCTACATATTCTTTTCTAGTCTTGATGTTTATATATTACAAACTGCATTTTTGATCACTCATCCCAAGATGATTAATGGGATATGTAGAGGGGATATGGTGGAGGAAAATTAGATAAGGAAGGAAGCTAACATGGAAGAAGACTTTTCAATCAATAGTGGCTCTTCTTCTTGAAGACCTATTAAGTCTCACATCACTCTTATGGATCATCTTTGTGGATTTAATGGTGGATGTTGGCTACTCTCAGGGTGTTGAGGGATCAAGATGCATTTCTGAACAAGTCATAATGATGAAAAAAGTAGTAGTTGTATTTACCCATATTTTTTTTATCACTGATCATGAAGTCAAGAGTGTCACTGAGGATTAGGGGTTAATAGGAGAGATCCAAAAGAGTCTAGGTTAATGCAATGTTTTAAAAAAATACATAGAAAATGATTGCAACATATTTGAGTGTGACATGTTTTTAAAATATCTTTGTAAAATTGAAAGAAAAGTAGGGTTATAGATATACTAACAATGTGCTAACAACACTAAACATGTCTAAGGAAAATAAGCAATGCAAAAACATATCTAGTTTATACCCAACCATGTAGGGCCTAGTTTGATGTAAAACACATTTGTTTGCAAGAAGTGGTCTTATGATTATAATATAGATATCTAGCTTCTTGTAAGCCAGGGTGTCAACTATTCAAAGCTTACAATTAATTGAGGGATCATGTCTACAATATCACATAAGTGGTCCTAAGTTACATAATTTAGTGTCTTTTTCTTTGAAGAACACAATCGACATATATTGGCAGAGTGCAACATCATATGGTACATAAAAGTAAAAGAATATGCCATGATACTTGCTTTGTTGAAAATTTGACAAAGAATGGAACAAAGAGGAATAGTGGGGTATTGTAATAAAACAAGTTTATAGTGATAATATGAAAATGTTTTGGCAAGTCTAATAGGAAAGGGTTCACAACAAAGTATATGTGATATTAAAATAGATACAACTACATAATCATCCCCTTACATGTGCTAGAATAAAGTATATCTTAATAAATGCCAGCCATTACCTAATATCACATAAATATTGTTATTGGCCACAACACTACATATGTACCCACTATCTTTTGTCCTACCACAATGTTCTAACAAAATTTTCAATCCATAAGCTAAACAACATATAACAAATGTTCATGTCTACGTCTACATTTTATGATTTGTTTTTACATCTATATATATGTATGGATATTGTATTGATAAACTTAAACATTCAATATAAGCTCTTCTAGTTGTCAAAAAGTAAAGGAGAATACTTTCTTTGTAAAAGGAAATTAGATAATAAAACATAGAATCAACATATAAAAATAGGAAAAGAGGGTATCTGATAAATAAAAGTAGAAACAGAAAATGTAAATAGTTGGTTTAGATGTGAGTACCAGACAATAGACCAAAGTTTGGTGTTGATTCTAAAGGATGTGTGAGTAATCTAGTGGTTTTCATGTGTATTTAGGAAGCACATAAATATGGTATTTAAGTAATCAAAATATAACTTAACATCTGTTAAGCATACATAGATTTGTACATGGTGATAACAATGTAAATGAGTAAATCAAAGCATCCTAGGAAATCTACTCAAAATATGGTTGAAGTATGAATTATTCTACAACATGGGAATTTGGTAGATTTTTTTTACCATTTAATGAAGCAATCTTGTGGTGCCAACAAATGATATGGAATAAGAAAAAAAATCAAGATCATCCCATCCTACAAGACATTGTGTCTCACTTGCATTTTATTGTCATTCATCGTCTAAGGATATGTTATAAATGAATAGTAAAGAATTAGAGACACATTTGAGAACGTAGAGTGAGAATATAATCTTGAAGATAATATATGATTAAGTGTACAATAGTGAATTATAATACTAACTTAGTAAAATACATAACCATAGAAAAGAAATCAGAATTTTCCTATAGAGATCAAGGATTGTACAAGCATTCACATATATGATTCAATTTGTTATACTAAAAATATATATAGTTACTAGCATACTATTAATGCAACATAATGCTACTTAAACTACAATATGGATAAGCAATAAATATTGTATAGGGAATTTTTCATGAATGTTACTAAGCATTATAAAGAAACTTTTATCTCATTACATTAGAGCAAAATTTATATACAAAAATTAAACATGTGAACATATTGTGCTAAAATTGTTCAAAGAGTTATGACAGATATAACTTATTAAACTACATCATTATTATTGTTTCAAGAAACACCTAGGCATAGTCAGGAATAATGGACGTGTCAAATGATTACGAAAATAAAATATATGACATGTTGATATAAATTTTAATTTTTTTAAAGGAAATAATGAAATATATAAAACACATCACATTCCGATGAACAATGACAATCATGCGACAAATGAGAATATGAATGGAAAACATTTTGTAATCACAACTATAAAAGGCTCTCACAACATACATCACTGAAGCCGACAATGTATAGCTCGAGTGGTCAATCTCGATAACCCCAACGAAGGAACCTTGGGTTTGACTCCTCTGAAAATTATTTTTTATAACTTATACTCATTGTACATACCGGTCAACTGTGCACATTAATTATTTTTACTTTGTAGGGAGTTCACTAAGTAGCTTGTCCAGGGTGGTGGTTCCCTCAAAAATCCAAAGAAGAAACATCATGGACGAGAGGATCACTAAGTGTCTTGTCCAGGGTGGTGGTTTCCTAAAATATTCAAAGAAAAGCCATCAAAACTGCCCCTCCCAGCACGTGTCCCGGTTTTGCTTTTTTTTTTTACTTTTTTCTTTCGATTTTTTTGGGGGATAATAAAAGAGGGGAATCTGTTGTTTTGTTTATAACTTTTACTCCATAAGATTTTTTTAACAAAACAAAATCCACCAGATTTGTTATAAAAATATATATTTGAACAAGACTAATATTGTCATATTTTCGAAAAAAATAATATCAAATAATAAATAAGTAAAATATTAACATAATACACCAAATATGGTGTTAATACGTCTAATATGAAAATACACACAAAAATATTATTTTGTGTACTCATCATCATCATCATCAACATGATTTACTGTTATGACAAATGCACCTAATTATGTGATATATGTTCCTAAATGAATAACTATGTGTGTAGTTGTAGCACAAATCTTAACCTAATGCATCTAATATTTATAGAAAAGTACCCAATTATGGTGTGAATGTGCCTACTTCTTAGAGTATGAGCATAAATAACAAACTAGTACAATGTATGGCAATGCGCCTACTTGTCTGGTAAATGCGCCTACTTGTCTGGTAAATGCGCCTACTTGTGTGGTAAATACCCCTAGTTATCTGGTAAATGTGCATACTTGTATTGATGAATGCATGACTTTTGATTGAATGCACCCATTTATGACAAATGCGCCTACTTATGTAGCAAATGCGCCTACTTGTGCGGTAAATATGCCTACTTATCTAGTAAATCTGCCTATTTGTATTGTCATGAATGCACACATTTTTAATTGAATGCGCCCACTTATGTCAAATGTGCCTACTTGCATGACAAATGTGCCTACTTGCCAGACAAATGCACCTACTTATCTGATAAGTGTGTCTACTTGTATTGTCATGAATGCACAACTTTTGATTGAATGCGCCCACTTTTGATTGATTGCGGCTAATTATGGTACAAATGTGCCCAATTATGGCGTGAATGCACCTACTTCTTAGAATATGTGCATAAATATCAAATTAACACAATGTATGACAAATGCACCTCTTGTATGGCAAATATGCCTACTTGCCTGGCAAATGCACCTACTTGTGTGGTAAATGTGCCTACTTATCTAGTGAATGTGCATACTTGTATTTATGAATGCACAACTTTTGATTGAATGTGCCCACTTATGACACATGCACCTACTTGTGCAGCAAATGCGCCTACTTATCTAGTAAATGTGGCTATTTATATTGTCATGAATGCACAAATTTTGATTAAATGTGCCCACTCATGTCAAATGTGCCTACTTGCATGACAAATGTGCCTACTTGTCTGGAAAATGTGCCTATTTATCTGATAAGTGTGCCTACTTGTATTGTCATGAATGCACAACTTTTGATTGAATGTGCCCAATTATGGTGCAAACGTGTCCAGTTGTGGTGTGAATGCGCCTACTTCTTAGTATGTGTATAAATATCAAATTAACACAATGTATGACAAATGTGCTTACTTGTATGACAAATGTGCCTACCTGTATGGCAAATGCGCCTACTTATCTGGAAAATACGCATACTTGTCTGATAAATGCACCTACTTGTGTGGTAAATGCGCCTATTTGTATTCATAAATGCACGACTTTTGATTGAATGTGCCTACTTATGGAAAATGCGCCTACTTGTGTAGCAAATGCGCCTACTTGTGTGGCAAATGTGCCTACTTATCTGATAAATGTGCCTATTTGTATTGTCATGAATGCACAAATTTTGATAGAATGCGCCCACTTTTGACTGATTGAATGTGCCCACATTTGTCCCAATGCGCTCAATATTTGTAGTAAGACACCCACATTTTAAGAATTAAAATGTGTGTATTTCTCATATAAGTGCGAGCATTCAACTAAAAAGTGAACGAAATCCACTAAACATCGGGTTAAAAGTTATAAACAACTTTAAGCTTTTTATTATTCTCCTTTACTTTCCTCTTCACACTAATTACTGGTGATAATGCATAAATATATATTTTTAAAAATATATGAATATTAGTCATGTTGGATTGTATTTTTTGGAACGAATCCAAAGTTGTTTGTTTCGTCAAAAAACTCATTACGAGTTAAAAGTTATGCGCGAAATAAAATTTTCACTGCCTTTTTTCCTCTTCCCTCTCTTCCTTTCCCCACTTGCCACATCATACCAAAACTACCTACCCTCTCTCCAAAACCATCCCACCCAGCTCAAAACCACCTCCCTCACCCCGCGTCAGCACCGCGTAACCTGGCCAGCGCATCAGGTTATGATTTTCGCATGGAGGAAAGGGTGGTTCACATGTAATCAAATAATAATTATTTAATGTAGAAGTGCTACTAAATAGACCACCGAAACTTATCAATTCTGTAATGAAAACATCTCCGTCTGGGCTAGCATAAGAGAACATTTGCATCATAACATACATATTTTGGTACCAGCCAGCTAGCCGAGCTGGTTAGCTGGTAAGCCTTTAAGGATGTTGATGCCACATGTTGCTGGTTCGAAACTGGCTGGGACACTATAGAGGGGATTCCCCATCGGTCTAGTTGGCAAATGGATTGCAGTCAGTAAATAGACACCCCTTCAGCCAAAAAGCCTACTGATAAAAAAAAAGCATACATATTTTCATGTTTGAAGTTAGCCTTTGATATTCGCCTAAAGGAATGCATCCTGTCACTAACCTTCTGTTTTGTTATTAGCAGAAGTGGTTAGTTAAATAAACCTGCATAAATGAAAGCTTTGACTTCCTTTTTAGGTCAGACAATCCATATAGGTCAAGACTCGAGCAATCCCCATCACGTGTGAATGAAATAATTAAAAATACAATATAAAACGTACTCATGGCTGTCTCACGTTAATAGTTGTTTGTCAGCCCACATTGATTTCCTCTATTGCAAGTATTATTTCTTCTTTATTTTTCACGTTTGATTTCTTAGTCGCCTGTTTGATCGTTTTGTCCACGATCCTTCAGTGTATACATCAATACAAAAACAAGGAAATTCAGTTATTCAAAAAACTAATTACAGAGTGAGAATTTGTCTGAAGTTGTTCTTAAATATCAGATCAAATTAACACTCAAATGAAAACATATATTACTCCTGTCAAATGTCAATGCTAAGAAGCAACAGAATAAAACGGCGATACAATCACTCTTGCATCTGAATGACATACAGTATAGAGAAACAACCAGCAAATGTCTCATTTAATAAAGTACCATACCAAATAGATGAGACCAAACTTTAACCCGTCGCTCCTCTTGTTACCGTGTTTTAGCGAGACAGATCTCCGGCAGCAATGCTTGTGAAAGAAGCCCGCTTTGCAAGATTCCTCGGAAATTTGTATATTTCGATATATTATAGTCAGCGGTCACAAACGGCGAACGTACAAATGGGATTCTTAGGATGCGAGTGTATTTGGCATTATGGCGTGGCCGCGATTGGAAAGACAGACGAAAAATAGGGTTGCTGCTAGGGGACGTTTGGTTTACAGGATTCACTTGGATTAATAAGAATCCTGGAGTTGCTTAATCCATGTACAAGGATTTATAAGCTTTTAGAAGTACAGCATAATAGTGTATTATGTTTGGTTGTTCTGTATTCTAACGGGCGTAGACCACATCGGCAAATCTGTTACTCACGTGAAAAGCGCGGTCGTACCTGCGATAGTATGCTCAGTATCAGAAATGCTGGCCTGTTCCGGCAGTTTCGGGAGTAAAATGACTTTGCAATCAAAAAGTCAGAAGACGCCCGCAGCTGGACAACGGCGTCCAGTCAATTTGAAATGTAATTATGTATCCAACAAATGTTATATGCCTAAAAATGCAAGAGTCGTCTATGTTTTACCCTCCTGCAAAACAAACCTAATATTTATACAGCTGGATCACAAACTACAGTCCAATCCGGCTACATCCTATAAAACAAACACACCCTTAAGTAGACGAAACAATCGGAACCTAGCTTTTGTAGGGAACACGGAGAACCGAATAAAGGATGATACAAAGAGTCCAACATTGAGACAGAGTTCTAGGCCTAGTTTGGGTGGCGCAATCTTAAATACTGGTATTCACAGTTAAAACACACTATCACCTACAACAAACTAATATAGTTATGTATTTGATCATGTATTTTATCTGTAGAAATGTGGTAGATTTGTTGTACTTGCGAGTCACGCCAGTTTCGGCAGAATTTCCGACTGCAACTTCCATCTCCCTTTTCAGTTTTTCATAGCTGGGTAACAGCTGTTTTGCCCCGTCCTCCCAGTTAGTGTCACTGCCGCAACTACCACCCGCACCACTTTTTAAGTACGAATTACCGGAAGTTCAGAATTCCTCATCCAAACTCAGCCCTAGTGTTTAGTATGGTAGAATAGTAGATAGCTATTAACTGTTTGACTTGCCTTTTCTTTTGCGGACCGACGGGATTCCAATCTCTTGGGCACCGAAAACCGAGATCTACAAACCATCCAGTCCTTCCTTTTCTCCGACGGTCAACAACTTCTTTTTGATCGACAAGAATGCAATATCAGGAGCTCCGATGATTATAGCTTGCAGCCCGATAGTTCTAGTATTGAGTGGAGGAAGAAGTAAGGTGGCCTCCAATAAAGTTTTTCTTTTCAGTCTAGTTGATGAAACTAATATCGGATAAGGCTCCGATTGGTTTGTCCAAACTGGTCTAAAAAATTTATGAGCTAGAATTTTTTAAGTAATTTTTCATGATTGCTTCAGAGGAAGTGTTGAAATTTGAGTTCCGTGACTTCCGGTGAGTTACAGACTTACATATAAAATATAGTTCATGAGTTCCCTTCTAAAAAGAATGAAAAACGAGTTCCGGACAACTAACGACATTTTCTATACAATATATTTTTTTATTCTTTATAAATAACACATGAATAATACTTATTAGTAAAAATATTAGCGGCGTGGACACAATTTTGTGTGTGAAAATAATAACATAATATGACAATACACTATAATCATACTATGTAAAATATATTACACTATAACCACCATTATCAGTGCAGTTTAAAAAAAAATAAAAACACTATGAAAAGTAATGACACCGCACCATGTGACAAAAGTATGATTAATCTAGCATATTTTTATATTTCAATATAATGTGAAAAATAATAATTTACTATAATTGTGTATAAAGAATACACCAAATATTAATATTGTACATTATTGAACAATGATGAACCAAAATTTATATTTACAAACATATAATATATATATATATATATATATATATTATATTATATATATATAGTATTAGAATTCTTTGTATATACAAAGTGAACTAAAATATTCTGATCTGATTTTAACCATAGTATTTTTCTTAAAATTATAACAATACAAGACTAAAATATTTTTGAAGGAGAAAAATCCGTACTATGACCACTTGTTGAGGTTATTATGATTAAAGACGTCATGGTTATTCATAAAATTGATTATTTATTTATGTCTTTGTTGTCTTTAGTTATTATATATTACACACTAAATATCAAAAATAGTTTTAAATGATTTCCATGTTTACTCTTACTACAAACCAATCATATGGAATTCTGAAAAATGAGGTACTCCACATAACTTTATGACTTACACCAAACTAATAAGAGCCTAAGGGTCTATGGTTTTTAGAAAAACTAGCGAACTGACAAGTTTCCAATTACTACAACTATGGGCTATTAATTAGAGTGGCAAACCGACAAACTGACAAACCTCTTTACTTGTGGACCAATGGAGTTTTGAGGTACATCAACTACTGGGATTTTTAGCCTGTTGATTAATGAAAAATACTATCTTAGACCCTTATACTACCACCTCACTCCTATCTAGAAATTTTTGGTAGAATCCATTATTCGTCTAGAGAATAATGAATTTTTGTCAGAGGTGGATGAAAAGTGCAAGCTCATAGATGTATTCTTCAGATCAATCTTCTCTTGGACTAATGCAAGTATTCTAACATTTTTTCTTGCATCCTACAAGTAGGACATCATCTTCTAAACCTTTTTGTTGTTGTTCGTTCCTTCTCTCTTCTACCTTGGTTAACATCCACGGTGCTACAAGTTGGAACTTGTACATACACCTAAGGAACCATCTTTTCTTCTCTCTTTGCTCTAGATACACATGGTTCTTGGGAAAATGAGCTTTTTTGGAGCTTTTGGGGATAAAGCTTGGATCTTGGTCAATGATTTTTGTAATTTCATTCTTAGACTTTGTTTTATTTACCCATAAGATGAGTCATATAACCGATGATGTAATTTCTTAAGTACTTATTACATACAAAATATTAACCTTGCTCTAGTAATATGTATGCTAAAATATGATGCTTCATGAATTGTTTTAAATGACTAAGAAGACAATCTGAGTTTTCTAGTCCCTATTAGGCCCTACAAATATTTTTTGCTATATAATAAGTGTTCTTTTTAAGCATGCCCAAATTGAAATTTGAAAAACATGTACAAATGCTATTAAAATGTAATTTTTATGGTGTTTTGGTACCCAATGCAAGAAAATTCGACCCACATGTTAATTCTATCTATACGTAGTTACTTTTATGGAAAATTTAAGACATTTAATTACTATTATAGTATTGTAATGATAATTGAGCGAGATTCTCGTATTGATGCTCATCGATGCTTGGTTTTGAACATGTGTTTGCCTAATTATTAGAAATAGAATGACATTTACATACTATAGTAGTTTTAACCTGAAATTTTTAGTTCTACATTGTTTATGACTAGTTAAGATCTGCAAAAGAATTTAGATGCTAACGAGATTCCTATGAAGTGTTATCATTATTTTGGTCTTAATGAAACTTTGGGCTTTATGTGCCCTAAATTGAGGTTTGGTCATCTTTGTGACCAAAGATGGATAAAATACCATAAATGAGTAACATGGTTCTATCTCATACATTTAATATCTTCTAAAGTTGCAATCCTTAAGTTATTTTACATGATTCATTTAGGATCCCATATATAACTAGATGGAGAAGTAAAAAATATGTAAGTGGCTTAATTAATCAAGTGTAACGCAAATCATGTAGTGCCACACTACAAAAAATATGGTCTTTAACTACAAAAAAAAATTGTAGTGAAAACCCCAAAATTTGTAGCTAAAAGCTTTGGCTACATTTATCCTTACATTTATAATATATAGCTAATACCCATGTAGCTAATTATTTAGGCTACATTTTTCAAAGTTGTAGTTAGTTATTCCTCTGGCTACAAATTCATATGTAATCCTAATTGTAGGTAAAAAATGTCCTTACACATAAACATGTAGTTTCCATTGTAGCTAAATATATGAATACAATTCAATTTGTACCTATGATATGTAGGGAGAGATGACATTGGTTACAATTTGTATCTGTAGTTCATTTATAGCAAAAATTAGCACTTGCTACACATGTAATTATAGCTAGTGTGTAGTGAAAGACACCATGTACTACACACAAATGTAGTAAGAGACATTATGCATCCAGTCATTCGCTTGCCAATATAGAGGGGTTTTCAATAAGAAAATAGATGAATGTTAACCAAGATCGAGTTGTGCTTACAATGTCAGCAATGATACTTTTTTTATATTTGAATAATGAGTACACATGGGGAGGACATTAACCTGGCCCCTGTTTTACAATATGCATGGAAAAAAGACACATGTATACAATATCTTCTTCTGACTACATCTATTTACTGCAGACTCTATATGCCACATGATCATGTGGATCTTCGTCTATCTTGATTTTTCTTTTGTATATATTCCACCACTTGTATTATCATTTTCTGACCGCCTCCCTTTGTTATAGAAGTTTCTCTATAAGCCTTTGATATTCACCAATAATCAACAACAACTTCAAAGCATACAAGGCATCACATCATCTTTTGAGCAAAGCACACTGAAATGGAGGAAATATTGACAAGAAACACATTTCTCGAGTTAACATATTCCCACAACCAGAAGCTGAATTTGGGTCCTTTCATAATAATCTACATTATACTCATTATCCTGTGGAGCTGCCACTTGTGTTCTATGGATTTCCTCCACCAGAAGCATACCATCAAAATGGTCATTTGACAATACCTGAAGAGGTTCATAGCAAACAAACTATAAAAAATCAGAAATTTTCAGTTATGTATCAACATATAGTAAACTTGACTCCATACCAGAATAAACACCAGCCAAGCATGTTCCTATTAAACTTTATAAGTCCAAGATCAAGTCATGTAGACTCAATGCATCCATGTGCATGCCCTTGACACTCCTTCAGTTGACATGGTATGTTATGCTGAGGAGTTTCTCCTATAAAGCAACATCCATGTGCATGCCCTTTTTGGAACCTTAAACAGACCTGAAAAAATAAGAAATGCAGAAAATGATACAAACAATTAACATAGGAAGGCTACTGTAAACGGAAAGCATGTGCTTTGACTTCATTGCCACCTTGGTGCCTTTTTTGTGCATTCCTAATTTGTACAATGGGCATTAGTGTTCTTTTGTAGTGTCAAGAAGGGCACTAAAATTGATGTCGTGGAAGCAGAGTCAACAACTCGATGTGTTAGTCACAGATGTGTTTTTGCCTAAATGATGGTGAATATAAACTGTATACCAAGTAAGTAACTGACCAAGAATTAATTTCTAACTAATCTTTTAGCAAATGAACATACAATAGTTACATATCTCAGGAAAAATTACTACTCCCTAGAGTTGAGCTTACCTTGGTGGTATTGGAACCCCTAACAACAATTGTGGAGGATTATTTGTAGGATCTCATGGAGTTATAACTTTGGATGCATTGAACATCCATGGTATTGTGCCTGGGTGCATTGAGTATGACTTTAGAAAGCTAGGCCCCTGAGTGAATTGGCTGAGCAGAGACAAGTTGGGCCTAATTGTGGTCTATGTAGTGCAAAAGCAGGTTAGTTTAATGTCAATTTGGCCTCAACAAATTGTTCTACATGGATGAAAGGAAATAACATTAAGTTCCTGCCACGTCAACCAAATCATAAAAAAGATGGTTAGAATTTTGCAATAGTAGAGATATTGACATGTATACTATAGTGAAGACATCTATAACCAGTTACTTGAGGAAAGTCAGGCCTACATGTTGTTTACAGTACATTTTAAAGAAAAAAGAATCATACATGTCGTGAGACACTTGAACGGAATCTTGGAGATTGACCTTGAATGGATAAATCATAGATGTTGTTCAGACCTATTCGTGTTATGTTGCATAAGAAGATTAGGGATATGTAGGATGCTTCCATTATTGAAGCAGAGGCCGCCATGCTGGGTATTGAAGTTCTTACTGGGATATGGTAGGCTTCCAACAGCAGCATCAAAACATTCCTCTAATTGGAAAGCCATATCATGAATAGACATAAAGTAGTAAGGCTTTTAGAATCATCCCCCAAACAGAAGAGATCAGTAGATTGGGGGACAAAGCACACAGAAGGGAAGGATCTAGATCCAACCACCTAAAGTATTCATTTCTTGAAAGACTAGAATCACATGTATTACATGACTTTATCCTGGAAACAGTATTATGTGGTCACTAAAGCAACTCCAACTTTTAATAAGTATGAACAGATTATGTATAAGTATATTACCAAAACTGAGATCAGAAAGAGAAGTAACTATAATAATTCAGTAGGAAAAGCTATTGGAGAGAATCCATAAGTACAAGAAAACAATCAAGAATGCTTTTTTTAACAAGTAAGATTCACCATGAAGAGATAACATGTATGTGCCATATTAGATATCCAACATTACTCCAATATAGGCTTATGAGCTATAAAACTATAACAAATTTCTTATACAGTTAGGAGTAAAGGCACACCTCTTGTCTCCTACTTACAAGTAGAAAAAAACTAAAAATTATTGTGTAGCAATAAGAATCCAATAATAACAAGGAACCAAAGTACCATTCAAATAGAAGTAAGAATATCCAATTACACAACTTTTCCAGAATTCACATGCCCTTGCTAAGAACAAAAAATTGCATAGTAATCTGAAAAACCAAGTTTTCGATCACATATTAAATACTAAAGTTGTGAATGTGATTAGAAAATTCAATTCAAAAACCCTTAAGTTGAGTGCTAGTAATTTGAAATCAAATGACTACAAACATTGTTTTTCTAATGAGTGCCAAGATGGGATGACTGGCTCATATGTGGAGCTTAGAAATGGCAGGAAGTATAATTCCATATTCTATTCAATCCTTATTTATGATAAAACATAAGCATCACAGTTAATGATACTCATTTATATATGAAGAACAAGCTCAATACAAAAGAAAATCATGTGGACCCAATTTCAACATAGGTATTAGTAAACTAACCTTAAACATTGTAAGGGAATTTATCTAAAACAAGGTATTGGCGAGTTACGTGTGACCAAAATCTTTCAAAGTGAAAAATCTCAAACACCAATGTAACTATCATGCTCACGAGCAATGGGTAATTCAGCTTAGTCCAACAAAGCCTTTTGACATTCTCTCCTCGGTTCAGTAAGTAGTTCTTACTATAAATACGACCAAGCAACAAAGTAATGGTGTCCATCAAAATGTTAACCTGATGTTGGTATCTACTGCACATAAAAACTACAACAGATTCAAGTATGCACAAAAATACAAATCAATAAATTAAGTACCCTGCAACAGCTATTATATTTCATATATTGTGCAATTACTTACTGCTTTAGTGCCTATGAAAACACCATTTGGCTTGATGATCTTCCCAAACATGCTATCCATGTCAAAATACTTCTATCAGGCAGAGACCTACTATTCCGTTGGATTGGATGCCAGACCGAGGACACTGCAGGCTACAACCAGGAGCTATTCTTTCTTTATCAGGAATAAACTGGCAATACAATGCGATTTACAACCAGCTGTAGCAATGACATAATAATATTGGACTTAGTTCGTATAAGATTAGAGCATAAATAAAATTTTGGAATATATGAGGGATCAAATTTTCACAGCAATGCGAAAAACTATTTACAGAGGTAAAAAACATACAAACCTATTTTCACAGCAACGAGAAAAACTATTTACAGAGGTACTTGAGAAGTGTACCACAAGTATAATATAAACATACAAAAAATCTTCAATTAGAGTGATATAATTTGTAGGATACCAAAGGAGCATGCAGCAACACAAGATGTGTATTATCTCAAGCTGTCTGTATGCATCAAACTAAGATAAATAAACTCTATAACCCACAATCAATCAATATATAATTGTGTAATCATTGGCTTAAATAAATAGTTGCACTAAAATCAGCAGCAAACTAACCACTCCAGAACCATCAGGAGGTTGTCATAACTGAATACATGTAAGAACCGTAAACTCCAGCACTTTGTAAGGCAGTAAACACAAAAAAATTATTGCACTTTAATGCATTCAATTGAACATCAATTCATTGAGTCTGTATGTGGGCTCTGATCTCCAAAACACAAGAAAAACATAGCGGAAGCGATTCGATTAACAGCGGAATATGAAAATCACGAGAAATTAAAAACTTTTCAAAAACGAGATCTTAAAAACCTGAAACTCCTTTTATAAAAGTAAGATGAACTGTTTACATCTCTAATAAATCACTTCTCGAGTGATTATATACGTCATGATACAAAATCTCAAGATTCCAAAATTCTCATATCAACAAACTCCTAGGACCTGAGTGTACAGAGACGACATAAGACAATTATAACTACAAGACTAAACAGCACAGTGTTTCCACCTGAAGTCACTGCTGCTCCTGAATTTGCTGCTGTTGCTGCTGTCCACCTGCAGATCGGTTCCTTCGACCTCGACGTCCACCTAAAGGTAGAAATCTACGGGGTGAGACAATTTTAAATAATTGTCCCAGCGAGAGTTATAACTCTCCGCCAGAAGCTTTATTATAGCAACCAAGAATGACATAGGCAATAAAAGTTCTAAGGTAATCAGCAGCAGATTGTTATCAATTAGAACAACAACATTTAAGGAATATGAAAAACATGTATACTAAGTAATGTATCATCAACCAATGTATTTCGTGATTCAACCTAAGCAGATATGCTACGCGGTTGATTATGTTTTACAAACATCATTATGCCCTGCGGAGATGAGGTATACCGCTCATACTCCAACCGATCACTATTAAGTCGCATCGGTATCATACATAGGTCATCAAAAGAGCCGGATTCTTATGACCTCATCTTCCTCAGTCAGTATGAGGATCAACATGCAAGACATCTAGTGTCTCTACTACAATAGCCTACCAGGGTATTCTGGTACTTTGCTATTAGAGTCACAGTGGCATTCTGTACTCTCTTCGCCATCAAAAGATTTCTTGTTTATCTCACTACAATAAAATTGGCTATTTGTGAAGGATGATTCCTTCACAAATGTACATGAACTCCTTCAAACAAGAATTCGGTTGAAGGGCATTCCTTCACAAAAAGTCCTACTCTAAAAGCCTCTTCACAAATACTTTGATGAGAGACTCTAGCCTTCACAAATACTATTTTGAAGGACTATTTTACCTTCACAAAAAGACTTTCCCAGCCTCCCAAATACATTTGTGAAGGCTAATTTCACAACTTTCAATGAGGTTCTAGGGCCTTCAAAAATACATTTTTGAAGGACTATTTGACCTTCACAAAAAGACTTCCCAGGCCTCCCAAATACATTTGTGAAGGCTAATTTCACAACTTTCTATGAGGTTCTAGGGCCTTCACAAACATACTTAATTTCCCATGAATTACAACTGTGATGTACATTTATTTGTTTGTCAATGAGGTTTTACCCTTCTTTTATCAGACCCAAATGATATTTTTAGTAACTCATCTAGTTAATAAGACACAACAAACATAATAAATCACTCCTTTGAAACATTTCTTTTTATTTCACATAGAAATTTTTTTTCATCACATAGGGAAGGACATGGGCCTTTTCCCTTAATCAATACAAATTTCAATATAAATATATATCTACATTTTGACTTTGTCACTCCTTTTAGCCAATGACTTTGTCACTCCTTTAGCCAATCACATAGGGAAGCACGACCACCCTGCCACCCAACAGAGAGCAATCACTGCTCAAATTCTGATATTCTTGCTTCCATCTCTGACTTGATGAGGATTTCAGTCTTGAGACTCTCAACTTCCCTACTTAAATAGTTCTCCTTTAAATTCTTCTCTTCTAGTTGTGCTCCCAATGTAGCTATAACTGCTTCAAGTTCCTGTTTTGTGTTTTGCTACTTCTCATTGAGTTTGTTGTTCTCTTCAAAGATCTTAGATATCTGAATAAAAGATAAAATCAATCAATGAATTAGGATAAGAAAAATTTAGAGTTATATCTATTATATGGCACATGTGTGTAACAGATAGGAAATAACTAACCTGCGACTGAAGCTCCTCTCCTTCACAAGCTAATTGTTGGCTTAGATTCTCTATTGTTTTCTTTCAAGAATCGAGGATCTCAAGTGTTTCTTCTTTCTCAGCAACAACTTTATTCAATAGTATCTCATAAAGTTTAAGTTTCCATCATAAAAGTATTCAGCAGCTACTTCTGCAAGTTATTTTATGTAATAGTGTCCTGCATTTAAAAGAGTGTAATTTATTAGTATATCCTAAGTAAAACATATGTTGGTAGATCAAACTCTAGCCGTTACATAAACATTATGGATACTGTGTATCTTTTCTTTTTTGTGCATAAATGTTGAAGGAACCACGAATTCATGGTATGTCGATCCACTATCTGTCACTTTTAATAGGATTATTTTCCATAAACAAAGAATGGAAATTCAAATGTCTAGATATCTAAAAATAATAAACTAAAAGAAATATGCATCTCATGAAGGAAAAATAATTTCTTCAGTTATAAGATGCATTTGTTCATAAGCATAGATCATAATTTACCTTTCCTGATACGGCTGAGAAGGATAAGTCCTAGAATATTTGGACATATGGTCGAGAAGGATATCGGAAGCTAATATGTTGTAAATATATAGTTCCCTTCACAAGCGATAAGGTGTTACCGGAGTCCTCACTGGAATCAATTTCTAATTTCCTATCAAGAATTGAAAATACAGAAGCTGAAGATGAATTGACTTTAGATGCATCAGGGGCTAAGGAGCTTGATTGAGAAATTCCAATTGCTGCCATTGTCAGTCCGAAGAACACCTATGGAAGACGTGAAAATGTTAAACATATTCTGTAAATTATATTTTAAAACACTGATAATAACTAAAGAAAATGTAAGAAATAAACCATAGAAACACTAAACTGACTTCTTTAATACTGTTTATTTTATAGTCAAACAATTTCTTAGGTACAATGATCTCCTGGGTTTCTTATCTTAATAGTAACCAATGAGTGAGTACAGATTTAACATGAAATCCTCCAAATGTTAATTCATGATCCTTGGTGAAAGATTGGTCAAAACCGTTGGGAAGAAGTCAGATGTAATACAGAAAATATAATGTGTATATAAATACAAAACCATAACCTTAAACTTCAACTTCGTGAGAGGGGAGTATCCAGCAGGCTAACTCAAAGCACCTCAGCCATCACTACCAGGGAGAAAGGGATCATCAGACCCAAACTCTATCAGAACCAACAGAGGAAGATCAAGAACCAAGACCTATCTGAAACAAGCATCCAGTCCAGGAATAAAATCTTCAAGTTAAACAATAGAGGCAGCCTCAACCCGTAAAGGAAAGTTCTCGAAACCTCTTCAAAGCCATCAAAAAAACCAAGAGAAAAACTTCATTCTGAACTCAAACAACAACCATATATATCCACCAACAGCTCGACCTTCACTCCTCGAGTGAGAGGGAAGCAGCAAGCAGGCTGAACCAACCTCAGCAGACAAGAAGAAAGAAACCAAAATTCCATCCACAAACTCTAGAAAGAACCAAAGAACAAGATGAATAAACAACTCAACCATCACTCATCGAGCAAGAGAGGAGCAAAGGCATCCAGACATCACTTTAAACATTATCAAATTCCTTTTGTGTAGCCACCTGCATGTTCTTGAAATTAGAAGCCCAAGATGTAAGCCAAAGACTATTATTAGGTGTCGCACCACCTAGGACATGAATAATGAACAACCACTACATATCCAAGTTACTAGACAGTTATGAATAGCTATGAGGAACGTCCATCTCATTTGGTCACACAACCTGCACATGTTGATTTAAAGTGGCATTGTTGCAATGATAGAGTGGAGAGTAAGTATAGGTGAACTAAAGAAGATAAGAATGATATGAATAACAAAATCAAAAAATATAAGAGAACATAGATCGTAAAATGTCTACATCCAAGTGAAATGTAAATTATCCAAGTATTGGGTTTTGAGTACCAAATTCTTGTGAACCTTGATGCTGATAGATGTGCTCAATGTACTAAGAAGAATGTAGGTTGGCTGAGTATGGGAAAATTTAACACAACAATCAGACCATCTAAGAATTTCTTTCCTAAGTACCTAGTAGATAGTGTTGTGAACAATATCCTATCCTTGACAGCATCGTTATGCAACAGGGAGGCTGATGTGTGGGCGTGGTTACCTACAGACAACAAGAATTTCTAGACCAGGTCAGCTTATAGCATGATACAGAGGGTGGAACACATCCGTATGAACCTGGAAAGTAAAGTCTAATTTGAAAGTTTGAATTCCCCACTAAATTAATACCTCTTACAGATCTCTAAGAAAAAACTATTTAGCAAAGAAAAAGTTTATATGACGGCAATATCCAAATTTATGAGTTGAATGGATGTAATGCATTCATGACTTTAGCTGCAGTAGAAATTTAGAAGATAATAAAAACAGTAAACCACGAGCTCATCTAGAGAAGATCCTTACACCATCCAAAACTTTGTATATGTCACAGGTACCAGGGAAAGAACCCAGCTCAGCCAAGACAGTAGTGAGATGCAAAGAGATCATATCCTAAACAGAGCCATAATCTGAGATATCATTTACATGTAGGGTGTCTATAGTTGGAAAATAGAGTATTGTCTAGTCTATAGAGTCTTTATGTGTCTAAAGAAATAACAAGTTTTCCTAGGATGAATGAAATGATACCATGTGTTGCATGTCCCACTATTCAACCAGTTATATTATCTAAAATTTCCTTTATTGCCACTAGAAAGTCCCCAATTATAAAAATCTTTTATCACAGCAAAGGTTAAACCACAACCACCCAACTTAGTAAGTTAGCCAATTTAAAAAAGGAATTACAAAAAGGATCCAAACAAAAAAAAGATGTCAGTTATGAATAAATAAGCCTACTAGTACTTCGGTATACATATATCTTACTATAACTTGAGTGTGTAGGCCAAAACAGAGCATAACTAATTCTGAAGAAAGAGTTGTTCAGGTAGAGAACAAAATACATATTTTGAAAATTAAACACAACTTAGACTACCACTGTAGAGTAAAAGGGGTCATTCAAATGCAACATTGTCCTAGATGCTATAGTTGCACGCACATCCTCAGAGCCCATGCTCTTAAATACGAACAAGCATGTCATTATAAAGGAAAGAAACATCAAGCTGGTATGGAGAAATGGGAAAAGTGGAATGTTGGTGGTGCAATATATGACATATATGTCTACAGACAACATATCGTTTGATATCATAATATTAATTTCATAATCTAGATACCAGAAACCTCTAATAAAAGATGACAAGAATATATAATTGGAGATTCTATAAGGAGACAGTAGTGACCAATGTCAGCAAAAAATGAGAAGGAAGGTATATGTTATTTTTTAGAGCATGGTAAGGTGCTAATCCATATTTATTATGAGCTCTATGTTGATCTTTCTCATGCTACATCCAGACACTATGACAGACAGGTTAAAGAGTTATCAGTAGAGGTGGCTTGGACAATAATCATGTAGTAGTATGAATTAATATTAAAAAGTAAACAACTATGAAATTAAGCATACCCACTAGTCTCTTAAGTGTGCGTCAACCAACATTCCAAGCACACCCAAATGGTAGAGACGTTCACCCTATTGTCACCCTCTATATAACTAACAATATCATAATACGGTAACCGAAAAGCATGAAACATAAGGTAACATACTAAGTTGTCACTTTTGCTTCTTGGCATATTGTAACCACCTACAACACAACCATGATGTGGTGGACGACTATAGAGTGGAAATCATGTTTGTAAGGGAGGGTGTAAATATTAAAGTACAACAAAGGCGCTCACCTCGTGGACATTCGGAAGCTTAGAGTTGTTGAACAAGCTTCCCTACATATTCACTACTTTCAAGGACTATATTAGAAATACAAGAATCACTTCCATTTCTACATGGCCAACCGTAAGAGTTGCCTAGTGACAAGCACAACAAACAATTTTTTCAGGAAACAGATACAATAAAATAAGATAACACCAAGTGATTCACTATGAAGGTATCTCATTACAGAAGAGTGCATATGAATAAAATTAATATGAAATATAACACTACGAAACTACTAATGTCCCCAGATGAATAAAGATCAATCAGGGATCATACTACATCTAATACTATAATACTTGAACAAGAGGACTTTGTATCTACAAGGGTGACGAATGGGCATAGATGGTAAAGCTCTCGGATAACTTTGCTAGGCTGTTATATGATTAGTAGGTTATGAATCAAGAACTAATATGTGGGTAATGCTTCCAAAGTCTGAAATATACATGTCGACGGTCCAAATTTGCTGAGAAAGGGAAGACATAGAGACAGTTGTCTACTGAGAAGATTGAAGTTTTACATCAATTGACTGTACTCTTTTCTCAAAGAAATCTGATTTATAAACTACTCTTGAGGATCTTATCCAGTACACACTACATTTGCATCTTTGATAGGATCATGCAGCTAATAACAAGTATTGTTAGTATGACCCTTCCTACCATAGTGAGAGCACTCAGGGCATCAGGATGGTGTACCACGTTTATTACCTTTAGCACCACCTCAATTAGATGCTCTCCCACATCCATAATTGTGTGTTTGACTAGAACGAGTGATTAAAATAGACATGTCACCTGAGGATGAGCCAAGTCAAGTAGAATCTTGCTCATGAATAGAATATATTCTCTGCAATATTTTAGTTCAACTCTAATTTCATGTTCAGTTGTGTTGTATTACAGATGAATCTGAAACCAATTGGAAAATTATTTTTTTTTGTGAGACCTCCCTTCTTACAGTTTGTTAAGGGATATATTTATCCTGGATACATCATCAACATAGAAATAAATACCAGAAAAACAAATTCCAAATATAGCAAGGTGAATGTTGAACATATTACAACATAAAAAAATATGTAAGTTACAAAATATACCTCAAATGATGTATATAATTGGCCATTAATCCATTTTTTGTGTGTGTTCTTCTATTATTGGGTTGCAAAAGACACGAGCTCATTCATAACGAAGGCATAGAGCTTCATGAAAAGGAGGCTGAGAAGCCACACTGTCCGTGTCAGTTTTGTCTTCATAGTATGGTTATCTGATTGGAAGTCTCAATACCCTGTCTTCATTGTTCTCTAGGTTGTTGAAAATGTAAAAAAGACTAAAGAGTAGAAATGTGGCAGGATGGTTGTGTGTTAAGTTGCCCATGACACCCAAACAATTGGGGGTTGAGAAGAGGCCTAATTGGGAAAGGAAGATCACTATAGCATTGATTGTGATTGTTTTCTGGTTGAACTCATGCTAATAAAACTTCGATACAACTATTTTTTAACATAGTAATTGTCATAGTGTTTTATGGATTCTAGACAGTAGTAAATTAGAATTAGAGGTAAAATTCCATAGTGGATTTATTTTAACCCTCTCAGGCTGGACCTAAGGCCAAAAAAAATTTCACAACCGGATAAGACATTCATCTCTAAGATATCCATATCAACCAGAATTAGAATCAAAACTTCTTATGTCTAACATCATTGCCTCCACGCCAAATGTGGGTAGCCATCCAATACCTCATTTGCATGTGTGTCATCCACATCATCAACCTACCAAGCACCTGCACCAAGTTTACATCAGCAGTATAACATCAAAAAATAGCATAGGTGGATTCTTCTCAGATGCCTGCCTAAATCTCCTCATAACTTAATCAATCTGGAGGAGACAACTATCCATAAGTCTCTGCAAAAACTATCTGTAACAACTTTGATTACTTGCCTATCCAGGTTATAAACTTTGTAGGAATCTAGTCGGTCAACATAGAAATGTTGAAGTACTAATATAGTTCAAACAAAACTCTAAAAATAGTACTAGCTGAAGATGACCAAGGATACGATATAATGAAGGATAACAAATTCATAAGAAAAAAAGTTCTAAAATTACGCTTAGTAACCAAACTCAGAGTTAAGCACACGTTAAACTCAACTCTTCAAGATTCCAATTTGCCTTCTGACCTTTTAACACACTTTTTACATCTGACAAGAACTCCATGAGACAAGTGTTTGGATCCGAATAGATGAGAAAAGACTTTTGGAAGTTATAGATCCAACATGGGGTGGCATACTATAGAGGGAAACTGTCCATTACATTGTAAGAATCAAAATAATGGAGGAAGGAGAATATACTCCAATCGTTCAAGGTTGCTTGCCACTTCTTACACACTCAGTCTGTGTCTTATTTGTCTCACCATGCTCCATGCTCACTTCATCCTCATGTTTAGTCTTATTAATTTCGTTAAGCATATCCATGATAGGGCTAGGACTTTGGTCTTGGTCTTTGAGGGACAAAATTTACAACATCAGACTTGATGTGAACTTAGATAAATCCCAGTATGGAGGCTATTTTGAGGCCATCCACGAGAGGATCACACTCAACCATGTAGGAATATTAGTTCCCTACAAGAGATTTAAATGGCAGAATAATGATTTTACCTCTGAAGACTTTAAGGACAACAACTTATGCAACTGATTCACCATTAAGGTCACCATCAAATCTTAGCTTCATACATGGTTGTTAGACATGTTGATGAGCTATGTAACTGTAGTTGTCCCAAGTTATCATTTGAAGATAGAGAGCATGTTAACCCTAGAGCTCCATGGAGGTGGCGCGGGGTGTGTCCGTGGGGGACAGTAATCACTCGCCGCCCAAGGAAGCAGTGATCCCAGGTTGATGAGCACGAGGAACAAAGACCGCAAGTGCTTTAGGCCGACCCATGGTTCCCATGATCTAGTTAATTCGGCGGTGCCCCCCCAAGCCAGGAATCCTGGCTCCCCGCTGCCTAGTTGTTTGCTATACATATTGGGTTGGAAGAAAGTGAGGTTGCCCACCGGGAATGCAATGTAACTAAACCAACACAGTACCAAATGAAAAAAAGTTCAAATAAACAACTTTCGTATGACAAGAAGGGGAGAGTCGAAGCAGGGAGACCTACCTCACGGTCGAAGCAGGGCGGCCTCACCACGGCAGTCGCTTCTTCCGGACAAAAGTTCACCGGCGGCCACTCCTTTTGTTGGGGCGATTTTGCTCGGGCGACAACAGTCGTCGTCTGCAGTGGAAGTAGGGCGGCCTCACCACGGTAGCCGCTTCTTCCGGACAAAAGTTCACCGGTGGCCACTCCTATTGGGGCGCTGTTGCTCGGGCGACAACAGTCGTCGTCCGCAGTGGGCGATCAAACAGGGAAACGTGAGCGTAAGGGAAGAAAACCTTTCGACTTCTAATTACTAATTAGTGGGGCGGGAATTTTTGGTGGGAATGCTAGTGACGGAATTTTTGCATTCGGGTAGGATTTTAAGCCTTCACTAGTTGTCTTTTCTATAAAGAATTCGGCTGAAGGAAACTACTTCATTTTTGTAGGACGGCCCTTCACAAAAAGTCAATATTTTTGAAGGGTTTTTGTCCTTCACAAATGACCTTCACTAAAAACCCATTTTTTTGGAGTGTCTCTCATTGATGCGGTATAAAAGATTTCCTTGGGAGATTAGTGTTACATCACCCCGGCATAAACACATAGTGAAAGGGTTGATGGATTTAAGATACATCTACATCAATTCATTCACTAGGATGTAAGGTTTTACACATCCATATACCCCACATACTCAAAAGTATGTGCTCCAGGAGTTCCCTTAGGAAAACCTGTTTCACCATCATTTGGTCTCTGACAATGATGGATTTATGATCAGGGCTCTACATGGAATAATTATACTTGATTAGTTAGGTACATTTTAGTATTCTTTTATCATCATACATGTTTTCAAACATTAATCATTAGCATAGCAGCTATGAAGGAAGAATACTAAATGTAACAAGCCTAACTCTCATCAATTATCATTTCTCAATATTCTCATCACAAGTCATCTCTTAAAGCATGACCTTGATGGTATTCATGGCTCTCACAGCCTATTAATCTCATAAGATGCTATTAACAAGGCATCAGGATATATCACTATTCATAAAGCTAACAACATGATTTCAATGAATATAGAATCATCATCCATACCTGGATATGATCATCCTCTTAAAGGAACTTGCATGGTTAAATCAACTGATAACAATAAATAACTTATTTAAAGAAGTTGTATCTATCTACTCATACAAGAGCTAGGTTTCCCTGGTTTTCATCAATTAGGGTTTACTATTCACATTACATGTCATCACCCTAGAATTAGGGTTTACTATACACATTACATGTCATCACCCTAGAATTAGGGTTTACTATTCACATTACATGTCATCACCCTAGAATTAGGGTTTACTATTCACATTACATGTCATCACCCTAGAATTAGGGTTTACTATTCACATTACATGTCATCAATCTAAAATTAGGGTTTACTATTCACATTACATGTCATCACCCTAGAATTAGGGTTTACTATTCATATTACATGTCACCACCCTAGAATTAGGGTTTACTATTCACATTACATGTCATCACCTTAGAATTAGGGTTTACTATTCATATTACATGTCATCACCCTAGAATTAGGGTTTACTATTCACATTACATGTCATCATCCTAGAATTAGGGTTTACTATTCACATTAAATGTCATCACCCTAGAATTAGGGTTTACTATTCACATCATGATGAAATGATCTCATAACATCCTCATGTATGAGAAACATCATCATTAAAGACCTCAGATAAGATTAAGATTCATCAATTGTCATAATTAGGGTTTCCATGATCTCACATAGGTGGATCATACCTAATCTTGCACATCCATGTATATTGAAGGTATTTTACTTGAGTTTACATTATAATTGGTACTTTCTCTCTCCTCTAACTAGTAGATAGTCATTACACCACTCTAGATTAGGTTGGGTTAAGTCCTCATTGATTAACACAAGTCAACTCATCACTATCATGTGATTAGGGTTTGATTAAAACAAGGTATCACTCAATTGAACCTTTCAGGGGCATTTTGGTAATTTACCCATTGACCATCAACATGGGTCAATTCATTAGCCACTTAGTCCCTTAACATCTTAGGTTACCATTAGTGTTTAGATTAGATCATCATTGAACCTTTTACACTTTCAAGTGATTAAGTATAATCAACCTTGAAGGTCTCCAATTGGTTTAGGGTTTAACCTTCAACCTTCAACTCATTTGATTCTTAAACAACCTTGAACTCGTTTAACCTCAAATGACCTTGGACCCATTTGAGCCTTAAACGAGTGTGGACCCACTTGATCTTAAACGGGTGTGGACCCACTTGAAGTCTAAACGGGTGTGAACCCAATTGAGTCTAAACGGGTGTGAACCCGTTTGAGTTCAAACGAGTGTGAACCCGTTTGAGGTCAAACGAGTGTGGACTCGTTTGGGCTTAAACGAGTGTGGACTCGTTTGGACTCAAATGAGTGTGGACTCATTTGGACTCAAACGAGTGTGGACTCGTTTGGACTCAAACGAGTGTGGACTAACTTGGGTTCAAACCGCATGAACATAAAGGTGACACATAGGTTATGTTTGAATAGGGTTTCTTATGTTGAAGCCTTTAATTGGCCAAATCCATGATAACCACTTATAAATTGAGTCAATTAGGATGAGCCTCAAACAAATGGACTCCAATGTGACCCTAAATTGAAAGCCAATTAGGGTTAAGTCTAACTCAATTAGGGTTTCCAATCGGCTAATCATCAATTTCCAACAATGTGAATCAAAACAAGGTTGAACCTATCGATTGAACTCCAATTGGGCTCAAACTTGGCCCAAACGGTCTTGAGATCGTTTGTATGAACTCCAAACGGTCTTGAGACCGTTTGCCCAAAGTTTGACCAAAAATTAAGTTGATTTGATAAGGGTTGAGTCCTAATTAAATTACAAATAAGCACTTTTCATCAATTTATCAATATCTTGTGATTGGACCCTAAAACCATCAAATTTCTTTAACCCTAGACCTCCAAACGGTCTTGGGGTGTCACTAAACGAGTGTGAGATCGTTTGGATGAACCTCCAAACGGGTTTGAACTCGTTTGGGTCCTTCAACCCAACACTCATCAAAATCTATATAAAAATCAGCAAATTTAACTCGATTAGGGTTAGGGTGCTGAAATGCCTTCAACTCTTAATTGGTTAGGAATTAGATCATTATTCTTGGTAGAAGTGAAATTCAATATATTATGAACAGGAATCCCAAATGGTCAATGCTTGGTCAACTCCTTCAAACGGGTTGGAACCCGTTTGCCCAAAGATTCAAGTTAATCAGTTTAGAAAACAGCACTTAATTCAATTCGATTGCCTAATTGATTGGCCTTCAACCTACGATTCCTTTGGAGTTAACCCCTCAAATTTGGTGGGTCATTAGTATACATAATTGTGAACAGAAAACCCAAAAGGTCAATGCTTGGTCAACGCCCTCAAACGGGTTGGAACCCGTTTGGCCAAACCGACCTATTGAACCCGTTTGGATTGAAATGAGTGTGAGATCGTTTGACCTATTGGTCCAAGATCGTTTAGTAAAGTTGGATAAGGACCAACATAGGTATTAACGCCCCTTGTCTTCAACCTTGAAACCAAGGTCTGTTCTTCACGAAAAAGCTTGCAAGGGTGCAAATAAGGATGGGGAAGAAGAAGAACTAACTATTATTTGCACGAATAAAAGTATGCATAACAAAGCAAAAGGTTTAAAATTATAAAACCCGCCTTAAGGTCGTTCCTTGAGCTCCAAGATTCAAGTCTTTAATGGTGTCTTGAGCTCCAAAGGTCAGCCAAGGGTGTTTCTCCAAGGAAAGGTTGGGAAAGATGGCTAGAACGAGAAGGCTAAGTAAGAAAACTAGCAAACCAACCTTGTAACATGATATCCTCCATGAATTTGAGCAAGATGATGATCACAGATTACCTAGAACTACTTGTCCGTTCTCCTCTTCTCCAGAGCTCTGTCCTAAGTCTGTCTAAGCAAGGAAATAAGAAAGGAAGTGAAGGAAACGTTCCTTTACAAACAAAGGAAGGGTGTATATATATCTTGGGGTCATTTCCAACATAAGGACAACTAGTTTATCCTTTTCACAACTAGGTCCTTCCTTTCTTTTAGGAACGTCCCTCCTCTTCTTTTATAAGGTAAAACTCCTTCTAAAACCAAGAACTAAAGGCAAGGAAGGTCAACTTATCACTAAGGTACATATGTACATAAGGGTCTCCTTGCTTACATCTTGATGATTTAATTACAAAGGTGTTCCTTATTATATGATTATTCAAAGGAAGTGCCCCCTTCATCATTATTACTCTAAATGATGTCAAAAGTCATAAAAGATGTTCTATATGGTGTATTTTATAAGTTGAACCCCTCATTTGGGTAAATTGCACTTTAATCCAAATTAGGGTTTTTAAGCACAAGGATCATTCCACAAGCTGCATCTTGATGCCCAGGCTTGGGAAATCCATCATACCTCATCATATCCACTCATAAGATGTCTCATCATCAGAGGAACATCTTAACTTGTGAAGTTTGCAAGTTAAACCCCTTATCTGGGTAATTTGCACATAGGTCTCTGTATTACCAAACAATACTACAATCATTGTTTAAAAGGGACAGGAATGAAAATGTATGTTCCTTAGGAACTTAATTACATGCCAAAAGATAATCACAAGGATTTAATTACATATTTAGGCAAAACACCTAGGGTTAACTCATAACCCAGGTCAGGGATGTTACACTGTATATGATTTTCATGCATTTCAAAATCTGTAATTTTTAGATTGACATGAGCCCATTAAATATCATTCCAGTCAAATACAGATTTTCTGCGTAGTATGTCAAGCTGCATACATATAAGATGTTGGAAGAGAATACCTCCTGGCATGGCGTTGACATTTGCATACACATCTATGACCAAAAAGTAGAAGCTTGGTGTAATGACAAGTTCGTAACATCTTATAGAAAATACAACTAAAGAAACAGAGCAGAATAGTGGATTCCAACCTGAAGCATGTTCAGATTATGGCTGACGATTGATAAATAAATGAATATCACCATAATAAATAATATGTCAATAATGAAAAAGTGGATTCCAACCTAAAGCACTATGGCCAATCACTCATGTGACCTCTTATTTTTAGAAGCATGGTCAAGCCATACTTCAAATGCCTTCAGCTATTCTGTTAAGAAAGATCTTGGCAGGAAAAGCAGAAAATGAAAGCCATGGTGATATCTGATAAGCAAAAAGTATCTTAAGAATCAAGCTAGATATGATAAGATGCTTGACATATACATAGACATGTCAATACAAGAATGAAACCTCAAATTAGGCAGCTGGATCACTAATCCATAAAGGAAGCAAAGGAAAATATTAGCCACCATATCTCAAACCTTCCTGCAAGATATAAACACAAAACTGCATGATCAAATATTAGCTCAAAGAATCCCAAAGTAGAGAGTGGTTGCAAAACCTGGAGGTAGAAAGGTGGTGAGCATTGCCAACTGAAATGATAAGTAGAATTAAACTAGATGCAAATTTAGGAACATGTATGATAAAGCACCATATGACTCAGTGTATTAATACATTATGATAAAGTATATACTTGTCAATGATTAAAATGTTACAAGAAAAGTAAACTTATATAATGTCTGTGATCAGGTTAGGGGAAAAGAAGAAATAGATGAATCTAGATAAGGAGAAGGTAGAAAGAATCAATGGTTAATAGTGTGGCACATCTGGTATTAAAGATAGGACCATAGAAGTGGCACATATGTTATTAAAGATATGACATAAAAGTGTCACATGTGCTATTTAAGAATCCATGTACCTAGTGGAACACTAAGGGATCGCATTGCATCTTTTTGCAAAAACTGTATGAGAATCAACGTCAACTAGATAATAGGAAGAGGTGAAACAAAATCAGAACAAGAAGGTCCTCATGTCAAAGAGTATGATTATTTAGATGAACCAAACTTAAAGAAACGTGAAAAATTGAATGAGGAAGACGAGGATGAGTTGGAGTTGTTATGGGAATATCAAAATGTAGTAGAGCAGCTACATATGTAGCTTGCAAAAGCTAAATCCTTTGACCTTCCATCGAACCAACAAGGGTTAGAGTGTCTAAAACTGCCTAAGACCTCATACCTTAGAAGTTTGATGTAAGTCTCAAAGATCTGGTTGATGAGCTCAATAGGTTTCACAAGAGCTACAACGAGAGTATGAGGATCAGCTATATGGCATGTTCCTTATTTTTTGGTTTATTGCAGATGATCAGTCATATGACAGAGTGCGTTGTAGGTCATGGATCTTTTGGAGTTGTTTTCTAGGTGATCTAAGTATGGGATGTACTTTATCCTATTGAATGTGCTTGTATGAACTAGCTATTGTTATGTAGTAAATGAAACTCAGAACTATGAGTTGTGCTCTATGTAATATATGTGAGAGGCTTATGACTCATGATTCCATGTCTTTCTTTGATTTGTTCTGCTTTAGGCAAAGTACCTTGAAATTGGGAATTTGTGGCTATCTAGAAAGTCCTTTAGGATAGGAGGTACAAGAACTACAAGATACAGACCATGCATCTACTTGATCACCCAAATATTGTAGCTCTCGAGCACTGCTTCTTCTCTACCATTGAAAGGGAGGAGTTGTATCTCAACCTAAACTTGGAGTATGTTCCTGAGACAGTGCATCATGTGATCAAACACTACAACAAGATTAACCAACGCATTCCACTGATTTATGTCAAGCTTTATGCTTACCAGGTGACTCTTTCTATCTTAACTTGATATTCCCTGCACTTATGATGAAGATCAATGACTTAGACTTGTATTTGTTCAGCCGCAACATTGTCTTTTGGAAGCCCATGAATGGATAGTTCTTCCTCCTACACAGAGTGCAGCTAAATTGAAAACACCCGATTATAATTCCAGTAGATATTTAGGATTGGGAAGGAACACGAGAAGGGCATGTTAGTGTTGCCATGGACCGTCATTCAACCAGGGTTCGTGTACAATGAGATGTTGGATTCAGATTATACATGATCAGAGATATCGAACCTCGTAAGTGGAGGAGTAGAGTTTGAAAATAACGGGAGCCAACAACAGAAAAAAATAAGACTACTTACCTAATCACCCAGATCCAACAACTAGGTGGATCCTTTCCAGAGAAGCCATGATAAGAAAGATATTGGGAAGGTAGGAAGTAGCACCAATCCCCAATAATATCTAAAGATCTCTGGCCCGTCAGCTCTAGGAATCCTTTCATCACTTCCAAGATCATTCGGAGTGAGAAAATGTAGAATAAGGAGATCTGAGGATTTTGTGATGGGGGTTCCCATGGCTAGGTGACCTCCTTGACGCTGACGGGTTCCTAAGCAATCCCAAATCGCTGTTTTCTTCTATGCATGTACTTAACCCAGATGGAATCCAGAGATGTTGTTTCTTGGAGCACCATGACAGCAGGTCACGCCAGAATGGATAGCCGGAACTCGACGATGCGGGATCTCTATTAGGAAAAGATGACTGAGGCTGGGCGGGGTTACAATTATTGCTTCGGTTTTGATGTCAATAGAGAGGGAAACGTGAAAATTGGAGCCAAAAGTTAAAAGGGATAAATCAATTTTTTTGTGCCAAACGAAATATTTTGTTCCTTGACTTAAGTAATATGTCGTACTGCAGCTACTGCTTGTAGAATTGTACTGGATTTGTAGTTAATAGAGTAGTGGGAAAATAACTATATTTGTGCTCATTACGCATGTAAGATTTGTAAGGAGATGTATGATTTAACTATAAATAGTTTATATGTAGCTATAATAATTGTAGCCAAATCAACTTTTTCGTATAGTGCCATGTGACCATAGAATTATATCAGTGTCAGGATTTATTGGATAATGAAATGAAAAATCCTTATTACAATTATAATTCTGAGAAGGAATTCAGAGTAGTATGTTGTTGAGTATATGCGGGTGTGAGGAATATTTTTCTCTGTCATCCCGACTTCAAGGTGTTTGTGAAAAACTACGACTATGTCTCAATTTATATGTGATAGAGAGAAACTATGGTAGTAACTCAAACTTGAGGATTCATACCCTAGTTTTGGTGTCATGGCATGTGTACCCAGGAAGACTAGGTTTTTAGTATGATGGATGATGTGTCCTTTCTAGTAGATTGGATTATAGTAACACTACAGTCTATCATTCATACAGAACAAGGAGAAGAGATCTTTAGGAATCAGATCATCCTAGATCTTATACATGGTTGATTGTGACTTCACAGTGATCAACTATTAGTTTGAGTGGTATGCTTCAAACTACCCATGACTAAATAAAATATGTAATTCAGTCATGTACATATTTGTTAGGGTTAATGGGTGAATCACATTGAATGCTAATTATTGCTTACTCTTCTGACTAATATCATATGTGATTCAAATCCTTACATGTTCACTAATTTGACCTATACCCTTATCTACACCTATTCATTTTAGAGACATTGACTAGTTCTTTAACTTGTTATAGTATCTGTTTTAACTTCTTCACTTACATACCTTGCTTGTAAGTAATAAATGTTATCATTTGTTATCTCATATTTTTGGGATATGGAGTCTCACCTCATGGTTTTCCACACTTTTTAGGTGATCAGTAGTGCAGGCAAACATTTGCTAGAGAGGAGCCTCAGTTTAGAGACAAGCAGAGTTAAGAGGTTGGTGTGTTAAGTTTTGGAGTTTTAAAGTCATCTCTATACTCTCAGGTCCAGACAAGGAATTTGTACATAGTATATATCGACTCGAGTTTTTGATTATGTGCTAGGAATGGTTTAAATGTTTTAATCATATGGTAAACACCTTTTATATGCAGGCTGTGGTTGAGGACATGGTCACTCATGTAAAATTACCTATATAAAGATACATGATGTTTGGGATTTTTTGTAAGTTTTCATATGAAATGTTTGGAATTTTTATTTGATTCTAATTTTATAGCTTTTTGGTAATATGGTTAATTAGTTTTTAACCATTGTTTCAGCTATGAGTAATCTCATTTTGTTGACAGGTTGCCATACTTGGTGGTCAAAGCTTTAGGCTTGCTGAGTGTACATGTATATAGGACATAGGTTGTCGTGTCTGTTCTTATGTATCTGAGATATCTAACCATGAATTATGGTGATGTAGATATGGCTTGGGAACATGAATAACATGCTAAGAGTAGTTATGTGGTGCCTAGAGGTGGTGGTAGGAGGCAAGTACTATTAAGAGTGTACCTAATACAGAGAACAACCCATTCTACGTCCTTTGGATATTGCAACCATAGTTGATCCAGCCTTCCAATCATTTTTGGACACCTAATGGAAACAATAATGCATTTGGTTGATAGGACACATGTACCTTCACTTAGGGTGCATTCCCCAAATGCTTAGTCATAGGGTATGGGGAGGATTTTTTGAGAGGCTAAAGTGCGTAATTTCATAGAGTATGCAAACACAACATACCTTGTAGATGTGAACATGTGGTTAACATAGCTGGAGAAGGAATTTCTAATCTTGGATATCGCTAAGTAGGACAAGGTTTAGCATTTGATATATCTCTTGAAGGGTAGTGCTAGCCAGTGGTGGGTCATTGAAAAGGAGAAGAGGATGGGTGAAGTGATTGGATGGGAAAGTTTTGGAGGGAGTTTGTGAGCCGTTACTTTTCTTGAGATAAATTTGAATGAGAAGATGGCTCGGATTAAGAAGTTACACCAAGTATCATGGTTTGTGAATGACTATGAGGTGAAAAGTTGTTGAGGTTCTATCCTCACATGGTAGAAATGGAAAAGAAGTGGGTCAGAAGGTTTGATAAAGGCTTTAACGTCAAGTTGGCATGAACGAATTTAATTTTTGAAGTCATATTATAAGGTTTCCACCTTCATGGAGTATGTTAAAAGGATAGAGAGGATAGTTTTGGACCTATGAGAAGTTAGTGCAAAGAAGAGGTCAACTTAGTTCTAGAGACACTAGTCAAGCAGTTACAAGAAGTAGAGGTATTTTATGTCACAATAACAATAATCACACCAGAGGTTGGTAGTTCTTGAGTAAAGGAAACAAGTATCATCACAATGGTCTCCTATAAAGGGGTGAGGTCATAGTTTTCCTCTGACCATGGAGAACAATTTAAGATATATGTTTGTGACATATCCTTCTAGGCTGCAATATGACATGAGGACATGCTTCAAGTGTGGCCTAGTGAAGTCATTTTGCCCCATGAAGGACCAAGAAGTTATGTAATGACTAAGGTAGAGCCAGTAAGGCTCACAATAGAAGTACAATAGTGGTGGTGGTAGAGAATGTGGCTATATATCACAAGGAGGGTCTTCAAGACTATCAGGTAGAGTTCGAGGATGAAAATAGAAAATGACCGAATTCTATGCTATGAGTTAGTTGGAAGGAGTGGTCAACCCACTAGTCATGATAGCTCAGATGGAACATTTTCATTCTAACTTATCTGCATCTACATATGTATCTACTTTGGTTGACCTGGGTGTAACGTACTTGTTTATCACAAAATATGCGATAAATAGTTGTATCTTGTCTGTTTGTAGTAGAGATAATGATCTTTTGTTAGAAACCCCTTTAGTTGGTTCCATGGTCTTGCACAAGGTGTGTCCATTATGTATTCTTTTTTTTACTAAAATGAAACATAATAGTGGTTCGTATGCCACTCGACATGTATGGATTCAATGTGATCCTAGGGATGGATACCTTGGAGAAATATTTTATTGTTTTGGACTTTGGTTGCAAAGTTGTAATTTTTTGTGACGGGGATATCTGTTGGACTTTCCAAGGAGATAGTAAGACATTCATACATGTGTTCTATCATCAGTGATAGTGAAGACATTGATGATACAATGATATGAAGACTTTCTAGCTCACATGGTAGGTACCAAGATGCGGAGTCCTATATTCAAGGTGAACCTATGGTGTGTGAGCTTAAGGATGTTTTCCCCAATGACTTTCTTGGTGTTCCACCCCTAGAGAGATTTATTTTGGAATCAATCTAGTACCTAGCACACAACCCATATCACAAGCACCTTATAGGATGGCTCCAATTGTGATGAATGAGTTGTAGTAGTTGTTGGAGAAGGGTTTAATACGACCAAGAATGTCCCCTTGGGGTGCTCCAGTGTTGTTTCGAAGAAGAAGGATGGTTTTATGAGGCTTTGCATAGATTAATGGTAGTTGAACAAGGTCACTATGAAGAATAAGTATATTTTGCCAAGGATAGATAGTCTTTTTGACCTATTGAAGGTGCATAATGTTTTCCATGATAGATATTAGGTCGGGATATCATTAGATGAGGATCATGGCAGATGACATACCTAAGATTGCTTTTAGGACAAGGTATGAACATTACGAGTTTGTGGTTATGCCATTTGATCTAACCAATGTACCAAAAACATTTATGTATATGATGACTAGAGTTTTTATATCATACCTTGACCAATTCTTAGTGGTATTCATATACTATATCTTGATATACTCCAACATCTTCGTCAGGCGTTGAAGTTGTTGAGGCAACATAGGCTATATTCTAAGTTGAGCATGTGTAACTTTTTATTGACCTAGGTTTATTTTATAAGTCATTTCATATCTACAAGGGGTGTTTGTGTATACCTTAAGAAGTTGGATTCAGTGTTGAAGTGGGAGCATCCCTGTTACAACTCTCTTCTAGCTTTTTTGGTAATCCTAAGGATTTAAGATAATCTTAATGATTGTTGCACCTGTATTAGTAATATATTTATATTGTGCTTATCTTAAACTTGTTTATCTCAAATAATTGTATGGATAACTCATAATCACGTTTTAAATATATCACAAGATCCAGTATTTTACTTGATGTAGAATTAGCCCATACATATAAGTGGGAGAAGAATTAATGATACTTCAGAAAATATCTAACAAATAAATTTTCATTTTAAAATATTGTCAAACTAATAATGTAGTATTGTAGATAATTCAGTTACTAATCTAACACAAAAAGAATGACCCAAATTGGAGTTAAAATGCGAGAGTTATGACATTTTTAGTAACATGTATAGTTCCCTAGCGACCGTCGAGAATGGGCTTTTTCAGTGACCGCTAAGAATGAGATTTTTTAGCGACCAATGAGCTAAAGGCCTAGAGACCTCTGAGCCAAAACGGCCCATTGAGTGTGGAAATAAAGGCCTAGTGATCGTAGAAGGCCCAGTAAACCTCTTGACCGTTGAGAATCGCCGCCCATGATAGCCAATCGTAAAACAACCATAACTTTCTCTAGACATACCTATTTTCAATGAAACAAAGTGCCTTAGATATTTAATTTGATCCTCTATACTATCATATCCTTAGAATAAAGAGAAGACAATATATAAGGCAATTTGTATGGTAATTTTTGGGAATAACATGAAGAACTATGAAAACCAAAGGGTTTGTCATAGATTCAACTTGGTAAGTTATTTTTAAACGTGATCTCTTCTCTTTTCCCTAGTTTCTCGATCTGGAGGTCTTCTATAACCTAAGAAATGATGGTTATGACCATAAAATTCTTTGTCTTCTACCACCGGATGACATTTTAGAACTTGTTTTTCACTGACGACCAATTTGTGATGACATCTCAAAGCCTAAGACATGCTTTTAGATCGTGTAAATAGAGATATGAGCTTAGCTATCAGACAAACCAAATTAATGATCTGTGATGCCCCATTCCACAAACCACAAGATAACTCAAATCCAAACATGGAAACAATATTAAACAAGAAGATTATAAAAAATACTAAAAATTAAAGATTGTACAAGGCACCAACATCAAAAAACTTGTGACATATAGATCCATCACCTGCCATCTTTATCATACATAAGACGTCATGCTTACAACATGTTCCATAGACACACCTAGTACACATGATATATGTTTCACTTGCATATACATGCACATCGGCCAACTATATACAATAAGGGTGCATAAACCAAAAACTCATTTCGGTAGCACAACCACAAAATACACCGAACTATCCCAAAAACCCGACCGAGTGTACAAGGATGACTCTAGATCTCTAACATCAAAAGATCAACAAGCAACAAACTCAACCTTTTCAACTATTGATCTTGCTGCTGCTCCTCCTCAGCTGCACGATCACCACCATGTCTTGCATGACACCTAAAAATGTAGAAACCTATGGGGTGAGACAAAACATCTTAGTAAGAGATATAACTCTCCACCAACTCTACTAAAGCAAAAGTAAAGACAAATAAAGAACAAGAGCAAAGCTACAACTATGTTTAGCATATCCAACTTTTGATATAAACATGGAAGTTATTATCATCTAAACAGATAAGGTAGATAGAGCAGTAGAACATTTTATAACCTAAAGAGGAATATGAAGAACATGTATGTTTGTACCAACGAATGTATACAAAATCAAAATAAGGCCCCATCCAATGTTTTTTTATTTGACTCTAAGCAAGAATGATACATGGTTGATTACATATTTTGTTTACAGTCCTGAGGATTTGAGTCGTACCACCCAAATCCAACTGACTACTACTAAGTCGAAATAGGTGCCATACAAGGTCAATGGAAGAGCGGGAATCCATGACCTCTCCAACACCTCCCGGTCAGCATGAGAGTAACACCGTAGAGACATGTCAGTCAACTGCACAAGTGACTTATAGTTAATAGAAGGATCTCCTTATGCATGGTCATCCACATATATCAGCACCTAGCCCACCTTGGTACAGGTAACAGTGCTAGAAGAACAGGCTCACACATGGCCGTTCTAACAAGAAGGAGTGTCTCACATATGGTCATCCATATCACAATGATATCGGCTCACGCATGGCCATCTCATACAACCTAAAATTAAGGATGCAAGGGGATGCTCGACTTGTACCCCATATATTAAAAAATATACACTTCGAGTATAACAAGTTTCATCAATCCAATAATTATGGATGACATTAGAAAGGATCTATGGCACATGACACCTATCTGATTAAGGTTCCACTTTATTAGTTATCCAATTAGGTGACTTTTAGCATCAATCAAGTTATAACTTATAAAACCACAACAAATTCTACAAGATTAAGGGTATTGTACAATTTTAGAAGATATAAAACGTATAAGGTGTGAACTTGTCACACTATCACCATGTAACACATGAACACTTCCATTCACAATACCATCACCACTATTACACAACCACTCAAGGCTATTACTAATGTCACAATAGGCATCAGGACACCACCAGGTCATAGGACCCATTCACATCATTCATGTTTCACAAGTATTTCAACATGCCTCATAAAGGCTCATCCTACCAGTGTCACATCATACTCATCATAGCATGCACTAGCTATGATATTCAAGTTCATATCACCTGCATGGTTAGAAATTGATAAATGAGAAAGAGAAAACATCCTAATTCCACATGTCACATCATTATCTCCACATGCCTCAATTATTCATAACCATTACACTAGCATATCAAGCAATGACATGCATTCAACTTGCAAGGTTAGGGGACTAAAGACAAGAGAGATAATATCATAACATGTTAGCCATTACAAGAAAGAAAAGCAAACATGTCACCTTACTCATCATTAGGGTTAGGGTTTTCCCTCCATAGACAATTAGGGTTTGGAAGCTAAATTCAATTATGAATCCTAGGTTCACCATCTCTCACCATCTTGAATCATCCTTAAGGTTAAAGAACATGATTAGGGTAGATTAAATATTATCCAAACTACATGTTATATGCTTCATGTATTACTCATACAATATGTCAACATGTGTCTAAGCCTACCCCTCAACCCCCATCAAACTACCGATTAGTCCTAGGTCTCAACCACACAAGCAAATAGATCGTGACCACTCAGCCCACAACATGTCACACCCACGACACATAGGATGTCTAGGCTGTGACACCCATCAATCTTGACCTCCTTCAAGTCTCGACCCATCTAGGGATTGGGTTCCAACCACTCCTAAGGTTGTCACAACTTCAAGTAACATGGCTATTCTGACGTCAAACCATGGCAACATGTCGTGACCCAAGACCACATGTCATGACCTCTCTCAAGGGTATGTCATGACCAACACTAAGCCAGGGTCAAGTACCAAAAAGTAAGGCAACCACGTCACCAAACAGGGGTCAACATGACCATCAATCCTCAAGTGTCCCGACCTCCATCAACACTAGGAATAACATATCAAAAAGGGAAGCATCTTGCCCAAGATAAGTATGGTCTCTACCAACATGGGGTAGGTGTCTCGACCACCCTAAGGGATGATGTCAGGGTCTCAAAGCAGAAATAAAACTAAGGAAAAATCATGATCATCATGAAGGAAATCTTCATGCAAAATGATCACCATAAACCCTAAGTCATACATCATGAAACACATGAAAGGATCTCATATAAGAGAAAGAAAACCATAAGTAAGGTACCAAAAACAAAACCTAAACTTCCCTTAACATCTAGGTACATGAACATCATGCATGTGAGAAAAACTAAGGTTAAAAGGATAGATGAAGATCACTACACCACCACAATCACCAAAATCAAATATGTGAAATTAGGGTTTTAGATTTCATCCAAATCAAGCAAGATAATCACCACCAAACAAGTTCTAGAGATTATCATCATCTAATATCATGTTAGGGGCTGTGAGTTATGTGTCAGCGTAAGAGTGGCTTGTTGCTTCGTTGCTTAATGAGACACTGTCAAGGAACTACAAGGGAAAAGCTCTAGTATAGTACTTGGCAGTGATTGCTAGTTTGGCACTTTGCTCTTTCCTTTTGCCGCATCGCGGCTTGCTCTATGTCCGGGCAATGTGTTATCCATTATACATGGCTGGTGTTGAACTTGACTGAAGGCCATTCATGTGCTTGATCTTCCATGCGGCGCATGCATGCGATGGCTGCCATCGATCGGTTGCTATGGTTCTAACTCGACTTGGTTTAATGCCCAATTTGTTTGAGGAACATGAGAACCTTGCACGCTCGTTGCCTTTGATTATGGGTGAACCCTTGAGCCCCACTCACATATGTGACATGCTTTTATATCGGCCCTTCGGCTGGCGAATGTCCGTGTCCCTTTCGGAAAATCTCATGGCACTTGGTCATTTCCGTGCTACCCCACTTCGACAGGGGAGTTGGTCGTGGCCGAGTTGCCTGAACCGAGGAGAAATGCTACCTGGTTGATCCTGCCAGTAGTCATATGCTAATATCATGTTAGGGGAACATTTTAGAGAGAGAAATATAGTAACTTGCTTGTATAAGAGAGTGCAACTAATAGAGAGAGCAAAGAGTTATATAACTCATCTTAAGATGATCACCACCAAGAGCTCCAAACACACGATCAAAGGCTTAAAGAAGCTTCATGAAAATCTATACACTCAGTCACAAAAGCACCTCAAGAAGGAGAAGACACCAAAGTCAAATCTAGTCCAAGGAAAGAAGCAAAGAAACTCTTGGCTGAACTAAAAGAGAAAGGGAGAAAGGGAGGAGAAATCCTCTTCACACTTGGGTCTACCTTGTCAAGAAATGGTCTATGACCCTTGTGATGAGGAGTTTCTCTCACAAAATGGCCACCATGGAAGAACCATGGTCTAGAGACGAAAGAAGAGAGGAAGATGAAGGTAGGAGATAAAAAGGAAAATCAACTTAGAAGAAAACACTTACCAAGGATGGAAGATGAGATCGGATCACCACCACTACATGCAAGAGGAGATTAATCCCCCAAGATCCAAGGACGAACCTACTTGATCCACCAAGCACCAAGAACAAGCAAAGAAGGAGAAAGAAGATAGATGGCTGAAATGGGTTTCAAACAAGGAAAGTTAAGGGGTTATATAGATGAATTATGAGAGAGAGAGTAAAGAGTGAGGTGTCAACATACTAAGGGACCCAAGGGACACTTGTCCTCACAAAAGACCAACATGAAACCACCTAAATATGACATGAAAGGCATGGTGATACACTCTAGGCAGTGTCTCAATCACTATGGATTCCCACATGGTCACGGTCGTGACCCTCCTAGGTTGCACCATTCATGGTCGCGACACCACCCATCACCATCTCCTCTAGGTCGAAACTAAGCATCACGAGAAACCCTAGGTCGAGACAACCCCAGCTAGGTCATCCATCTCAACCCAAAACCACCCTAGACTTCCTAGGTTGCAACCCAAACACCTGGAGGAGGTGTCTCAACCATGAAACCCTCCAAAACTAACCTAGGTCGTGACCCAAGGTCGAGACAACACAACATACTCATGGGTCGAGATAACCCAACATGCATGGAAACCCTAATCAGCCTTAAGGTGTCAACTCCTCAACCAGAGCTCAAATAAGGTATTGTCCTCTTTTTCTTTCCTCTAGATGATGTAAATCAAGAGAGGGAACATCCTAGAGGTGGAAAATTTCGCATCAACCCCCTACATTCGGTAAATTGCAATTTGCACCAAAACTAGCACAGAAAGCACAAACAACATCCAAACAAGCTCAAAATTGAAACTTAAGCTTTTCACAAGCCCTAGTCACATATCAAAGGATTATATCAAGGTTCTAAGAACAAGATTAAGCCAAAGAAAATAGGGTTACCCCTAAACCTGGGTTAGGGTTCTTACAAGCCATAAACCCCTAACAAGGATTTCGCCCCTGAAATCCAAAGCAAAAAGAGACAAGTACTACTTCCGCATCTCTACCTCAAGTCCATACTAAAGTCAACCCAAAATATATATAAAATAGATGAAGACATATCAAAACGAAAGAACTTCATCTGACCTGTCTCAACTTGAGGGTTGACCTCTCCTTCTGGCTGACTCAAGGCGTAAAGTCGAGCCATCTCCTGCTGTCATCCTCATCCCCCACTGGCCTGTCCTAAGGAACCAACCTGTGATGTCTGTCCATGTCCTAATCCCCCACCACTACTGAACTATTGTATCTACAAGACCTACTAGATCAGCCTCAACTGTTGGGCTACCTCATCATCTTTCATGGGGTAAAACGACCTAGTATGCCCAACCTGCCCACACTTATAGCACGTCATGCTCTCATACCAAGGCCTAGGCGGTCCCGTCATAGACACTAAGGCAACACTCTGGGCTCCTACAGGTGGAAAACTATGACTCCTACTCTTACTTGGTGACCACTGTGTTGGTGCACTAGACCTCTGATGTGTTGGTGGTGCTGACAACCCAAGCTCCTTAAATCCACCCGACGACTATCCCTGGTTATCATCATGCTTCTTCTTGGAACTTTTCTCTTTCTTCTCAACAAAAAACCTCTCTATCCTTTGAACTGACTCCACAAATGTAACAAAATGCTCTCTTCTCTATAGGGATACCATCAGCATTATCAAATATGCACTCAACCCTTTCTCAAAACATCTGATCCTCTCACGTTCTGTCATGGCTGTGTGAGGTCAGAACCTCAACGACTCCATAAACCTTGCTTCATACTCATTGATCATCATGGATCCCTATCAGGTCCTCTCAAACTGGCTGATCTTCTCATCAAGGTACGTTTTAGGAAAGTACTGACTAACAAACTCACGTCAAAATTCCTCCCAACTGATCACAACACCTGGCCTCTTTTCCTACTCTATGGCCCACCAATGGCCAACACTCCCCTTCAAAAGGTATACATCATGCTTCACCTTATCTACCTCTGGGATACTAAGGATCTTGAAGGCTTTCTCTAGCTCCATTAACCAAAATTCTGCATGCAATGGATCTGTCATACCAACATTTTCCATCACCCCAACTCACCTTAACCGCTCAAACGTCTTCCCCGAGACCGAAGATTTCACATTGGGGACTGTTGCTCTCATTTGATAAATATGCATTCTATCCGCTATATGTGTAATTGTGGCCATAAATTGTCCAAACATGGACTGAAAAGTGGGATTGGTCACCATTGTAGGGTCTATCTAGGGCATCTCAGCTGCTCTCTCCTCATAAAACTTCCTCCTTGCACCCCCACCTGGTGCAGAAACACCACTCTTAAATTGTTCTTCGTGTTCTCTAGCCATCTTTTCAACTCTTCTTCTTCTTCTTCTTCTTCTTCACAAGTAGAAGTCACTATAAGATAGATTAGAGGACACTAAAACAGACACAAACCCTAGTCTAGGTTCCTATAGACTCAACAAACCCAAAGCTCTGATACCAACCTTGTTGTGACACCCGACGCCACAAACCACAAGATAACTCAAATCCAAATGCGGAAACAATACTAAACAAGCAGATTATTGAAAAAAAAACTAAATATTAAAACTAATTGCATAAGGCACCAACATCAAAAAACTTATTACATATAGATCCATCACCTACCATATTTATCCTATATCTCATCAGACGCCATGCTTACAACATGTTCCATAGACATACCTATTACACTAGATATATGTTTTACTTGCATGTACATGTACATCAGCCAACTTATACAACAAGGGCACATAAACCAAAAACTCATTTGGGTAACACAACCACAAACACACCGAACTATCCCCAAGACCTAAGTGTACAAGGATGACTCTAGGACTCTAACACCAAAATACCAACAAGAAACACATTCAACATTATCAGCTATTGATCTTGTTGCTCATCCTCCTCAGCTACACGATCACCACCACGTTGTGCACAACCACCTAAAAGATGTGAAAACCCATAAGGTGAGACCAAACATCCTGACGAGAGATATAACTCTCTGCCAATACTATTAAATCACATGTAAAGATAAATAAAGAATAGAAGCAAAGCTACAACTATGTTAAGCAAATCCAATTTCTGATATAAGCATGGTAGTTATTATCATCTAAGTAGATCAGGTAGCTAGAGCAGTAGATATTTTTTATAAAATTAAGAGGAATATGAAAAACATGTATGTTTATACCAACCAAGCTATACAAAGTCAAAACAAGGCCTCATCTAATGTTTTCATATTTAATTCTTGGCAAGCATGCTACACGACTGATTACATATTTTGTTTACTGCACTGAGGATTTGATTCGTACCACCAAAATCCAACTAACCACTACTAAGTCGAAGTCAGTGCCGTACAAGGTCAATGGAAGAGTCAGAATCCATGACCTCTCCAACACCTCCCGGTTAACACAAGAGTAACATCACAGAGACATGTTAGTCAACTACACAAGTGACTTATAGTCAACAGAAGGATCATCTCACGCATGGCCGTTCACATATATCAACACCTAGCCCACCTTGGTATAGGTAACAAAGCTAGAAGAAAAGGCTCACACATGGCCATTTTAACAAGAAGGAGTGGCTCATGCATTGACATCCATATCACAATGAGATCAGCTCACACATGACTGTCTTACACAACCTGAAATTAAGGATGCAGGGGGATACATCAACTTTCACCCTACATATTAAAAAATATGTGCTCCAAGTAAAACTCATTTCACCAACCCATCAATTAAGGCTAACACTGGAAAGGATCTATGGCACATGGTACCTATGTGATTAAGGTTTCACTTAATCAGTTAGCCAATTAGGTGACTTTTAGCATCAATCAAGTTACAACATACAAAACCACAACAAATTCTATAAGATTAAGGGTATTGTACAATTTTAGATGATATACAACGTATAAGGTGTGAACTTGTCACACTATTACCACATAAAACCTATACACTACCATTCACAATACCATCACCACTATTACACAGACACTCAAGGCTATCACTAATGTCACAATAGGCATCAGGCCACCACTAGGTCATAGGAGCCATTCACATCATTCTTATTTCACAAGTATTTCAACATGCCTCATAAAGGATCACCCAACTAGTGTCACATCATACTCATCATAGCATGAACTAGATATGATATTCAAGCTCATATCACATGCATGGTTAGAAATTAATAAATGAGAAAGAGAAAACATCCTAATTCCATGTGTCACATCATTATCTCTGCATGCCTCAATTATTTAACCATCACCATAGCATATCAATCAATGACATGCATTCAACGTGTAAGGTTAGGGGTTCAAACACAAGAGAGATAATATCATAACATATTAGTCATTATAAGAAAGAAAAGCAAACATGTCACCTTACTCATAAGTTGGGTTAGGGTTTTCCCTCCATAGCTAATTCGGGTTTGGAAGGTAAAGTCAATTACCAATCCTAGGTTCACTATCACTCACCATCTTGGAGCATCCTTAAGGTTGAAGAACATGATTAGGGTAGATTAAATATTATCCAAAAAACATGTTATATGGCTCATGTATTACTCATACGAGATGGCAACATGTGTCAAAGCATACCCCTCGACTACCATCTAACCACCCATTAGTCCTAAGTCTCAACCACACAAGCAAATAGACCGTGACCACTCAACCCACGACATGTTGCGCCTGCGATACCTAGGGTGTCTAGGATGTGACTCCCCTCAAGCTTGACCTCATTCATGTCTCAACCCATATAGGGTTAGGGTTATAACCACTCACAAGGTTGTCACGACTTCAAGAAACATGGATATTATGACCTCAAACCATGGCAGCATGTCATGACCCAAGACCACATGTCGTCATCTCTCTCAAGGGTATGTCATGACCAACACTAAGGCAGGGTCAAGTCCTAAAAATAAGGCAACCACCTAACCAAACAGGGCTCGACATGACCATCAATCCTCATGTGTCTCGACCTCCATCAACACTAGGAATAACATATCAAAAAGGGAAGCATCTTGCCCAAGATTAACTATGGTCGCTACCAGCATGGGGTAGGTGTCTCGACCACCCTAAGGATGATTTTAGGGTCTTAAAATAAAAACAATAATAAGGGAAAACCATGATCATCACGAAGGAAAGGCTCATGCAAAATGATCACCATAAACCCTAAGTCATACATCATGAAACCACATGAAAGGATCTCATCTAAGAGAAAGAAAACCATAAGTGAGGTACCAAAAATAGAAAGTAAACTTCCCTCAACATCTAGGTACATGAACATCATGCATGTGCATAAAACTAAGGTTAAAAGGACAGAGGAAGATCACTATAACACCACAATAACCAAAATCAGATATGTGAAATTAGGGTTTTAGATTCATCCAAACCAAGAAAGATAATCACCACCAAAAAAGTTCTTGAGATTATAATCATCTAATATCATGTTAGGTGAATGTTTTAGAGAGAGAAATACATTAATTTTCATGTATAAGAGAGTGCAATTAATAGAGAGGGTAAAGATTTATATAACCCGCCTTAAGATGATCATCACTAAGAGCTCCAAACACACGATCCAAGGGTTGAAGAAGCTTCACCAAAAGATCCACACTCGATCAAAAAAGCACCTCAAGAAGGAGAAGACACCAAAGATCACACTTGAGTCTACCTTTTCAAGACATGGTCTACGACCCTTGTGATAAGGAGTTTTTCTCCCAAAATGACCACCATTGAAGAACCATGGTCTAGGTTTAAGAAAAGAGAGGAAGATGAAGGTAGGAGATAAAAAGGAAAACCAACTTAGAAGACAAACACTTACCAAGGATGGAAGATGAGCTCAGTGTTGGTATGTATGCCCATAGAGAAAGTCATGTGATGATTATAATGGGATACTTTGTAAATGATTTGAATAATAATAAAGGAAATTTCCGATCTATATGTTTTAACTGTTCTGAGATGATAGTATAACATGATAGATGTCTAAAGAATTGTTTTACTCAATGACGTATGCTTTTGGGTTAAGGACCTAAATGATGAGATCATACGGATGTTAAGAGTATACATTCTTGTTTAGTCCCTAGTCGGTTGTTATTGTGGAAATAACCATAGACATCAATAACACTAAAGACTAGATTGTGTGTTGGTTGATGACAGAATCTCATTAGTCATGATATAGTGATATCAAACCAAGCACATGTGTACTTGTTAGAGAACAAGTGTACCGGACAGACCCACCGTGAGAGTGACACATGGAACCATGATTTGGTAGTCTCACTTAGCTCTCACAGTGATGGTGGTGAATGTGATTGTTTGACCTGAAATCACTACACTCAACACATGTCATTGGGTACACTTTGACATCATCAAACACAGTCCTGAAACATGGGTTGTTATAAAGGTGATGATTGGGTGACTTTGACACATGGGGCTTTTGAGTGGTGAGTGATAGATATGGGATTTGTCCCTCCTAAGGGAGTTTGGTGACCATGGCCACTTGATGAGTAGGATTGAGAAAGTCATGCACATGCATGTGTGAATCAATATGTGATATTGATGTCACACACATCTCACCCAGCCTACTCTGAGATCAAGGAAATGGATGAACGTTGAAAGGATGATTGTACCATGCCTTGAGTTCATTTAGGACATTAGTGACAAAGGAATTATACATTTGTTGTAACACCATTCACAGATTGTAGGATTGAAAGTTTTTCTCCAACTTTCTATTTCACTTGGGTAGCATTGATGTGCGACTAGGCACTGCTCTTTGCTTGTGAAGTCATAAGTGTTATGGAATTTCACTGCCAACGTGAAATGGACCTATAGGGTCACACACATAGGATTTAACTTGGAAGAGGAGTTTATCCACAAATGGTGTTTAGATTGATTACTGAAGGAGTTTAGTGTTCAATTAAACATTCAGTTGATTGATAACTCAAAATCATAGTGTTCAAGGTGTTGGACCAATTGATTAGAGTATCAGATTGATTGAAACTATGATTGACTATTTTTTTTGCACAATCTACACTTCCAACCGATCAGCTCAAGGGTTGAAACGATCGGCTCAGGTTGGTGAACTGATCGGCTCAACTGGTGAGACGATCGGCTCATGTGCCATGAGACGATCAGCTCAATTGTCGAACCTGTCGATTCATGGACCAACCGAGATTGTTTGGAAAGTCAGAAGACTATTTTGCAAATATAATTTGTTTCACTTGCACAAATTCAATTTGGATAAGGATTAATATTTGATTAATCGGAAACAAATATGAAAGTCAATTTGAGTTTGACCAGGACCACAAACCGATCAGATCAGGGGTCCCAAACAATCGGTTCAGGTGTGAACATATCAGTTGAGGTCACCAACCGACCGTTTCAGGGATGAAACGATCGGTTCAACTGGCGCAGTTGGTTGTTTTGTGGAAAATTTCAAACCCTTCTACTCCTGCTTTAATCCCGCATTACCCCGGGTAGAGAACCCTGTCCCATGACCCTCCTATATATATAGGGGTATTGGGGGCTTCTCAAAATACAACTCTGAACACTAGTTGCTCTGCAAAGTTGTCGTTCTCTCTGCTTTTGGTAACCGAGAGAGCCCGAGCAAGTGCTACCTGATAAGGGAGACACATCAAGGGAAAGACAACTGTAGAAAAGCAACTGGTGGCAGGAGAGTGTGTCAGTGACTAGTACGCTGACCGTAGGGTGTGACTCCTTCCGATTCCTTGTGGGACAAGGAGATCGGAGTTCTAGGAAGTCCGTGTGGACGACGATAGAGGCGGGAGGCTTCTGCCGCTCAGAGGACAGCTATCAATCCTGACAGTCACTGTGAGACCAGGATCTGGACAGACACCATCCAAGACTGGAGGTGAAGACCGTGCAAGCCATGAGGTAACGTCACCGAGCAAGCCTCAGGACAAGGTACGCCTCTACAAACCATCCTTCCTATTGTATAGACGTTGACACGATTCCTTTATTCTGGGTTTGGGAGAAGAACTTTTTTTCCGCTGCCTTCTCTGTCTCCCCTAAAACCCAACAGTGGTATCAGAGCCACATCAACTTCTCTATGCTTTAGGATTATTGATGTGATCAATTTTGGTTTTTCACCTTTATTTATTGCATACGATGTGAATAAAATTGGCTTTATGCATGTCCAATCCTAAATCCACAAATCCCAATGTACATATATGATATGTAATATAAATGCACTCGATGCGCGTCGCCCTTAAATGAGTTTTGTGATGGATGTATAACATGGTTATGGCCAATAAACCCTATGTATGTGTGCTTGGTTGGATGTGGTTGCTTGCATCTCAGTCTGCGCACTGATTCCCTATCTCCTATTCCTGATGTAACTTGAGATAACTCGAGATTTCTTTCCTACCTTTGGTCCCTATGAATGTAACTCGGGGTTTCCTTTTTCAAATGTAAAAAAATAGGATAGATTTTTATTTCCTGTTATGTCAAAGAATGGCAAACCTTTTGACAATCGGTTCGAGGAGAAAGACAAGCGGGTGGCAGCCTGAGGAGATGCACAACGACTAGTGAACTGATCAGCTGGAGGCACCAATCGATCGGTCGGTGGCACTCAACCGACCGGTCTGATGGCGAGCCGATCAATCATGGAGATGAGTTGATCAAACCCAGAAAGGCAAAGCACAAAGTTCATCTTGTACAGGTTGCATGTGATGTGGTCCTATATGACCGTGGTTCCTCTTGGCTCGAGGAATCACATTAGGATGGCCATAATCAATGCTTTTATCGTTTTGCATGTTATCTGTGGGATATAGCATGCATATGATACTTACTATATATTGTGGTGATTGGATATGTATATGTACCTATAAAAACCAAATCCCTCATCTAAATATTAAGTCTTTCATGCCTTCCATTAGCGGCACACATGAAAAACTTGATCGACCAAGCGTAGGTTACACCAAAGTGTGGTGCGCCGTCTATCTCATGGAAGTGTGAAGGGTAAACATGTAGGTTCTGCCAAAGCAGGGTGCATGTTTACCGTGTCGGCTTTTGGGTTAGACTTAACTGGTGATTCTTAGAGCGTCTAAGCCCAGAGGCACAGAATGTTCATGGCAAGGTGTTGCACATGTTCATTCATCAAGAGTTGCATATGATGCAATTGGCATGATGCCCTACCTAAATAGTCAAGTTGTGGGCGATCAGCGAAAGCTGACTCATGACTTGATGAAATATTGATCTTGACCTACTAGGAGATTGTACGCTGCAATCTTCCGAATTGATGGTGAGGGCTGTCAATTTGAATCAAAATAGTGGGAGCGGTAATTAATTAAAGGCCTAATTAACTATTGTCAAATTTTATTCAAATCAAATCAAATCAAAAGGAGTTTTGACAAATGCAATTTTCTCTTATAGAATGGCAAAAGGATCATCTTTTAAAATGGGAAAATTAATTGAGAATAAATTCCATAACTAGTTAGGGATTGTGAAAAATGTTCTACACAATCCAGAAATACAGGTAGCCTTTTAATCCACTCTATGTGCACTTAAGAAGAAGGATAGTTCATTGATGGAGATCAATTGAACAAAGTCTTAGGACAAAGGTGAGAGAGAGAAGGGTTCTCTCGCCAAACCAATGTCAGAATCTTTTGCGCTCAAAACATGGAGAGGATGGAAGGAACGATGGAAAAAGAAGCGAGAGATAGAGATCTCTACTTCTGATCTATACATAATAGAGATTAACTTTACTACTTCTTTGTCATGGGTACTTGATACCGGATGTGGATCTCACATTTGTTCAAAAGTGAAGGATCTTAAAAGAAGTAGGCCTTTGGGGAAAGGCGAGGTTGAACTACGTGTTGCCAATGGGGCAAGATTGTCGCCAGTGCCATAGGAACCTATGAGTTAACTCTACCTAGTGGGCTAATAATAGAGTTGAATAACTGCTATTATGTACCTTCCATAAATAGGAATATCATTTCCGTCTCTTGTTTGGACAAGGATGGTTTTGAATTTCTTATTAAGAATGGAAAGTGTTCTATTTCAAAAGATGGGATCTTTTCTGGCAGTGCCCCAATGTCTTATGGTCTATACTTGATAGATCTAGAGACAAGTGTATACAACATAAACACCAAAAGGCAAAAACTCAACAACTCAAACAAAACATATCTTTGGCATTGTCGTCTAGGACACATAAATGAGAAGCACATTTCTAGACTCCATAAAGATGGTTATCTAGACTCTTTTGATTATGAATCAATAGAGACATGTGAATCTTATTTGTTGGGAAAGATGACCAAGACTCCCTTTTTAGATAAAGGTGAGAGAGATAGTGATCTATTAGGACTCATACATACTGATGTATGTGGGCCTTTTAGAATTAATGCCATAAATGGGTATCAATACTTCATTACCTTCACTGATGACTTCAGTAGGTATCGCTATATGTACCTGATGAAACATAAGTCAGAAACCCTTGAAAGGTTCAAGGATTTCATGAATGAAGTACAAAACCAACTTGGTAAAAGTATTAAAGCACTTCGATCCGATCGAGGTGGATAATACTTAAGCCAGGAGTTTGAGGACCTTCTGCAAGCCTGTGGTATTGTATCACAATGGACTCCGCCTGGAACACCACAACATAATGGTGTGTCTGAAAGAAGGAATCACACTTTACTGGATATGGTGCGATCAATGATGAGTTTTGCTGATCTTCTGATTTGCTTCTGGGGTCATGCTCTTGAAACCGCCATGTTTACACTTAACCGAGTACCATCTAAATCGGTTCAAAAGACACCATATGAGATATGGACTGGGAAGCATCCCAATATGTCTTTTATGAGGATTTGGGGGTGTGAGGCATATGTCAAGAAAATGTTTCCTGACAAGGTAGGCCCTAGATTTGATAAATGTTATTTTGTTGGATATCCTAAGGAAACCAAGGGATATTACTTATACCACCCAACTGACAACAAAGTGTTTGTTGCCAGAGATGTTGTGTTCCTAGAAAAGGAATTTATTTCCAAAGGAAGCAGTGGGAGGAAAATAGAGATTGAAGAGGTTCAAGCCCAACAAGAAAACATTGAACCGGTAGATGTGCAAGAGGAACATAGAGGTTCACAAGGTGTTGTGGAATCTCAGTCTCCTCAAGTAATACAAGGACCTCATATATCTAGTAGGACACGCCTTGAACCTGAGAGGTTTGGATGCCTTGTGACTCAGGAAGGCGGTGAATTGATCATAGATGATGATCCAACTACCTATCTAGAGGCTATGGAGGGACCAGATTCTGAGAAATGACTTTAGTGGAACCACCTGAAGGGGTAAAACCCATAGGGTGCAAGTGGGCCTTCTAGAAGAATACCGACATGGATGGCAATGTGCAAACTTATAAAGGCAGATTGGTTGCAAAGGGTTTCTAACAAGTTCAAGGTGTTGACTATGACAAAACCTTTTCTCCAGTTGCCATGATTAAGTCCATCAGGATTATGCTTGCTATTGCGGCTTACTATGACTATGAGATTTTGCAAATGGATGTTAAAACCACATTCCTTAATGGGAATATAAATGATGATGTGTACATGACACAACCTGAAGGTTTTGTTTATCCAAAGAATGCCAATAAAGTCTGTAAGCTGCAAAGGGCAATCTATGTATTGAAACAAGCATCTCGGAGTTGGAATCTTTGATTTGATGAGGAAATCAAAGTGTTTGGCTTTATTCAAAATGAAGATGAACCTTGTGTGTATAAGAAAGTTAGTGGGAGCATGAACACATTCCTCATATTGTATGTGGATGACATACTATTGATGGGGAATGATGTCATAGCCTTAGAGAAGGCAAAGACTTGGCTCGAGAATACTTTCTCAATGAAGGACTTAGGAGAAGCATCCTACATTCTAGGTATTAAGATATATAGAGATAGATCTAAAAGGCTTCTCGGACTAAGTCAAAGCACGTACATTGACAAAGTGTTGAAGCGGTTTAACATGGAGAACTCAAAGAGAGGCAACGTCCCCATGCTACATGGAGTCACCATCTCTAGAGCTCAATGTCCCCAATCTTGTGAAGAGAGGGAGCGTATGAACGGGATCCCATATGCATCATCCATCAGATCCATCATGTACGCTATGTTGTGCATGCGCCCAGAAGTCTCGTATGCTCTCAGCATGACGAGAAGGTACCAGTCAGATCCCAGGGATGCTCACTGGACAGCCATAAAGAACATCCTCAAGTACTTGTGAAGGACTAAGGATCAGTTTCTTGTATACGGCGGCGAGGAAGAACGGGTTGTAAAGGGTTACACCGATGCAAGCTTCCAAATCAACAAAGATGATTACAGATCGCAATCATGATTTGTGTTTTGCCTAAACAATGGAGCTGTGAGCTGGAAGAGTTCCAACCAAGAAACATTTATCGATTCAACTACAGAGGCCGAGTATATTGTTGCTTCACATGCAACAAAGGAGGCTGTGTGGATCACAAAGTTCATCACTAAACTTGGTGTAGTTCCTAGTAGTTGTGATGCAATTGAGCTTTATTGTGACAATAATGGAGCTATTGCTCAAGCTAAGGAACCCAGATCACATCAGCGGTCCAAGCACATATTGCGGCGCTTCCATCTCATACGAGAGATCGTACGGCGAGGAGATGTGAAGATTTGCAAAGTACCAACTGAAGACAACATAGCTGATCCACTGACTAAGGCCCTTTCTTAGCAGAAGCATGATGGTCATGCTAGGTCATAAGGACTGAGGTTCCTAGGTGACTGGCTCTAAGTGCAAGTGGGAGTCCGTTGGTATGTATGCCCATAGAGCAAGTCATGTGATGATTATAATGGGATACTTTATAAATGATTTGAATAATAATAAAGGCAAATTCTGATCTATATGTTTTAACTATTTCTGAGATGATAGTATAACATGATAGATGTCTAAAGAATTTTTTTACTCAATGACATATGCTTTTGGGTTAAGGACCTAAACGATGAGATCATATGGATGTTAAGAGTATACATTCTTGTTTAGTCCCTAGTCGGTTGTTATTGTGGAAATAACCATAGACATCAATAACACTAAAGACTAGATTGTGTGTTGGTTGATGACAGAATCTCATTAGTCATTATATAGTGATATCAAACCAAGTACATAGGTACTTGTTAGAGAACAAGTGTACCAGACAGGCCCACCATGAGAGTGACACATGGAACCATGATTTGGTAGTCACAGTCAGCTCTCACAGTGATGGTGGTAAATGTGATTCTTTGACCTGAAATCACTACACTCAACACATGTCGTTGGGTACACTTTGACATCATCAAACGCAATCCTGAAACATGGGTTGTTATAAAGGTGATGATTGGGTGACTTTGACACATGGGGCTTTTGAGGGGTGAGTGATAGATATGGGATTCGTCCCTCCTAAGGGAGTTTGGTGTCCATAGCCACTTGATGAGTAGGATTGAGAAAGGCATGCGCATGCATGTGTGAATCAATATGTGATATTGATGTCACACACATCTCACCCAGTCTGCTCTGAGATCAAGGAAATGGATGAACGTTGAAAGGATGATTATACCATGCCTTGAGTTCATTCAGGACATTAGTGACAAAGGAATTATACATTCGCTGTAACACCATTCAAAGATTCTAGGATTGAAAGTTGTTCTCCAACTTTCTATTTCACTTGGGTAGCATTGATGTGCGACTAGGCACCGCTCTTTGCTTGTGAAGTCATAAGTGTTATGGACTTTCCCTGCCAACGTGAAATGGACCTGCAGGGTCACACACATAGGATTTAACCCGGAAGAGGAGTTTATCCACAAATGATGTTTAGATTTATTACTAAAGGAGTTTAGTAGTTCAATTAAACATTCAGTTGATTGATAGCTCAAATTCATAGTGTTCAAGGTGTTAGACCAATTGATTAGAGTATCATATTGATTGAAACTGCGATTGACTATTTTTTTGCACAATCTGCACTTCCAACCGATCGATTCAAGGGTTGAACCAATCGGCTCAGGTTGGTGAACCAATCGGCTCAACTGGTGAGACGATCGGCTCATGTGCCATGAGACGATCGGCTCAATTGTTGAACCTTTTGATTCATGGACCAATCGAGATCGTTTGGAAAGTCAGAAGACTATTTTGCAAATATAATTTGTTTCACTTGCACAAATTCGATTTGGACAAGGATCAATATTTGATTGATCAGAAACTAATATGAAGGTCAATTTGAGTTGGACTAGGACCATGAACTGATCGGCTCAGAAGTGAACCGATTGGTTCAGGGGTCCCAAACGATCAGTTCAGATGTGAATAGATCAGTTGAGGTCACCAACCGACCGTTTTAGGGATGAAACGATCGGTTCAGCTGGCGCAGTTGGTTGTTTTGTGGAAAATCTCGAACCCTTCTACTCCTGCTTTAATCCCGCATTGCCCAGGGTAGTGAACCCTATCCCATGACCCTCCTATATATAGGGGTATTGGGGGCTTCTCAAAGTACAACTCTGAACACCAGTTGCTCTGCAAAGTTGTCGTTCTCTCTGGTTTTGGTAACCGAGAGAGCCCGAGCAAGTGCTACCCGATAAGGGAGGCACAACAAGGGAAAGACAACTACAGAAAAGCGACTGGTGGCAGGAGAGTGTGTCGATGACTAGTACACTGATAGGAGGGTGTGACTCCTTCTGATTCCTAGTGGGACAAGGAGATCGGAGTTGCAGGCAGTCCGTGTGGACGACTGTAGAGGCGGGAGACTTCTGCTGCTCGGAGGGCAGCTGTCAATCCTGACAGTCTTGGTGAGACCAGGAGCTGCACAGACACCATCCAAGACTGGAGGTGAAGACCACGCAAGTCGCGAGGTAATGTCTCCGAGCAAGCCTCAGGACAAGGTACGCCTCTACAAACCATCATTCCTATTGTATAGACGTTGACGCGATTCCTTTATTCTGGGTTTGGGAGAAGATTTTTTTTTTCCACTGCCTTCTCTATCTCCCCTAAAACCCAACACTCAGATCACCACCACCACCACATGTAAGAGGAGATTAATCCCTCAAGATCCAAGGACAAACTTCCTTGCTCCACCAAGCACCAAGAACAAGTAAAGAAGGAGGAATAAGATATATGGCCGAAAAGGGTTTCAAACAAGGAAAGTTAAGGGTTTATATAGATGAAGGATGAGAGATAGAGTAAAGGGTGAGGTGTCAACATACTAAGGGACCCAAGGGACACTTGTCCTTGCAAAAGACCAACATGCAACCACATGCAACCACCTAAACATGACATGGAAGACATGGTGATACACTCTATTTAGTGTCTCGACAACCATGGATTCCCATATGGTCACGACTGCGACCCTCCTAGTTTGCACCATCCATGGTCACGACACCACCCATCATCATCTCCTCTAGGTTTGGGACAAAGCATCACCACAAACCCAAGGTCGAGTCAACTCCAGCTAGGTCATCCATCTCGACCCAAAACCACCCTAGACCTCCTAGGTCATGACTCAAACACCTAGAGGAGGTGCCTTGATTGTGACACCCTCTAAAAGTAATCTAGGTCGCGACCCAAGGTTGAGACAACACAACATACTCATGGGTTGAGGTAACCCAACATGCATGGAAACCCTAATCACCCTTAAGGTGTCAACTCCTCAACCAGAGCTCCAACAAGGCTCCTTTGTCCATTTCCTATAGATTATGTCAAGAAAGAGATGGAACATATTAGAGGTGGCAAATTGCACATCAACCCCCACTACATTGGGTAAATTGCAATTTGCACCAAAACTAGCACAAAAAGCACAAATAACATCCAAACAAGCTCAAACTTGAAACTTAAGCTTTCCACAAGCCCTAATCACATCTCAAAGAATTACAAAAAGGTTCTAAGAATAAGATTAAGTAAAAGTAAATAGGGTTACCTCAAAACCTGGGTCAGGGGTCTTACAGAAGAGATATGTGAGTGGAAAATCACCTTCTAACCCAGATTTACAACATACAAAATCAAATAATGGCTTTCTAGTGATTAAATCTTGGTCTAGAAAGATACATATAGCAGAACTAGGGTTTATTGGGGTTTCTGGTGGTGATCGGGCAGGGGGTGTGATCAGGGAGATCAGAGAAATCATGAAGATGATGGAGATGGAAGGGAGATCGATGCACGAACCAGCCTAGACAAGGGTAAATAGGCATCCGGGAAGGAGGATGAGGGGAGCAACTACTTGAAGGGTGGTTCCATGTGCAAGGGGTCAGGACAAATGAAGAACATACCTACATCTGGTATACCAGAAATCAGAATTGTGTTTGAAGTGGAAAGGATGAGGGGATACGTGGGTACAAATACAAACTCAACCAGGGAAGAATCTCTAGATAACATTCCTCAAGACAATGTTGGGGGATTAGTAGATAAACCACAATAACATACAAACCTACAAGGGAGTGCCAATACATATGCAGACGCGACGATGAACAATCGAGACGTGTAGAGACAACAACACACCAGCCAAATCAGGAAACCTATTTTTTAGAGAAGCTATTTGAGGATGCCCTACCATTGGGAGTGGTATCGCTAGGGGAAATGGATGGAATCCCAGCTTTAATGATTAAACTCGAAGTGGAGGAGGATATAATCAGACCATGGAGATATACCATGGTGGTTAGAATTGTTGGGACAAAGATATGATACATGATGACCAGGGATCAACTCAAACTATAATACCAGATAAAAGGCAGATTCAATATGTTTGAACTAGAGATGGGACATTTCCTAGAGCAATTCTCATGTTGAGTAGATTTTGACACAACATTGACAGGCGACCCATGGAAGTTAGGATGCAACATTGTCATTTGGGAGTGGTATCCTACGTTTAAATCAACTAAAGACTTCCCAAACTACATCGTAACTTGGGTCAAAATATTTAATCTCCCCCTAAATCTATAAATCTCCACCATGTTAGAGTATATTGGCATGGCACTCCGGTGCCTTACCAAAGTACACAACCACACAGAGAATAGGTCAAGAAGCAAGTTTGCAAGGCTCGATGTGGAAATAGATACTCAAAGGAACTGGAAGCTTCAATCCTGATCAATGGGGTTGAATATGAAGTTATCTACAAGGGTTTCCCTTGGGCTTGTGCCAAATGTTGGAGAGAGGGACATATCCCAAAAAACTACAAGAGGTCACCCGGACAGTGGATGATAATGCCTCTAGAACTGAAAGGGAAGTGTAGGAAGGTGAGAGGAACATTAAGAAAGGGGACGAGGAGGGTTGGCAACACCAGAAGTAGAGAAGAGGTACTAAAGAGAAAAGAGTCATGTAAGGATCAAGTTAGGCGCACCACAACAATTAGTTTGTAGGACTAATGAATGAAGGTGATGATGATATGCCAATATATCCAAATGAAACATTCACGACACACAAAGGAAGATCAGGACAACCAAGAACAACTAATATATGGAGGAATAAAAAGAGTAGGGAGGTAATATCAGAGGAAATTGAAGGGTGACAGGTTCTAGGGTATGTCACCAATGTAATGAAGGGAGGCACTAAAGGGACAAATGTAAAGAACAAGATGGTTAGTAACATGAAGGAGAAGCATGTTGTAGTAAATCCATAGGTCAATGAAGTTATTATGGTGGAAGATATAGAGGAGATACTAGATGTAGAGGGGGAGGGGCATGCAAGGAGTACACTACCTGAGGAGGAAAGGAAGCATGTCTCATCCATGCTGAAGAAAGACAAGGGGAACAAGGAAAGTAGACATAAGGATAATGCCTTACTGTAAAAAAAGACAGGAACTAGCAACAAGGTGTAGACTAAAAGAAAGGGAAGGAACAAGACACCTGAGATTGACTCAACACAAAGACGCAATCCACGCCTTGCATCTATAGAGGAAATTGTGGAGGAATTTAAAGGTCCATCTAGTAAAGAGAATCACATCACAAATGAAAATGAATCACATGGGCAAAGCAAGATGGGTGAGGAAGGAGTCAGAGAGGTTGAAGATATTAGTGCAGTAGTACCATGAGTGTGTTGAATCACAAGGAAGCCAGACAACTAAGATGTAGAATTAATGAAGTTAATGTGTTGGAACGTCAGAGGTATAGGGAACAAAGACAAGTGTTCATTCCTAAAAGCATTCATGCATGAGTATAAACCTAATGTAGTGACTATTTTGGAACCCAGAATAAGTGTTGGAGTGACAATGAGAACTATGAAGAAACTGGGATTTACTTGCTCACATCGTGTAGAGGTGGGAGGCTTTGTTGGAGGGATATGAGTGTGCTGAAAGGGAGAAGAACAAATAGTACAAATTTTATGCAGCTATAGGCAATATGTGACATGAAGTATCAGTAACAAAATTACAGCCATGTTCATCTAAGCCAACCCTCACATAGCGGTAAGGAATCTTCTATGGTGGCATCTAGTAGAGGAGGGAGAACAAATAACAGGATCTTGGGTAGTCATGGGGGATTTCAATACCACAATGGTCCTTGTTGAAAAAATGGGCAGTGATAGGTATAACTTCACAGAAGCTAAGTTGTTCAATGAAACTTTGATGGAGGTAGGGTTATCTGACCTCGGATTCTCAGGGGTGAGATTCACTTATAAACATGGGAATCTCCAAGAGAATCTAGATAGAGCCACTTCTAATGAGGAGTTCATAATATCTTTCCCAAATTTGGTGGTCGAGCACCTACCAAGGCTGCCCTCCGATCATTGCCCGATACTTTTACGTGTGGTTAAAAGAGAAAGGAATCCAACTAGGTTCCTTACGAAGGCATCATGGAACTAGGACAATGCTTTTCAACGCATGTTTGACTCTAATTAGAAGAGCAACATAGACATCTATGAATCCCTTAACGACACTAGAGAACATATGTTGAGATGGGAACAGAAGGCACATGAAGCAAAGGCATAGAAACAAGAATAGACTAACTCAAAACATTATGCAACTTAAGAATATGGTCATTGAATAGTATGATGAAATCACTGATAAACTATGTATTGACATGCAAATGGACCTATAAAAAATCATAACAAAGGAGGAGGAGGATTGGAAGCAGAAGGTACACATCAATTGGATGAAGAATGGAGACAACAACTATAGATTATACCAAGCTTGGGTGAACTAGAGGAGAATGAAAAACACCATTACATCTCTCAAAAACTCAATTGGGGAGTGATTTTCCAATGAAGGAGATATAGTTAACCTGATAGTAAACCACTTCGAGAAGGTTTTCTCCGATCCAAGTAGGATGCATCAGAGACGCACACCTATGTTTCCTAGTTCCTTCAACAGAGTGCAAGGTCAGGAGGTAAGTATTGGCGGAGGTACCCACGAAGGAGGAAGTGTGGACAACACTGAAAAAGATGAAACCTTTAAAGGTAGACATGCCCAATGGAGTCACGACTAATTTCTTACAATAATATTGGGAGGTGGTCGGCAACGCAGTTATGAAATTTGTACAAGACATGCTTCCATGTTACAATTTGGCAGATGAGGTTTGTAATGCTACAATTGTTCTTATTCCAAAAGTTACATGCCCAGAAAGATGCGAACAACTGTGCTCGATCTCCCTCAATAACATAATCCTAAAGTTAAGCATCTATGGTGCTTGTAGAAAGTCTTCAAAAATTCATTCCATGATGGATTTCTTTGGAACAAATTGGCTTCATCCTTGGTCAAAGGATTACTGATAACATAACTCTAGTGCATGAGATAATACATGGAATGAAGAGAAAAATGGGAGTGAAGACAATGGCACTGAAGATTGATCTGATCAAAACATATATCAGATTTCATGGAGGTTTATATAGGAAATGATAGAGCTTGTGGGGATACCTGAAAATATCAAAAGGTTCATTATGAAGTCTATTACAGGGGGTAATACTACCTTGGTATGGAATGGAAAACAATATCAACCCATTAAAGTGAGTAGAGGGCTCAGACAAGGGGACCCCCTATCACCATACCTCTTTGTCATATGCCTTGAGAGGCTCACACAAATGATCCAAGAAAGAGTAAAGAACAACAAAGGGAAACCAATAAAACTAGGGAGGTCGGGTATAGCGGTGGCACATGTCTACTTTTGCTGTTGATTTGATCTTGTTCGTAGAGGCCAGTAGGGACCAAATGAAAACCATCTTGAAATGTTTTCAACTATTTGAAGAGGCATCCAAATAGTCAATTTTAGAAAACAACTCGGGTGTTATTTTCTAGAAGTGTATTATGAGCGATGCAAACAAGTTTCAAGTAACCACTGATCTGGGAAGATACTTAGGGGTGCCAATCGTCCATTCTAGAGTCACAAAAGCTACTTACTCTGATGTTGTATAGAAGATAGAGAATCGGGTAAGTGCATGGACTGTGAGAAGCTTGTCACTTGTTGGGAGGATATGTCTAGCTAAGTCCACCTTACCATGGTACCCACATACATTACGAAGACGACGATCTTGCCACCGGGGCTCTATGACAAAATCGATGGGACAATGAGAAGATTTGTGTGGGGTGGAAACTACAAAACAAAACTAGTGTTGTTAGTGTCGTAGAATAAGCCCACAAGCTGTAAGAAGAATGAAGGATTGGGTATTAAGTCCATGAGAGAGTAGAACCAGGCCTTGGTAATGAAAAATACATGGGACCTTATATCGGGCAGACGTTCCATATGGTGTGATGTCATGAAGAACTGATTCAAAAGGGATGAACTATGGAAAATTGTAGGAGGTTTACGTCTTATCCAAGCTATGATCAAAGCAAAGAACTTTATCAAGACCAATTCAATTAATATATCTATAAGTAGGAGGTCAGTCAATGTTTGAGAAGATAGCTGGGTAAAATCTAGCATTCAGTCACGCTAAGAAGATGGTGACAGAGGATCTAGCAGACCTTCAGGTCAACTTCTAGCTTATGGATCTAGGACGGTGGGACAAGGAGTTTTTAGATGAATGACTGTCAGTGGACATAGTACAAATGGTTTTTGAAGTCCAATGCACCTGTCAAAGATGAATTTGCAGAACAGTGGTGTTGGAATCACTCACAAGATCGCTAGTTCTCCACAAGCTTGGTGTATAGTCTACTGAGAGAAGCGATGGAAGCTCCATCCCAAGGCAACTGGGAGGGGATGTCAAAATTGAAGTTAGAAACTCATATCAAAGTGGTCGCATGGCTGACTAGACACATTACATTGCTCACAAATGTGAAGCGTTAGGCAAGGCATATGTCAACTGAAGATATCTATAGCACGTGTCTGAAGACAGCTGAATCATCCATTCACGCACTAAGGGAATGTGATGAAGAGAGAGGAGTTTGGGTCGCGTTAGTCCACCAATAGAAACAAATGAACTTCTTCAGTCCTATGTCGGTCGAATGATGGGTGTAGGTAGGTGCAAAAAATTAGGGGATAGCTGAGGAGACATTCTGGATAATGAGCCACAATCTGTGGAAATGCCACAATTTGTAGGTGTTCAAAGGGGAGAAAAGGAGATTGGAGCATCAAGTGGCCTACATAAGGCAAGCTGTAAAATTCAATGAAGAAGCTTGGTGTAAGGAGGAAGAAAACAGAAGGATTGTTAGGACACACAGGTGGACTCCACAATAAGATGGCACCATCAAGATCAATGTGGATGCCACATTCACTAAAATTGGATCGGTGACAGCAGCAGTCGCTAGAAATGATGATGGACGGTGGATGGGAGGTTGGGGTAGAAGAATTAACATAGATAGTGAAACTAAGGTGGAGCTAGCTGGCCTCTACTTGGCTATTTAGCAAATAAGAGAAAATAGATGGGAAAGGGCAACTATTGCAACTGACAGTCAATTGGTAACAAGGATTATATAGGAAGAATCTAAGGTTTACCTGAGGTTTGCTTACTGGTGGAGTAGAATTAAGGACCTAAAGCCGACCACTAAAGTGGTGTTCCAATGGTTAGAGAGAAACATAGATGTGGATACCCTGGACAGAATGCACGTGAGGAGTAACTTGCTATTTATGTTATATGAAATCCACCCTATTCTGAATTGGGGGCAATTCACCCTGACATACTATTAACAACTTATCCTACATATGAAGAGGTTGAACACAGTGTAGTATGCAACCAAAATGAATAAATGAAAGGCTGAGTATTTTAAAAAAATCTTGCTCTATGATAATTGTGATTAATTTGATAAAATTGTGCAGTGATTTTTACTAGTAGAAATACTTTATTAATTATATTTAGTGATGTAATATCATATAAAAAGTTATTGTTTGAGTTTTTATGAATGACATGTGATGAAATGGAGTAAATAGAGGCATCGGGAAAGCCGAGTTATCCTAATTCATAACTAAATAATTGAACTATGGTTTATGAGGATTGTGAAAGTGGCTAGATGATTTATGTGCTTAATATGAGATGCTTAAATGACAAAAATAGGGTAATGATTAGTAACAATGATGAATACTATTAGATCAACTAAACATCATTAGACATTTGATACCATGGGCAATGTAGAGTCCTCACAGGAGACCTAGATTGTGAGGAGAAAACATGCTTCTCGACTGGAGGTCTCATGTAAGCTGAGGTATGCCGGAGCACACTAGTATGATGTGGGGGTCTAGGACAGTGAGAGTGGAATCCATAAAAGATTGGTATCCAACACCAACTGGAGATTTTGGTGGTACTTGAGTTATGAGTTGTGGCGATCAATGGATCCTCGGTAGGTCCATCGTTGCATAAGAAGCCTGAGAGCTTTGACTCCCCACCTGATTACCCATGTTGAGAGGAGTCCTCGAGATATCCAACCACTCCCATTCGCCTCCAAGAGCCATACATGGAAATAACAATTGTAGACATGGTATTGATACTACAAACTTAGGATCCCAGGCATTCTTCTAAGTTTTGTATAGTTATATTGTAGTTTTATGTGATACTTTCCATGTTTTAGTACAACTCATGTGGCTCCAGTGGAATAATAAAAGGATAAAAAATGAAGTAAATGGATTTTGGTTATACTTTTTCTATATTTATTATCAGACCAACTGTTATGATGATTGATTTACAATGGTAAACTACCAATGCTTTCATACTTCTGGGTTTGAGTTCTATCAACTATAAACATTATAAGTATGTCAATTACCTTTTTATTTTCTACTCATTGAGCTAGTAGCTCATCAACCTACTCAAAAAAATTTCATGTAAAGAACTAGCTCTTCTTAAGGAGACAGAAGCCAATTTTTATCAAGAGTGGAACATAGGTCCTAAAGAAGAAGTAGTTAGAATAGATAGATGATCTCTTATCTTTTATTTGGATCTTGGGAATGAGAGAGTGAGAAAAGACAAAAGTTTGTGATGAAATATACATTATGTATGTTAAGTGTGAAACTCTATTTTCCATGTAATAGTCAAACCCTGTTGCATCCTTAATGCTATGTTTGAATGAGACGTTATTATTTTGTAAGTGATGTTACTATATATTTGAGAAAAGAAAAAGTTATGGCTGATTTTCATTAAGTGATTAAATGTTGATGGATAGGCTAATCTCCTTGGTGGGTCCTAACCATATATTAGTGGGTTCAGGCTGCGTCAAATTTTTGGTATTAGAGAATAGGTTGAACCTAAATTGAGTTTAGGTTTGGGACATGGGCGATAAGAGACCGATAGGATTCATATGCTTTGCTCTTTGAACTGAAATTTTCTAACATATGTGTTCTATTACGGATAGGTAGATGGAAGGAAGAGGATGTGGACATGGCAAGGAACAACCTAAGACCCGTTATGGCCCTGACCCTCAAGCGATGGCTCAAGGTGGAGAAGATAGAGATGAAGCGAAAAGAATGTATCATATTTTTTGGAGACAAAAGAAAAATATAAGATGGATAGGAGGTCTTTATCTTCCAATAAGGTTCTGATGAGATCCTATGAGATGGTGAACAAGCTTGGTGGGACTAAATTCTCTAAACAACATATCCATTTGTGGAGAAGGTGTGGCTTTGACAACTGGAAAAGGTCTTTCATTTAATGAAGTTATTGGAGGATAAGAAAATCAATCATGTGGTCTATCTACTCAAGGGAGACATTGAGTTGTGGTGGTGTGGAGTAGAAGATAAGAGGAGAAATACAGTGATGACATAGAGGGACTTTGCAGATGAGTTTCACCTTAAGTATTCCCCTCCTACCTTCCTAAATGATAAGATTAAACAGTTGGAGAATATCAGACAAGGCAACATGACGATTGGGGAATATGAGGCCTATTTCACAAAGTTGGCTAATTTCTACCCACAAACTGTGCATGATGATATATAGAAGTGTAGAATATTTTAACAAGGTTTAAGATCAGAAATTCGGCACAATGTATCAACCATTGGTTGGAGAGACAAAGAAAACTTTAGAGAATTTGTGGAAGCAACAAGATGTGTAGAAGAGTCAGTTAATGCTAATAACTAGTCTGAGAGCATGAAAAGATCTGGAGACTTCAGTAGAGGAGGATAGAGCAGTGGTGGATATAGAGGAGGTGGTGGTTTTTGTTCCAAGATAAGACAAGGACTTGGTTATTTTAGAAGACAAGGATCTAGTTCTTCATAGGGTGGAGGAAGGCCCAGTTCCAGTAGATGGAATACATCACCTAGGTGGACACCTCCAACTAGGTCTTCAGGATCGTCAATGTCAGTGACAGGTCTACAGAGAAAAGATGAAGCAATGTGTGATAATTGCAATAGGACACATTCTGGTCAGTTTTGGGGAACTAATGCTCCAATATGTTTTCATTGTGGACAAATGGGACACATCAAAAGGGACTCCGAAAGCTTAATTATATTTCAGAATAGGGTTTGCAATCACAATTTCAGCCTCCATAGAGACATACTCCAGTTAGAGGGGAAAGTTCTTCTGTGACCTCAGGTTCTAAAGGGGGAGCACCTAGTACTAGTAGTGGACAATGAGGAAAACATGGCAGGGGAGAGCTACATGATGCTTCTTCTCAATGACACCATATGAAGGTGTATTCTCACCCAAAGTTGTGACTGGTGATATGCTTCTCTTTAACAATATTTTTGTCATAATATTGATAGATCCTTATGTGATACATTCTTTCATACAAATATTGATAATTAGTGGATTGAATCTTTTAAGCCAGTGTTTATTTTGTGAATTGTTGTTAACAATCCCATTAGGTGAATCCTCAGTTTTGATAGAAGTGTGTCTTGAATGTCTATTGAGTTTTAGTGGGTATATAATAGCATTGTTTTGGGTATCAACTACCTTGAGACATATCATGTCTAGTTAGATTGTTGGAAGAAAGAAGCTATCTTTGAACAAGGTGGATTTTCATGTGTCTTTAATGGAGATAGAAAAGTCTTACCCACATGTATATTATCAGTTCCTGTAGCTGATAAGATGATGCAAAAGGGGTGTAAGCCCTTTTTAGCACATGTTGTGGATGTTGGGGCAGAGAAAAGAATAGGTAGTATAGCCAAAAGGGCCCAGTGGCCATCGAGCCAACAACCCAACTATCTCTAAAGGCCCAATAAATCCATTGGCCGTCAAGAATCATTGCCCATGATAGCCAATCGTAAAATGAGCATAAAATTTTCTATACATATCCATTTTCAACAAAACTAAGTGTGTTAGAACTGTAATTCAACCATAAACACTCCCAGACCCTTATAAAAACAAGAAGACAACCTATAAGGCTATTTGGAGGGTGATTTTTGGGGAAGAACATGAAGAACGATGGAAACTGAAGGGTTTGTCATAATTTCAACTTGGTAAGTTATTTTAAAATGTGATCTCTACTCTTTTCCCTTGTTTATCAATCTAGAGGTATTTTCTAACCTAAGACCAATGGTTCTAACTGTCAGGTTCTTTGTCTTCTACCTCCATCTGATGATCCAGGACTTATTTTCTCACTGACGACCAGTTTGTGATAAGATCTCGAAGCCTAAGATGTGATTCCTGATCGTGTGAATAGAGATCCAAGCTAAATTAATGGACAAACCAAATTAGTGATCTATGACGAGATTGGTGAGTGGAAAATCACCTTTCAACCTTGATTTATAGTATACAAATTCAAATAATGGCTCTCCAACAATTAAATCTTGCTCTATGATAATTGTGATGAGTTTGATAAAATTGTGTAGTGGCTTTTAGTAGTAGAAATGCTTTATTAATCATATTTTAGTGGTGCAATTCATATCAAAAAGATACTATGTGATTTGTTATGAAAGACATGTGATGAAATATAGTAAATAGAGGCACTGGGGAAGCCAAGTTGTCCTTAATCAAAACTAAAGAATTGAATTCTAGTTTACGAGAACTGTAAAGGTTTCTAGATGATTTATGTGCTTAATATGAGATGATTAAATGATGAAAATAGGGTATTGATTAGTAAAATGATGAATCTTGTTAGATTAACCCAACATCACTAGACATTAGATGCCTGAACATTATAGAATCCTCATAGGAGGCTTGCATTGTGAGGAGGAAACATGCTTCCTGATTGGAGGTTTCATGTAGGTCGAGGTAAGTCATAGTGCACCAGTAGGGTGCGGGGGTCTAGTATAGTGAGGGAAAACTCCTTAAATGAATGGTATCCAACACCAACCAGAAACGTCGGTGATACCTGAATTACAAGTTGTGGCGATATGTGGACATCTTCAGTAGGTCCAGTGGTGCACAACAAATCTATGAGCTTTGACTCCCCACCTTGTTACCCAGGTTGATAGGAGTCGAGATATACGACCGCTCCCATGAGCCGCCAAGAGCTAGACGTGGCGATGTTAGCTACAAACATGGTATTGAGACTACAGACTTAAGATCATGGGCATGCTTCAAAATCTTATGCAATGAGATCATAGCTTGTTGTGATACTTTCACATGTTGTGGTATACCTCATGTGGCTATAGTGGCATAATAAATGGATTAAACATCAAGTGAATGGATTTAGGTTATCCTTTTTCTATAAATTTGATATTAGACCATTTTGTATGATGATTGATTTATAGTTTTATATTGCCAAAGTTTTCATACTTCTGCAGTTAAGTTCTATCAATTGTAAACATTATAAATATCTTGGTTATCTTTTTGATTTTCTACTCACTGAGCAGTAGCTCATTAACCTACTGAACAATTTTTTAAATAAAGGACTAGATCTTCTTGAGGAGACAGAAGCCAATTTTTATCAAGAGTAGAATAAATGTCCTGAAGAAGTAGTTAGAATAGATAGACGGTCTCTTATTCTTCCTATGGATACTGGGAATGAGAGAGTGAGAAAAGAGAGAAGTTTGTACTGAAACATACATGATGTATATTAAGTGTAAAATTCTTTATTCTTTGTAATAGTCAAACTTTATTGCATCCTTAATGTTATGTTTGAATGATATGTGATTGTTCAGTAAGCGATGTTACTATATATTTGAGAAAAGAAAAAGTTATAGATGATTTTCATTAAGTGACTAAAAGTTGATGTATAGGCCAATCTCCTTGGCAGACCCTAACCCTGTATTAGTGGGTTCAGGTTGTCTCAACCTCAACAACATGGATAAATGTTCAATGTCTTAGATGTCTATTATAGGAGGTTCACTAAGAATTTCAACGTAGTAGAATTACCTTTTAACCAAGCTAACTAAAGGGTGTATATTTTGCTTGGGGTGAGAAGTGACAATGATGTTTTCAGCTGTTGAAGGAGAAGTTGACGGGTGATCTAGTGTTAGTGTTTCCAGAGCCTGGGAAAGGCTACGACATTTTTTTGATGCCTCGAGGAATGGACTAGGATGTGTACTGATGTCAGACATGAATGTGATTTGTTTTACTTCCCAACAACTTACGAAACACGAGGAGAACTACCCAACTCATGATCTAGAGTTAGCAGCCATCATTATATCTTTGAAGATTTGGAGGCACTATCTATGTGGAGAGAAGTGTCAATATTCACGGATCACAAGAATCTTCAATACATCCTTTTGTAGAAAGAGTTGAACACGAGGCAAAGGAGATGGATGGAGCTAATTAAGGACTATGATTGTATGATAGACTAAGATCCTGGAAAGGAAAATGTAGTAGTTAACGCATTGATCAGAAATTCATCCTCATCTTCATCTATAGATAAAGCACAATTGTACTCCATGGCTTGTTAAAGTGGGACATGTTGGTGTTGCTTTGATAGAGAAATTTACACTTAGATGTTTCCTAGTTGGAAGGATTTCTGACACAATTACATGTGAAGCCAGACATTCATAGAAGGATGATACCCTAATATAGAACGTCATATCATAGTTTGGAAATGGGAAGCATGATGGATTTCGTGAAACTGATGATGGGATAATGTGTTTTCATAACCAGTTCGTGGTTCTTGATATTGACAGTTTGAGGGAAATGGTACTTGAGGAGACTCACTCCTCAACGTACGTGATGCATCCTGGTAGTACAAAGATGTACCATAATATCAAGTATGTGTAGTAGTGTCCATGCTTGAAGTGTGATGTGATAGAGTTTGTTTCCATGTGTCCGGTGTTTCAATAGGTGACGTCTGAACATTAGAATCCTGTAGGGACATTGCACCCTTTTTCAATACCACATTGGAAATGGGATCATGTAACTATAGAGTTTGTGGTTGGTCTTCCTAAGACATTTAAAGTCACAATTTCATTTTGGTGATTGTTGATCGCTTGATAAAGATGACTCATTTTTTTTCGATCAAGATCACCTACACATAAGAGAAGTTGGCACAAACCTACATTGATGAGATAGTTTGTCTACATGACACACCCATTATAATAGTATCAAACAAGGGTCCTAGTTTATGAGTAGATTCTAGGAATATCTACACATAGATATGATCACATAGTTGAGGTTCAATACAACCTTCCACCCTAGAAAGATGGTTAGTCAAAGAGGACCATGTGGATATTAGAGGATCTATTGAGAGCATGTGTACTTCAATTTCTTAGGAGTTGGGATATTTACTCGAGCTTGATTGAGGAGCATAGGCATGGAATCATATGAGGCTTTGTATGGAAGGTGTTTTAGACCACCTCTTTGTTGGTATGAGGTAGGTGAAAGTCAATTGTTGGGTCATGAACTACTGCACCAGATTATGAAGAAGATAAAGGTGATTAGGGAATAATTGAAGGAATCATAGGACAGGAAAAATTCATGTACAGACAACCTTCATACACCTTTAGAGTTATAAGTTGGATACAACATGTACCTCTAGGTCTCCCCTTGGAAGGGTATTCTGAGGTTTGGAAAGAAGGGTAAGTTGGCTACTAGGTATATGGAATATAACCCTATTGTGTCTCGAGTTTGGAAGGTAGCGTACAAGCTAGAGTTACCGCCAAATTTACACAAGTTGCACAGTGTTCCACATGTCTGTGATGAGGGTGTCACCAAAATACAAAGCAGATGATACAATCAATGGAGATGGAGTTGAATGATGACATTTTTTATATTGAGGGTCAAATGTTAATCTTAGATAGATGTGTGCAAAAACTATAAAATAAGGATATAGCTTTAGTGATGGTGTTTTACCATAATAATGGTGTAGAAGAAACCACGTAGGCATTAGAATATGAGATGAGTAGGAAGTACCCATCTTTACCTACTTAGGTTTGGGGGGGAATCCTTGTTAGGGGTTTATGGTTGTAAGGCACCTAACTAGGTTTTATTCATAAAAATGGTTGTTTACCTTAATTGGGTGCATCATTTATAATTAAAATTTATTTTATGGTTTAATATCAGTTGTAAAGTTATTTTTAAAATTTGAGCCAATTTTGACTTTGTTTGCTCAAATTATGCAATTTCATATACTTTGTGGACTTATATGAAATTTTCCCTTTTGGGGTCTAACTAAAATTTAATACATTCATATTTAATTATATAATTTTCTTAGTAATATTGATGCTTTAAAACTTTGCTACATGAGGTACCAGTCCCTTACTAATATTTTCTAGTTGTTAGCAATACATTGTCATTTGGTCAATTGATTGCTTAATATACCTCTTAACTAATGAAATCTATTGTTTCATCATATGTCTTTTGTTACATATACACCAACATAACTTTTTGATCTGTAGTTGATTAAAAGGGGTATCGATGATGAGGTATTGGATACCAATGACTGAATAGTTCTCCATCGAGTTGATGTTAGTGAGTTGATGTCCATGAAGTTTCACTCACAACATATGGACTTATAGATACTAACTATTTTATCTTAACTCTTCTTTTGTGGGACGATGGTATTCCAATACCTTATGTACCAAAGACCAGGCTCTACAAACCAACCAGTCCTTCCTTTTCTCTAATGGTCAAAAACTTCTTTTGATCGATGACAATGCAATGTCAATATCTTTAATGCATAATAACTTCTTTTAACCGAAGAGATTGCACTATAAAGAACTCCAATGATTATGTCTTATAGCCTGATTGTTCTTGTATTGATTGGAAGATGATATAGAATGGCCTCTGATGAAGCTTTTCAGTACAGACTAACCAAATTAAGGAATAGTGGCTGAGGTGTTGGGGAACAGGGATGACAGAGAAGGCAGCGGAAAAAAACTTGTACCCCTAATCCTTGATCAGGGAATCATGTCAACAATGATGTATCTAAGAAAGAAGTTGGCAAGAGATATACTTGGTCCTGGATAAAGTCTATTGCCAAATCTTTCATAGTGATGTGCACTCTTCGCAAGACACACACGAACAATTGGCGATGACAGCATCCTAGTGTAGCACCATGGGCAGCAGTGGTTGTTGTCTTCCTAGTGTGGTGGCGATGGCCTCCACCCCTCTATGTAGTCCACATGGACCACTTGGAACTCCATGTTGTGCTACTAGAGCCAACGAGAAGGAGTTGTTCCTTCAAACATCCACCTTCTAGGGTTGATTTTCTCTCCCATGTTCTCTCCCTTGTTGTCCCTCCCTTTTCTAGGTAGGACTTGCTCAGGCACTCACGTTGTCACAGTTGAGATAGGAGAACAATTATTTGAACTTATTGTTGTGTCTATTGAAAGGTTTTATTGCCTCGTTATTCATATATGGCATGGGTCAAGGTTTCTAGATCATCTAGGAGTTGAAGAGACAAATTTTCATGAATTTTCTAGAAGCCACAAACGTCGAACCGGTCGGTTCACATGTGAAACGATCAGTTCAACACTTAAACCTGTCAGTTCAGTTACTTTTTTATTCTCAATCACATTGACTTTCGATATTTGATTCATGCACAACATGACATCAACATCAATTCTTTATCCAATCATATTGAAAATTGAACCGAGCAATTCACAAGTTGAACTGGTCATTTTAGACCTTGTACCAACCAATTCATCAATTGAACATGTCTGTTCATGCCCTAGTTCGGGACATGTTCACCCAATGTTGTTTAAATTGACCGGACACTTGAATCGATCGGTTCAATAGTTGAATCGTTCGGTTCACAGTCTAATCAATCAATTTTCAGCCATTACTGTTTAAATTGAATACCTAAAGACTTTAGTAATCAAGTTAAACATCATTCATGAATAAACTCCTATTCCATGTGCATCCTATGCCTATAGGCCCCAAGTTACATTGGTAGTGAATGTCCATAACCAGTTTATGACATCACAAGCAATGAGTTATATCTAAAAACCATCACTACACCCAAGTAATTGGAAAATTGGAGAACAACTTCAACCTACGATCCATTATCAGTGTTATAGTGATTGTATAGTTCCTTTGTCTTTGATATCCAGATTGAACTCGAGGCAGGAATCATAATCCTTTCAACATTCAATCCATGTTCCTTGAATTATAGCAGACTATATGAGATGCATGTGAGCTCACATATCACATATTGAGTCACACGAGTATCTCTATACATTTCTCAATCTCTCTTATCAAGTGTCCATAATATTGATCTCCTGTAGAAGAGACAAGTTCCTTCTACATCACTCACACTCAATCCCCATGTATCACAACGTACCCAAGCACCCCCTTTATGGAAATCCTTATTCAAGGTCATGGTGAATGATGTCAAAATACATCGAACAACATGTGATGCATATAGTGACTTCAAATCTAAGAACCACATCACAACTATCAACATGAGAGCTGATTTTTACTACCATTTCGTGGTCTCCATGTATTACTCTCAAGGTGGGTCTATCCAATACACTGCTCTCTAACATGTACCTATGTGTTTGACTTGATATCACAAATCATGACTAATGAGACTCTATAATTGACCTACACACACTCTAGTCTTATGTATTACTATTGCCTATTTTGCTTCCACAATAATATCTGACTAGGGACATAATAAGAACGTATATATTCTTATCGTACATATGATCCCATTTTTCAAGTCCTCCTGAAGACATATGTCATCAAGTAACATCATTATATAAATATCTATTACATTTGTTTCATCATCTCATTATTGAGACAAACATAATATACAAAGTTACCTTTATCATTATAAAATCAAGTATCCATTGCCCCATTATAATCATCATATGATTGTCTCTATAAGCATACATACCAACATGAGGGTCGATGTTTGGAGGAAAAGCTTCAGATTGATGATTTTTCAATTACTACAACTGTGAGTTATTAATTAGAGTAACATATCGACAAACTGACGAAACTTTTCATGTGTGATGTGACAAAGTTTTGGGGTACATCAAATGATGGGTTTTCTAGTCCCTTAGATAGATAAAAGCACTATCTTAGACCCTTTGACTACCACCCTACCTATAAATACATTTACCATTGTGATCTAACAATCTTTGAAAAAAAATCTCTTCCTATCTTTAGAGATCGACTAAGGTCCATCAGGGATGATGTAAGGTGCAAGTTCATAGATGCATGATATGGATCGGGCTTGCCTTGAACTGATTCAAGTCTCCTGACCTTATTTCTTTCTCTCTACAAATCAAACCTCATTATAAACCTTTTTCTTATTGTTCATCCCTTCTATCTTCTACCTTAGCTAAGATCCATGGTGGTACAAGTTAGAAACTTGTGCATATAGCAAAGAACCCTCTTTTCTTCTCTCGTTGTTCTAGATATACCTAGCTCTTGAGGAAAGGAGCCTACTCAGAGCTTTTGTGGGGGTAAAACTCAGATCTTTGCCATTGTTTTCATGGTTTCCTTCTTAGAATTTTGCTCTCTTCACACCTAAGGTGAGTGAGTTAACTTTTAATGCAATTTTTGTCTACTTGTTACATGCATAATATTAACCCTTACTTCAAAAAGCTATAATATACTAAAAGATGACCCTTTATGTACTATTTTGTATGATTTAAGTCAGCAATACAAATGTTCAAGTCTCTTTTAGTCCCTATGAACATTTTATACCACATAATAAGTGTGTTCTTTTTTGGGATGGAAGAACTAAAATCAAAATACACATACAAAGGATCTTACAAGTGTCATTTTCTGGCATTTTGTTATCCAATAAAAGGAAATTCGACCCACATGATAATCCTTACTATATGGAAGTTATCCTATGGAAATGCTATGGATTTTACTAATTGTTATAATGAAATGGTAATCTATGAGTTTTTAGTATTGAAGATAGTTCATCCATGCCTAGTTTTGAAGACATGTTTGCATAATTCTTAGAAATATAATTTGAAATTTTGTGTGCTACCTTGTTTATGACTTGTAACAGGATTCCTATAATGAGTTATCACTATTTTGGTCTTAATGACATTTTGGGATTTTATGTGCCCTAAATTGAGGTTTGGTCCTCTTAATGGCCAAGAATGGATAAATATATAATATAATTGTATATCTTCTTAAGTTGCAATCTATGATTTATTTTATAAAATTCATTTAGGAGCTTGAATGTAACTTGATTGATGCAGTAAAAAAAATGTAATTGACTTAAGTAAAATGTGTAATCTTAGTCATATAGTGTTGTGTGACTGTAGAACTATGTTACTATCAGGACTTGAGGGATAGTGAGAAGTTTAATCCTTGTAGAAATTATAATTGTGAGAAGGAACTCAAAGTCATATTCTGTAGAGTATATGTGGGTGTAGGGAAGGTTTTTCTTTATCATTTTGACTTCATAGTTTTTTAGAATAGTTGTGGTTGTGTGTCCATTTATATGTGATAGAGAATGATTGTAGATATAATTTAGATTTGAGAGTTTGTACTCTAGTCTTGATGTCATAGCCTATGTACATAGGACATACTATGTTTTTACTATGATGGCCGATGTGTCCTTTATGGTAGACTGGACCATAGTGCCACTACATTTTATCACTCATACTGGTTGAGGGAAAGAGATCTCTAGGATTTCACTCATCCTAGATCTTATACAAGGCTAATTGTGGCTTCACAATGGTCATCTAGTAGTTTGAGTGGTACACCTCAAACTGTCCAGGGATAAATAATATATATAATCTAGTTGTGACTTATATATGTTAAGATTAGTTGGTGAATCACATTGGATGATAACTATTACTTGATCTTCATTCTAATATCATATATGATTCATATCCTTACATGTTCAGATATATGTAGTTTTACTGTTATCCACACTTGTTTATTTTAGAGACTCTAATTAGTTCTTTAACTTGTCATAATGTATGTTTTAACTACTATACTTACAATTCTTGCTTGTAAGTAATAAATGTTGTCAATTATTATATCATATCAGTGGAACTTGGAGTCTCAACTCAATGATTTCCACTCTCTTTTAGGTGGTCAACAATGCTTGCAGACGTTTCATGGTGAGGAGATTCAATTTAGAAACTGATAGGACTGAGAAGTTGATGTGTAATTTTTGGAGTCTTAGAGTCAACCCTATACTCTCAGGTCCAAATAGGGAGATTTGTATATAATATATATCAACTCAAGTTTATTGATTGTATTTCAGTAAGAGTAAAAAATGTAGAAATTTTATGAAAAATTTGTCATGTATACATGTTGTGGTTAAGGTCATGGCCACTCATGTAAAGTTATGTGATATAAACATATGTGATGTTTAGGCTTTTGTGCAAATTTTTATATGATATGTTTGGAATTTTTATTTTGTCTTAATTCCATACCCTTTTTTGATATGATTAATTGTTGTTTGACTTCTTACCCACTAAGTAAATTGGAATGGCAAAGTGAAGAAGATAAAGAAAGATCAAGATAGATTTATAATATTTTTAACAATCATTTCATATGATATTCTCTACATCAAACTCAAGACATTCCTAAAACTATTTTTTTATAGCAATAAATTATATTTTGGTTATCTACGCCCAAAATATTAATATGTAACATTTTTCTTGCAAACAAACTCTAACATTTTAGTATAATTTCTTATCGAGGAATTCTTTTTTCTCTCTAATGAATGAGCATAAAAAGTTTGACATGGAAACAATTATTTAATAAAGTTTTAAGAATCAAATAATAATACAAATAAAGAAAGCAATGGCGATGCTTGTTAGTATTTTTAGTGACATTAATAAATGTATTCTAAGTTGAAATTATTAGTGCACCATTATACTTATGGATAAAAAGGTGAAGTGGGTAGGGTAAAACTTCATCCTTTACCCTGTCCTCTTTAGATATAAGTAAAGAGGGTAAAAGGTAAATGAGTGGTAGTTAAAAATATACTTACCCTTACTCTACCTTACACGATATGGGTGGTGGGTAAATGAATAAAACCCTATCCATTTACAACCAATGACTGAGTTACATGGAAGCAAGGGAGGGCACATGTCCTATCCTTCCTCCCTTGATCTATATTTATCTCTTTAGTTGTGTCAATAGATTCATGTTATAACTAATCTTAGAGAACTACCTGATATATTATTGATAATTACATTATGCAGTGCCCACCCAGGCCTAGGGTCCTAGCTCCACCACTAATTATAGTCCTATCTACCTTCGATGCTTTTGCAATGCACAACTGAAGGAGTATGCCCATTTGGTGCCCTAACTAGAATAATACGGTCATTACTCAAACACAAAACTAATTCATGTTGGTTCTCTCTATACAAGTGGTGGGTAGGGCTGGACAAGAAATCAAACTTGAAATTTAGACTAAATTAAACTTGACCAAAATTCCTTGTTAAGTCTGGATGGGTGTTACAACCAAGTTTGGTTTGAAATATTTTTAGAGCATCCTCAAGTGGTCTAATCATGGTCAAGGCAATAGTTTAACCGATCAAACCAAACTTGACCAACTCTACATATGTGTATGTGTGTACACACACAAATACACACACACACAAATATATATATATATATATATATATATATATATATATATATATATATATATATATATATATATATATATATATATATATATATATATATTGTAATGTATTTGTCATGCAATTTTGGTAATAATCTGAGCATTTTGATTATAATTTTACATTCTGGTTACAAATTTTCACTCCTAGTAACAGTTCAGGTGGAATTTTTTTCTTTCAAAAATCTCAATTTTTACTATTTTTAGAGGATATCATACAAGTGGATATATGTGTAACTAACCTTAGTTACCCAACTCATGCACAAATAAAAGTCCTATATTCAAGTAAATTATTCTAGTCGTGATGTAGCTGATATATAGAAGGTATTTCTTATCATCTCAACTCTATATTTATTAGTCATGCTACAAATAGCTTTTATATTAATGTTACAATTGTTATGTATATATATAATCCTTTTGAATTTTCAACATCTATTTCTTTCATATAATATACAAAATATTCCAACTAATGTTTACCCAATATGAATTATTTCATGTTATTAAAGTAGACATTTTTGTAGAGCACCAATAATTTGCACCAACATTGGATCAGATTATAGTAAACTAATTTTCAACATTGATTTTCAGATGTAAGTGTTTTTTTAGATAATCGTTTCCATTATATTGATGATAGAAATTGTCAGACTCATGCAATCACAATAATCCTATAAATAAGAGAGTTGTTACATAAACATAAAGCTAGTGCAAAATAAAAGATATCATAGGTGATATCCCATATGATCTAGATAGTATTGTCCCAAAATGGGTGTGGCTCCCATGTTATACATCCCCGTATATCAGACCAGGCAATAGAATATTAAGTAGTAGAGGTTGCCTCAATTTTTGCCACCTCTCTCTTAAGAGTGAATGATCGGATGCTCATTCAAATTACTGGGCATACCAGTCTTAGTTTCCTAGCAGAACTTGCTCTTTGTGAGCTCTCTCCCCCATGCAACCTGCAAATCTTTGATTCATGATAATGTGTGTCCACCTATTGTAGTAAATGTGTGAAGGAAAAATTGTGGTTCTAAAAAATGATTTTGTTGTGAGTAAGCCATATGGTCCTTATAATGGAAACGACTAGAGTGTTGTGATCACTATGTCTATTGTGATGACTGGTGGTGTGTTGTAGTCAATGTAATATGTTGAATATGGGTTGTGCTAATGTGGTTGCGGTTGTGGGAAAATGCACCCATAATTTCCTAGATGTGTGACATCCAAAGAAGAGGTGTGGCGATGATTCTTCTTGTTCTCTACACATGGAGCATCAAGATGGTCCCAAGAAGCCTCAAGATCTCATAAATGTTTTTGTCAGATCTTTCATGTAGAAGATGAGCCATATCAGTATATGTACTTTGGGCAGGAATCTAGTGTGCCAAATGGTGTTGAAATTCCTAGTAGACCCTTTGTAGGTAGAAAAAGTGTATTCATGTTTGGTAGTGTATCACACCCCGATGTCCATGTGACGTGTGTAGAGGTATTGTATTCAATTTTATATAGGGCGTTCCTATACATTTCCGTGTCAGTCCATGTCCTAAGATAGTCCTTGAATGCGTTATTCATGTGTGACCCTGGTTTAGTGAGGGTCTGGCTTGTGTCATAGTTGGAGATGGAGGGTGGAATGTTGATGTCCAACAGATGATGGCTAATGAGTTTAAGTCTGTTCCACCATGGGTCCATCCATAAGTTTGTATTGGACCATAGATGAGGTGGTATTTGTATGGTAATGGAAATAATATGGATCTTCTTAGATACATGTTTCCATAGAGGTGAGGCAGTCCTATGGGCTCCGAAGGACCATGGTGGTTAGTGTTTGAGATATTTGACATTGAATATGTTCTTCTGTAGTTTGTTTTCTGTATGACATAATGATGCAGTGATCTTGTGGATAAGACAGAGACTGTGGAGTTGGATGTTAATTATGCCCCATCCTCCCTCCATTTTGGGACTACAGATGGCGTCCCAATTAGCAAGGTTTAGTTTCTTTCCATGGTGTTCCCATAAAAAGGTCCTACTAATTTTGTCTATGGGTATGAGCACCATAGAAGGTAGTGGGATACAAGAGAGGTGGTATGTGATGATAGGGGTTAGGGCTGTGTTTAGTAAGGCAACCCTCCCAGTAGTGGATAGAAAGTTGGTTTAATAAGATACGAGACATTGTTTAAAGCACTGAATAATTGAGTTCCAAGCAGCAAATGGGAGGTGGGATGGGGTGAGAGGTAGGCCAAGGTAGGAGAAAGGATAGGTCTCATGTTTACAGCCTAACAAGTTAATGAATCTGTTCACATCAGATGCATCCACTAAGGTGCCTATAATAGTGGACTTGTTGAGGTTTATTTTGAGACCTCGATAGTTCAGAGAAGATAGATAAGATTCTGACAAGGTTGATGAGATCATTCTCAAGGGGTTTGATGAAAATGATGGTGTCATGACATTGTGTGTACATCCCTTACGCATATGAATGATATTGTTATTGGAGGCATTACGAATGAGGGAGTTGAGTACAAAGGTAACAATGATGAAGAGATAAGGGGATAAGGGGTCGCCTTGCCTCAGTCCATTAGTTCTATTGAAGTAACCAAAGGTAGATTCGTTGATGAGGGTGGAGAATGTACATGTGTTGATGCATGATTTTATCCATACACACCATTGGGGTGGGAAGTCAAAAGATTGCATACGACTAATTAGGAAATCCTAGTTGATGTTATCAAGGGCTTTTTCGAGGTCAAGCTTGAGTGTGAGGACATGATATTTGGTAGATAAACATGTAAGTAGAGTCTCTTAGACCATGATGAATGTGTCTTGTATGTTCTTGTGTGGCAGGAAAGAGCATTGTCGGTGATCAATCACAGTCTGAAAAATGGGTTTCATGTGGGAGATGAGAAGTTCCATGGTGATTATATAGGAAGAGTTGATAAGGTTGATGGGCATGTAATCTTTGATGGAAGTGGGTTGTTCTTTCTTGGGTATAAGAGCAATCTGCATGTGGCTGGTGTGTTTGATGAGATGTGAAATGTTGTGGGTCTGGTGAATATGTAGGCATAGTCTGTGAATGTCTTCTTTAATGATGTTCCATGTGGTGTGGTAGAAGGACTTGTGAAATACGTTCGACCTTGGTGACTTGTACGTACTAAGGGATTTCATGGCCTCATAGATATCTTGGTCAAGAAAGGGTTGGAGGAGGTTGTAAGATGATGGTATTTTGTGTGGGAAGATCATATCCTGGTTAAGAATCACCCTATCATAGGATGAGTGGGAGTTGTTGTACATGCTTTTGAAGAATGTAACAATGTGTTCAGTGAGAGCCCTTTGCGGGATAAAGGAAGTATCCAGCCCGTCCAGACTAGTGAAATGTAGTCGATTCATCTTATTGTTGCAGATGGTGTAAAAAAACTTGGTATTCTTGTCTCCCTCCCAAAGTCATTTGATCCTCACTCTTTGTTTCCATAGGGTTTATTCTTAGCTTTTGGGCAGTATGATGTCGTCCATAATGACCTATGTAGAGATCATGGATGTGTTATGTTGAATGGCTTATAGAAGGAGCTTCTCTTTGTTGATGATAGTTTTAGGTATGGGAATGGTGTGTAGTTTACTCCATCTAGTGAGAGATGGTCTGAGTAATTTGAGTTTGTGGTGGAGATCTTATCCAGGGTTGTTTTTGGAGTCTAGTTGTGTCGAAAAATTGGAAATAATCGATATGAAGCTCTATATGTGTGTCTAAAATATTTGAAAGCAGAAGAGTTTGGGGCCCCAAAATAGAGGTGTGGTGTTCCTGTGAATGGGGAAATGGTCAGAGAACCTGGAAGATAGGATGTTGGTATAGGTTGTAGGGTGTGATTCAACCTAGAGGTTTTTGTAAAGGAAATAGTCAAGTCGGGCTTTGTGCGGACCTCTATGCCATGTCCAACAACCATTACTGGTTTCCTAATCCCTAAGGTGGTGTGTGGTGATGGAGTTGTGGAATAAGGCGGTATGTCAAGGCATAGTGGGGAACATAGGTGGATTGTCAGGATACCTTTCATGGAATTGATCCATGGGGATGTCATGATTTGGTGGGCTAACGAGTGTAGTTCCTCCATAAAAGAGTCCTTGTGAGCACCTAATGGCTGATAAATGCATGTGAAGTGGCAATGTGTGCTGTTAGAGGGGTCACGAAATTGAATCATGATGTTGTGGTTGAGTATAATGGAGTGTGTGGTCATATATATGTTGTTGTTCCATCCCACAAGGATTCCTCCACTGAATCCTCTAGGTGGGAGTTGGATCCATTTGTTGATGTGTCATCCTCCCATGTGTTGGAGTTGTATCTGGGCCATGGTGGATTTAGTTGCTTGTATGGTGATGAGGTTAATTCATTTCTGGTAGATAATATGTTTGATGGTATGATGTCTATGCGGTGAGAATGTACCACAAACATTCCATGTTAACATAGGAAAACAATGAGGGGGTGTATACAATGGTCAGACCCAAAGTATAATCAAAGGGTAGATCCAGTGTTTATGTGCTGCAACCTATGATTGTTCCATATATTGTGTACGAGGATGTTATTCATGAAATGTCTACTGCAACAATGTGTGGGAAGGTGATACCAATGTTGTCACAAAATGTGACAAAATCATTAGTATTGTGCCATGGTGCAATGACAACAATGCCCTTGTTGGAGGTGGTAGGACATGTTGGCACAAAATGACAGGTGTTGGAATCAGAAAATGTGAACATGTATCATGGATAACAATGAGTGTGTCAGGTAGCATACTTGCATCATCGAGTGCAAATAAGTACCTATGTTTTTGTGATTCTGGCTTGTAGAGAAGGGTAGTGTATGATGTATAGTGCCCTGGTTCTTGGAGGATATGCCCATGTGGGGCATAAGTGGGCTCTGTGATGTCTGGAGGTCTTTAATGATAGCATTTTTCAATTTGTGGAAGGTATTAGGGTCAATATCTGGGATTTTTGTGAAAGGATGAGGGTTGGAGTTATAAGAAGGGTTCGTCTCATGGCGTAGAGTTTGCAGGGGTAGCAGGTTGTTTGGCTGGAAACATGCTTTTTTTATCTAGGTCATTGGACCTCAATAACATGGAGCATGTTGATGTTGTTGTTTGGTTGTTGGGTGTGTAACAATTGAGGGGGTGGTGACTGTTGGGATGATGGTTTTGGTTCAAACCATGTGGTAGGGTGGTGGGCATGATCTTTGAATGCATGTGTGAACGTAGTAGGGTGTTCAACACAAAGCTTAATGTTGTAAATCATGCTGCCACATCGAATGTTGAGATCCCCCAGGATGTTCATATCTTTCATGATAGCAGAGACACAGAAGGCTTTAGAAAAATAAGTAGGGTATAAGGACTCTGGAAAGATGAACTGATGGGTTGCACCCACAGAGTGTGTAATGGTTTTGAAGACGTCCCCGTGCCATAAGTGAAGTGGTATCTCTATGATGGAGATCCATCCAGATGCACCTGTGGCAACCGAGATAGCACCCTACTCGACAAACCATTATGAGATGCGGGCTTGGGCAAAGTCACCGCCTCATGCAAAGGTAAAGACTTGGCCAGGAACATGATAAAAAGGGGTATGCACAAGGAGGGTGTAAAGGAGTTTAGTAGGGGATAATATATTTGGCTTGAGAATGGTGCAGTCTAGCAGCAACAAGGCGAGTTCTTTGGTGATCTTGAAGCATTCAATGTCTGCAGGACACGGGCAATTGAGAATGTCAATCTGTATGGTACGGGAAGAGAGGGTTTTGAGTACTCACATGCTCTGGGTAGGGAGGTCAATAGAGCATTCAAGATACTGGTGTTCCATGGTGAGATCGCCAGTAGTCGTATGGTTCTGGGTAGGTGAAGCGGGTAGTGTTGGTGGTTGGATAACATTGAATATGGGTTTCTTATATGGTGGTGGAGGTTATGGGGTTGAAGAAGAGGCTGAAGATACGAGTTTGGATATGATGGGGGTGGAGGAAGCTTGCAAAAGGGGAAAGAAGGATTTTCTCATAAGATCCAATTGTCAAAGAGAAGAGAGATGGGATTGGTTAGTGATGGTGGGAAGGTGGTGGGGGAGGGGTGCGCAAGTGGCTTAGTGGGGTGATGGTTTGGAGGGTGGGATCTGGTTCGATGGAGCTATGGCCTTCCAGTCCATGGATGAGGGTAGTATCTAGCAATGTGCCCATGTTCGGAACATGCCAATCATTTAATGGGGGATCTACATATCATTTTGTGGTGGCCATATCTCAAACATCTACCACATCTACCCTGTGGTAGCTTCTTGGATCTTTGTGTGTAACAACGATCCAAGGTCTGCAGTTGGTAGAGGGGATAATCCTTCCATAATCTATCTCCATCATCGTGCAAATGTGGCTGGTAGGATAGTGTACAAGAGCAAAGGTGTCAGTGGATCGGGGAAAGTGGATACATACCTGAATCTAGGAGGAGTGGGATCAATGTGTATGATCAGATCTTGCAATGGTGGCACAGGTGATGTTGTAGTGTCTTGAAGCTCATCTTCTATGTCATAGTTGTTGGGAGGTATGGACGGTGTGGAGCATGTTGTTGTGCCATCTCTAGTTCACCAACTATTGTATCCTCCATGGCTTCTTCGGATGATGAATATTTGTTGTGGGCGATGCAGAGTAAGTGTCTAATGTTGTGAGGAACATGATTTTTTAATGTCCATGAGCCCTAGAGTGATAGTCATGTCGCCCCTAGGCCGGAGGATAAGGTGCCACCCCATTCATAGGTTGAGGGTAACCAACATCTGATTCCAACCGCAGGTAGATTGTAGAAACCCTCGTTATGATAAGAAGAAGTTGATGGAAAACAGTGTGGAACCAATGTAGAAGTCGATGATACCCGCTTGAAACTTTAAAACAAGATACCTCCATGCCATCAGAATGCTGATGAAGCTGACCGATTGGTAATCCAGATAGATATCCAAGTGAACCATATTGATGAAAAGGTGTTTGCTAGAAGCAGCGCCGGTGGGGAGCAGGCGTGAGAGAGTGGGTGGGGAGAACAGTTACGACCGATATATGAGAACCGAAGGGCGGGCGAGGAGGTACCCGTGTCTTAGAGTCGTGGGATAAGCAGTTGTGGGTAATAAAGGGCTGTTCTGGTGTAGTTAATGTATTGGTCTTGTAACCCTTGTAATGTAGTTCATCGTAGTATAATCAATCCATCAGATGTGAGGGATTTCACCGTTCTATGTAAAAACTTGTTGTTATGTCGGGTAGATGCATATTGATGGATCACCATATCTCCTCATTGGGGACTGAGTAGATAGTGTGAGGTATGATAAGGAGTAGTAGAGGCACCGTTGTGGCTGTAGCAAATCCTTTGAGACCTGTACTAGCTGCCAAGTGTTGATCCATAGTGACTAGAGGGTGGCGGGAGGGATGATGTAGATGATCGGACATGGATGTACTGTAGTCAAGCTGTAATTTGAAATTATTAGCCGTTGTGTAGAGCGTGGTGAAGGAGTAAGGTTGTTGGGCTACTCAAGCACCGGTATTTCTAGAGAGATGTTGGTGCTCTCTTCCGACCAATGGGGCTTAGATCTAAGTGTGCCACTAGCAAATACTAAGAAATAATATTTTTAGGCAAACTTAACCAAACTTGATCACATTTTAGTGGTCAAGTTAAGTTTGATTTGGGTCACTTTAGCTATGAAGTTTGGTTTGAAAAATCTTTAGACCACTATATGTGATCTCAGACAATACTTGACTAGACAACACCCACCTCTAGTGGTGGGTATTATTGGACTTTTGCGCTCATGAGCCCAACTTGATATTGAGGCAGTCGTGCAGGAGACGCTTACGTAACTTGATGGACCCAGTGGGAATTAATGAGGGCACGTGACTGGATCAAGAAACAAATTAGTAAAGCATTGTACGATTATATATACGAGAGATTAAGATCACCCAACAACTGTACTTGGGAGATAGAAGCTAAGTTAACGTGACAATGCGAGCGTTAACGTGACAATGCAACAAAAGCCATGTGACGGAGAGTTTTTAATATAAAGGACAGCGAATTCTGAGGCTGGTGTCTATATTCATCTTTTGACAAAAGTTTACACGTGGCGGATTTAAGTTTGCTCGCAGGGTGTTGGTTGAATATCGAACTCCCCACTTGTGAGGATGATTTGGAAAAGAATGAAGATTCTTCGAGCTTATTCCTACAAGGATGTCAAACTATTGCGGCAGGGACGAGATGAATAGACACCCCTATTTTCCTTAAAAATCAATACACAAGAGCTCATTCCTCGCGAGCCCCCTTTCCATTCCGTCAATCCGGAGGTGGGGAGTAGGATGAGATGCAGCGTTCCACTTCGAACAAGATACAAGGCTCTCTCAGGAGGTGATCAGACCGGCGACGAGAAATGCTGGTGTGGGGCTGTTGGCGTTGATCCGAGGGACGCTGGAGTCAAATGGTGACGAGTGCCGGTCAGTGTTGGGGGAGGAATACGAATGACAAAACTAGTCTTTTCTTTTTCTACTATATAGGAAAAAGATTGGTGACAAACTGACGATTGACGATCAGATGTAACCGGTAAAGTGGTGGCGTTTGGAAAGCAAGAATATTGACGACCAGATAGGGTTGCCCTTTCAATATATGTATTACGTAACATGATATGACAAATAAAAAACAACTCCAAAAATTTCCGCCAAGTTGCAAGATTACGTGTTTCGTGTCAAAAAATAGCAATTTTGTTTTTGTTTTTGTTGGTCGTTCCTCTCTATTAACGAGTGGGACTTTTCGGATCCCTCGCCTCCTTGCTAGCACCGTACTAAGGGGCTATTTGATAGAGTGTAGTAGAAATAGAATGACATGAAAGTTATTTAGTAGGATGCACTTTATTCTACACCCTATCAAATATGCCCTAAGAGTGGTCATTCATGTCGGTGCTTCGCCTAAGCATGCAGATGCATCACCTTCACCCTACTAGTGCTCGATGGTTTTAGAAGGACGTGGGGAGCATTGTTATGTTTGCGAGATAATTAGATGATACTAGATTGCTAAGGGTTGGCCCGGTTGGGTGTAGTTGTGCTAAAAAGTCTGAGTTTGCAATGCATATATGAACATCAAGTTTAGACTTTGTCACCCGACTACGCCATAATCACCATGTTGTAAGTTACGATTGTGAGATTAGAGGATATATGTCGACCAAGGTGGTTGTCACAAAGGTAGGTGGTTGTACAATGACATGATTATGAAGACTGGCATGGGGGGCAGAGACTTAGACAACCTCTCTCTTTCTAATAAGATAAAAGTTGAACCAAACTAGGTATGAATTGATTCCTCAAGTGTATAGACAAAATGAGTTTGGGGGGTGAGGATTCAGAGATGACTGTGGATATTGCTAAAGGAATTTAAGAAGGGAGTTGGTAACACATCTAAACTTACCTTCCAACTCTAGTTCTTCTTAATTAGATACCAATGGGTATACTTCCTAGGTTAACCCCAAAAATAGTATAAGGTTTACCATACTAGATCCTATAATGCAAACAACTCATACATTTAAAATTGACTAATAAAATATAGTTGATAAATCCATGCAACAACATATGGCAAATCTTTACATAATGAATAATGCATGCATGTAAATATGTCAGTATGTCCTCAACCTTCAATAAGGTGACTATTTCAATTGACATGATTAATACTAAAGGATACGAGTCTAAATATATCTAAATCCAACAATGATAATAATATGAAATCTTCAAATGGTCATAGAAAGAATATGTAAATAATAATGGAAAGTTGATTTGTTTCAAATTGGAAAGGTAATATCACTAAATATCTTTACATGGAATTTGAAATTAAAGAACAAATGTGGTTGATTTAAGACTTAAGTATAATAAGTCATGATGAGATAACCGTAAAAAGAATTTAATATCAAAATAATTTTCATATAAATTTACTTGATAAATAAATATGAAAGTATCACCTTTTAATTCCAAACCATGAGATCACCTAATAAATAGTCTCAAAAGAAGAAATTAAACCTATATTTAGACTCATGTTTTAGTTGGCATAGGGGCCAAGTTTCACATCAAACATATAATCTTAGATGTCTTAATTTCAAGAGGTAAGAAATTATAAGTTAAAACTCTAAAATATTAAATAATATAACGACTTCTCCCAAAAAGGAAATTTATCTAAATTCAAATTTTACGTCCCTTAGTCTAGGCATCAAATATATCTTTATTCAAACCTTATTTGAGCCCTCAGATGAAATAAGAAAGAAAACCATATTTTAAATACTAATTATTCAAAATATTTTTTTGGTCGGCCAAAAAACGTGTTACTATAAACCAAAACTTTAGGTACAAAGTGCCTCAGAAATAACTAGATCTATGTATCTCCACGCAGGAAGAAACATCACATCTTAACGAAAGAAAGAGAACCCCAAATATCCAAAACCTAAGAGCAGAAAAAAGACTAACACGAGGAAAACAGCTTCAGAAGAAACAAAGAGATGACACACAGGATCATTGAGCACACCCACAAAAGTATCTATGAAGACACCTCTCCTCTCTACTGCAAACCATTCACCAGGAATAGCCGTAGGCCTGCAACAAAGGACAAAAGATAACTGGGAACACAGAGAAACAAAGAGAAATGCTCAATCTGCCACATCCAAGCATTCTCCCTGGAGCACGCATGATCTGCCACACCAAACTAAGCTCCAAAAAAATGAAGAAAAAAGCCTCCAAGCCAGATACAAAACCTGATTAGGGAGAGATCACCTTTGGCTCACCTAGCATCTGTGCAACCAATCATCATCCGACCAGTACCACTACGATCAAAGCACCCACAAATTTATGTTACTGGAGAGGAATCCAACCAACTACAAAGGAGCTAAGTGAACCAGGATAAAATGGACATCCCAGCCAGGAAAAAACCTCAGCTCAGAAATCTGCACATAAGCACAACTAGCAGAGAAACCTTAGATGGACTCGGACAAGCCTAGCATGGGAATCTCTTCAGCACCAGTCCTCTTATGTCTTTTCTTCTTTTTCTTTGATCTTGGCTCCTTGTTCACACTGAAATCGTCAGTTAGTTCCTGATCAAACTCGTAAGAGCAAACCGAGGACCCTTCATTAGAATTACAAGTGAGCCTCTGCTGGAATTCCATAGAAATCCCAGTATCTAGAGCGAGTTGCTTCAAACAGGGAGGAGTAGCAACTGGTTTGGAGGATGTAATCTCCCATTCCAAATTCAGAGCACCCACAACCTCAGTTGGAGAGCAGCTCTTCATATCAGGTTCCAACTGAACTCTAAGGAGGTTAACCGCCCTCTGCTCTGCTTCTGAACTAGGCCTAGAAACTTCACCGCAGTTGGGACTCTTCTCCTCGGCATACTGTCGAACATCTGCACGCCTTCTATTCTTTCCAGCTCTCAGTTGCAGCTGACTCTGCATCGGCTTGCTCCCTGTGACCTTGGGGCAAGAGGGCAGACGATGACCAAATTGAGAACAACCTGAACATACCTGAGGTTTTGCCACATAGCCAACCCTCAAGTTCCTGGGACTCCCGTCTATATTGACCATCACTGACCTTGGGAAGACAGAGCCAGTTGCAACCTCCACGCACGCCGTGGCTTTGCCCAAACAATGAACGGAGAGGCTGGAGTCTTCCACATCAAGAGGCTTACCAATGAGGCTGGCGACACCGCTGATCCTTCTCGATGTCCAATGCAGCCCTAGATTTTCGATTTTGATCCATATGGGGAGCTTCGGGAATGAGAGAGGCTGGAGAGGGGAACCAGGTTCCCAAGCCTGGACAATAGTCAGAGAACCGTCCATCATCCAAGGCACCTCGCCCAGTATTCTCCCTCTTTCCTTCGCCGTGGGCAGCTTCACGATGAATCCCTCAGTCTCCTCCGCGATGATGTCGAAGGCATCACTTGGCCTCCACTGACGGTGAATCCATCCTTGTAGCTGGCTTCGAAACGGCTTTCTCCCCGTGAATCTAATCGAAACATATTCCTGCCAAGATGGAAGTGGTTCATCCTCGCTCGAAATGGAGAAGCACTTCACCCCGTCGACGATGACTGGTTCGATGTAGTTGACACAGGAGATGTCCTCGCAGGGCAACCCTGCTCTACTAGCAGAAAGCCAGTCGCTCACCTTGCTTCCTGCCGAGATATCCCCAGTCTCATCCAGCGGGCGAGTTGGAGAGGAAGGTGGAGTTGCAGGCTTGGTTGAGGAGGACGACGCCTCTGAGCTGCCTCCACCCTGGGTCGACTGGTCTCTCTTCGCTCCCTCAGCCGCTCTTGAGCTATCAGGAGGAGCCAACGCAGGCTCTGGAGATGGAACCCTCGTCCCATTGACGGCACCGCCCCTAGGGTTATCCCCCTTCCCGCGACCTCGACCTCCTCTTCTGCCTCTCCGCGACATCCTCTTTCACTAATTATTCAAAATATTTCAATAGATTTTCTATATTTCTTTGATTATTACTATGTAACACAAGATTTCTTAGTTTTCCTAATTTGAAGTCTTTTATACCATTGGATTTTAGTCGTACAACCAATCCACCCTCTTCTTCCTCTGGCTCCTTTCCTTTTTTTCTCCACACAGAAATCAGGCAACTCCAGATCCTTTCTCTCTCTCTCTCTCTCTCTCTCTCCCTCTCCTATCCTTATTTTTTTTTGTTTTCCACTCGCTCACCTTCCTTGCACCTTCCTATATCTATGTACCCTAAGTTCTCTAGGGTTTTGTGTTCTCCACGTTCCTATCGATCCTGAAGTCTCTTTCCTTCCTTTATTTCCTTCCTCGACCCTTTTCCTTGCTAGACTAGACCCTCAAGACCCTATAAATCCCCTCCATCACCTCTATCATACCTTCCAATGATAGTTTCCACTACCAATTTGATCTTATTTTCCCTTAGGTGTGTTTGGCCAACCCACCTTACCATGCAATGGACTTCTTAGAATCACTTGAGGATCATGACCGTCACGTGGGCTAGAATTCATCCAGATGTGTTTCTGATTCCCCTAAGAAGGTGCTTCCTCTTCTAATTTTCATTTTCAACTAATGATTGGTTTTTCCCCAATTCCTTATTGTGCTTGACCCTTGGAGAAATCTACAGTCTCTAACCCTCTTTCTCTCAAATTTTAGTTTGGTCAATTTCAGTTTGAAACTATGAGTTCGTTGATTTTGTGTGTTGGGTTTGAAATGTCATCTTCTTTAGTTTTTCTTCTCCACCTTCTCACCTCCTACTTTTGTAGGTAAACCCATTGTGATGCCTCTGATGACTTGCCTCTTTGATTAACAATTTTCTATCTTAGCGAAGCTCTCATGAGGTAGTCCGGACCAAGCTCAAGGCTTGAGCACATAAGATTCTCTGGTTTGCTGAGCAACCTAGAGCCACACTTCCTTCCATGGCATGGTATGTAGAAGGGGGAGACAATCTCCTCGACATTTTTACCTTCCCGCACCTTTGTTTCTCTATGTTTATGATTTTCATACATGGGCTAAATTGACTTTCATCTAATTCCTACTCACATTATCTTTTTAGAGGACATGTGCCATGTGGCGAGGCTCTAGAGGGTCAGCCTAGTTGGGCCCCACATTTCAAAGAGGATAAGGAATATAAAACTGATTTTTGAATATTTTTATTTTATCGAATTATATAAAATTCACAATAAATCAACACAAGTCATAAAACTAGGCAAAAATATGACTTAAAATCATGTCAGTTTTATCCATCCAATGGTATTGGTTCACCTAATTCTAATATTATACATATATTATTATAATGATTTTTTTAACTGGTCAACATTTCAAAAATGCATGTCTAATTTTATATAAGTCAAAAAAATAAAGTAGAATATGTTGTGGACTCAAGAAGACATAAACTATAAGATGCTAACAAATCAACAGTAAAAAGACTAGTTTTAGGGTTTGTGCAACTAATGTGAACTTAATACTAACTTCATATATGCTTTTGATACGTGGCTTGTGACCCAGATGTGAAATTGAGATTGACCCTAAATATATCTAGACTTGATCTAAGGTATGTTTCATTCCTTACAAGATGGTAACAAAACCCAAGGCAATAAGATTTTGAGTATTTTAGTTCCCCTAATTTCTTTTTAGGACCCTTACCATAAGACAAATATCTCTATACGACATGTTTAACCTTAAACATAGATATTATTATTTATGAGATGATGGAAGAATCATATAAGGTACACAAAAGGATATTGATGAGTGAGTCCTAATGTGATGGAACCCCTTTTACCCACACCCTATAATGTAGGTTGGTTGTGATATATCTCTTTACATGTTATGAGATTTGACTTTAGAATGGAGACATGTCATGGGGATTTTGAATTAGTAGGATAATGAAATCTTAATATGAAAAATATGTGACTCAATTATTGCATTGATTTTGGGCCATATCTCTAATTTTGTTTTGCTAAAATTTTCCATTGAATTATTTCTTATAATACTGTATGTACAAAAAAACTTTATATTTATCAAAGTTTTCCTGAACCAAGTTACAATGAAGGAACATATTGAGTTTTCTAAGGAAACCCTAGAATCATCATAATGAAATCTCAAAACCTAGTTGGACAAGGAAGTAATGACTAGGAAGGTGTGGCTTATACTTTAGTTGTGATGGACTTACCCTCTTTCTCTCTATTAGGTTGTGGAGAGTGACTTATTGGATGCTTTTATGAACCTTAGGGTTGTTAGTTTAGAACCCCAAGGACCTAAAACTCAACCTTGGAGGGATAAGATCATCTAGTTGGAGGTATGATATGTGTATATCCTAAACAAACCCTTGTATTATATCTATAATCATGTTGCCTTTAATAGTTTTTTAGTTTGACCAATTAGGTTAAAACTTTTAAGCAATGGAGTGTTGTAACATACCAAAACCTGCCTTCCTTATCCCTAAAACCCTAATTCCCCTTAATTAGGTACCAATTGGTATACTTCTTAGGTTAATCCCAAAAATGGCATAAGTTTTATCCTACTAGATCCTATAATGTAAACAACTCATACACTTTGAATAGACTAATAAAGTGTAGTCCATAATCCATGAAATAATAAATGACAAAGCTTTACATAATGAATAGTGCATGCATGCAAATATGTTTATGTGTCTCTAACATTCAATTAAGGTGACCGATTCAATTAATATGTTTAATAGTGAAGGATACAAGTTTGAATATATCTAAATCCAATAATAATGATGGCAAATATCATAATGGGCATAAAAGGAATATGTAAATAATAATTGAGAACATATTTGTTTCAAATTGGAAAGATAATGTCATTAAATATCTTTAAAAGGAATGTGAAATTAAATAGTGGATGTAGTTTCATTAAGAGTTAAGGATAGTAAGTCATGATTATATAATCCTAAAAAGAATCTAATATCAAAATATTATCCACAAAAAATACTTGGTAAATATGTATGGAAGGAATAATATTTGTCCTGAAACCATGCGATCACCTAATAAATAGTCTCAAAAGAAGAAACTAGATTGATATGTTGACTCCATGTATTCCAATTGGCTTAGGTCCCAACTTTCAAATGAAATGTATAATCCTATATTCCTTAATTTAAAAAATAATATAAGTTAAAATTCTAACATATTAAATAATATAATGGTTTACCCAAAAGTACTAATCTACAATTCAGACTCTATATGTCTCAATTAGACGAGGTTTCAGATTTGGCTTTTTTAGCCCTGTTTGAGCCCTCAAATAAAACAAGGAAAAAAATGATTCAAATTATTCTAAATTATTTATAGATTATCTATAGTTATTCAGTTATTACTCTGCAATGTAGGATTTCATATGTTTCCTTAACATGAACTCTAGTATACCGTTAGATTTCAATCATACATACAATCCACCTTCTTCTTCCTCTGACTCCTTTCCCTTTCCTTCTCACTGCCAAGAAATCCATATCATTTCTCTCCTTCTCATTTCCTTATTTTCCTCCATTTCACTACTTTCTCACCTTCTTTGCAACTCCTTGTATCTATGGACCCTAAGTTTTTTAGGGTATGTTGGTCTCCACACCCTAATCGATCCCAAATATCTTTCCTTCCCTTAGTTCCTTCTTTGACCCATCTCACTTCTAGACAAGACATTCAAGCCCTCATAAAAACCCTCCATTACCTCCTCCACTTCTTCTAATGGCAATTGCCATTGTCAATTTAATCGCTCTTTCCTCTTGATATGTTTGTTCAACCCACCTTACGTTCAATTGACTCCCCCAACTTGTCTTGAGGTTCCTAACCACCACGTGGGTTGGAACTCATCTAAATGTGTTCCTGGTTCCCCCATGAAGGTATCCCCTCTTGTAGTTTGCATTTTAGACTGGTGGTTGGTTTCTCCCCAATTCTTCACTGTCCTTGACCCTTGGAGCCACCTTTAATTTTTGATCCTCTTTTCCTCAGATTTCTCTTAGGTTAATTTTAGTTTGAAACTGTGAATTTTTTGCTTTTGTGCGTTGATTTTGAAACAACCTTTACTTCAATAATCCTTCTCCTCCTTCTCATCTCCTGTCTTTGTAGGTAAACTCATTGTGACGCCTTCAGTGACTTGGTTCTGCAATTAGTATTACTTTACCTACACCATGCTTTGGCGAAGCCTCGTAGACCAAGCTCAAGGCTTGAAAGTATACTATACTCTAGTTTGTCGAGCATCTTGAAGCCACACTACCTTCCATAGTGTGTCCTACTGAAGGGGGAGACAATCCCCTTGGCATTTTACCTGTGTGCCCCTTTGTTTCTCTATGTTTTTTTCTTTTCAAATTTGGCAAAATTGACTTTCATCTTATTACTCTCACATTCTCTTCTGAGAGGACCCTAGACATGTGGTGAGGTTCTATAGGACCAACTCAGTTGGTCCTTACCCCTCTAAGATGATAAGGAATATATATATATGATTCTGAGATTTCTAATTTACTAGATTTTGTAAAATTCACTATACATCAAGCATAAGTCATAAAAATAAGAAAAAATATGGTATGAAGTCATGTGATCTTTATCCATCCAATGGTATCATTTTAATCACCTAACTCTGATATTATAAATATATGAGTTTCATGGATTTTCTAATTGATTAGATTTTTAGAATTCATATATCCTAATATATAAGTCTGAAAAACAAAGTAGAATATGCTATGGACTTAGGAAGATATGACCTACAAGATGGTGTGGTTTTTATAACCTAACACATTAATAGTAAAATGATTTTTTTGTATTTGTGCAACTAATGTGAAATTAATCCTAATTTCATATATGCTTTTAATAGGTGGATTGTGGCCATGATGTGAAATTAAGACTGGACCTAGATATATATAAACTTGATCTGAGGTATGTTACACTCCTTAATCAGATTGAGCTATTGATCTATTTTTCTATCTATTGATGTACATTGCATTCCCTCCATTTTATATTGGGCAATTGACCTTTGTTTCTCGCTCTGGGTCTTTTTGTACTTGAAACACTATTTTGATTTCTACATATATTTCTTTTGAGATTGATCTAGAAAGATCCCTTTTCATTATTTCTAATTAATCTTAATTTTTTTAATTTTCTTTTATGTGTCCTTTGACTCCACTTGATATTGATGATGTCATCCCTCATATTTGGAATACTTTCTTATTCTTTTTCTATGCATCATGTTGTTGTTGACTCTAAGTCTAATTGACTAAACTCCCACTTATTTGTGTCTAATTCTTCTACTTGAGTGATTTCTGATTAGGTATAGACACCCTCGAATGCCCTAACTTGCACATACTATCTTGGAGAAAGACAAGTCAAAATCAATGCAAGTGCACTTTTATGGGAAAGACCTCAAATCCATTATAATCATATTGTAAACCACTTATAATGATTGTATGACTGGTAATTAAGCTTAGAAAAAATCAAGAGCACTTGAATTGAATATCTAAGCACTTTGTTGGCACTTTCTAAAATTCATCATAGGGAACTTTTTTGGTTGAGTTTCATCTAGGATAAACTCGACCGACACCCTTGATGGATTTTAGGAAATGTCCAGATTGATCGTGTTTCCCCAAGACAAATTCGACCAACACCCCTACACATGCAAATCAATTTTAAGCCATTGTCTGAGTTTCATCTAGGATAAAATCGACTGACACTTCAAATTTGATTTGTCACACAGTGCTACTGGCCGAGTTTCTCAAAAGTAAAATCGAACGATTACACTATATAGAGTACGCAGAAAAAGTATTTTCTAGCCGTTAGAGTGTTGCAAATATAAAAAATAGATCTGTTGCAACACCCCAAATGACTATAATTCATCCTTAAGTGTGTCTACTGGCAAGTAGGCATACCCAACTATAATTAGGACCCCTTGGGATTCATCCCATGGTTAGACAAGCACTATGAAGGTCCCTATATTATAGTTGAGTGCCTCTAAGAGCCTCCTTCCACTCTTAAGCTTAATCACTTTCTACATTCATTTGAGTGAGTAGGAGATTTGTAAGAGAGCTAGTCCTACATCTATATCTTGTGAGGCTCTCACTTCCTCCACCTCCCAATCTCTCATTTATATCATAAAGATGAATATGGAAATTCTCTCTCTTATCTAAGAGAGGTGAAGAAGAAGAAGGGAAGGAGTCCCTTGGTGAAATCTTCTCCTTGGCAAAGGTGAAGTCAAAGGATTGAAGATCCAAGTTAGGGGTGGGTAAATCCTTAAGGCGGAAGTCTTGTTGTAAGAGTGGGTAAGACCTTCATGAAGGTAGAAGTCTCATTGCATAAGTGGATAAGTCCTTGGTGAGGTTGAAGACTCTTGGTCATGGATAGGTAAGTCCATGGTAGGTTGTTGGCTCCCTTCTCATTAAAGGGAAGGTCGGGTATCCTTGTCTCGAAAAAGGAAGGGCATATGTTGTAACTCTTATAATGGAATATAAGGAGTGAGACATGGTTGAAAAATATTAGAGGTTGACCTCTCTAGGTAGTGGATGTACACTCTCCTAGTTTGGAGTTTGGAACCACTATATATAGCTTGTGTTCTTGTGCTTTTCAATATCTCCTCATCCTTGCTATGTATGTTTAGTTGCACTAAAATTCCATATTATCAACCTTATCTCTTTTTTTTATAACGAGGAACCCCTTCCGGGATCGACCACTATTGGACCCCACACAGTCAAGGGTAAACCCCAGAACCAGTCACGTACTTGGGGGCACCGCGGCGCGCTCAGTAACTTGGGGCCTTTATTGCACCCCGGAGGTTTTTGCCTAGAGTCGAACCTGGGTCCCTTCATTGGTGATTGCCGATCCGCACCACCGGGGATCAACCTTATCTATTGATATAATAGGAAGTTCTAATGAATCTTTTTTAAGTGATTTTTGTCTCTATTAACCCCCCTATAGAGCCCATCATTCGATCCCAACAACTGGTATTAGAGTGGATTTTCACTAAGCAATACTTCCATAAGTAGGAGAAGATGGGCAACCATCAAGGTGGGAGATACCTCATCAATATTACAATCTTTGATGGGAGCAACTTCCTCTATTGGAAGAGAGGATTACTATTCTAAATCTAAGGATCAAGTCTTGAGGTATGGAGAATGGTGGACCTTCCATACAAGCTATCAAAGACAAAGATAGAAGAATGGGATGAAACTACCTTGAAGAAACAACCTTGAATACTAGATCCATCACCATTTTCTATGCCTCCATTGCCCCAGCCGAGTTCAACTGAATTTCCTCTTGTGAGATGGCCTATGAGATATGGAGAAAGCTATGTGTCACTTATGAAGGGACAAAGCAAGTGATGGACAATGAAATCTACATTCTCAAATGACTTCTTGAAGACTTCAAGATGGGAAAGGAGAAAATGGTGGCAGATATGTACTCAAGGTTCAACACTATTGTAAATGGTGTTTCCATCCTAGGTCATCTAGTGGCTGGAGGAAACATCAACTCAAAGATCCTTAGAACTCTTCCCAAGAGGTGTCAATCCAAGGTGACCTCCATTGAATAAAGCAAGAGCCTTGGTAAAATTCCTATTAAAGAGATCATAGGAAATCTACAAGCCCATGAAGTTACACTTGACAACCAAGAGGAAGAAGAAAGAGAAGAAGAAAAGGAGCTTAAGAGAATGAAGAAATTTGAAACCAAAGCCCAAGTTGAAGATATTGTGAGTCAAGATTCTCTGTCGTCTCAAGTTGAAGAAGAATCCATGTACTCCAAAGGTAGATCTTACAAAGGAAAGTCTTCCTCCTCCACCCAGTGCTTCAAATGTGGAAGGAAGGGTCACTTCAAGGAAGATTGTCCCCAAGGAAAAAAGACCCATCATCATAAGAGAAGACAAGAGAAGCACAAGAAGGATAAATGGCACAAAATCTCTACTGACTTCTCCAACTCAAGTTCGAGTGAAGAATCTAGTGAAGGATCTAGCTCAAACTCTAGTAAAGATAGAGAATGCCATTTTTGAGGATCTAGCTCAAGATATAGTAAAGATGGAGAATGCCATTTTTCTCTCATGTCCTCAACAAATGAATATTGGAATGAGGTAAATCTAAACTCTTTAGATAAAGAATATTTAATTGCAATTATTCATGCTACTCATGCCCCTTAAGTATACTAAAAAGAAAAAGAGGTTTGATAGAATTGTTGATAATTTGTATGTAGAAAAGGATGATCTTGAGCATGTTACTATTTGCTTGTTAGATGAAAACAATAGTTATCTTAGACAAGTTGATGCTCTTAAACTTAAAAATGATAACTTTCTTGATAAGATTAGATTTCTATAAGCTCAACCTCTTCTGTCTAGTTCTAATGTAGAGCATAGTAATGTTGTGAATTCTCTCATGCTTGATATTGATGTTCTTAAAACTGAAAATGAGGACAAAGACTTTGTTCTAAAAGGTATATAATATGAAAATAGTGTCTATCTTTCTAAAATTACTTTTCTTAAGATAGAAAATGCTTCCTTGTTTGATAAAATCAATGTCCTTGAATCTTGTTGTAGTTATACTAGTAGAGAATAATATTGTTACCCTTCATATTGATAGAGATCCTTATATGACCAAATCTCTTTGCTTAGAAACTAATCTTTTGCATGCTAGAGATGATATCAATAAATTATCTTAACTATTACTTCTCTTATGCTTGAAAATAATAGTGTGAGGTCCTCTATGCAAAGATTCTAAGATGATAAAAAGAATCTTAATCAAACCCTAGATCATACTATCAGAAAAATGGGTAGAGATGGTTTTGGACTTGATAATAACCAAAGGAAAAATAAAGACAAAGGACCTTCAATTTCCATGAAGAATCCTCTACTTCCAAGGATATGGTCTCATGTAATCATTGTAATGAAATTGGTCATTATGACACATATTTCTCTTTTAGGAAGGAACCCAGGAGCAATAAGACTTGGGTTGCTATGATAACCCCTCTGAACCCAAAAAATGTGATTGGGGATTGTTTCATCTTTCTTCTTGTAGGTCACTTGTAATTGGATTCACATGAGTTGTTGATTTACAAATTGGTTTATCAATCCATATAACATAAGAAAGGTGAAATGTGTATGGGGTGGAAACAAATGACAAGGAAATTGTAGATCAGAGGTAACATTATTCTTGCTCGTATCTGTTGGAGTGTCTACTTAAGTGTTTTAGTATTTTACTTGAGTTTTTTTAGTCTAATTGTAACACGAGCCCAAGTGCCTATTGGCTCATTAGGTTTTTCTAAGTATTTGTATGATTCCTCCTTATCCTATTTATAAGAAAGGGTGCCTGCCCCTATCTATCAAAAAATTAAAAAAAAATTACACATTGGGGTTTCCCCGCTTGTATATCTTTTTCCATATTGTAAGGACCCTGACCTTCGGTTTGGGCTTACCCTATTTGCTTTGCCTAAACCTTGTGTTTAGGTGCTTGCTAATCACCTAAAGTTGTGATTAGGGGTTGTTTCTGCTTTGTTGAGAGGTGGAGGTGCAACTTGCAAATTACCCAAGTTTTAGGGTTGGTGTGCACGTTTGTCACCTTGAGAGATGTCTTTCTCTCTCCTTACATCCTCTAGGTTTGAGAGGATGAGTTGGGCTCTTTGTTTGAGTAGCTTTGGGCTTTATTGAGCCTTGTTGGGCTTTGTTTTGCCTCGTTGAGCCTTATTGAGGCTTGGTATCGGGTTGGACCTTGGTGTATCGGCCAAGGTAGTGTTGTTGTGTCAGGCAAGGGGTCGTATCGTCCATGGTGTGTGGGGTTGCCATCTTGGGCGACACACACCCTCCACCCTAGCCTCATTTATGTCACCATCTTTGGACAAGTGGTTACTGCTTTGCTAAGTGGGTGGTAACTCATGGGAGTGGGTTTTTTGGGGTGCTAGCATGTGGCACACTCCTTGGACAAGTGTTCTAGGGGTGGGTGCCACCTTGCCTTGCTCTCCCCCTTCACCCCTTAGTATATAAATGAACCCCTCCCTTGCTTGCTAGGCTCTTTGGTTCCTTTAGTTGTTTCCCTTCCTTTGGTGGCCGAGCTAGGAGAAGTGTGGAGCAAGTGGTGGCCGATACTACTGTTGTGTTTGGTGACACACATTGCTATAGCTTGTCCCTTTCCTTGCTCTTGTGGAAGGTATCTCTCCCTTTCCTTGGCACCTTCTTCTTCTTCTTCTTTCTCTTCAGCCATGGTGGTTACAAGTTGTTCTTCTTTGTGTTGGCCGAAGGTGGTGCCTTAGAGCTTGGAGCTTGGTGCTAGAATCTTGGAGCTTTAGAGCTTGAGGCGGGTTACATAACTCCTAACCCTAACTATACTACTTCTTTATCATGTTGCTTTGCTATATGTTCGGCCATGTCATCTTCTAGCTATGTTTCTTGCTTTAATGATTATAAGGTTGCTTTAGATGTACCCTAGACCTTATTGAGATAGTTATCTTGGGTTGCCTTGGGTTGGCCGAACCATGGATGTGGAGTTCTTTGGGAAAAACCCCTCTCTCACTTAGTTGTTGAGAGGTGAGCCTAGGGTCTCCTAGTCCAATGGTGAGTTGAGCTTTGGTTGGTTGGCCGATATGATATGATGATGGACCTTCTTGTTGCCCACTAGGTGATGGAAGTTGTGCAATACCCCTCTCTCACTTAATTGTCTTGAGAGGTGAGCCAACTCTCTTGAACTTTTAGGGCTTCTTGGTGGAAGTCTTGAGGTTGAATATGACCAACTCGTCATGGTCTTTGAACCCTTGCATGATACCCTTATGATGTGTTCTACCCGATATCCCTCTTCTAGGGTATAAACATGGGTGATATGCTAAGTAGTGTTCTGTTGACCCTTTGACCGATATGGACCCCTACCCTAGATGGTGTTGTTGGGCGTTATGCCTTTGGCCGATATAACGCTTGGTAGATATCTCTTCTTGGTGCCCTGGGCGACATGGTTTGGCTATGCTTTTGCCCGATATGTTGTTTCCTGATATGGGGTCTTGGTTAGTGTAACCCTAGCTTGGGCGATAGGGTGCCTTAACTGATAGAGGGTCCCAAACCCTAGCTTGAACGATAGACTCCCTTAGGAGATATAGGAGATTCTTGGGTGCCATGGTGGGCAGCCCATGATATCGCTTGATGGATGGCAGTGATATGGCTTTGGATGATATGTCTTGTTGGTTACTCGACATGGAAACCCTAAGCCTAGAGGGTGATAAGGTGTCTTGGCCGATAGGGTGGATGGCTGCGTGATGCACATTTGGTTCTGATCTGCTCGATACACCATGGGTTCTAGTCTGCCCGATACCCTCCTTGTGAATGGGTGCACGATAGGCTTGTGGTCGATATGTGTGGCTTAGTACCCTAGGATTTTGGTTCCCTACCCGACACACCTTTGGTGAGGGTAGGCGACACACCTTTGGTGAGGGATGCGCCTAACTCATAAACCCTAGTTTGGTGACCTTGTTGTCTTGAGCCACATCTTTGGTTATGATGTTGAGATAAGATAGATGGGTCATGACCAGTGATATGGTGGTTACCTAAGGTTGATGATAAGGTGAGATGGTAGATCATGATAGTGTGGCCTTTAAGGATGTATCCTTAAGGACGGTTGTGTTCTTAATGTTATGAGATATAGGGCATGGTGGATGCTCATGGTTTTGTAAAATCTATATGAATTGTCTGACATACCATCTACAACTTTATGCTTCATGTGTTCATAATAATGAATGTTGTTATCGTATGCACCTTGAACCTTAATGGCATGATAACCATAACATGTTCTCTAAAGATCTACATTTGGTGATCAAGTTATCTCTTCTAATATGCATACTAAGCATGCATGTGTTATCAATTGAATTCATAGCCAGGTAAGAGCTATGAGGTGTATGTGTTTCATATAACACTGAATAATGATGTTCCTTTTTGATGAGGTAACATGTATTTATAGTATGATGAGAAAGGTCTGGTGACCTGCTAAAGGATGAGTGCCTAGTTAAGGTGTTATCCTCTAATGATGAGATAAGGGATTGCTATCCCATGATGATGATGCCTTGAGAGGCAGTGGCATGTTGTGATGAGGGATTGAGATTCCATGGCAATGTGATGATGGAAGTTATAGTGTGACACGATGTTGTTTATGTTTTATAACCCGGTTGCCTCAAAAATTCACCTAAAATATACTAATTAATTACAGTGGAACATTTCATGTAGTTTTGCCCTGGCCATAGATCCATCATTGTCAGTAGCTGGCGATGGTGAAATAGGTTATCATGTGGGATTACCTAGAGTGCATATTGTTGAATATGTGGGATTTCTCCCAGCCAAAAATAGGAGGGTTAGAGTGCAACTTCAGTTGTAGACTCAGTATGGTTAGAGCATGTGAACAGACCCATGGCTTGGTATGATAGAGCATGAATGTGTTCATGGCTTAGGAGCACGGTGAATAGGTCTGTGGCTCAAGGTATGCTAGCACCGAGACCTGTACCAAGGCATACTAGAGGAAAGGGGTAGCCTACGGAGTTGACCCTGTGGCTAAGGCCACTTAAGCAAGAGACTGCGGTCCTACTTTGGATATCATGCACTGACCACGAGGAGGTGAGGTCATGGAGTACGACTCTTCCATTGACCTTGTATGGCACCAGTTTGGGATTCGCAATTGAAGGTTGGATTTGAGTGGTATGCCTCACTTCCATAGGGCATAATAAATCGTAATCCATCCATATAGTATATACAGTTTAGGGCAAAATACAAAACATTGGTTGAGGCCTTTCTTGTATAGTTGCTCTAGTGATATCTCGTAGTGAATCGTACGTTCCTCTTTTTCTTATGATAAGTTCTTATATAGCTTGTCTTGTCAATCATGTTCCATAAAGAATATATGGTTATATGCCTCCTAGATATATTGGTAAGATTGTTAATGAAGTTAAAGTTCTGCTCAGTATACTGCACATATGATCTGCTTATATCAGTTATCTACTTTATCTGTTCTAGCTTCTTTTTTGAGGTTTTATAGTTCGGTGGGGAGTTATGTTTCTCATTGGTACTGTGTGTCTCACCCCATTGGTTTAAAACCTTTTTAGGTGATCATGTTAGACGTGGTGGTAGTTGTGAGGTTGCGGCCAAGCAACAAGAAGAGAAGTAGGAGGCAAGAGATGGATATGCTACTATTTTTGTTGTTTTGCAGTAGAGTCCTAGAGTCATCCCTGTACTCTCAGGTCCTCGGAGGTCATCCGAACAACCTCAAGACCGTTTGAGGTCAGGTCATGACATGGCTAAGTGGTGATTCAATTATTTCAATAGAATTAGTCCTACTATGTCAACAATTGAAGGTATCTCAATTTCAAACCCTAATTCAATTAGGTTAAAACCCTAATTGATGGTTTCTTAATTTTAAAATCCTAATTGATGGTTCAATTGAAGGGTGATTTAATGGTTCAATTGAGATTAATTCAATGTTTCAATTGATAAGAGGGTTCAACAGGTGAAACCCTGAAATCGATTTAGTTGATGGATATCTTTTGTCCATTCAGTTTTGAGAGGGTTTGGACCAAATAGTATTAAGACCGTTAGAGTCCAAATGGTCTCAAGACTGTTTGAGTCCAAATGGTCTCAAGACCGTTTGAGTCCAAATGGTCTCAAGACCATTTGGGACCAAACGGTCTCAAACCATGTGGAGACCTAAGTTCATTTGGTTTCAAAATGTTTTGTCTAAATAGTTTTATATGTCCAATCGGTTTCAACTTGATTTGGCTAAATGGTTTCAAACCAATTGAATGTCCAATGTAATCAAGACTGTTTGGAGGTCTAAACGGTCTTAGACCGTTTGGAGGTTATTATAGTAAGACCGTTTGGAGGTCTAAATGGTCAAGATCGTTTGGGGTCTAAGTGACCAAGACTATTTGGGAATTAATTAATCAAAACCATTTAGATGTCTAAGGTGATTGAAGGTCAAGCAACTACTTGATTATTTATGATGAAAATCAATGATAATTGCAATGGTTGTACCTTTAAGGTATTAGAGTCATTTGTAACATCCCTGACCTGGGTTATGTTTTAACCCTAGGTGTTTTGGCTTAATAAAGTTGATTAAATGCTTGCTCTTATCCTTTGAAAAGTAATTAAGGCTCTTGAGGAACTTATATTCAATTTCCGTCCTTTTTTTTTGATGTAAAGAGAATCACATACCTATATTCAATTTCCGTCCTTTTTGAATAACGTTGAAACATGGTTTTGCTAATTTTTGGACTAAAGTGCAAATTACTCAAGTTGAGAGGTTAACTTGCAAATTGTTTATGATAAAATGTTACTCTAATATTTAGACATCATAATAATGAATATGATGTAGTAGTATGGTTTCCAAAAGCTTGGGCACCAAGATAAAGCTTGTAGAGCAATCTTTGTGCATTAAAACCTAGTTTTGGTGTAATGTGCAATTTACCCAAAACCTAGGGTTCAATATGCAAAATATCACATCTAGAGGGTCCCTCATGTTTCTTGGCATTAAGTAGAGAAAATAAAATTAGAGGGGCACCTCCTTTGAATTATCTTGGCAGAGAGAGAATCTTGATATTAAAATAATCAAGATTTAAGCATAATGGAACTTTAATTTAATTGAATGCAAAAAGAAATAAATTAATTGAGGAGCCCTTCAACCAAAAGTTGAGGGATGAAATAGAAAGTATAGGACGAGCTTGTGCCTTGATATGGCACAAAAATATCTTGGTTGAGTGGAAGCCCACACACATTATCATAATAAAAAGTAGTATCCACTAAAAGTTGGATATTAATATAAAACTCATTTAGGTGCTTAATTCCTTTTCCATTAATTCTTGGATAATGAAGAGGTTTTTGCAAGGCAATGGAGGTGGATTCGTGGCCATGAAATGGATGGGGATTTGGTGGAAATTATTTTGGAAATTAAAGAAAATAATTTCTTTTTCTCTTTCCTTGAAAATCCTTATACATATCCTTTTTCCAACACACTTAAGGATCTTTTCCTTGGAATTCCTTTTCTCATTTTCTTTGGCCAACCATGGGAGAGCTCAGGATCAGGAGAAGGACGACTATAACCTGTTGGTAAGCTTTTTATCATATTCCACCTTGGATTAATGGTGAAAACCCTAAATCAATGCTTGATTATTGGTTTTCTTCACTCAATTTCCAATCCTAGCCGACTTGTTCATCCAATAGCTCAAGAACGGACCTTGGGCAGTTGCTAGAACTCCATCCACCATTAGAGCCATGGATCTTGGAGCTTTTATATCAGATTTTGAGGTGGGTTTTATAACTTTAACCCTTAAACATTAGTATTGCATTCAATTCTCCACAATTTGTTGGTTATTTTCTTCTATTTGGAACTCTTGTGATTCATTGCTGAAATTCCCATGAAAAATGGCTGCTGTTCTTGGATGCACGAAGGAAGATGATGATGACATCATCATGGACATATTTCCCAATAAAATATTAGGACAAACCATTTCCACAATGTTGCTCAAATGGTTTCCCAAACCGTTTGGGAGCAAACGGTTTCAAATCGTTTGAGAGGAAACAATTTCATCAAACCGTTTGAAAGGAAACAGTTTCAAACCATTTGGGGGTGTTGACCATGGTTGACCATTTGGAGAACTGTTGATAATGTTTATGGTTAATGACTCATTAAATATAATTGACTAGTTTCAATTGGTTTATTAGTTGAAGGTCCTTCAATCACCAAACCCTAATCGGGTAAGTGCTGATTTCTTAATTGATTAATTTGGAAACTTGGGTTGATTGACCCAAACGGTTTCAAAACTGTTTGGGGATCACCCAAATGGTCTCAAGACTGTTTGGGGGTCACTCAAGACTGTTTTTAGGTCTAGGGTTGAGTATGGTTAGGTGTTTGAAGATCTAAAGGTACCAAGTTGAATTGCAATAAAATTCTGAACTGATGATCAATCCATTGATCCAAACCCTAATTGGAGACATGGATTTTGATGACGTCATGGGAAAACGGTCTCAAGACCGTTTGGAGGTTATCCAAATTACCTCAAGACCGTTTGAGGTTAGGTCATGTTCAATTTGTATGGTAATCCAATGATTTTAAAGTAATTAGTTCTACAATGATCAACATTGAAGGTTCATCGATTTTAATCCTTAATCCAATTGATTCAAAACCCTAATTGATGATCAATTGGGGGTTAAATCAGTTGAAGGATGACCTATTAATCTCAATTGAAGTATTGTGATAGGTAAAATTGATGGATGATTATATGAATTCAATCGATCGGGGGATCAACATTGGAAACCCTAAATCAACATGATTGGTGGAAACCATATTTGGTCCATTCGGTTTTGAGGAGGTTTGGACCAAACGGTCTCAAGACCATTTGGGACCAAATGGTCTCAAGACCATTTGGGACCAAACGATCCAAAACCAGTTGAGTCTCATGCGGTTTCAAAATTTTACTTTAGCAAACGGTTTCAACATCAACTTTAGCAAGCAGTTTCAACATCAACTTTAGCAAACGATTTCAACCTCAACTTTACTAAACAGTTTCAAGTATGCAACCAAGACCATTTGTAGGTATATCAAGAAAGACTGTTTGAGGTCTGATTTGGTCAAGACCATTTGGGTTCTATGTGACCAAGACCGTTTAGAAGATAACTAACCAAAACCGCATGGATACTTAAAGTGGTTAAAGGACAAATTGATTAATTGAATGATACGAGATGTAATCAAGGATGGTTATAGTAATTGTATCTTGATAAGATAGGGTGATTAGTACCTTTGAATGATTAATCCTTAATGATTAAGGAAACAATAACATAATACATTGAGTCAACCTTTATCCAAGTAAAGTTGACATGATCTAATCAGGTCCAAAGTAAGGATCATCTTTTAAAGGATGAGAGAGAGGACTTCCTACATGAATGATAATCATGTAATGGTTAAGTCCTAACACTTTCAACATGAATGAATGTGTAATTAGGGTATGATTCTTGATAGGGAGATCATAAACCCTAATTATGAGTACAAACCCTAATCTATGATGATGGAATGATCCTAATTTAGGGAAATGACATGAGAAACCCTAATTCAGGGTGTTTTGATGATCAACCCTATATGAGTGAATAGTAGACCCTAATTGTGGGTTATTGAGCATAAACCATAATCTAGGGTGATGTGATGTAAATAGTAAACCCTAATCTAGGGTGATGTAATGTGAATAGTAAACCCTATTTTTTTAAATTAGGGTGAAGGTACATGTGAAACCCTAACTCTGGGTTATACTATATAGCATGAAACCCTAATCTTGGACAATGAGATGATAAGTCATTGATCCTATTTGAGCTAAGGGGATGACTAACCCTAATTGAAATAAAAAGGGAAACCCTAACCCTAGCAAGGGTATAGTGGTGTAACCCTTGAATTGTGATGCTATAATTGTTTTGCATTTTGTTGATATGAAATAGATGTATCTTTTATCATATGTACTAATCATGCAGGATTTATGAGATAGTGAACATAGCCAGGTAAGAGCTATGATGCCTTATTTATTGAAAGTACTTTATGAACCTTGTGAGCAATGATATGCTATGTTTCCTAGTGAGAGGTAACCAAAGAGATTATTAGGCTGTAAGAGCCATGTGAAATACTTGCATTGCAATTATCATGTTTACACTGACAGATGACTTGATGGAATTAAGTTACCTGTTAAAGTGGTAACAAGTATTTTGATAATCTCAGGGTTTGAACACCCATATTCTTGAATCATGATGATGAGATGATGAGGGACTGAGATCCCAATGTTAATAAAGCTATGAAATGAACTTGATAGAGATACTACTCATTCTTTATAGCAATTGTTATAATGGTTTATGTTTGAAAACATGCTTGATGCTAAAAGAATGTTTTAATGTACTTAAATAATCAAGTAAAATAATATCATGTAGATCCCTGACCATAGATCCATCATCATCAGTAGCTTGGTGATGGTGAAATAGGTTTTCCTAAGGGAACTCCTGGAGGGCATACTTTTGAGTATGTAGGGGTTATGGGAGCAAATATCCTTGCACCCTAATGGAGGAATTGATGTGAGATAAACATTAAATATCTCAATCCTTCATTATATGTATATGCCGGGATGATGTATCACTAATCTCCCGATGATGATGTTAATGTCGAATTGTTGTGAGATAAACATGAAATCTCTCGATTGTGAAGAGAGTACATCATACCACTGTAACTCTAACAGCAAAGTTGCCAGCATACCCTGGAAAGCAATTTAGCAGAGACACGAGATGTCCTGTAAGTTGTTCCTCACACTGACTGAGGAGGATGAGGTCATGGGAATCCGGCTCTTCTATTGACCTATGTATGGTACCGATTTCTATTTCACAATGGTCGGTTGGAGTATGAGTGGTATACCTCATCTCCTCAGGGCATAAGTGTGGGCTCTGATCTCCAAAACACAAGATAAACATAGCGGAAGCGATTCGATTAACAGCGAAATACAAAAAATCACGAGAAATTAAAACTTTTCGAAAACGAGATCTCAAAAACCTGAAACTCCTTTTATAAAAGTAAGATGAACTGTTTACATCTCTGATAAATCACTTCTCGAGTGATTATATACATCATGATACAAAATCTCAAGACTTCAAAATTCTCAGATCAACAAACTCCTAGGACCTGAGTGTACAGAGACGACATAAGACTATTCTAACTACAAGACTAGACAACACAGTGTTTCCACTTGAAATCACTGCTGCTCCTGGTTTTGCTGTTGTTGCTGCTGTCCACCTACAGATCGGTTCCTTCGACCTCGACGTCCACCTAAATGTAGAAATCTACGGGGTGAGACAATTTCAAATAATTGTCCCAGCGAGAGTTATAACTCTCCGCCAGAAACTTTGTTAAAAGCAATCAAAGGTATATCATGAGCAGGTAACTTAGATTACTCACAGCAGGCTTGATAACAATTACTCACCTTTATTAAGGAATATGAAGAACATGTATACTAATACTTGAACAGGATATTAAATGCAAGCAATGTAATAACAATCAATGTTCTTCGTAATTCAACCTAAGCAGTTATGCTACGCGGTTGATTATGTTTTACAAACATCATTATGCCCTGCGGAGATGATGTATACCACTCATGCTCCAACCGATCCCTAGTAAGTCACATCGGTATCATACTAGGTCATCGAAAGAGCCGGATTCTCATGACCTTCAACTATCTCAGTCAGAATGAGGATAAACATGCAGGACATCTAGTGTCTCTGCTATTATAGCTCACCAGGGTATTCTGGTACTTCTCTATTAGAGTCACAGTGGCATTCTGCACTCTCTTTGCTATCGAAAGATTTCATATTTATCTCTCATCGATGCGGTATAAAATATTCCTTTGGGAGAATAGTGTTACATCATCCCGGTATAAACATATAGTGAAGGGTTGATGGATTAAGATATATCCACATCAACTCCTACACTAGGATGTAAGGATATACACATCCATATTCCCCCACATACTCTAAAGTATGTGATCCAGGAGTTCCCTTAGGAAAACTTGTTTCACCATCATTTAAACTCTGACAATGATGGATCTATGATCAGGGCTCTACATGATATGATTATACTTGGTTATTAGGTACATTTCAGTATTCTTTTAGCATTATACATGTTTCCAAACATTCAAGTACTAAACATGGCTATAACAGAAGAATACTAAATGTAACAGGTATTACTCATATCAGTTATCAGATGGATATAAATTCTTAATCATCTTATCACTATGATTCAGGAACATGGGTGCTCACACCCTTATATCATCATAACACTTGCTATCAAGTGACATGTCAGCATCAAGTCATCTATTAGCATGACCTTGATGTCATTCATGGCCCTTAAGGAATATCAGTTTCATATGATGCCACTTGCATCTAGGCAACATAGTTATTTCTGTTCATAAGCTATTGACATGCTTTCAATGAAAATAATGTCATAACCGTTACCCTGGCTATGATTACATCTTGCTAACCACCTACATGATTAGTATAACTGAGATTATGCATGTTTAACAACATCCTTACAAATACCAAGACTTTTCAATTTGTTTCATAAAGTACCACGGTCGTGCTTCCTTGCACGGTCGTGCAAAGGAAGGTTACCACGGTCGTGCTCCATAGCACGGGCATGCTATGAATCAGTATACCTCTACTGATTTTAGGGTTTGGATGCATTCCTCCTTATCATGGGGTTATTGAATCTCTTTAGTTTACAAGGTAAATAGATTCCTCATGCTACAACTTGTAATTAGGGTTTCGCACTCATAGGTATAACCTAGAGTTACTTCTTTTATAACCTTACCCCAAATTAGGGTTTACTATTCTCATTACATGTTATTACCCTAGAATTAGGGTTTACTATTCAACTCATAGTGAATTGAGCTCATATCATCATGTATGAGAAACATCATCATTGATGCCCTCTATTTAGGTTAAGATTCATCAATCATCATAGTTAGGGTTTCCTTGATCTCACCTTGATGGATCATACCCTAAACCTGTTCATTCTTATGCATTGAAGATATGTTGCTTGATTATATTAGGAGCTCTCTCTCTCCTCTTACTTCTAGATGATGATTACATCACTCTAGATTAAGTTGGATTAAGTCCTCATTGACCAACACAAGCCAACACATCACTATCATGTGATTAGGGTTTGATTAAAACAAGGTATCCTTTAATTGAACCCATTTAAGCTTAAATGAGTGTGAACCCATTTGAGCTTAAACGAGTGTGAACCCGTTTGAGCTTAAACGAGTGTGAACCCATTTGAGCTTAAACGAGTGTGAACCTGTTTGAGCTTAAACGAGTGTGAACCCATTTGAGCTTAAACGAGTGTGAACCCGTTTGAGCTTAAACGAGTGTGAACCCATTTGAGCTTAAACGAGTGTGTACCCATTTGAGCTTAAACGCGTGTGAACCCATTTGAGCTTAAACGAGTGTGAACCCATTTGAGCTTAAACGAGTGTGAACCCATTTGAGCTTAAATGAGTGTGAACCTGTTTGATCTTAAATGAGTGTGAACCCATTTGAGCTTAAACGAGTGTGAACCCACTTGAGCTTAAACGATCTTGAGGTCGTTTGGATCCAAATGGATTCAAACTGAATGGACATAAAAGGTGAAACAAAGGTTATGTTTGAATAGGATTTCCTATGTTGAAGCCTTCAATTGGCCATTCCCTTGTTAACCATTTACAAATTGAGTCAATTAGGATTAGCCTTAATCAGTTGGACACCAAATTGATTCTCAATTGAAAGCTAATTGGGGTTAAATCCCACTCAATTAAGGTTTTCAATCGGCTAATCATCAATTTTCAACAATGTGAAACAAATTGTAGTTGAACCCATCAATTGAGCTTCAATTGGGCCCAAACGGTCTTGAGATCGTTTGGATATCCTCCAAATGGTCTTGAGACCGTTTGCCCAAAGTTTTATCAAAAACTAAATCAATTTGATAAGGATTGAACCCTAACTAGGTCCAAAATCAGCATTTTTATCAATTCATCAACATATTTAAATTGGACCCTCAAACCATCAAATTTCCTTAACCCTAGACCTCCAAACGGTCTTGGGTTGTCACCAAACGGTCTTAAGACCATTTGAGTGAACCCCCAAACGGTCTTGAGACCGTTTGGGTCCTTCAACCCAAAATTCACCAAAATCTATCATTGAAAAACTCAATTCAACCCGATTAGGGTTTAAAGAGTTGAAGTGCCTTCAACTTGTGATTGGTTTGGAATTGGGTTATGATTCTTTGTAGGAATTAAATTCAATATGTTTACAACAGTTCCTTAAACGATCTTCCCTTGGTCAACCCTATAAAACGGTCTTGAAGACCGTTTAAAACTAAACGATCTTGCAAGATCGTTTGAGATCAAACGGGTTGAGCCCCTTTTTAATTTCAAACGGTTGCAAACCGTTTAGACCTATTGGTCCAAGATCGTTTAATAAAGTTGGATAAGGACCAACATAGGTGTTAATTCCCTTCGTCTTCAACCTTGAAACCAAGGTCTGTTCTTCACGAAAAAGCTTGCAAGAGTGCAAATAAAGATGGGGAAGAAGAAGAACTAACTATTATTTGCAAGAATAAAAGTATGCATAACAAAGCAAGGTTTAGAGTTATAAAACCCGCCTCAAACGTTGTTCCTAGAACTCCAAGCTTCGAAGCTTCGAAACTTTAATGGTGGCTTGAGCTCCATAGGTCATCCAAGGTTGTTCCTTCAAGGAAAAGTTGGGAAGGATCGGCTAGGAAGAGAAAGCTAAGTAAGATAACCATGAAACCAACCTTGTAACCTGGTTTCCTCCATGAATTCGAGCAAGATGATGATAAAAGCTTACCTAGATGAACTTGGTCGTCTTCCTCTACTCCTGAGCTCTGTCCTAAGTCGGTCTAAGCAAGGGAATAAGAAGGGAAGAAAGGAAACGTTGCCTTTGGTTGCAAAGGAAAGGATCATATATACTTTGAGGTTATTTTCATCATAAGGACAACTTACTCCTCCTTTTCACAACTAGGTCCTTCCTTTATTTTAGGCACGTCCCTCCTCTTCATATCTAAGGTAAAACTTCTTCTAAGACCAAGGACTAAAGGCAAGGAAGGTCAACTTGTCACTATGGTGCACATATACATATAAGGGTCTCCTTTACTTACAACTTTGGTGGTTTAATTACAAAGGTTATGTTTGAATATTCAAATGAAGTGCCTCCTTCATTATTATAACTTTAAATGGCACCATATGAAGCTTTGTATGGTAGAAGTTGTAGATCTCCCCTATGTTGGTATGAAACTAGTGAATATCAACTTTTGGGTCCTGATCTTGTACAGTAGACCACCGAGAAGATTAAATTAATACAACAATAGTTAAAGAATGCACAAGATAGACAGAAATATTATGATGATAAGCGTCATAGACCTTTAGAATTCCAGGTTGGAGACAGAGTGTACCTCAAGGTCTCACCTTGGAAGGGAGTTCTTAGGTTTGGAAGAAAAGGAAAGTTAGCTCCTAGATTTATGGGGCCTTATCCAATCATTGAACATATTGGAAAGGTAGCTTATAAGCTGGAGTTACCACCTGAGGAACAAAAGTTGCACCCAGTGTTCCACATTTCCATGCTAAGGAAATGTCATCCTGACACAAAATCAGTTCTGTAGCCTATGGAAGTAGAGTTAAACGATGATATATCTTATGTTGAAGGACCTATGTTGATTCTTGACAGAAGGATCAAGAAGTTGAAAAAGAAAGACATTAGTCTTGTAAAAATCCTCTGGAATCATTGTGGTGTTGAAGAAGCCACATGGGAGTTAGAGTAAGAGATGAGGAGGAAATACCCTACTCTTTTCTCTTAATATCTTGTTAATGATTTCGGGGACGAAATCCTTATAAGGGGTGGATAATTTGTAACATCCCCGACCTGGGTTATGTTTTAACCCTAGGTGTTTTGGCTTAATAAAGTTGATTAAATGCTTTCTCTTATCCTTTGAAAAGTAATTAAGGCTCTTGAGGAACTTATATTCAATTTCAGTCCTTTTTGAATAATGTTGAAACATTGTTTTGTTAATTTTTGGACTAAAGTGCAAATTACTCAAGTTGAGGGGTTCACTTGCAAATTGTTTATGATAAAATGTTCCTTTGATATTGTGACATCATAAGAATGAATATGATGTAGTGGTATTGTATCCACAAGCTTGGGCACCAAGATAAAGCTTGTAGAGCAATCCTTGTGCATTAAAACCTAGTTTTGGTGTAATGTGCAATTTACCCAAAACCTAGGGTTCAATATGCAAAATATCACCCCTAGAGTGTCCCTCATGTTTCTTAGAATTAAGTAGAGTAAATAAAATGAGAGGGCACCTCATTTGAATTATCTTGGCAGAGGGAGAATCTTGATATTAAAATAATTAAGATTTAAGCATAATGGAACTTTAATTTAATTTAATGCAAAAAGAAATACATTAATTGAGGAGCCCTTCAACCAAAAGTTGAGGGATGAAATAGAAAAGTATAGGACTAGCTTGTGCCTTTCTATGGAACAAAAAGATCTTGGTTGAGTGGAAGTCCACTCACATTATCATAATAAAAAGTATTATCCACTAAAAGTTGGATATTAATATAAAACTCATTAAGGTGCTTAATTCCTTTTCCATTAATTCTTGGATAATGAAGAGGGTTTTTCAAGGCAATGAAGGTGTCTTCGTGGCCAAGAAATGGAGGGGGATTTGGTGGAAATTATTTCGGAAATTAAAGAAAATAATTTCTTTTTCTCTTTCCTTGAAAATCCTTATACATATCCTTTTTCCAACACACTTAAGGATCTTTTCCTTGGAATTCCTTTTCTCATTTGCTTTGGCCGACCACGGGAGAGCTTAGGAGAAGGATAAGGACGACTCTAACCTGTTGGTAATCTTTTGATCGTCTTTTACCTTGGATTCATGGTGAAAACCCTAAATCAACGCTTGATTATTGGTTTTCTTCACTCGATTTCCAATCCTAGCCAACTTGTTCATCCAATAGCTCAAGAATGGACCTTGGGCAGTTGCTAGAACTCCATCCACCATTAGAGACATGGATCTTGGAAATTGGATATCAGATTTTTATTTGGGTTTTATAACTTTAACCCTTAAACATTAGTATTGCATTCAATTCTCCACAATTTGTTGGTTATTTTCTTCTATTTGGAACTAATGTGATTCATTGCTGAAATTCCCATGAAAAATGGCTGCTGTTCTTGGATGCACGAAGGAAGATGATGATGAAATAATCATGGAAATATTTCCCAATAAATTATTAGTCCAAACGGTTTCCACAATGTTGCTCAAACGGTTTCCCAAACCGTTTGAGAGGAAACAGTTTCATCAAACCGTTTGAAAGGAAACGGTTTCAAACTATTTGGGGGTGTTGACCATGGTTGACCATTTAGAGAACTGTTGATAATGTTTATGATTAATGACTCATTAAATATAATTGACTAGTTTCAATTGGTTCATTAGTTGAAGGTCCTTCAATCACCAAACCCTAATCGGGTAAGTGTTTATTTCTTAATTGATTAATTTGGAAACTTGGGTTGATTGACCCAAATGGTTTCAAAACCATTTGGGGATCACCCAAATGGTCTCAATACCGTTTGGGGGTCACTCAAGACCATTTGGAGGTCTAGGGTTGAGTATGGTTAGGTGTTTGAAGATCTAAAGGTACCAAGTTGAATTGCAATCAAATGATGAACTGATGATCAATCCATTGATCCAAACCCTAATTGGATGACATGGATTTTGATGACGTCATGGACAAACGGTATCAAGACCATTTGGAGGTTATCAAAATGACCTCAAGACCGTTTGAGGTCAGGTCATGTTCAATTTGGATGGTAATTCAATGATTTCAAAGTAATTAGTTCTACAATGATCAACATTGAAGGTTCATCGATTTTAATCCTTAATCCAATTGATTCAAAACCCTAATTGTTGATCAATTGGGGGTTAAATCATTTGAAGGATGACCTATTAAGATCAATTGAAGTATGGTGATAGGTACAATTGATGAATGATTATATGAATTCAATCGATCAGGGGATCAACATTGGAAACCCTAAATCAACATGATTGGGGGAGCCCATATTTGGTCCATTCGGTTTTGAGGAGGTTTGGACCAAACGGTCTCAAGACCATTTGAGTCCAAATGATCTCAAGACCATTTGGGACCAAACGATCCCAAACCGGTCGAGTCTCATGCGGTTTCAAAATTTTACTTTAGCAAACGGTTTCAACATCAACTTTAGCAAACTGTTTCAACATCAACTTTAGAAAACAGTTTCAACCTCAACTTTACTAAACGGTTTCAAGTATGCAACCAAGACCATTTGGAGGTTTATCAAGCAAGACTGTTTGGGGTCTATGTGACCAAGACCGTTTGGAAGATAACTAACCAAAACTGCATGGATACTTAAAGTGGTTAAAGGACAAATTGATTAATTGAATAATATGAGATGTAATCAAGGATGTTTATAGTAATTGTATCTTAATAAGATAGGGTGATTAGTACCTTTGAATGATTAATCCTTAATGATTAAGGAAACAATAACATAATACATTGAGTCAACCTTTATCCAAGTAAATTTGACATGATCTAATCAGGTCCAAAGTAAGGATCATCTTTTAAAGGATGAGAGACAGAGGACTACCTACATGAATGATAATCATGTAATGGTTAAGTCCTAACACTTTCAACATGAATGAATGTGTAATTAGGGTATGATTCTTGATAGGGAGATCATAAACCCTAATTATGAGTACAAACCCTAATCTATGACGATGGAATGATCGTAATTTAGGGAAATGACATGAGAAACCCTAATTCAGGGTGTTTTGATGATCAACCCTATATGAGTGAATAGTAGACCCTAATTGTGGGTTATTGAGCATAAACCCTAATCTAGGGTGATGTGATGTAAATAGTAAACCCTAATCTAGGGTGATGTAATGTGAATAGTAAACGCTATTTTTTTAGTTAAGGTGAAGGTACATGTGAAACCCTAACTCTGGGTTATACTATATAGCATGAAACCCTAATCTTGGACAATGAGATGATAAGTCATTGATCGTATTTGAGCTAAGGGGATGACTAACCCTAATTGAAATAATAAGGGAAACCATAACCCTAGCTAGGGCATAGTGGTGTAACCCTTGAATTGTGATGCTATAATTGTTTTGCATTGTGTTGATATGAAATTGATGTATCTTTTATCATCTGTACTAATCATGTATGTTTTATGAGATAGTGAACATAGCCAGGTAAGAGATATGATGTCTTATTTATTGAAAGTACTTTATGAACCTTGTGAGCAATGATATGCTATGTTGCCTAGTGAGAGGTAACCAAAGAGATTATTAGGCTGTAAGAGCCATGTGAAATGTCTGCATTGCAATTATCATGTTTACACTGACAAATGACTTGATGGCATTAAGTTACCTGTTGAAGTGGTAACAAGTATTTTGATAATCTCAGGGTTTGAACACCCATATTCTTGAATCATGATGATGAGATGATGAGGGACTGAGATCCCAATGTTAATAAAGCTGTGAAATGAACTTGATAGAGATACTACTCATTCTTTATAGCAATTTTTATAATGGTTTATGTTTGAAAACATGCCTGATGCTAAAAGAATGATGTAATGTACTTAAATAATCAAGTAAAATAATATCGTGTAGAGCCCTAACCATAGATCCATCATCGTCAGTAGCTTGGTGATGGTGAAACAGGTTTTCCTAAGGGAACTCCTGGAGGGCATACTTTTAAGTATGTGGGGGTTATGGGCGCGGATATCCTTACGCCCTAATGGAGGAATTGATGTGAGATAAACATTAAATATCTCAATCCTTCATTATATGTATATGCCGGGATGATGTATCACTAATCTCCCGATGATGATGTTAATGTCGAATCATTGTGAGATAAACATGAAATCTCTCGATTGCGAAGAGAGTACAACATACCACTGTAACTCTAATAGCGAAGTTGCCAACATACCCTGGAAAGCTATTTAGCAGAGACACGAGATGTCCTGCAAGTTGTTCCTCACACTGACTGAGGAGGATGAGGTCATGGGAATCTGGCTCTTCTATTGACCTATGTATGGTACCGATTTTGATTTCGCAATGGTCGGTTGGAGTATGAGTGGTATACCTCATCTCCTCAGGGCATAAGTATGTTTGAAAAATGTAATCAGGCATGTAGCATATTTGCTTAGGGTTGAATTATGAGAATCAATGGTTGATGATACATTGTCTATTATGTCCTAGTTGGATAAATGCCATACATGTCCTTCATATTCCTTATTGAATAAATGACTTGCTGCTTTATCAAGTTATAATTGAAATGAAATGCATAGAGAATACTACTCTACATAGTTTAATCAATGATTTACCTACTACTGAATATTATGATTCTACTGCTCAGTGTTATTCTATTATCTGCAATAACAATGTTTCTAGAGGAGAGTTATATCACTCGCTGGGACAATTATTCAATTGTCTCACCCCCGTGGGATTCAACTTTTTAGGTAAATGCTGAGGAAGAAGTAGAAACCCTACAGTAAGTGAGCAGCAGCAACAACAACAACAACAACAACAACAAGGACAACAGTGATCCTCAGGTGGAGACATTGTTTGTCAAGTCATGTATATAGAGAGTCCTATGTGTCATTTCTGTACTCTCAGGTCCTAGGAGTCAGTAGATGGTTTGATATAGATCTGAGATTTTTGGCTTGATGCCTCGAGATTTTTGTACGTTACTTATGTACAGTTTAACAGGGCAGTCAATGTTGTGACTCTCGAGACGAGATGATACAGAGATGTACTGATGAATCAGAATGTAAATAACTTATTTTGGCTCCTTATGAAAGAGTTTTAGAGTTTGTGGATCTCTTTGTAAAAAGTTTTAAATTTTAGTGATTTTCAGTAATTCCGATGCTAATAATTCACTTCCGCAGTAGTTAATCATGTTTTTGCGAGTCGGATGCCACATGATTGGTATCCTTAGTGGGTTTAAACTTTGATGCATATTAACGCAATAGTCCAATACATTATAACAACCCTAATTACATGTATTTGAAAAAAGAATAGACTCAATTTGATTAAGATTGGAGTAGAGAACATCCTAGAGAGGATGAGAAAGAGAAATTCATACATGTATAATAATCATGTAGCAATAAAGCCCAACACATTCAAAATGAATGGGATATATAATTAGGGTATGATCCTTAATAAAGAGATCATAAAACCCTAATTGAGTTGACTGATGAACTTAAATCCTAATTTAGGGCAATACTGAGTGAAACCCTAATCTAGGGGAATGATGTGATCCTAATATAGGATAATGAAATGATAAACCCTAATGCAGGGTAATGCTATGTGAAACCCTAACACAAGGTAATGTTATGTGAAACCCTAATGTAGGGTAATGCTATGTGAAACCCTAATGCAGGGTAATGCTATGTGAAACCCTAACACAAGGTAATTCTATGTGAAACCCTAATGCAAGGTAATGCTATGTGAAGTCCTAACACAAGGTAATGCTATGTGAAACCCTAATGCAGGGTAATGCTATATGAAACCCTAACACAGGGTGATGCTATGTGAAACCCTACTACATGGTGATGTTGTGTGAAATCCTAACACAGAGTGATCCTATGTGAAGCTCAAATATAGAGTGATGAGTTATGAATGTAAAAAGAAAACCCTTGTATTTCATGGTACTGATATATAATGGATATAATTGTTATCATGAGTACTAATCATGCAGGTATGTTGAGATGATGAGCATAGCCAGGTATGAACTATGATGCTCTGTATATTGAAAATGTTTTATATGCCTTATAAGCCTTCATATGCTTTGTTGCTTAGTGAGAGCTAACTTGAAATTTATGAGCCCTGTGTGCCATATAATTTTTTAATTATTGAAATTATTTATGGGCTTCATAAGCCATATTATGCCTTGTAGCCTCTTAAGGGGTAACAAGAGGTGATATGAGCTTTGTGAACTATGTGGAATGCTTATGTATCAAGAATCATAATTTCCTTGGTCAGATGACTAGAAGGTATTAGTTACCTAACAAGTGGTAACAAGTGTTCTATGATAAACTAAGGGTTGAATTTAGTAGATCCTAGAAGGATCAATGTTATACATGTGTTTTAAACTTCTTATAGTATAAATTATAGACTGCTTTATCAAGTTATAGCTGAAATGCTTTGAATATGAATATTGCTCTAATTGGTTTAGAGATTACACTAGCTGCTGTTAAATATAAGTTTCCTCTGCTCAGTGTTTATACAATAACTGCAATAATAATGTTCTTGGCGGAGAGTTATATCTCTCGCTGGGGCAATTTATAATTGTCTCACCCCCGTGGGATCCACATTTGTTTAGGTTGACACGGACAAGGAGACAGGAACCCTATAGTCAGAGAAGAACAACAACAACACCAGGAATAGCAGTGAATTCTCAGGTGGAGACACTGACTATCAAGTTTTGTATATGTGTGAATAGAGTCCTATGTGTCGTCTCTGTACTCTCAGGTCCTCGGAGTCTGTAGTTGGTTTTAATGAATCAATCTGAGATTTTGGCTTGATGCCTCAATGTTCTTATGCTATCTGTATACAATCGAATAGAACAGTTGATGTTGTAATCCTTGAAATGAGATGATACACGATATGTACTAGTGAAACATAATGAAATCAAATTACTTTGGTTATTTTCGAAAGAGTTGTCCTTTGTGGATCTCTTTGAAAAATGTTTTAATTTTTAGTGATTTTCAATAATCTGCTGCTAACGAACGCTTCCTCTTAAGTAAATCATGTTTTTTTGTGATCGGTGTGTCACACCAAGTACCAATATATATTATATGATCATATCGTGCAATATCACTTGCTATTCTTTACCCATATAGGGTTACCCAAATTAGGGTTTCATATCAACTTACAATTATACACTTAACCTTGTACCGTGCATGGAGTCTATACTTGACTTCCGATCATGCAAGCATATCGTGTAAATATCTTGTGCAAGCATATCGTGCAAGCATATAGCTCAAGCATCTTGTGCAAGCATATCGTGCAAGCATCTTGGGAAAGACATACTCATATCGGGTTAGAGCTACTTGTGTATATGCTTGAACCCGATATCACTTTTGCAAAGTGATACCATCTTCTTCAAGCTCTAGACCTCTGTTCTAACAGTTATAGTTCATGGTAACATGTCTAAGAAACTACTATAACTAATAATTTCATCAACTATTTTAGGAAATTTTACAATTAAAAGTAGTTCATTAAGTATAGCAATTTAGGTGATGAATAATAACATGGTTGAGTTCAAGTTATATAACCCACCTTAACAACAACTTCAAAGCTCCAAGCTCCAAAGATCCACATTCCCAAGGTTGAGGATGAACTTCTCAATTCCTCTAGATACAAGAAACCACCATGGATAAGCAATTGGTGAAGAGGATAAGAAAGGCAGATCATAACCCTAATTCCATGCTTCATGTTCAAGCTTGAAGACGACTATGGCTTACCTTAGGGTTAAGATTTGAGCTCCTTAGCACCTTGGCCGACACCCTACCACTCTTGGGTGATATAGACTTCGTCTTGGCCGATACAACAACTCTATGTACGATATGGGAGAGAACGGAGGGGGTAAATTTCGAAAAAGTTCACTAGCAAGTGAAGAGAGGGGTATTTATACTTGAAGTCCATGAAAAAGTTCGTAATGAGGTGTCTCCCTCTTAAGCTACTTGTTGCCACGTGTCCATGCATGCTTTCCACATGTCCATGCATGCATGCATAATTATCTTGACATGAAAAAATGTTGAGAGTTATCTTGTCATCAAATTTCATCCATCACTTATCCATTTGGATAAGTTATCTAGGTTTAATCATTATTTTAAGTCAAACCGATACACTTTTTCTAAGGAAACTTGTAGGCCGTCACACCTCACCTCCTTGAGGTACTTAGCCCATCATGAGAAAGGCTTAAATGATCTCAAACCAATATCGGCCTCCCTCCATGGGTTCTTGGCTGATATGGCTACTCATATCAAGTCTACAAGCCGATACAAGTTCAAATTAGGGTTTCAATTCAACCCTTACATGGTTTTTCATTACCAAGAATAATATCACTTCAATATGACTTAAACATGGTGACCCCTTATTTCTATTTCCTATAAATGATACCAATAGGAAGTATGGACACTCTAGAGGTGGTAATTTGCGCATCAACACCACATTTGGGGTAAATTGCAAATTGTACCAAAATTGGTGTATTCAACACAAGTATTATTCCAACAAGTTTCAACTTGCAATCGGGGCTCTCCACAAGCTGCCCCTTAGCACGATTTTATCTATCATGATGCTAAAACACATAAGGCACATTCAACATGTGTTAATTTGTAATATAACCCCTCATATGGGGTAAATTTCACTTTCCACCCAAACTATCAAATAATGCAAAAACAGCTTACAAATAATCTCAAACTTGAAATTTAAACTCTACAAGAGTCTTAATTACTTTTCAAAATATTACATCAAGTTTGTAAACAACTTACTTAAGAAAAACTTCTAGGGTTAATCCATAACCCAGGTCAGGGGTATTACAGTCCCGACTGTAGATCAAGATGTCATCTATGAAGACTACAACATACTAATCTAAAAATGGACGGAACACCCTGTTCATCAGATCCATGAAAGCAGTAGGTGCATTGGTTAGCTCAAACGGCATAACCAAAAACTCAAAGTGACCATACCTCATCCTAAAAGCTGACTTTGGTATGTCCTCATCCGTGATCCTCAACTGATGATATCTAGACCGTAGACCGATCTTTGAGAACACTGTAGCCCCACACAACTGATCAAACAGATCATCTATCCTCGGAAAAGGATACTTGTTCTTGATCGTAACTTTGTTCAACTGTCAGTAATCTATGCACAGACGCATGGATACATCCTTCTTCTTTACGAACAAGACTGGAGCACCCCACGGTGATGTGCTCAGTCTGATGAAACCTTTATCCAACAACTCCTATAACTGCTTCTTTAGCTCTGCCATCTCAGTTGGATCCATCCTGTACGCTGTCTGAGCAACTAGCTGTGTCCCTGGAAATAGATTGATCTCAAAGTCAATTTCTCGAGGTGGGGGAACACCGGGGAACTCATTGGGAAACACATTCGCGAACTCTTGGACAACAGGCACCTCCTCAAGGCTAGGACCCTTCACTTTGGTATCCACAAAATGAGCTAAGAATGCCTTACATCCTTGCCACAACAACTTCTCTACCACCATTGCTGATACTAAACATGTCAGAAGAATCTTCATATCTCCTTGGAAGATCCACTTCTCACCACCGTCAACAAACATCGCTTGCTTGGAACCACAGTCCAACACAACCTTATACCTTTGTAAGGTATCCATCCCAAGGATCACATCAAATCCATGCATATCAAGTGGTATTAGATCCACTTGTATGTTGTATCCCGAGAAAGATAGAACACAAGATGGACACACTTCTTGAAGCAACGAGGAACCATCAAGAGGGGTTTCTAACAACAAGCCATCTTTCTTACAACTAACAGTTAAAAGACAGCTATCAAGCATACTATGTGCGATAAAAGAGTGTGTATCACCTAGGTCAACTAGAACAGATATAAAGAAAGAAGAAGACAAATCAGAATGAAAATAACTCCATCTGACCTGCCACCACTCGTGGGTTAACTATCGCCTCCGGCTGACTCATAGCATAGAATTGAGTCGTTGCTTGCTATCGTCTATGCCCTCTGCTTTCTTGAGAAGATGATCCTTCTTGCGATGCTTGACCGCATCCTCGCCCTCTATTACCAATGGACTGTTGTTTATCTGATTCCTTTTGATTCTGCCTCGACTGCTGCGTCACTTTGATATCTCTCCTTGGGCAATTTGACTTCAAATGCCATGTTTGTTCACAAAGATAGCATGACATGTCTTCGAACTGCGGCCTAGATGGCCCTATCACTACCACTGAAGTTGTACTGTGGACTCTAGATGGCAAAAACCCACACCCTCTTCCTTTACTCAGAGACCACTGCGACGACGCACTAGAGCTCTGCATCACAGAAGTTGCAGAAAACCTCAGCTTCTTGAAGCCATCAAACCTCTGCCTCTGGAACTGGGTAAGTTTTTTCTTGGACATGGTCTCTCTCTTCTCCTTGACTGATCATTCAATCCTTCAGACAGATTCCACAAACGTGGCAAACCGCTTCTGGTTTTCTAAAGTAGCAGCAGGTGTCGTCATCTTGGCACTCAGACCTTTCTCAAACCGTATGATCCTTTCATCATCTGTCACCGCCATGTGAGGACAAAACCTCAGCAGGTCCATAAACTTGGCTTCATACTCGGTGATGCTCAGAGAACCTTAGTGCAGATGCTCAAACTTGTTGATCTTCTCATCCAGATACGTCTTCAGGAAGTATCAACTCATGAACTCCCATCGGAAGACGTCTCAATCGATCACCTCACCAGGCCGTTTATCCTCCTCGATGGCCCACCAGTGGCCATCATTACCCTTCATAAGGTATACAACGTGCTTGACTTTGTCTTCTTTGGGGATGTCGAGGATCCGAAAGGCCTTCTCAAGACTTGTCAGCTACATATCTACATTCGTTGGATCAGCCGTTCCAGCATAATCTGAAGCTCCGACTCAGTGAAGCCGCTCAAAGGTCTTCCCAATACTCGAAGATTCACCATGGGGAGCCTGTGCTCTTGGCGGAGGCACTGACAATCTTTCCACCGTGAGATTCATTGTAGCCATTAACTGCCCCATAAGATGTTGATAGGTAGGGTTTTTGAGAATGGATGAGTCAAGTTGGGGGACCTCAGGCACCCGATCTTCATGTGCCTGCACTCATTCTCCATCAACAGATGCAACATCACTACTCTGAGCAGTATGTTCTTCATGATTTCCAGACATCTTTAAGCTTTATCTTTGGTCTTGAGACCATTTGACTAATCCCATCATTGAAATTTGTGAAATTCAATTAGGGTTTACATCATAGCATCGATCATCAATTGAGCTATTGATTGTATTTCAATCTGATATCACTAGATCTTCAACCATCTAATCATACTTCATCATTGACTTCCAAACGGTCTTGTTTGACCTCCAAATGGTCTTGAGACCGTTTGGGTGACCTCCAAACAGTCTTGAGACCATTTGGGTTAGTCAACCCAAAAATTAAATCAATCAATTGAGAATTTCAGTACTCAACCTGATTAGGGTTTGATACCTAATGGACCTTTAACTTATGAACCCTTTGAAACCAATAAATTGGATTTAATGGGTCATCAACCATCAACATCAGCATATGAACTCCAAATGGTCAACTATGGTCAACTATTCCAAACAGTTTTGAAACTGTTTGGTTTCAAACGGTTTGATGAAACCGTTTGGCTAACTTTATTGAAATTGTTTGCAATAGATATTTGTGGAGGTGTGTGCTTATTATGATGTCATAATCATCAAACTATAAACCCACGAAGCTTGCTATGATTTTCATGGTGATTGCATCAATCAATCAAATAAAATTTTTAGAATGAAGAAAAGATCAACAATTGATAGAGGTATGAAATCAATAATAACATTCAAGGTTTCATGTTATATAAACCACCTTCAATTGAGATTCAAAGCTTCAACCTCCACGTATTTAATGGTGAAATCAACACCTTCCACTATCCCAAGCTCGTCCTTAAGCTTTGAGTGAAAAGGAATGGCTAGAATTGAAGATGGAATGGAGATAAGAAGAAACCATACATTGATTTTCGATTTCCACCATGGAATCAAGGTGAAAAGAGGTCATGGAGCTTACCAACAGGTTGGGGGTCGTCGTCCTGATCCTCCAAAGATCCCTTGGTCATTTTGCAAGCAAAGAGTGGAAGTGGTTTTGAAAAAGCCTCTCAATTGAGTTGTAAAAGGTGTTTTATAAGAAGTTCAATGAGAGAGAGAATATTTTATAAAATCCTTTTAATTCCAAAATTGGTGCCACCTCTCCCCCATCAATTCCTTGCATGCAAATCCATCTTACCCTCCTTCGCATTCCTCTTCATTATCCATGAATTAAGGAAAAGGAAATTAAGCACCTTAAATCATATAACACTAATATCCCATTTTTAGTGGATATTACTTTTGATTTAACTAATGTGAGTGAGTTCTCCACTCACTTAGATATTTTCGTGCCTTTTAAAGGCACATGCTCGTCCAACCTTATCTATTTTCAACCATTACCATTTTGGTTGAAGGGAACTTCGATTAACATATTTATTTTTGCATTAATTTGAAGTAAAGTTCCAATTATGCTTAAATCTTGATTATTTTAATATCAAGATTCTCTTTCTTCCAAAATGATTCAAATGAAGCGCCCCTCTAAAATTCTTTTCTCTACATGATTCCAAGATTCATGAGGGACCCTCTTGAATTGGTATTTTGTATATTGAACCCTAGATTTTGGGTATATTACACATTACATCAAAACTAGGTTTTAATGCACAAACATTGCTCAACATGCTCTTTCTTGTTATTCAGGCTCCTACAAGCCATACCTCTGCATCATTCTCATTCCTATGATGCTTCAACAGTTAGAGGAACATTTCACCATGTAACATTTGCAATTTAACCCCTCAACTTGGGTAATTTGCACTTTAGCCCAAAATAAATAAAACATTATTTCAACATTATTCAAAAGGATTAAAATTGAAATATAAGTTCCTCTTAAGCATTAATTACTTTTCAAGAGATAAGAGGAAGCATATAATAAACTTTATTAAGCAAAACATCTAGGTTTAAGCATAACCCAGGTCAGGGATGTTACAAATTATAAACCCCTAACAAGGATTTCGTCCCTGAAATCCCAGGAAAAGGAGAGACAGATTTTATTCATTTATCATACCATCAAGTCTCCACATAACATCTTAATGTCATGGAGATACCATAGATCTTTAATCCACACAAATTTTTTCCACACATGGTTATTCTACGGAAATATTTTTAGCTTGATAATTTTTCCACCATAATTACAATTGTTCCTTCCATTAGTTCAACCTTATCAATGTTTATGTTTATGTAGAGCATAAACCCCTGACATATGATGTCCATATTATTTTATGTAACTAGATTGATTTCACAGTTGGCCAATATAGGTAACCAACATAAATCATGTATTATTTCTCATGTACCATAATCCTTACTTTGGTATTCATCATATGTGTTGAGAACACATCTCATTTTTATCATATTCATTTATCTGTTGTTACCACTGAAGGTATACATGCATAAGGTATGTCTTTTATTTTAGGACATTTCTTGTTCCATATATCATTATCGTGGAACCAAAGTCTAAAGCAAACTGATACTTTTCTAAGTATCCATCAACGGATTATTTCTAATCCATGTACATCAAATGTCATAATAATTACTTGATTGTCATGTTAATGAAAGGAAGAAACATAAAAGAACATACTCCTGTCATTACCCAAGGTTGTTTATCAAAGGGGAAACATATATATTTAACAGAGGCAATCCACTCAGCAATCCTTTATTTTTTTGGGAAAGTTCACTTAGCAAACCCTATGTAATTGGGAAAGTTCACTCAGCCATCACTATTTAGTTGGGAAAGTTCACTTAGAAATTCCTCATTAGTTGGGAGAGTTCACTTAGCAATCCCTACATTATTGGGAAAGTTCACTCAGTAATCCCTATGTAATTGGGAAAGTTCACTTAGCAATCCCTATGTTATTGGGGAAGTTCACTTAGCAATCCCTATGTAATTGGGAAAGTTCACTTAGCAATCCCTATGCTATTTGGGAAAGTTCACTTAGCAATCCCTATTTAGTTTCATTATACTCACTAGATTATTTCAGAATGACTTCTTAATCAGAGTGATCAGAAAGATAACAATGTAAGAGTTCCATACTTACCCTATCTTCAATAATCATATACCTGGCCAGGGTATACAAGTATTGAGATTAGGTAGTATGCACTTTATTTACTATCATGTTCCTCACTTTTCATATCATTATACACACATGATTTTTCATTCCTGGATTTTCTTCAGGCATCACTTCTATATATCATCTTTTATCACACAGATAAGAGAGATTATAAAGCATTTTAAGGAATACTGAGTAAAATGTAAGTTCTCATCTTCCTTGTGTCCTTATAGGACTAGTCATAGGAAGTTCAAAAACAACTACTTTCTTATTTTTAACACATAGAATCATTAAATGGAATATCAGAATGAAACTATTTCATCTGACCTGTCTCATCTTGCGGTTTGTTTGTTGTTGACTCTGTGCTCAATGGTTGGGTGCCAATGAACCAACTTGGGACGCCTGTCCACGTCCCCTAGAGTTACTAGAAAATTGCCTCCTCTGAAAGCCTTGTTGACTCTGCCTTGGGGATAGAGTCACCATTGAATTCCCATCTGGACAATCCTTTGCTAGATGTCCCAGTTGTCTACATTGGTAACAGACCCTAGTCACAAAATAGGGTTTGTGAGATACAGTCACCGATGTTGATGCTATATCGGGGGCTCTACTTGGAGCAATACTACAGTCCCTACTCCTACTTGACGTCCATTGCACCTGGGTATTGAATCTTGATGATGTTGTCGATGCAGAGAACCTTGGCTTCTTGAAACCTTCATATCTCTGTCCTTGAGACTAAATGTATTCCTTCTTATTACTAGTCTATCGTTTCTCAGTTACATACTTTTCTATTTGTCTGACAGACTCTACAAAAGTAGCAAACCTCTCTCTGTTCTCTAAAGCAGACACATAAGTGGTTAATTCAGTGTTCGGCCCCTTCTCAAAATGCTGAATTCTTTCCGCATCGGTAGCTTCCATGTGCAGACAGAACCACAATAGCTCCATGAACTTAGCCTCATACTCACTAATGTTCAGTGGCCCTTGTCTTATCTGCTCAAACTGAGATGTTTTCTCATCTAGGTAAATCTTAGGGAAGTATCTAATGACAAATTCTCATCGGAATTCTTCCCATCCGACCTTAACACCTGGCCTTTTATCTTCTTCTATAATCCACCAGTGACCAACACTCCCTTTTAGGAGGTACACTACATGTCTTACCTTCTCGGCTTCAGGAATATCAAGGATCCTGAAAGCCTTCTCCAGCTCCATCAGCCACAAATCAGTATCTGCTGGATCAGATGTACTAGCATAATCTATGGCTCCAACCCAGTGAAGTCTCTCAAAAGTCTTGTCGGCTCCATGTCCCTCATTATGGGTTGGTGCCCTAGGTGCAGGTGGTGGCATCCTGTCCGCCATGTGTGTCATGGTCGCCATAAACTGGCCGAACAGGGTATGAAAGGCTAGATTTTCTATCATAGCTGGGTCAAACTGGGGATGTTCAGGTACTGGCTCCTCCCTAGCTTGATCCCTTGCACCTCCTTCTGGTGCAGCAACACTGCTCTCAGTAGCATGTTCTTCATGTGATCCAGACATCTTCAAGTTCTTCTCCTATGTGAGCAGAAGATACTATCAGATAAACCAGAAGACACTTAGAACAGACTCAACAACCTTAATCCTATGTCTCTGTAGACTCAGCGAACCTAGAGCTCTGATACCACTAAATTGTGACACACCGATCACAAAAAACATGATTTACTTAAGCAGAAGCGTTTATTAGCAGCGGATTACTGAAAATCACTAAAAATTAAAACATTTTTCAAAGAGATCTACAAAGGACAACTCTTTCAAAAAGAACCAAAGTAATTGATTTCATTCTGTTTCACTAGTACATATCGTGTATCATCTCATTTCAAGGATTACTACATTCAACTGTTCTATTCAAATATATACAGACAACATAAGAACATTGAGGATTCAAGCCAAAATCTCAGATTGATTCATTAAAACCAACTACAGACTCTGAGGACCTGAGAGTACAGAGACGACACATAGGTCTCTATTCACACATATACAAAACTTGATATCCAGTGTCTCCACCTGAGAATTCACTGCTATTCTTAGTATTGCTACTGTTCTTCTCTGACTATAGGGTTCCTGTCTCCTTGTCCGTGTCAACCTAAAAAAAATGTGGATCCCATGGGGGTGAGACAATTGTAAATTGCCCCAGTGAGAGATATAACTCTCCACCAAGAACATTATTATTGCAGTTATTGGATTAACACTGAGCAGAGGAAATTTATATTTAACAGCAGCTAGTGCAATCTCTAAACCAATTAGAGAAATATTCATATTCAAAGCATTTCAGCTATAACTTGATAAAGCAGTCTGTCATTTATACTATAAGAAGTTTAAAACACATGTATAACATTGATCCTTCTAGGATCTACTAAATTCAACCCTTAGTTTATCATAGAACACTTGTTACCACTTGTTAGGTAACTAATACCTTCAAGTCATCTAACCAAGGAAATTATGATTCTTGCTACACAAGCATTCCACATAGTTCACAAAGCTCATATCACCTCTTGTTACCCCTTAAGAGGCTACAAGGCATATTATGGCTTATGAAGCCCATAAATAATTTCAATAATTAAAACATTATATGGTACACATGGCTCATTAATTTCAGGTTATCTCTCACTAAGCAACAAAGCATATGAAGGCTTATAAGGCCTATAAAACATTTTCAATATACAGAGAAACATAGCTCATACCTGGATATGCTCATCATCTCAACATACATGCATGATTAGTACTCATGATAACAATTATATCCATTATACATCAGTACCATGCAATACAAGGGTTTTCTTATTACATTCATAACTCATCACTATGTATTTGAGCTTCACATAGGATCACTCTATGTTAGGATTTCACATAGCATCACCTTGTGTTAGGGTTTCACATAGCATCACCCTGTGTTAGGATTTCACATAGCATTACCTTGTGTTAGGGTTTCACATAGCATTACCCCGCATTAGGGTTTCACATAGCATTACCTTGTGTTAGGATTTCACATAGCATTACCCTGCATTAGGGTTTCACATAGCATTACCTTGTGTTAGGGTTTCACATAGCATTACCCTGCATTAGGGTTTCACATAGCATTATCCAGCATTACGGTTTCACATAGCATTACCTTGTGTTAGGGTTTCACATAGCATTACCCTGCATTAGGGTTTCTCATGTCATTATCCTATATTAGGATCACATCATTCCCCTAGATTAGGGTTTCACTCAGTATTACCCTAAATTAGGGTTTAAGTTCATCAGTCAACTCAATTAGGGTTTTATGATATCTTTATCAAGGATCAAATTCTAATTATATATCCCATTCATTTTGAATGTGTTGGGCTTTATTGCTACATGATTATTATACATGTATGAATTTCTCTTTCTCATCCTCTCTAGGATGTTCTCTACTCCAATCTTAATCAAATTGAGTCTATTCTTTATTCAAATACATGTAATTAGGGTTATTATAATATATTGGACTATTGCATTAATATGCATCAAAGGTTAACCCCACTAAGGATACCAATCACTCTAGTACCTTAAAGGTACAACCATTGTAATTATCATTGATTTTCATCATAAATAATCGAGTAGTTGATTGACCTTCAATCACCTTAGACATCCAATTGGTTTTGATTAATTAATTCCCAAATAGTCTTGGTCACTTAGACCCTAAACTATCTTGACAAAATAGACTCCAAACGGTCTTACTATAATAACCTCCAAATGGTCTTGATTACATTGGCCATTCAATCGGTTTGAAATTGTTTAGCCAAATCAAGTTGAAACCGATTGGACATATAAAACCGTTTAGACAAAACATTTTGAAACCGAATGAACTTAGGTCTCCAAATGGTCTTGAGACCGTTTGATCCCAAACGGTCTTGAGACCGTTTGGATTCAAACGGTCTTAAGACCGTTTGGTCCAAACCCTCTCAAAACTGAATGGACCAAAAGATATCCATCAACTAAATCGATTTCAGGGTTTCACCTGTTGAACCCTCCTATCAATTGAAACATTGACTTAACCTCAATTGAACCATTAAATCACCCTTCAATTGAACCATCAATTAGGTTTTTAAAATTAAGAAACCATCCATTAGGGTTTTAACCTAATTGAATTAGGGTTTGAAATCGAGATACCTTCAATTGTTGACATAGTAGGACTAATTCCATTGAAATCATTGAATCACCACTTAGCCATGTCATGACCTAACCTCAAACGGTCTTGAGGTCATTTGGATGACCTCCAAATAATCTTGATACCATTTGACTAATCCCATCATTGAAATTTGTGAAATTCAATTAGGGTTTACATCATAGAATCGATCATCAATTGAGCAATTGATTGTATTTCAATCTGATATCACTGGATATTCAACCATCTAATCATACTTCATCATAGACTTCCAAACGGTCTTGGTTGACCTCCAAACGGTCTTGACCATTTGGGTGACCTCCAAATGGTCTTGAGACCGTTTGGGTTAGTCAACCCAAAAATTAAATCAATCAATTGAGAATTTCAGCACTCAACCCAATTAGGGTTTGATACTTGATGGACCTTTAACTGATGAACCCTTTGAAACCAATCAATCGGATTTAATGGGTCATCAACCATCAACATCAGCATATGAACTCCAAATGGTCAACTGCGGTCAACTATTCCAAACGGTTTTGAAACCATTTGGTTTCAAACGGTTTAATGAAACCGTTCGGCTAACTTTATTGAAACCGTTTGCAATAGATATTTGTGGAGGTGTGTGCTTATTATGATGTCATCATCATCAAGCTATAAACCCACGAAGCTTTTTGTGATTTTCATGGTGATTGCATCAATCAATCAAATAAAATTTCAAAAATGAAGAAAAGATCAACAATTGATAGAGGTATGAAATCAATGATAACATTCAAGGTTTCAAGTTATATAACCCGCCTTCAATTGAGCTTCAAAGCTTCAACCTCCACGTATTTACTGGTGAAAGCAACATCTTCCACTATCCCAAGCTCGTCCTTAATCATTGAGTGAAAAGGAATGGCTAGAATTGAAGATGGAATGGAGATAAGAAGAAATCATACATTGATTTTCGATTTCCACCATGGAATCAAGGTGAAAAGATGTCATGGAGCTTACCAACAGGTTGGGGGTCGTCCTCCTGATCATACAAATCTCCCTTGGTCATTTTTCAAGCAAAGAGAGGAAGTGGTTTCGAAAAAGCCTCTCAATTGAGTTGTAAAAGGTGTTTTTATAAGAAATTCAATGAGAGAGAAAATATTTTATAAAATCCTTTTAATTCCAAAATTGGTGCCACCTCTCCCCCATCAATTCCTTTCATTCAAAGACATCTTCCCATCCTTCGAATTCCTCTTCATTATCCATGAATTAAGGAAAAGCAAATTAAGCACCTTAAATCATATAATACTAATATCCCGTTTTTAGTGGATATTACTTTTGATTTAACTAATGTGAGTGGGTTCTCCACTCACTTAGATATTTTCATGCCTTTTCAAGGCACATTCTCGTCCAACCTTATCTATTTTTAACCATTACCATTTTGGTTGAAGGGCACTTTGATTAACATATTTATTTTTGCATTAATTTGAAGTAAAGTTCCAATTATGCTTAAATCCTGATTATTTTAATATCAAGATTCTCTTTCTTCCAAAATGATTCAAATGAGGCGCCCCTATAAAATTCTTTTCTCTACATGATTCCAAGATTCATGAGGGACCCTCTTGAAGTGGTATTTTGCATATTGAACCCTAGGTTTTGGGTAAATTGCACATTACACCAAATCTAGGTTTTAATGCACAAACATTGCTCAACAGGCTCTTTCTTGTTATTCAGGCCCCTACAAGCCATACCTCTGCATCATTCTCATTCCTATGATGCTTCAATACTTAGAAGAACATTTCACCATGTAAAATTTGCAATTTAACCCCAAAACTTGGGTAATTTGCACTTTAGTCCAATACAAGTAAAACATTATTTCAACATTATTTAAAAGGATTAAAATTGAAATATAAGTTCTCTTGAGCCTTAATTACTTTCAAGAGATAAGACGAAGCATATAATATACTTTATTAAGAATAAAATCTAGGTTTAAGCATAACCCAGGTCAGGTATGTTATACTTGGTATCATGAAGCACACACATCCGGTGCACGATATGAACATTTAAGTAAACCCTATTGCACACTATGAGGTATGGATTCAAGGATAAGATGTAACCCAATATGGCAACCTGATACACAACCCTAGATGACATGTAACCCGTCACGACCAACCCTAGTTGATGTCTAGCCCGACATGATGATGAGATGATACCTCTTAAACATCATGGACGACACATACATGTACTATGTACCCATCACGACCAACCCTAACCCGACATGGGTGTTATAACCCAACATGGGATGGTGTAGCCTGACATGGCTTGGTACCTTTCACTCCTATCGACTTGTGTAATGGGTTGAGAAGAGTTTAACCAATTGTTTAACCTATTACTCATCCTTAAGATAGGATGGTACCCTTGAAGGAAGAAATGAGATGAATATATTGGGTTGAGCCCTATATGACAAACCCTAACCCGTCATGGCCAACCCTAGATGGTGAGCCACCCGATATGGTGATTGAATGCACCTCCAGCTCGACATCGTGATGGTTTAATACCTCATGCATGACATGGGTAACACATACAAACACCTCTAGCCCCATATGGTGAGTGCTCATACACCTCCAACCCGATATGGTGGTGTCTATACACCTACAACCCGATATGGTGAACATATGCACACCTCCAACCTGAGACACCTTGTAAAGATAAGGGTAAAACACTCCTAGAAGTAAAGAGTGTATCACTAAGCAATGGTGTGACTAATATCTTGATAGGTGAAACACCTATGTGGAAAATGTCTTAATACAAGATGAGTTCTTACCACCTAATGATAGATGGATAATTCAAGTATGTGAATTATGGATAATGCACTACAGAATAAATATGATGAGTTAGTGCATAAAGTATTAGGATGGGAAATACCCTAATACAAGGTAAATTGATGAACTTAAGTAAGTTAAAAGTAATGAGAGAAGTGATACATCAAGACATGATAAAAATCACATCCAGTACCTCAAAATTGATATACCTTGATGCACCTCAAATCCAATATATTTGGATGAGTAACACATGAAGGGTGTCATGTCAATTATTACATCGATATGTAATAAGTTTAATACACTTTGATAAGTATAGGCTAATATACCTTGAGAAAGGGTTAAGCCAAGTTAATAAAGTATGATGTAGTCAATATTCTTGTAACATCCCTGACCTGGGTTATGCCTAAAACTAGATATTTTTCTTAATAAAGTTGATTATATGCTTCCTCTTATCTCTTGAAAATTAATTAAGGCTCAAGAGGAACTTATATTTCAATTTTAGTCCTTTTGAATAATGTTGAAATAATGTTTTACTTGTTTTGGGATAAAGTGAAAATTACCCAAGTTGAGGGGTTAAATTGCAAATGTTACATGGTGAAATGTTCCTATAAGTATTGAAGCATCATAGGAATGAGAATAATGCAAAGTTATGGCTTGTAGGGGCCTGAATAACAAGAAAGAGCATGTTGAGCAATGTTTGTGCATTAAAACCTAGTTTTGGTGTAATGTGCAATTTACCCAAAATCTAGGATTCAATATGCAAAATACCACTTCAAGAGGGTCCCTCATGAATCTTGTCATCATGTAGAGAAAATAATTTGCGAGGGGCGCCTCATTTGAATCATTTTGGAAGAAAGAGAATCTTGATATTAAAGTAATCAAGATTTAAGCATAATTAGAACTTTACTTCAAATTAATGCAAAAATAAATATGTTAATCGAAGAGCCCTTCAACCAAAATGTTAATTGTTGAAAATAGATAAGGTTGGATGAGCATGTGCCTTGCAAAGGCACGAAAATATCTAAGTTAGTGGACAACCCACTCACATTAGTTAAATCAAAAGTAATATCCACTAGAAATGGGATATTAGTATTATATGATTTAAGGTGCTTAATTTGCTTTTCCTTAATTCATGGATAATGAATAGGAATTCTAAGGATAGTAATATGTCTTTGCATGCAAGGAATTAATGGGGGAGAGGTGGCACCAATTTTGTAATTAAAAGGATTTTATAAAATATTTTCTCTCTCATTGAATTTCTTATAATAATGCCTTTTACAACTCAATTGAGAGGCTTTTTTGAAACCACTTCCACTCTTTGATTTAAAAACGACCAAGGGAGATTTGGAGGATCAATAGGACGACCCCCAACCTGTTGGTAATCTCCATGACCTCTTTTCACCTTGATTCCATGGTGGAAATCGAAAATCAATGTATGATTTCTTCTTATCTCCATTCCATCTTCAATTCTAGTCATTCCTTTTCACTCAAAGCTTAAGGATGATCTTGGGATAGTGGAAGGTGTTGTTTTCACCATTAAATACGTGGAGTTTGAAGCTTTGATTCTCAATTGAAGGCGGGTTATATAACTTGAAACCTTGAATGTTATTATTGATTTCATACCTCTATCAATTGTTGATCTTTTCTTCATTCTCGAAATTTTATTTGATTGATTGATGCAATCACCATGAAAGTCACAGAAAGATTCATGGGTTTATATCTTGATGATGATGGCATCATCATAAGCACACACTTCCACAAATATCTATTGCAAATGGTTTCAATAAAGTTAGCCAAATGGTTTCATCAAACCGTTTGGAATAGTTGACCATAGTTGACCATTTGGAGTTCATATGCTGATGTAGATGGTTGATGACCCATTAAATCCAATTGATTGGTTTCAAAGGGTTCATCGGTTAAAGGTCCATTAAGTATCAAACCCTAATTGGGTTGAGTGTTGAAATTCTCAATTGATTGATTTAATTTTTGGGTTGACTAATCCAAACGGTCTCAAGACCGTTTGGAGGTCAACCAAGACTATTTGGAAGTCTATTATGAAGTATGATTTAATGGTTGAATATCTAGTGATATCAGATTGAAATACAATCAATAGCTCAATTGATGATCGATTCTATGATGTAAACCCTAATTGAATTTCACAAATTTCAATGATGGGATTAGTCAAATGGTCTCAAGACCATTTGGAGGTCATCCAAACGACCTCAAGACCATTTGAGGTCAGGTAATGACATGGCTAAGTGGTGATTCAATGATTTCAATAGACTTAGTCCTACTATGTCAACAATTGAAGGTATCTCAATTTCAAACCCTAATTCAATTAGGTTAAAACCCTAATTGATGGTTTCTTAATTTTAAAACCCTAATTGATGGTTCAATTGAAGGGTGATTTAATGGTTCAATTGAGGTTAATTCAATGTTTCAATTGATAGGAGGGTTCAACAGGTGAAACCCTGAAATCGATTTAGTTGATGGATATCTTTTGGTCCATTCGGTTTTGAGAGGGTTTGGACCAAACTGTCTTAAGACTGTTTGAGTCCAAACGGTCTCAAGACCGTTTGGGACCAAATAGTCTCAAACCGTTTGGAGACCTAAGTTCATTCGGTTTCAAAATGTTTTGTCTAAATGGTTTTATATGTCCAATCGGTTTCAACTTGATTTGGCTAAATGGTTTCAAACTGATTGAATGGTCAATGTAATCAAGATTGTTTGGAGGTCTAAATGGTCTTAGACCGTTTGGAGGTTATTATAGTAAGACCGTTTGGAGTCTATTTGGTCAAGATCGTTTGGGGTCTAAGTGACCAAGACTATTTGGGAATTAATTAATCAATACCATTTGGATGCCTAAGGTGATTGAAGGTTAGTCAACTACTTGATTATTTATGATGAAAATCAATGATAATTACAATGGTTTTACCTTTAAGGTACTAGAGTGATTGGTATCCTTAGTGGGGTTAACCTTTGATGCATATTAATGCAATATTCCAATACATTATAATAACCCTAATTACATGTATTTGAATAAAGAATAGACTCAATTTGATTAAGATTGGAGTAGAGAACATCTTAGAGAGGATGAGAAAGAGAAATTCATACATGTATAATAATCATGTAGCAATAAAGCCCAACACATTCAAAATGAATGGGATATATAATTAGGGTATGATCCTTAATAAAGAGATCAAAAAACCCTAATTGAGTTGACTGATGAACTTAAACCCTAATTTAGGGCAATAATGAGTGAAACCCTAATTTAGGGGAATGATGTGATCTTAATATAGGATAATGACATGAGAAACCCTAATGCAGGGTAATGCTATGTGAAACCCTAACACAAGGTAATGCTATGTGAAACCCTAATGCAGGGTAATGCTATGTGAAACCCTAACACAAGGTAATGCTATGTGAAACCCTAATGCAGGGTAATGCTATGTGAAACCCTAACACAAGGTAATGCTATGTGAAACCCTAATGCAGGGTAATTGTAAAGAAGTGAAATCACTTCCTTACTAAAAATTTGAACAATAAAACCTCTAGTCCGAACATACTCAAAAGGTATGATGGAGTGGGTGTAAAATTTTCAAATCTTTATATAATGGTAACAAAAGACCAAAGTATAGCAGTGGAATAAAAACATGACTATATTCAATTATAAAACAAAGGAACATCTTAACTTACATCATAAGGATCCATGTAGAGGAAATCTAAACCACCTCAAGATTGTCTCCAAGCTTTAACTTCTCAATCTAAGTCTGGGTCCACATGTCAAGCCATCCATGTCCTCCACCTAGGGTTGGAAGCATACCCCAGCAAAAGAGAAACAATAGAAGACACCAGCAAAGGCTGGTATGCGCATACTTAAAGAAAACATTGAGAAATTACAGGAAATAAGGATATCAAATGTAAAAGGCTTCCCATAGAAAAGATAAGTACCACCCAAACGGGTATCAAGAGAGAATATCACAACAAAAGGGATACTTGCCATAAAACAAAACCATAAAGAATGTGCAATACTTGCACATAAGGAGAGTAGGGCACACACCCCACAATCATCATAAATAACATGCATGCATGTTAGATAAACATATCCCTAGAACAATATAAACACAATTGGCGGCCAACCCCCATAAAGCTAAAGCCTGATAGAGAAAGGAATACTACCAATCTCCCAAATATATAAAATGGGTCAAGACACACATCTTGCCCTGGGTACGAGGTTCCTTGCCGTCCCAAAAAGAGCAAGAAATATCACATCTGCTATAAACAAAACCAATGCACTTACACTACTCTAGTGCTACTGAATCACATAGCATGTTTAATGTAGAGGCAAGTAGAAAGTATAGTCAGAATAAACAATGTTGCCATCACATAATGGACAACACATACATCCACATGTAAGTGGGAAAAAGATATCAAAATATCCACATCAAAGTGGCATATATCTACAAGTAAACTTCCACATCATAGTGGGCATATAATATCAAAAGTCCAAATTGCACCAAGGCAACAAGATAAGATTCCAAGAGAATATCCATGATCACAAGATCAATAATAAAATAAAATATTTCACATGAAGCATGATTTCAAAAGAACAAGACAATGTGTAGGCTAATGTCCATAGGACCAAAAGTAAGAGAAAAATATGATAATTTCTCAAGAAGAATAATCAGGGATGCAAACATACCTCAACATCATATTCAAATGATCCAAAGTCCAACTAGATCCAAGCCTAGGCTTCCAAAGAACCTATTATGCATATATGTGGAATTAGGGTTAGGTTTTTCCATTAATTATTCAAAACCCTAAAAATTGCCTTTTTATTGATGTGTGAATTAGGTGATCAAAACTATTCCATATTTTAAGTTATATTTTCCTGAGTTCAAAACATATTTTATTTTATTTTTTTTACTTATAAATTATTAGTTATGAATTATACAAGTTATTATCTTATTTAATTAGATCCATTAAATCACCCCTTTAAAACATCAGATTCAGGCGACCAAACCAAATCCATTAGAAAGCTTGCATTTTTCTAAATCCAACAAGTATTTATTTGAAATTTTTGGACAATCTCAGCAAAAGATATGAATTTTGCAATCTCGGTCAATCGGAAAAATTTGAAAATCCACATAAGCTAAAAAAACTCACGAGAGAGGAAGAGAGCGGGTCGCGCTGAATTGGACCAATCTAGGATGGCCAAGTCACATGGTCAAAGCATTGTTGACTTGCTTCAAACAAAGGAATCAAAGGGGTAGAAAGACGATTTTACCCCCGACGACAAAACGCAACCCAAGAGAAAACAAAGGGGCAAGAGAGAGAAAGCATAGGGGTGTCACCCCCCCACCGGCACCTACCATGGCTGCCAGATTGTAAGACTGTAGCTGTAGCCGATTTGGGGAATTTTGGTACAAACCTTCTTTAACTAAATTGATGTTGTGGAAAGCTCCCAGTGAAGTCGAGGAGTCGATCGAAGCTATCTCCCAGACCATCACGAGGCTAATAACCAGATCCCACTCTCGGACCTCCCTGTGCAAACAAAGTTGAGTTGGGGAGTACTCCCTAGGGTCAGAAAACACCCAACCATCGACAAGAGATGGAACACAGAGTCCTTCCGTTGATCTGGGTCGCGCCATCCAACATGAGACTCAGGGACACGAGAAAAGGGAAAAGGAAGAAGAAAACAGACAGAAACAGGGGAACAAGGAAATTGGCTAGTGATTGTGAGAAAGAGCCATATAACCCTATATATATAGGGCTCATCGGGTGCGGAATACTGTTTGGAATCCAAAGGCGAAGAAATCTCTGAAAAAGACCAAGAATTGAGAGAGAAAGGAAAGAAATACCAAAGAATGTTGGGGAAGTTACTGTTCACGAGACAGCGGTCTCCTACTTAAGGTAGGAGACAACGCGGGGGTTGCTGGATCCAAAAAATTGACGGCTCAGATCATCCGATTAAATAGATTAGGAAATTAAGGTGTGACAAAATTGATATTATATAATAAAGTGACATTGAGATAATTTCCTTTTTCTCTTTCTTCATTTTAGGGTTTAAACATTATCCAAATTAAGTAAAATTTTACAAAGAGGCCAATTAAGGCATGTAGATTCCGATTATGCACTTCGTTTTGCCTTTTGGAAACTTTTAATGTGTTAAATAAATCAAAACCTATTTTCTCTTTCCTCCGTCATTAATGGCTTTAGGATTATCCAAATTAGGTAAAACTTCATCCACAAGTTAACTTAAGTGTGTTGAATACGAATTTGCCATCAATTTTACATATTGGAGTTGTTTGAGTATTTAATTAATATTTTGAAGGTTCTACACACTTTTTCTCTCATGATTTTACCTTTTAAACAAACTTTCTCCAAATTTGATGAAAATTCACCCAAAGGCTATATGTATTATGTAGATCACGAATCTAAGATTATTTTCCTCTTTTGTAGTTATTTATTATATTTATTTATTAATTACACCTTTTAGGCAATTTCTCTCTCCTATCCTACCATATTATTTCAAGGCTGTCCAAATTAAATGAAAATTGGCAGTAAACTTATTTTTATGTATAGATTACGAATTTGGAGTTTATTTCCACTTTTAAGAATTTCTTACATGGGTTTTGTCATCTGGCCCATTAACATCATTATTCATCCAATTAAGTTATTTATCATCGTATTAACACCAAATGAATTATTTGACGTATTATATTACATTATTCACACATTAGATTATTAGGATCATCCTAACCTCAACCTTGTTTGGTAAAACCTAAAAGATCAAAGTTCTAGGGTAGGGTTGTAGATCTGGCATGTTACAACACTCCACCCCTTAAAAGGATTTCATCCTCGAAATCTATAGATCAAAACATCAACAACCAACTATTCTCCCCCCTTTAAAAGGTTCAACCTAACAAGTCATACTAAATAACTTTTTAGATCTACCCACATCTCTTAGTTATGAAAGTTTTAGAGATTTTTATGTTCCTCGTGTATCCAACTAAAGTCACCATCTAGGGTTGAGTTATATGTCCTTGTGTCTCTAACCTATCAACCCTACAAAAAATCCAAAAAGTCATAGGGTAGGTCTACTACACCACTATATCAATCCTAATCACAAACTAAGGTTAGATTCTACTCAAACTAGAGTTTCTCTTCCTTGTGACTTAGTTTAAAAAAACATTGATAAAATCCAGAGAAAGCATTTTCTTTTGTACATATAGTATTATATGGAAAATAATTTTTTGTGAAAAACTTTTACGATTGCAAACTGAAATTTAGGGCCCAAAATCAAAGCGAGAAACTGAGTCACAATATTTCCATATTTAGTTCTCCTAACATATTCTCATCCTCAAACCAAACCTTGTTGCACAAAAGATCATCATTGATCAAATCTAGGGTCAACATCTCACTTAAAGGTAACTAACTAAGTCAAGGGTTCTAAAGGGAGACAAAATTGAAATAGTCGATTCCGACTACCATGGGCTCTGATACCATGTTGTAAAGAAGTAAAATCACTTCCTTACTAAAAATTTGAACAATAAAACCTCTAGTCCAAACATACCCAAAAGGTATGATAGAGTGGGTGTAAAATTTTCAAATCTTTATATAATGGTAACAAAAGACCAAAGTATAGAAGCGGAATAAAAACATGACTATATTCAATTATAAAACAAAGGAACATCTTAACTTACATCATAAGGATCCATGTAGAGGAAATATAAACCACCTCAAGATTGTCTCCAATCTTTAACTTCTCAATCTAAGTCTGGGTCCACATGTCAAGCCATCCATGTCCTCCACCTAGGGTTGGAAGCATACCCCAGCAAAAGAGAAACAATAGAAGACATCAACAAAGGCTAGTATGTGCATACTTAAAGAAAACATTGAGTAATTAGAGGAAATAAGGATATCAAATGTAAAAGGCTTCCCATAGAAAAGATAAGTACCACCCAAACGGGTATCAAGAGAGAATATCACAACAAAAGGGATACTTGCAATAAAACAAAACCATAAAGAATGTGCAATACTGGAACATAAGGATAGTAGGGCACACACCCCACAATCATCATCAATAACCTACATGCATGTGAGATAAACATAGCCCTAGAACAATATAAACACAATTGGCGGCCAACCCCCATAAAGCTGAAGCCTGATAGAGAAAGGAATACTGTCAATCTCCCAAATATATAAAACAGGTCAAGACACAAATCTTGCCCTGGGTATGAGGTTCCTTTCCGTCCCAAAAAGAGCAAGAAATATCACATCTTCTATAAACAAAACCAATGCACTCACACTACTCTAGTGCTACTGAATCACATAGCATGTTTAATGTAGAGGCAAGTAGAAAGTATATGTAACATACGTGATTTCGGACACATAGGCTAATCCTCTGCTCTTCTAGGCCCCTACTCAATTATATTGTTACCCAGTATCCCTCTTTCCTTCCTCTTGATTTGTTTCAAATAGGTACATTTTAGTGTGCATAATTCCCTAAATTTATGACAGATTAGACCTTGTTGAGACCTAATAGCCTAATTGACCCAATTGTATCCCATGGACATAAATCTTAGGATGTTATAGCCCTAATAATTGAATTATGGGAGATTGGTGTATAGTGATTCCACACTATTGTCCCGATATGGATTTAATACCATAGTGTGAGATTTAGATATTGAGTGAGAGAACTGAATACATCTACAAAGGGTTTACTCAATTTGACCTTTAGTATAAGTTTCAAACCCTAATTAGATAACTCTTGACCATAAAACCCTAGATTAACTCAAGTTGGGATCCATAAAGTTGAAGTCATGTGAATTTGCTAACTTAATACCTCAATTAGAAAATTTATAGGCAAAAATGATAATATAGACCACCCTACCCTAGATTGATGTATTAGGATAGACTTGGGTATCATATAAGAATAGGATCGAGTCTAGGTGGAATATTTGACCACATTTGACCATTAAGTCTAATTCATTTCATTAATTGAATGATTTATGCATAATGGTTGAATAATAGTTAAGGAAGTCTCAAAACCCAAATCTCAACCCATAATCGAGTTCCCCACAGCTTAATTAGTCAACCTTCAAAATTTGGGGTCTTTTGGATGTTAGATGCACCCTTATTTGGACCCTAGGGGATAATGTGTTATTAAACAAAAGGTTTTGGAACAAATTTTATCACATTTTGAACCCAGGGTCACGGCCGGTTTATTTTTCTTTTAGGCCGGGTTACCGGGTGGAAGACCTCATCTTCCACCTCTAAAGTCCCCACACGCACAGGACTAGCTCAAGCCAGCGATGACTCTCCTCATCCCATACTCCCCATTTCCTTCTTCTATATTCCTTTCCCTCTCCCTTCCCGTCTCAACAACCCTAGCCGTCATCCTTCACTTCCGTGTTGTGAGGAGTGTCTCCCTCCATGGATCCGTCTGACAAAGGCTCTAACAGTGAGCGAGATCAGACCCTCATTCCATCACCACGACCATCACCAATGTGGCCTTCCTTCCCCACACGGCAACCTCATCATCCCTCCCTATCCACGATGACCAACCACTGGAAACTACCGCCGTGCTGCTTCCCCTTCAATCCAGAACCCCTCCCCATGTGCCCACAACCATGCCAGCCAGGGACCGACCTTCAACAGCCCTTTGCAATGGTTGACGGAGGATCTGGCGATACCCAAAGCCAATAGTTGTCCAAACACCACCGTCGTCCTCCTGCTTCGACCACAATATCTCCTTACTGCGTCGCCGGATACCCGTGATGTTCCTTCCTCTCCAAGTCCTCCTGTCGCACGGAGATCCTGGCTCGATCGAGATGTGCAGGTAGTTGATCAACAGGTCGTCAGCCTACTCCACTCTCTACTCCAACCCTTCTTCTGACCTAACGATGCCTTCATCAACCTCTTTAGGTCTCCATGACAGCAATTCAAACCTGCAACAATTACCGACCACCTGTAGATGGATCTTCCACACCAAAAGCCCTTCATCATCGCCTTCCAGTTCAGTTTCACCTGTTCGCATTGCAGTGTTTCCTCGACCACCACATGACAATCTATGATCTGCAACCAAACCCATCGACTCTACCTGATCATATCCTTCTTAGCCACCGCCGTTGAACATTTTCACTACAGCGTCGACTGCACAACCTGCTCGAACATCATCACAGAGTCGCAACAGTGTCGATCTCTAGTGACCAGTGCACCGTCGTCTGACCCCTTCCAAATCCTCAGAGCACCTTTTTCCTCTTCCAATGTTACTTAGCCTCTGTCCTCCTTTTGTTGACGCCCTCGCGAGGAGACCGTGACCGGCTTCGACTCTGGCGGCCACGATAGAAGCCTCGACGCCATCCAACTTACAGCCCCTCCAGGGAAGCTGTTGCTGCCCTCCTGCGAATTGCTGTGAGTTATGCACCCTGCCACCACCACTAGTTCACTACTCTTGCCTCTTATCATTGCCTCACAGCCCTTTACCACCAGTAAAAAAATGAGCTAGATACCTTCCTCTTTTTTGATACCCTTCGAGACCATCACCTGATGAGAAGCCAACCTATGACCACGAGATGCTTAGCTCGTGTTCCCCCTGATGCAAACCTGTGCATGTAGCTTGACATGCCTCCTTCAACCTTGATGATGCTGCATTAGGAGTAGCCTCAGGTTTACAGGATCTGGATCTACTGAGAGTGTCTGACCAATGGAGATACCACATGAAGATTTGGACGAATCTCACATTTTCCCTTAGACTGATCTTCAACGATACATCGATTTATCTTCACTCAAGCTCATTCAGCACCAACCCTTGGAGATAATTGATTGGTGAATTTCACCCCTAGAAATTGGGTTAGCCGTGAATATCAGGTATGTACATCCTCTGTTTTATTTTGGGCATTATTTGACTAAAATCTACATTCTTTTAATGAGGCATCTCTTGAACTATTATTTCTCTTGGAAATCTATTATTCTTGGACATTTATAACTCCTGTTATGAATCTCTTTTACTGGTGTGATTATTAATTTGACATGATTATGGGTCTTTAGGCCCTTCCTGCCTTGTTGCCTTTTGGTTTGATTTTGACTAAAATGATAGTCTTGCCACTCTATTATAGCATGCTGCGTGTTTGACTAGATTATCTAGAATAGTGGTACTTATGTACAACCATACTTATATAGGGAGTGTGTATTCCGCCCGGGGTGTGCGTTTCCACCCTTGTTTATTTTTAGGCCATGATCCTATGGTGTTATGGCCCTCTTTTAGGTATATTTAGTCTACATTGTTATGCATGCAAATGTTTTTTGTTTTAATATGAAATTGTGGATGATTGTTATGGCAAGACACTCTTTTATTATCATGCTTGTAATCTGAATTTAATATGCCTCATTTCTTCTGCTTCATTTCTTTTGTTACTTTCCTCTTGAACATACCTAACTACAAATAGCCCCCTTTTCATGTGGGGACATCTTTCTTTTTGCACTTTTAACCCTATATAATGCCCAAAGTGTTTTATATATGTACATACTCAGCCTTCGCTGACCTCTATGTTGTTTCCTATGTGCTGGGTGATGTTCCTTTCCACCCAGGTTTAGGTACATTAAAGATCAAGGTTGCTCGAAGATCATATAAAGAGAATTATACCTAAGGATAGCTTGGAATGGCTAGGTTACCCTCTGCTACTGGGCTTATTTGTATATAGTTCAAGTTTTTGTAAAATCACCTATGATGGTGAGGAACAATTGTATAAATGAATCATGAAGTGACTTTGTAATAGTTTTGTTTCCGCTACTTTATTATTACAGGCTCTTGTATTATATCATTTTGAGTGGATCCCCTTTTGGGTCCCACTCTTTTCAAAATGGTATCAGAGCCTAAGCAGTCGATAACTTAACTATTTAAAGTTATCCTAGGATGACCCTTAATTAGGTAGGTGACTTTTAGAGGTTATTGGCAAACTAATTCCCTAGTAGTAGAATACCAATTAGGGTTTTGAAACCCTAATAATTTTGGGCACTTACACTCCTCAACCCACCTATGTGAATGGGAGTTAACCTCTAGTAACCCTTAACATCCATGCCCTCTTTATCGAGGTGGGATGAAGCCACACATAACTGACTCTTGTAGTGTTGGTTCACATGTCATAATTTTCTAGGATGTTATCCTAAGAGCTTGCAATGTCGATTGATTTAAATAGTCATTGTTAAGCTTTATTCTAGTTCTCACCTTGAACCTCTTTCCCTTTGCTATTTCTCTATCATGCCTCGTATTTACCCATTTTGGGGTACTGAGAACACATAAATTATTGATGTAAAATCTCTACATGTATCTTAAGATTTAAGATGATTCCATTGGTACTAAGTGATAACGTTGATCTAGCATGCCCAACATATATTTACCTAGTTACTAGGCATGCATGAATGTAAAATACAAAATCCTAAATTAAGATTAGGGTTAAGATTCCTTTGATGTTATGTTTTGTCCTAAACTATGTCAACTCTATTTATAGCATGCCTTGTCCTCATTGTGAGTATATTAGGATAGCTTTGCCCTAATGCCATCCCCTCAAGGGCTAAATCCCACCCTCCTTGGGATTGTTATTCTTGTGTATTGGAATTCATTGATGAAGCTAAATGTTTTAGTAGGCATACTTAAATAATCACCTCTCTCAGAGTACTTGGTTAGCCTAGTGATTGAGATGGGTATCTGGACTATATAGGTAACCTTATAATGTAAAGGAACTACGGTGGCGAAAACCCTAGATCACTACCTATCAGGTTGGGTAGTCTCATGTTTTGTTTAGGACTTGGGATGAGGTAGTGGGGATTATGAGTAAGAATGATGTGTGAAATGGTGGATGTCATGCTTGGGTAGGTTTTGACTGACTTTTGGCTATGCGAAATATACACCCTTCTCTCTCTCATTGCTTGCATATTAGAGAATACTCACATGACCTTTTAAGTGATAGGAGGATCAGACCTCTTTTATAGAAGGTAGTGGATATAGGATAGTAATGTATGTTTCAGGTTGTGGAAGGTGTCTGACTTGGTTCTCGGATCGATTTTGGCGCCAATTTTGCATCTTCATCACCAGTCCTTTATCACTAAAACTTATTTTCATTATTAAATTATATGTACAAAAGATTTATTTTTCTTTTTATGATCTCATCGATGATTTTCATAACCAAGTCACCACACAAGTAAGTTGAGTAGTAGAGAAGACCTTTAGTGAAGTACCCCTGGTTGACAGGTTCAACCCTAATACCCTAGGCCTAAGATTGACATAATTAGTTTTGAATATATATATATATATATATATATATATATATATATATATATATATATATATATATATATCAGACCTAGTGGATCCACCCTTTTTCCCCTCTAGGATATGCACTAAGTTATAGTTTAAACCTTTTAAGGGGTGGAGTTCCATACAGTTTATTCATTAGAAATCAAAATGTATAATCAGGATTAATAGCATCCATAACAAGTAAAATTTGGATAACTCCTAGAAATAATGTCAACATATGTAGAGGCTACCAAATCAGGAATTTAGATGATCCTTGAAGATCACCACCATAAATGTTACTTTGGTGATTAAAATAGATTTTAAAAATTTAACTTGAGTTATCCTCGAAGGATGTATTTATGTCAGATAGGGGTAAGAGAGAAATTACACTTAGAAGCTCAAATTAATATCATATACCCCAGATCACTAATAAGTAGGTGGTGAGGATGACTATACAATATATGCTAGGGTGAACATGCTTAGTATGATGGAATTTCTGAAAAAAAATTCCTTGAGACCATGATGAATAGAAGTTAAAAGGGATTGACTATATATTAATCAAAACATGTTTAATGTAATGTGTAAAGTTAACCCATGAATGAGAAATTCAATAACTTTCATACAACACACTATAGTGTTGATATAGGAATGAGAATATATGTTGGAAAACAAAACCCTAAGCTTACACCTCAACCCTAATACACCTATTAAAGTATAAGTGATGTCTTAGTCACGTAGCACATCATAATTTAAACCCCTTGATAAAATCTATAAATAAATTCTGTTTAAGATATAACCCTAATCCAGAAGGAAAACAAGACATATTCGTGCAACATACATAAAGTGACTATTAGAAAATAATAATAATAATAATAATAATAATAATAATAATAATAATAATAATAATAATAATAATAATAATAATAAGGTTAATGATGTTTATGATGTTTATGATGGGGATGATGTTGACATTGATGATGGTGAAGATGATGAGTAGATGATGATGATGGTGTTGAGTATTATGTTGATGTTGATGTTGAAGATGATGATGATGATGATGATGATGATGATGATGATGATGATGATGATGATGATGATGATGATGATGATGATGATGATGATGATGATGATGATGATGATGATGATGATGATGATGATGATGATGATGGTGATGATGATGATGATGATGATGATGATGATGATGATGATGATGATGATGATGATGATGATGATGATGATGATGATGATGATGATGATGATGATGATGATGATGATGATGATGATGATGATGATGATGATGATGATGATGATGATGATGACGACGATGAGTAGATGAGAAGATGTTGACCATGATGATGAGGAAGATGATGATCTGTAGGACAGATTAGCACTCAGATCTAGCGGTGGATGGATTTCGGGGAAGAAATCCTCTTTAAGGGATGGAGTGTTGTAACATACTCGATTCCAGACACATAGGCTAATCCTCTGCTCTTCTAGGCCCCTACTCGATTATATTATTATCCAATATCCCTCTTTCCTTCCTCTTGATTTTTTTCAAATAGGTACATTTTAGTGTGCATAATTCCCTAAATTTATGATAGATTAGACCTTGTTGAGACCTAATAGCCTAATTGACCCAATTGTATCACATGGACATAAATCTTAGGATGTTATAGCCCTAATAATTTAATTATGGGAGATTGGTGTATAGTGATACCACACTATTGTCCCGATATGGATTTAATACCATAGTGTGACATTTAGATATTGAGTAAGAGAACTGAATACATCTGCAAAGGGTTTACTCAATTTGACCTTTAGTATAAGTTTAAAACCCTAATTAGATAACTCTTGACCATCAAACCCTAGATTAACTCAAGTTGGGATCCATAAAGTTGAAGTCATGTGAATTTGCTAACTTAATACCTCAATTAGCAAATTTATAGGCAAAAATGATAATCTAGACCACCTTAGCCTAGATTGATGTATTAGAGTAGACTTGGGTATCATATAAGAATAGGATCGAGTCTAGGTGGAAGATTTGACCACCTTTGACCATTAACTCTAATTCATTTCATTAATTGAATGATTTATGCATAATGGTTGAATAATAGTTAAGGAAGTCTCAAAACCCAAATCTAAGCCCATAATCGAGTTCCCCACAGCTTAATTAGTCAACCCTCACAATTTGGGGTCTTTTGGATGTTAGATGCACCCTTATTTGGACCCTAGGGGATAATGTGTTATTAAACAAAAGGTTTTGGAACAAATTTTATCACATTTTGAACCCAGGGTCACGGTCGGTTTATTTTTCTTTTGGGCCGGGTTACCGGGTGGAAGACCTCATCTTCCACCCCTCGAAGTCCCTGCCCACGCAGGACTAGCTCAAGCCAGCGATGACTCTCCTCATCCCATACTCCCCATTTCCTTCTTCTATATTCCTTTCCCTCTCCCTTCCTGTCTCAACAACCCTAGCCGCCGTCCTTCACTTCCGTGTTGTGAGGAGTGTCTCCCTCCATGGATCCGTCTGACAAAGGCTCTAACGGTGAGCGAGATCAGACCCTCGTTCCATCACCATGACCATCACCAATGTGGTCTTCCTTCCCCACACGGAAACCTCATCATCCCTCCCTATCCACGATGACCAACCACTGGAAACTGTCGCCGTGCTGCTTCCCCTTCAATCCAGAACCCCTCCCCATGTGCCCACAACCACGACAGCCAGGGGACGACCTTCAACAGCCCTTTGCAATGGTTGACGTTGGATCTGGTGATACCCAAAGGAAATAGTTGTCCAAACACCACCGTCTTCCTCTTGCTTCGACCACAATATCTCCTTACTGTGTCGCCAGATACCCGTGATGTTCCTTCCTCTCCGAGTCCTCCTGTCACACGGAGATCCTGGCTCAATCGAGATGTGCAGGTAGTTGATCAAGAGGTCGTCAGCCTACTCCACTCTCTACTCCAACCCTTCTTCTGACCTAACGATGCCTTCATCAACCTCTTTAGGTCTCCATGACAGCAATTCAGACCTGCAACAATTGCCGGCCACCTGCAGATGGATCTGCCACACCAAAAGCCCTTCATCATCGCCTTCCAGTTCAGTTTCACCTGTTCGCATTGCAGTGTTTCCTCGACCACCACATGACAATCTGCGATCTGCAACCAAACCCATCGACTCTACCTGATCATATCCTTCTTACCCACAACCGTTGAACATTTTCACTACAGCATCGACTGCACAACCTACTCGAACATCATCACAGAGCCGCAACAGTGTCGATCTCCAGCGACCAGTGCGCCGCTGTCTGACCCCTTCCAAATCCTCGGAGCACCTTTGCCCTCTTCCGATGTTGCTTAACCTCTGCCCTCCTTTTTTTGATGCCCTCACGAGGAGACCATGACCGGCTTCGACTCCGGCGGCCACGATAGAAGCCTCGACGCCATCCAACTTACAGCCCCTCCAGGGAAGTTGTTGCTGCCCTCCTGCGAATTGCAGTGAGTTATGCACCCTGCCACCACCACTAGTTCACTACTCATGCCTCTTATCATTGCCTCGTAGCCCTTTACCACCAGTAAAAAAATGAGCTAGACACCTTCCTCCTTTTTTATACCCTTCGAAACCATCACCTGATGAGAAGCCAACCTATGACCACGAGAAGCTTAGCTCGTGTTCCCCCTAATGCAAACCTGTGCATGTAGCTTGACATGCCTCCTTCAACCTTGATGATGCTACATTAGGAGTAGCCTCAGGTTTAAAGGATCTGGATCTACTGAGGGTGTCTGACCAATGGAGATACCACATGAAGATTTGGACGAATCTCACATTTTCCCTTAGACTGATCTTCAACGATACATCAGTTTATCTTCACTCAAGCTCATTCATCACCAACCCTTGGAGATAATTGATTGGTGAATTTCACCCGTAGAAATTGGGTTAGCCATGAATATCAAGTATGTACATCCTCTATTTTATTTTGGGCATTATTTGACTAAAATCTACATTCTTTTAATGAGGCATCTCTTGAACTGTTATTTCTCTTGGAAATCTATTATTCTTGGACATTTATAACTCCTGTTATGAATCTCTTTTACTGCTGTGATTATTAATTTGACATGATTATGGGTCTTTAGGCCCCTCCTGCCTTGTTGCCTTTTGGTTTGATATTGACTAAAATGATAGTCTTGCCACTCTATTATAGCATGTTGCGTGTTTGACTACATTATCTATAATAGTGGTACTTATGTACAACCATACTTATATAGGGTGTGCGTATTCCGCCCAGGGTGTGCGTTTCCACCCTTGTTTATTTTTAGGCCATGATCCTATGGTGTTATGGCCCTATTTTAGGTATATTTAGTCTACATTGTTATGCATGCAAATGTTTATTGTTTTAATATGAAATTGTGGATGATTGTTATGGCAAGACACTCTTTTATTATCATGCTTGTAATCTAAATTTAATATGCCTCATTTCTTTTGCTTCATTTCTTTTGTTACTTTCCTCTTGAACATACCTAATTGCAAATAGCCCCCTTTTCATGTGGTAACATCTTTCTTTTTGCACTTTTAACCCTATATAATGCCCAAAGTGTTTTATATATGGACATACTCAGCCTTCGCTGACCTCTATGTTGTTTCCTATGTGTTGGGTGATGTTCCTTTCCACCCAGGTTTAGGTACATTAAAGATCAAGGTTGCTCGAAGATCATATAAAGAGAATTATACCTAAGGATAGCTTGGAATGTCTAGGTTACCCTCTGCTACTGGGCTTATTTGTAGATAGTTCAAGATTTTGTAAAATCACCTATGATGGTGAGGAACAATTGTATAAATGAATCATGAAGTGACTTTGTAATAGTTTTGTTTCCGCTGCTTTATTATTACATGGCTCTTGTATTATATCATTTTGAGTGGATCCCCTTTCGGGTCCCACTCTTTACAGTATAGTCAGAATAAACAATGTTTCCATCACACAATGGACAACACATACATCCACATGTAAGTGGGAAAAAGATATCAAAATATCCACATCACAGTGGCATATATCAACAAGTAAACTTCCACATCATAGTGGGCATATAATATCAAAAGTCCAAATTGCACCAAGGCAACAAGATAAGATTCCAAGAGAATATCCATGATCACAAGATCAATAATAAAATAAAATACTTCACATGAAGCATGATTTCAAAATAACAAGACAATGTGTAGGCTAATGTCCATAGGACCAAAAGTAAGAGAAAAATAGGATAATTGCTCAAGAAGAATAACCGGGGATGCAAACATACCTCAACATCAGATTCAAACGACCCAAAGTCCAACTAGATCCAAGCCTTGGCTTCAAAAGAACCTATTATGCATATATGTGGAATTAGGGTTAGGTTTCCATTAATTATTCAAAACCCTAAAAATTGCCTTTTATTGATGTGTGAATTAGGTGATCAAAACTATTCCATATTTTAGGTTATATTTTCCTGAGTTCAAAACATATTTTATTATATTTTTCAGACCTATAAATTATTAGTTATGAATTATACAAGTTATTATCATATTTAATTAGATACATTAAATCACCCCTTTAAAACATCAGATTCAGGTGACCAAACCAAATCCATTAGAAATCTTGCATTTTTCTGAATCCAACAAGTATTTATTTGAAATTTTTGGACAATCTCAGCAAAAGATATGAATTTTGCAATCTCGGTCAATCAGAAAAAATTCAAAATCCACATAAGCTAAAAAAACTCGTGAGAGAGGGAGAGAGTGGGTCCCGTTGACTTGGACCAATCCAGGATGGCCAAATCACGTGGTCAAAGCATTGTTGACTCTCTTCAAACAAAGGAATCAAAGGGGTAGAAAGACGATTTTACCCCTGACGACAAAACGCAACCCAAGAGAAAATAGAGAGCCAAGAGAGAGAAAGCATAGGGGCATCACCCCCCCCACCAGCACCAGCCATGGCTGCCAGATCACAAGACTGCAGCTGTAGCCGATTTGGGGAATTTTGGTACGAACCTTCTTTAACTAAATTGATGTTGTGGAAAGCTCCCAGTGAAGTTGAGGAGTCGATCGAAGCTATCTCCCAGACCATCACGAGGCTAACAACCAGATCCCGCTCCCGGACCTCCCTGTGCAAACGGCGTTGAGTTGGGGAGTACTCCCTGGGGTCGGCAAACACCCAACCATCGGCAAGAGATGGAACACAGAGTCCTTCCGTTGATCTGGGTCGCGCCATCCAGCATGATGAGACTCAGGGAGACGAGAAAAGGGAAAAGGAAGAAGAAAATAGAAGGAAACAGGGGAACAAGGAAATTGGCTAGCGATTGCGAGAAAGAGCCATATAATCCTATATATATAGGGCTCATGAGGTGCGGAATACTATTTGGAATCCAAAGGCGAAGAAATCTCCGAAAAAGACCAAGAATTGAGAGAGAAAGGAAAGAAATACCAAAGACTGTTTGGGAAGTTACTGTTCACGAGACAGCGGCCTCCTACTCAAGGTAGGAGACGACGCGGGGGTCACTGGATCCAAAAAATCAACGGCTCAGATCATGCGATTAAACAGATTAAGAAACTAAGGTGTGACAAAATCGATATTATATAATAAAGTGACATTGAGATAATTTCCTTTTTCTCTTTCTTCATTTTAGGGTTCAAAAATTATCCAAATTAAGTAAAATTTTGCACAGAGGCCAATTAAAGCATGTAGATTCCGATTATGCACTTAGTTTTGCCTTTTGGAAACCTTTAATGTGTTAAATAAATCAAAACCTATTTTCTCTTTCCTCCGTCATTAATGGCTTTAGGATTATCCAAATTAGGTAAAACTTCATCCACAAGTTAACTTAAGTGTGTTGAATACGAATTTGCCATCAATTTTACATATTGGAGTTGTTTGAGTATTTAATTAATATTTTGAAGGTTCTACACACTTTTTCTCTCATGATTTTACCTTTTAAGCAAACTTTCTCCAAATTGGATGAAAATTCACCCAAAGGCTATATGTATTATGTAGATCACGAATCTAAGATTATTTTCCTCTTTTGTAGTTATTTATTATATTTATTTATTTATTAATTACACCTTTTAGGCAATTTCTCTCTCCTATCCTACCATATTATTTCAAGGTTGTCCAAATTAAATGAAAATTGGCAAGTAAACTTATTTTTATGTATAGATTACGAATTTGGAGTTTATTTCCACTTTTAAGAATTTCTTACATGGGTTTTGTCATCTGGCCCATTAGAGGCCCATTAACATCATTATGCATCCAATTAAGTTATTTATCATCGTATTAACACCAAATGAATTATTGGACGTATTATATTACATTATTCACACATTAGATTATTAGGATCATCCTAACCTCAACCTTGTTTGGTAAAACCTAAAAGATCAAAGTTCTAGGGTAGGGTTCTAGATCTGGTATGTTACAGTAATGCTATGTGAAACCCTAATGCAGGGTAATGCTATGTGAAACCCTAACACAAGGTAATGCTATGTGAAACCCTAATGTAGGGTAATGCTATGTGAAACCCTAACACAAGGTAATGCTATGTGAAACCCTAACACAGGGTGATGCTATGTGAAACCCTAATACAGGGTGATGCTATGTGAAATCCTAACACAGAGTGATCCTATGTGAAGCTCAAATACAGGGTGATGAGTTATGAATGTAATAAGAAAACCCATGTATTGCATGGTACTGATATATAATGGATATAATTGTTATCATGAGTACTAATCATGCAGGTATGTTGAGATGATGAGCATAGCCAGGTATGAGCTATGATGCTCTGTATATTGAAAATGTTTTATAGGCCTTATAAGCCTTCACATGCTTTGTTGCTTAGTGAGAGGTAACCTAAAATTAATGAGACCTTTGTGCCGTATAATGTTTTAATTATTGAAATTATTTATGGGCTTCATAAGCCATAATATGCCTTGTAGCCTCTTAAGGGGTAACAAGAGGTGATATGAGCTTTGTGAACTATGTGGAATGCTTGTGTAGCAAGAATCATAATTTCCTTGGTCAGATGACTTGAAGGTATTAGTTACCTAACAAGTGGTAACAAGTGTTCTATGATAAACTAAGGGTTGAATTTAGTAGATCCTAGAAGGATCAATGTTATACATGTGTTTTAAACTTCTTATAGTATAAATGATAGATTGATTTATCAAATTATAGCTGAAATGCTTTGAATATGAATATTGCTCTAATTGGTGTAGAGATTGCACTAGCTGTTGTTAAATATAAGTTTCCTCTGCTCAATGTTAATCCAATAACTGCAATAATAATGTTCTTGGTGGAGAGTTATATCTCTCACTGGGGCAATTTACAATTGTCTCACCCCATGGGATCCACATTTTTTTAGGTTGACACAGACAAGGAGACAAGAACCCTATAGTCAGAGAAGAACAGTAGCAGCACCAGGAATAGCAGTGAATTCTCAGGTGGAGACACTGGCTATCAAGTTTTTTATATGTGTGAATAGAGTCCTATGTGTCGTCTCTGTACTCTCAGGTCCTCGGAGTCTGTAGTTGGTTTTAATGAATCAATATGAGATTTTGGCTTGATGCCTCAATGTTCTTATGCTGTCTGTATATATTCGAATAGAACAGTTGATGTTGTAATCCTTGAAATGAGATGATACACAATATGTACTAGTGAAACAGAATGAAATCAAATTACTTTGGTTCTTTTTTAAAGAGGTGTCCTTTGTGGATCTCTTTGAAAAAAGTTTTAATTTTTAGTGATTTTCAGTAATCCGCTGCTAACGAACGCTTCTGCTTAAGTAAATCATGTTTTTTGTGATCGGTGTGTCACAATTTAGTGGTATCAGAGCTCTAGGTTCGGTGAGTCTACAGAGACATAGGATTAAGGTTGTTGAGTCTGTTCTAAGTGTCTTCCAGTTTATCTAATAGTATCTTCTGCTCACATAGGAGAAGAAGAACTTGAAGATGTCTGGATCACATGAAGAACATGCTGCTGAGAGCAGCGTTGCTACACTAGGAGGAGGTGCAAGGGATCAAGCTAGGGAGGAGCCAGTACATGAACATCCCCAGTTTGACCCAGCTATGATAGAAAATCCAGCCTTCCATGCCCTATTCGGCCAGTTTATGGCGACCATGACACACATGGCGGACAGGATGCCACCACCTGCACCTAGGGCACTAGCCCATAATGAGGGACAGGGAGCCGACAAGCCTTTTGAGAGACTTCGTCGGGTTGGAGCCATAGATTATGATGGTACATCTGATCCAGCAGATGCTGATTTGTGGCTGACAGAGCTGGAGAAGGCTTTCAGGATCCTTGATATTCCTGAAGTCGAGAAGGTAAGACATGCAGTGTACCTCCTAAAAGGGAGTGTTGGTCACTGATGGATTATAGAAGAAGATAAAAGGCCAGGTGTTGAGGTCGGATGGGAAGAATTATGATGAGAATTTGTCATTAGATACTTCCCTAAGACTTACCTAGATGAGAAAACATCTCAGTTTGAGTGGATAAGACAAGGTCCACTGAACATTAGTGAGTATGAGGCTAAGTTCATGTAGCTATTGCAGTTCTGTCCGCACATGGCAGCTACCGATGAGGAAAGAATTTGGCATTTTGAGAAGGGGCCGAATGCTGAATTAACCACTTATGTGTCTGCTTTAGAGAACAGAGAGAGGTTTGCTACTTTTGTAGAGTTTGTGAGATGAATATAAAAGTCTGTAACCGAGAAACGATAGACTAGTAATAAGAAGGAATACATTCAGTCTCAAGGATAGAGATATGAAGGTTTCAAGAAGTCGAGGTTCTCTGTACTGAAAGCATCATCAAGATTCAACACCCAGGTGTAATGGACGTCAAGCAGGAGTAGGGATTGTAGTATTGCTCCAATTAGAGCCCCCGGCATAGCATCAACATTGGTGACTGGATCTCACAGACCCTATTTTGCGACCAGGGTCTGTTACTAATGTAGACAACCGGGACATCTAGCAAAGGATTGTCCAGATGGGAATTCAATGGTGACTCTACCCCCAAGGTAGAGTCAGCAAGGCTTTCAGAGGAGGCAGTTTTTTAGTAACTCTAGGGGATGTGGACATGCATCCCAAGTTGGTTCATTGGCACCCAACCATCGAGCACAGGGTCAACAGTAAACAAACTGCAAGATGAGATAGGTCAGATGAAATAGTTTCATTCTGATATTCCATTTCATGATTCTATGTGTTAAAAATAAGAAAGTAGTTTTTTAACTTCCTCTGACTAGTCCTATAAGGACACAAGGAAGATGAGAACTTACATTTTACTAAGTATTCCTTAAAATGCTTTATAATCTCTCTTATCTGTGTGATAAAAGATGAGATATAGAAGTGATGCTGAAGAAAATCCAGGAATGAAAAATCATGTGTGTATAATGATATGAAAAGTGAGGAACATGATAGTAAATAAAGTGCATACTACTGAATCTCAATACTTGTATACCCTGGCCAGGTATATGATTATTGAGGATAGGGTAAGTATGGAACTCTTAGATTATTATCTTTCTGATCACTCTGATCAAGAAGTCATTCTGAAATAATCTAGTGAGTATAATGAAACTAAATAGGGATTGCTAAGTGAACTTTCCCAAATAGCATAGGGATTGCTAAGTGAACTTTCCCAATTACATAGGGATTGCTAAGTGAACTTCCCCAATAACATAGGGATTGCTAAGTGAACTTTCCCAATTACATAGGGATTGATGAGTGAACTTTCCCAATAATGTAGGGATTGCTAAGTGAACTTTCCCAACTAATGAGGAATTGCTAAGTGAACTTTCCCAACTAAATAGGGATGGCTGAGTGAACTTTCCCAATTACATAGGGTTTGCTAAGTGAACTTTCCCAAACAAATAAAGGATTGCTGAGTGGATTTCCTCTGTTAAATATATATGTTTCCCCTTTGATAAACAACCTTGGGTAATGATAGGAGTATGTTCTTTTATGTTTCTTCCTTTCATTAACATGACAATCAAGTAAGTATTATGACATTTGATGTACATGGATTAGAAATAATCTGTTGATGGATACTTAGAAAAGTATCAGTTTGCTTTAGACTTTGGTTCCAAGATAATGATATATGGAACAAGCAATGTCCTAAACTAAAAGAAATACCTTGTGCATGTATACCTTCGGTGGTAACAATAGAGAAATGAATATGATAAAAATGAGATGTGTTCTCAACACATATGATGAATACCAAAGTAAGGATTATGGTACCTGAGAAATAATAGATGATTTATGTTGGTTATCTATATTGGCCAAATGTGAAATCAATCTAGTTACATAAAATAATATGGACATCATATATTAGGGGTTTATGCTCTGCATAAACATAAACATTGATAAGGTTGAACTAATCGAAGGAACAATTGTAATTATGGTGGAAAAGTTTATCAAGCTAAAAATATTTCCGTAGAATAACCCTGTGTGGAAAAACTTTGTGTGTATTAAATATATATGGTATCTCCATGACATTAAGATGTTATGTGGAGACTTGATGGTATGATAAATGAATAAAATCAGTATCTCCTTTTCCTGGGATTTCGGGGACGAAATCCTTGTTAGGGGTTTATAATTTGTAACATCTCTGACCTAGGTTATGCTTAAACCTAGATGTTTTTCTTAATAAAGTTGATTATATGCTTCATCTTATCTCTTCAAAAGTAATTAATGGTCAAGAGGAACTTATATTTCAATTTTAGCCCTTTTGAATAATGTTGAAATAATGTTTTACTTATTTTGGGCTAAAGTGCAAATTACCCAAGTTGGGGGGAGGGGGTTAAATTGCAAATGTTACATGGTGAAATGGTCCTCTAAGTATTGAAGCATCATAGGAATGAGAATGATGTAGATGTATGTCTTGTAGGGGCCTGAATAATAAGAAAGAGCATGTTGAGCAATGTTTGTGCATTAAACCTTAGTTTTGGTGTAATGTGCAATTTACCCAAAATCTAGGGTTCAATATGAAAAATACCACTTCAAGAGGGTCCCTCATGAGTCTTGTCATCATTTAGAGAAAATAATTTGAGAGGGGTGCATCATTTGAATCATTTTGGAAGAAAGTGAATCTTGATATTAAAATAATCAAGATTTAAGCATAATTAGAACTTTACTTCAAATTAATGCAAAAATAAATATGTTAATCGAAGTGCCCTTCAACTAAAATGGTAATGGTTGAAAATAGATAAGGTTGTACGAGCATGTGCCTTGCAAAGGCATGAAAATATCTAAGTGAGTGGAGAACCCCCTCACATTAGTTAAATCAAAAGTAATATCCACTAAAAATGGGATATTAGTATTTTATGATTTAAGGTGCTTAATTTGATTTTCCTTAATTCATGGATAATGAAGAGGAATTCGAAGGAGGGTAAGATGGCTTTGCATGCAAGGAATTTATGGGGAAGAGGTGGCACCAATTTTGGAATTAAAAGGATTTTATAAAATATTTTCTCTCTCATTGAATTTCTTATAAAAACACCTTTTACAACTCAATTGAGAGGCTTTTTTGAAACAACTTACACTCTTTGCTTTCAAAACGACCAAGGGAGATTTGGAGGATCAGTAGGACGACCTCCAACCTGTTGGTAAGCTCCATGACCTCTTTTCACCTTCATTCCATGCCGGAAATCGAAAATCAATGTATGATTTCTTCTTATCTCCATTCCATCTTCAATTCTAGCCATTCCTTTTCACTCAAATCTTAAGGACGAGCTTGGGATAGTAGAAGGTGTTTCTTTCACCATTAAAGACGTGGAGGTTGAAGCTTTGAAGCTCAATTTAAGGCGGGTTATATAACTTGAAACCTTGAATGTTATTATTGATTTCATACCTCTATCAATTGTTGATCTTTTCTTCATTCTCAAAATTTTATTTGATTGATTGATGAAATCACCATGAAAATCACAGAAATCTTCATGGGTTTATAGCTTTATGATTATGACATCATCATAAGAACACAACTCCACAAATATCTATTGCAAATGGTTTCAATAAAGTTAGCCAAACGGTTTCATCAAACCGTTTGAAACCAAACACTTTCAAAACTGTTTGGAATAGTTGACCACAGTTGACCATTTAGAGTTCATATGCTGATGTTGATGGTTGATGACCCATTAAATCGAATTGATTAGTTTCAAAGGGTTCATCAGTTAAAGGTCCATCAAGTATCAAACCCTAATCGGGTTGAGTGTTGAAATTCTCAATTGATTGATTTAATTTTTAGGTTGACTAACCCAAACGGTCTCAAGACTGTTTGGAGGTCACCCAAATGGTCTCAAGACCGTTTGGAGGTCAACCAAGACCGTTTGGAAGTCTATGATGAATTATGATTAGATGGTTGAAGATCTAGTGATATCATATTGAAATACAATCAATAGCTCAATTGATGATCGATTTTATGATGTAAACCCTAATTGAATTTCACAAATTTCAATTATGGGATAGTCAAACAGTCTCAAGACCATTTGGAGGTAATCCAAATGACCTCAAGACCGTTTTAGGTCAGGTCATGACATGGCTAAGTGGTGATTCAATGATTTCAATAGAATTAGTCCTACCATGTCAACAATTGAAGGTATCTCGATTTCAAACCCTAATTCAATTAGGTTAAAACCCTAATTGATGGTTTATTAATTTTAAAACCCTAATTGATGGTTCAATTCAAGGGTGATTTAATGGTTCAATTGAGGTTAATTCAATGTTTCAAATGATAGGAGGGTTCAACAGGTGAAACCCTGAAATCGATTTAGTTGATGGATATCTTTTGGTCCATTCGGTTTTGAGAGGGTTTGGACCAAACGGTCTCAAGACCGTTTGGGATCAAACGGTCTCAAGACCGTTTGGGACCAAATGGTCTCAAACCGTTTGGAGATCTAAGTTCATTCGGTTTCAAAATGTTTTGTCTAAACGATTTTATATGTCCAATCGGTTTCAACTTGATTTGGCTAAACGGTTTCAAACCGATTGAATGGCCAATGTAATGAAGACCGTTTGGAGGTCTAAACAGTCTTAGACCATTTGGAGGTTATTATAGTAAGACCGTTTGGATTCTATTTGGTCAAGATCATTTGGGGTCTAAGTGACCAAGACTATTTGGGAATTAATTAATCAAAACCATTTGGATGTCTAAGGTAATTGAAGGTCAATCAAATACTTTATTATTTATGATAAAAATCAATGATAATTACAATGGTTGTACATTTAAGGTACTAGAGTGATTGGTATCCTTAGTGAGGTTAACCTTTGATGCATATTAATGCAATAGTCCTATACATTATAATAACCCAAATTACATGTATTTGAATAAAGAATAGACTCAATTTGATTAAGATTGGAGTAGAGAACATCCTATAGAGGATGAGAAAGAGAAATTAATACATGTATAATAATCATGTAGCAATAATGCCCAACACATTCAAAATGAATGGGATATATAATTCGGGTATGATCCTTGATAAAGAGATCATAAAACCTTAATTGAGTTGACTGATGAACTTAAACCCTAATTTAGGGCAATACTGAGTGAAACCCTAATCTAGGGGAATGATGTGATCCTAATATATGGATAATGACATGAGAAACCCTAATGTAGGGTAATGCTATGTGAAACCCTAACACAAGGTAATGATACCTGAAACCCTAATGCAGGGTAATGTTATGTGAAACCCTAACACAAGGTAATGCTATGTGAAACCCTAATGTAGGGTAATGCTATGTGAAACCCTAACACAAGGTAATGCTATGTGAAACCCTAATGCAGGGTAATGCTATGTGAAACCCTAACATAAGGTAATGCTATGTGAAACCCTAATGTAGAGTAATGCTATGTGAAACCCTAATGCAGGGTAATGCTATGTGAAACCCTAACATAAGGTAATGCTATGTGAAACCCTAATGCCGGGTAATGCTATGTGAAACACTAACACAAGGTAATGCTATGTGAAACCCTAACACAGGGTGATGCTATGTGAAACCCTAATATGGGGTGATGCTATGTGAAATACTAACACAGAGTGATCCTATGTGAATCTCAAATACAGAGTGATGAGTTATGAATGTAATAAGAAAACTCTTGTATTGCATGGTATTGATATATAATGGATATAATTGTTATCATGAGTACTAATCATGTAGGTATGTTGAGATGATGAGCATAGCCAGGTATGAGATATGATGCTCTATATATTGAAAATGTTTTATAGGCCTTATAAGCCTTCATATGCTTTGTTGCTTAGTGAGAGGTAACCTGAAATTAATGAGCCCTTTGTGCCATATAATGTTTTAATTATTGAAATTATTTATGGGCTTCATAAGACATAATATGCCTTGTAGCCTCTTAAGGGGTAACAAGAGGTGATATGAACTTTGTGAACTATGTGGAATGCTTGTGTAGCAAGAATCATAATTTCCTTGGTCAGATGACTTGAAGGTATTAGTTACCTAACAAGTGGTAACAAGTGTTCTATGATAAACAAAGGGTTGAATTTAGTAGATCCTAGAAGGATCAATGTTATACATGTGTTTTAAACTTCTTATAGTATAAATGACAGACTGCTTTATCAAGTTATAGCTGAAATGCTTTGAATATGAATATTTCTCGAATTGGTTTAGAGATTGCACTAGCTGTTGTTAAATATAAGTTTCCTCTGCTCAATGTTAATCCAATAACTGCAATAATAATGTTCTTGGCGGAGAGTTATATCTCTCGCTGGGGAAATTTACAATTGTCTCACCCCCGTGGGATCCACATTTTTTTAGGTTGACACGGACAAGGAGACATGAACCCTATTGTCAGAGAAGAACATCAGCAACACCAGGAATAGCAGTGAATTCTCAGGTGGAGATATTGGCTATCAAGTTTTGTATATGTGTGAATAGAGTCCTATGTGTTGTCTCTATACTCTTATGTCCTCGGAGTTCGTAGTTGGTTTTAATGAATCAATCTGAGATTTTGGCTTGATGCCTCAATGTTCTTATGATGTCTGTATACAGTCGAATAGAACAGTTCATGTTGTAATCCTTGAAATGAGATGATACATGATATGTACTAGTGAAACAGAATGAAATCAAATTACTTTGGTTCTTTTCGAAAGAATTGTCCTTTGTGGATCTCTTTGAAAAAGGTTTTAATTTTTAGTGATTTTCAGTAATCCGCTGCTAACGAACGCTTCCGCTTAATTAAATCATGTTTTTTGTGATCGGTGTGTCACAATTCTAGTGAGGATGAGAGAGAAACTCATACCTTGTGTTGATAATCATTAAATGATAAATGATGAGAATAAATAAGTATGATTGAATACTTATGAAATCAAAGTATGCTCCTAGATGTGTGGAGCAATGAAATAGGGTTTGGATTAATAATATGAACATGAAACCCTATTCGGCTATAAAGGGAAACCCTAACCCTAATGATGGGAAGGTTGTAATTCTCTTATTGCATAAGCCTTGTAAGGTATGTTAAATACTTATATAAAAGTATAATGATTGATGGCCTTATGAGCCATGTGAATAAATTGTTGCCTAGTGAGAGGTGACAAGATGTGTAATGGCCGTGTGACCCATGTGATAATTTATTGCCTAGTGAGAGGTGACAAGATACTTAATGGGCCTTGTGAGCCATGTGAGATGCTTATATAACAAGTATCATGTATACCTTGGTTTGAGGACCTAGAGGTAATAGTTACCTGATAAGTGGTAACAGTGTTCAATGATGAACTAAGGGTTTGAATACCTAGATCTATAATCATGATGATGATAATGTTAAGGGATGAGAATTCTGAGTAATGAGATAAGGGATTGAGATCCTAAATGTTATATGTGTTCTAAAGATTTGAAAAGTACTTGATAGATGTATTCCGCTTGTTCTTTGTAGCATTTGTCATAATAATTCATATTTGAAAAGTACATGATAGATTGCCAATGAAGTGGCACCCCAGTGGTAACAGTGCTGATGTAAGACCGATAGGTCATTAGTTCAAACCCAGTCGATGGGATGAATGAATCGCCAGTTTTTTAAAAAAATTGAAAACTTGACTGATGCTAAAAGAATACGGTAATGTACTTAATTAATCAAGTGGAATCTTATCATGTAGTGCCCTAACCATAGATCCATTAGCGTCAAAATTTACTGAATGGTGAAATGGCTTGCTCCGCAGCATAACCTAAAGACCGCATATTTTTTAATATGTGGGGGTGATGGGCGAAAATATCCATACACCCTAATGAGGGATTGATGTGGAATCTCCTACATTATATATACCGGGATGGATGTGTCATGAATCTCCCGATGATAATGATTGTTAGATAGATGTGAGATAAACATGAGATCTCTTGATGCTGAAGAGAGTGCAGTCACCACTGTAGCTCTATAGCAAAGTTGCCAGTATACCCTGGAAAGCTATTTAGCAGTGACACGAGATGTCCTGCATTTGGTCTCGTACTGACCGAGACAAGGGAGGTCATGGAAACCGACTCTTCCATTGACCTTGTATGGTACCGATTTTGACTTCACAGTGGTCGGTTGGAGTATGAGCGATATACCTCATCTCCTCAGGGCATAAGTATGATTGTAAAATGTAATCAGCCGTGTAGCATATTTTCTTAAGGATTGAATATGTCAATCATTGGTTGATGTTACATTTCTTTTATACATATTAAATGGATAGATGTTATACATGTTCTTCATATTCATTATAAAATGAATAGATGATTTACTACTTTATCATATATAGCTGCAATGCTTCAGAAGGTGATATTGTTCTACTCTGCTTAAATAGTGATTAAATCCTGCTTATTAATATAAAATAATCCTCTGCTCAGTTTATTGCTATTTATCTACAATAATAATATTGTTTGTGGAGAGTTATATCTCTCGCTGGGACATGGGTGTCACCCCGTTGGTAACCAACATTTTAGGTGGACGTGGATGAGGAGGAAGGGACCATACGACAGAGGAAGGACAACAACATCTGGGGTAGCAGTAATATCTCAGGTTGAGTTACTGTCTGTCGTGTTGATGCAGGGGTTTTGAGTCATTTTTATAGACTGGTTTGCATGTGTTTTATGTGTATTTTGATCATATTTGTGATTAATATCACATGATTCACTACCTTTAGTCTATAATCTTATTTTGCATCAAATTTACCTTGTTTCATCTTATTCTGTGTAAAAGATCATATTTGTTGGATTTGATTGGTGTTCTTCTCTTCATTTCAGGCAATTCAGATATCTAAATACGTCGATACCATCGACGGATTGTCGATACCATCGACCTGGTCATAGTGCATTGACGAAGAAGAGCAACCAGAAGTCGATACCATCGATGGGACTGTCGATGGTATCGAGAGAGAGTCAGCGAGCCAGATTTCCAAATGTCAATACTATCGACCCAAAGTCGATACTATCGACCTCGCCTCAGCAAAATCAGCTTCAACGTCAGATTCTAGATAAAAGCGATGCCTAAGGCGTCGATACCATCGACACACCATCAATGGTATCGAGGCAACATCAGAGAGAACCCCAAGAATCATGCAAGCGTTGACGCCTTATGCAGGTCAATACCATCGACCCGTATCGACACGGGTCAAATCAGGTTTTGCTAAAGATCATGTCTAATCATACGGTGGTGATCTTTGGGCGACCTAAAGTGGTGCATATACCTAATTACGGTGGCTCTAAGAAATGGATCACGTCTGGAGCTATTGCACAAGTCTTGAGGAGGATAAGGAGAGAAGAACAGAGCCCAGAGCCACATCCTGATCATCCCAAGAGCCATGGAAGGAGTTTCCCGCTGCCGAAAGGCTGTAGATTGCTCATCCTACGTTGGGGAACGCCCGAATCTCCTCTGTTCGGGGGCTTACATCACATCTATTCACATTTTCCATATGTTTTCCCTTTCTCTCATCATGTCTTTCATTGAGATGAACATGCGGGGCTAATCCCCTTTATCTTTAGGACCGGGAGTAGCCCGGGTAATCATTGTATGATAGTTTTGACATAGTTATCATAATTTGTCTCTAAAATCCGTGGTATGATTTTGTTTTCTCCATTATATCATTATGATTGATCACCCTAATGATAATCTAATACCTTTAATTACTTTGAAAGAAGAATTAACAGTTGAAAAGAGATGAATATCACATTAACTAATAAATCCTTTGAACAAGGCGATGTACAGTTAATGGTGGAAACCCAGAGTGTGATCTTCATGCACCTAATTTAGGGTATAGGTTACTACTACCGTGGAACCGACCTAGATTTAGGTAGTGAATTGTATCGCGACAGTGAACAATTCTGACTACAGGCCACTACCTGGAATAGGAGATGAATTATAATAATTGTGTAGGAATTAGTACAATAAGAACCTGCAGTGAAACCACAATCCTAAAGATTCTATCTTTAATTGATTAAACCAACCATTTAATCGATTGTTTTGCTTTCTTTTATTTTATTTTCTTTTTCAATCAACTCTCAAACCATTTTAATCGGTCTAGCTGATTGCAAATAGTTAGTAGTAGTCTACTAAAAATCCGTTCCCTGAGTTCAACTCGGGCCTCACAAAGGTCTATATTACATTGGCGTGTGCACTTGCATTATACGCAAGGTGAATTCGTGTCAAGTTTTTTGCACCTTTGTTGGGGAACAAGTTAAGGTTGCGGGAGATGCCAAAGCCATCAAAGAACTCAATGAAAAGATGGACCTAATTTCTAAAAGGCTACTCACACAAGAGGAGGAATCGGATGAAGACGCACAAGTTAAATACATGTGTCAACAACACGGGTACAGGAATAATGATTACTCTTGGAGGAAAGATAAAAAGTTCTCATGGAAGGATCCAAATAATTTTCTCCAGGATCTGGATGCTAAGCCATGGCCCACGGCAGAGGACAAGAGCAATGATTTGCTCAACTAGGTGATAAAACAGAATCAAGAGCTGATGAGCACCTTTGGTCAACAAATCAAGCAACAAGGAGAGTTTATGAATCAGTTTGGGCAAACTCTACAAAGTCATGGGGCTCAAATGAGTACACTTGAGACGTCTTTAGCACAGATGGCAGTAGAGATTTCAAGTTTGAAGAAACCAACACAACAAGGCTTCCCAGGAAATACAAATGTTCCAGGAGGAAATCAACAAGCTAAAGCAATTCTATTGAGGAGTTGAAAGAAGACTTTAAACTCTAAGGCCGATGAACCAAGCACACCCTAGCCAGAAGCCATAGGTGAGGCCACAGAGGAAGACACAATCACAAAGATAGTGGATGATGATGCAGAGAAGGCCGTAGAAGAGCCCATTGTAGAGGAAGAGACTGAAAAGAGGACGCCATATGTGACACCACATCAGAGGGCACAGACCGTCCCAGTCCCTTATCCAAATAGTCTAAAGGCAAAGAAGGTGGATGCTCAGTTCAAAAAGTTCCTAGATAGTTTTAGGAAACTTTCGGTTAACATCCCTTTATTAGAAGCTATCGAGTAGATACCCTCTTATGGTAAGTTTTTGAAGGATGTAATTACCAAGAAGAGGAAGATTCCTGATATTGAGGTGGTAGTTCTTAAAGAGCAAGTTAGCGCCTTTATTTTGGGCATGTTGCCACCAAAATGACAAGATTCGGGCTGCTTCAATATTTCATGTTACATTGGTAAGGTGAAATTCGGCGAAGCATTGTGCGATTCTAGGGCAAGTATAAACTTGATGCCCCTTTCTACATTCAAGAAATTGGGTCTTAAGGAATCTAGACAGAGCAACATGACAATTCAACTCGCGGATAATTCTGTGGTATGACCATATGGTATTTGTGAGGATGTTTTGGTAAAGGTTGACAAATTTGTATTTCCGTCTGATTTTATAGTAATGGAGATGCAAGATGAGCAAGGGAATGAGCTAATCCTAGGAAGACCCTTCCAGGCCACCGTTGATATGATACCGGAAATGGGTAAAGGCCGTCTAACATTGGGTATAGAAGATGATAGATTTGAGATGGTCATGCCACCAAGTACAAAACAATCACAGGAAAAGGAGCAATGTCGTATGGTGAAGCACTTTGATCATAACATTTCTCTTTGTTTAGGGAAACCATATCTAGATATGGCTCATGTGATGACCAAGGTAGACAAGGGGACACTGGCCGTGGATATCATGGAACAAACAAAAGTTGTATCTCTTTGTAAAGCTATGGGTTATTCAAACGATGAAGAGGAGGAAATTCATCTATCTATGGAGGATGATGCAGTAGTAGTTTCTATGCTTGATTCATATCCAAAACTACCCCTTGACGCTTGTCTTTTCAACATCATGCATGATTGGTTGAGAAGCACGTCATTACAAGAATGTGTCAAGATGCTTCAAGTGCTCCCTTGCTATTATGCCAAGCACTATGAGGATCTTGGACCACTCCCACCACTGCTTCAATCATCATTGATCTGTCCACCAGAATTAGAGCTGAAGCCACTGCCCCCTCACTTGAAGTATGCCTTCTTAGCTGATAGTGAAAAGATACCAGTGATTATCTCGGCATATCTGAGTGCTGATGAAGAAAAACAATTGATGATAGTACTGAAGAACCACCGTGGTGCATTTGGGTGGTCAGTTGCTGATATTAAGGGGATTTCCCCTACTCTTTGCTAGCACAAGATCCGACTCGAGGAAGGAGCCAAGTATGTGATTCAGCCGCATCGTCGACTCAACCTGAGTATGATGGAGGTCGTTAAGAAGGAGGTGATCAAGCTCCTTTCTGCGGGCATCATCTATGCCATTTCAGACTCAACGTGGGTAAGTCCAACACAGGTAGTCCCTAAGAAGGGGGGAATCACTGTAACTTAGAATCTTATGAATGAACATGTCACTACCCAATTGGTAACCGGGTGGCGAGTGTGCATTGATTACCGTCGCCTCAATTATGCCACTTTAAAAGACCATTTCCCTCTCCCATTTATTGATCAGATTTTAGAGCGGATGGCTGGACGCTCTCATTTTTGCTTTTTGGATGGCTATTCCGTCTATAATCAGATTTCTATAGACCCTAAGGATCAAGAGAAGTCCACCTTCACTTGTCCTTATGTGACTTTCACATATCGCTGCATGCCATTTGGGTTATGCAACACACCGACCACTTTTCAGCGATGTATGCTTGCTATATTTTCTGATATGGTGGAGAACTACCTAGAGGTTTTTATGGACGACTTTTCCATCTACAGTGCGTCATTTGATGAGTGCTTGTATAATTTGGATCAAGTGTTACAAAGATGTGAGGACACGCATCTAGTCCTAAATTGGGAAAAGTGTCATATGATGGTTAGCGAAGGAATCATGCTCGGACACAAGGTGTCTAGGAAAGGACTGGAGGTAGATCTAGTAAAAATCGAGGTTATTGCCAAATTACCTCCACTAAATTTGGTGAAGGGAGTGAGGAGTTTCCTTGGTCACGCGGGTTTCTATCGCCGTTTTATCAAAGATTTTTCCAAAATTGCTAAACCATTGTCTGATTTACTTGAGAAGGATGTCGCGTTTGATTTCAATGAGAAATGCATACATGCCTTTAATGTCCTTAAAGAAAAATTAATTTCTGCACCGGTGGTCCAAATGCCGGATTGGACTAAGCCCTTTGAGGTTGTGTGATGCGTCAGATTTTGTTGTAGGGGCTGTTCTTGGGCAGCATTTTGAGAATAAATCCGCAGTGATTTTCTATGCTTCTAAAACTTTAAATGATGCACAACTTAATTATACCACCATTGAAAAAGAGCTACTTGCCATGGTTTTCACATTTGAAAATTTTAGGCAATATTTAGTGTGGTTAAAAGTTGTGGTTTAGACGGACCACGCTGCCATCAAATACTTAATGGAAAAGAAAGATGCCAAGCCTAGACTGATTAGGTGGATCTTGCTCTTGCAAGAGTTTGACATCAAAATTAAAGATAAGGCGGGCATTGAAAATGTGGTTGCGGACCACTTGTCTCAGTTAGAGTGGGTATATGAGAGAGATATCAATATACCCATTACTGAGACGTTTCCCCATGAGCAAATCCTTTCGATAAAATCTAAGGATCTGTGGTTTTCGAATATTGTTAATTATCTTACATGTAAGGAAATACCGGACGATTGGACTTATCAAGAAAAGAAGATATTTTTCCATTCTTTAAGATATTATTTTTGGGATGACCCCATTTTGTTGAGACAATGCAGGGATGGCATCTTACACAGGTGTGTACCAGAAGGTGAATATGATAGTGTGCTCAGTCACTGTCATACACTACCCACTGACGGTCATCATGCGAGCACAAGGACAATATCCAAAGTGTTGGAGAGTGGCCTTTATTGGCCTACACTCTTTCGGGACACCTACGATTATGTGAAAAGATGTGATTCGTGTCAAAGGGCGGGTAACATCTCAAGGCGGCAAGAGATGCCCCTCAACGTGTTTCAAGAGGTTGAGGTATTTGATTTATGGGGCATCGATTTCATGGGACCATTTGTGTCCTCAAATTCCAACTTATATATTTTGCTTGTCATTGATTATGTGTCAAAATGGGTAGAAGCAATACCCACAATGACTAATGACGTTGCGATAGTGTGCAGGTTTGTGAAAGAATATATTTTTTGTAGGTTTGGTGTGCCATGGATGATATAAGTGAAAGAATATAAGTGATGGAGTCACCCACTTCACGAACAAGAAATTTGCTACACTATTGAGTAAATACGGGATCAAACACAATGTTGGTACCCCGTATCACCCGCAGACGCAAGGCCAAGTCAAGGTTTCCAATCGAGAGATCAAGAGGATATTGGAATGCACAGTGGCATCTTCTAAGAAGAATTGGAGTGCACTACTACCGGAATCTTTATGGGCATATAGGACCGCCTTTAAAACACATATAAGCACTACGCCTTTTAGGCTAGTTTACGGGCAGGCTTGTCATTTGCCGGTTGAGTTAGAACACACAACGCACTGGGCATTACGGAAACTTAATATGAGCTACGATGATGCAGGAAAGAATAGAATGTTAGATATTAATGAGTTAGATGAGCTTAGGATGAATGCTTATGAGAACCAGAGGATCTATAAAGAACAGACAAAGCAACTCCACGACTGCCACATTCAAATGTGTGTTTTCAAAAAGGGTGATCGCGTGTTATTGTTCAACTCGGGATTAAAGCTCCATCCCGGGAAACTGAAATCCCGGTGGAGTGGACCTTTTGTGGTGGAAAATGTCCGACCACATGGTGCTATTATGGTGAGAGATGGAGAGCTAAAGTTCTTAGTGAATGGTCAAATATTGAAGCTCTACTATGGGGAGGATTACATGAGAAAGGTGCATGAGGTTAAACTCATGGCACTTAAGGAAGAATGATGAGCTTGATTGTGTCTAGCCTAAGACGTTAAAGTAGGGCGCTTGTTGGGAGGCAACCCAACCATCGGTAGTTCACATTTTTCTAGTTATTTTATTTTATGTCGTGTTTTCAAGTTAGTTTTGGTTAATTTCATTTTTAGTGTAAAAATCATACCCTAATAAGTTTACTCAGTGTGCAGTACTAATAGAAAGTCGATACCATCGACCACAGTGTCAATGGTAGCGACGTGGGTGCAGGCAAGAGGCTACAGAAAATTTTCTGAGTCGATACCATCGACGGCCTCATCGATGGTATCGACCTACCATCAGCGACATCGGAAAAAATAGAGTGATGGGTTAATAGTATCGACCAAGAAGTCGATGCTCATGAGATCCCTGAAGATTTTGAGAAAAATCCGTCTCAGTAAAGTTGATACCATCGACATCCCTATCAAGGGTATCTGTGGGACACGTCTCAGATAAAACGTTATTAACGGTGCGGAAGCGATTAATTAGCAGTGGAATTACTAAAAATCATTAAAAAAATTAAAACGTTTTCATAAAGTTCCACAAACTATAATACTCTTTCATAAAGAAACAAGATAAGTTATTTACAAGCTGATACATCAGCATATCTCTGTATCATCACATCTCGAGAGTCATAACACTGACTGCCTTGTTAAACTGTACATGAGCAGTATACAAAAATCTCGAGGCATTAAGCTAAAAATCTCAGATCTATATTGAACCATCTACTGACTCCTAGGACCTGAGAGTACAGAGATGAAACATAAGACTTTCTATATATACAAGACCTAACAGACAGTGTCTCCACCTGAGTATCACTGTTGTCCTTGATGTTGCTGCTGCTGCTGTCGCTGCTCACCCACTGAAGGGTTCCTTCGTCCTCGACGTCTACCTAAAAGTTGAATCCCACGGGGGTGAGACAATTGAATAATTGTCCCAGCGAGAGTTATAACTCTCCGCCAGAAGCATTGTTATTGCAAATATTAAAATAACAATGAGTAGTAAAACTATAATTATTCAACAGCAGACAATTCACTGAATAAGCTAAGTAGAACAGTATTCTCTATGCAATCATTTCAATTATATCTTGATTGAATGACAAGACATTTAATCAATAAGGAATATGAAGAACATGTATTTTATCTATCTAACTAGGACATATTAAATAATGTATCATCAATCATTATTTCTCGTAGTTCAACCTAAGCAATTATGATATACGGCTGATTACATTTTACAAACATATTTATGCCCTGGGGAGATGAGTTACACCTCTCATACTCCAACCGACCATTACGAAATCACAATCGGTACCATACATAGGTCATTAGAAGAGTCAGATTCCTATGACCTCATCTTCCTTAGTCAGTGTGAGGTACAACATGCAGGACATCTTGTGTCTCTGCCATAATAGCTTTCCAGGGTATTCTGGAAACTTCGCTATTAGAGTTACAGTGGCATGTTATACTCTCTTTGCCATCGAGGGATTTCTTGTTTATCTCACATCGATGTGGCATTAACAACATCATCGAGAGATTAGTGATACATCATCCCAGCATATACATATAATGAAGGATTGAGAGATTAAATGTACATCTCACATCAATTCCCTCATTAGGACGTAAGGATATTCGTGTCCATAACCCCCACATACTCAAAAGTATGCTCTCCAGGAGCTCCCTTAGGAAAACCTGTTTCACCATCATCTAACTTCTGACAATGATGGGTCTATGGTCATGGCTCTACATGATATTATTATACTTGATTATTTAAGTACATTATGGCATCTTTTTAGCATTAGGCATGTTTTCAAACACAAACCATTAAATCAATTGCTATAAAGAAAGAGTACTAATTGTATCAAGTTCATTTCTCATCTTGTTAACATTGGGATATCAATCCCTAACCATCTCATCATTATGATTCAGGAATATGAGTGTTCAAACTCTTAGACCATCAAAACACTTGTTACCAAGTAACATATTGCCATCAGATCATTTAACAGTATAAACATGATAGTAACAATGCAGATATTGCTCATGGCTCACACAGCTTATCAGTCTCATTTGTTACCTCTCACTAGGCAACATAGTATGTCATTGCTTTCAGAACTTGTAAAGTGCTTTTAATGAGTAAGACATCATAACCCTTACCTAGCTATGCTCACTACTTTATAAAGACCTGCATGACTAACAAAAATGATAACATGCACATTATATCTATATCACCACAATGTAAAACAAAGATAACTTTACTATTCATGGATTGCACCACTATGCCCTTATTAGGGTTAGGGTTTCCCTTTTCAATTCAATTAGGGTTAAACAACCCCTTTATCTTATTTAGGAATAGTGATTCCTCATCTCATTATCCAAACATAGCACTTCATGCTTAAAAGCATAACCCAAAATTAGGGTTTACTGTTCACATCATCTCCTTACCCTAGATTAGGGTTTACTATTCATATCACATATCATTACCTTAGATTAGGGTTTACTATTCACATTACATCACATTACCCTAGATTAGGGTTTACTATTCACATTACAATGAATTAAGATCATACCATCATCATGTATTAGGATTACTTCCATTTATGCCCCCAATTAGGGTTAGGACTCATTAACCATTATAATTAGGGTTTCATGATCTCACTAACATGGATCATACCCTAATTAGGCATTCATTCATATTGAGAGTCCATTACTTTATTAATTATTCATATAAGAAGTCTTCTCTCTCATCTTTCTATAAGTTTATGTTTGCATCACTCTTGATTAAGCTAAGTCAATTCAACATTGACATCATGGGTTATGTCATTTCTATTGTGATCATTAAAACTCACTCATTCAAAGAGTAATAACCATTTTATCCCATCAAGGGTACCTTTATTATAATTACCATTAATTACATCATGTCTTAATCAACTAATTACTTGGTCCTTTAACCACATTAAGTATTCATGAGGTTTAGGTTAATCAACCACTAAACCATCTTGACCACTAAGGCATCAAACGATCTTGACCTATTTAGACCTCAAATGGTCTTTCACACTAAACCTCCAAATGGTCTTGGACTACCCTTGAAACTGTTTGGTGATGAAGACTGTTTGGTCATGTTTGACTTTGAAACCGTTTGGTGGTGAAGACAGTTTGGTCATGTTTGACTTTGAAACCGTTTGGTCATGTTTGACTTTGAAACCGCACGAGACTAAACGGTTTGGGATCGTTTGGTCCCAAATGGTCTTGAGACCGTTTGGTCCCAAATGTTCTTGAGACCGTTTGGACCCAAACGTTCTTGAGACCGTTTGGTCCAAACCACCTCAAAACCGCAAGGACCAAAAAGTGTCTCAACAAATTCAATTGAATTAGGGTTCCCAATGTTGAACCCCTCAATCGATCATGCACATGTTAGACACTCATCAATTGAGTTAATTAGGTCAACCCTCAACTGATTTGACACTCAATTGATCCTCAATTGATCATCAATTAGGGCTTGGATCAATTGGATTAGGGTTTGAAATCGATGACCCTTCAACATACTTCAATGTGAGTCTAATTGATTTGAAATCATTGAACCATCAATCAATTTGGTCATGACCTAACCCCAAACGGTCTTGGGATCATTTGGATGACCTCCAAATGGTCTTGAGACCGGTTTCCCATTATTTCATCAATAACCAAGTCATTCATTTAGGGTTTGGATACTAGAATTGGTCACCAAATCAGTAATCGATTACTCATCAACTTGATATCATTGGATCCTTGATTGGTCAACCATGCTTAACCCTAGACCTCCAAATGGTCTTAGGTTCTCACCAAATGGTCTTGAGACCGTTTTGGTGATCCCCAAATGGTTTTGAAACCGTTTGGGTCTCTCAACCCAAACTTCAACATAATTCAATTATTGAAATCAGCAATTGACCCGATTAGGGTTTAGATGATTGATGAGCCTTTGATTGGTGAACCACTTGGAATTAATTGATGATTTTTGGTAGGTGATTAGTCTACATTATTCTCAATAGAACTCCAAATGGTCAACACCTGGTCAACGCTTCCAAATGGTCTTGGACCATTTGCTTCTATGCGTTCTTGGTTGAAACCGATTGAGATCAAAAGGTTTGAAACTGTTTGCTCCGAACGGTTTGGTAAACCGTTTGCTAAAGTAAATTCTTAGATAAACATAGAAATTAATGTAATTATCTTCTACCTCTGTTCAACCAAGAACAGGGGTTGTTCTTCACGGAAATGATAGCAAGATCACAAGAGTAGTAAAAGAAGAAGAATAACCAACGATTTTAGGAGAGAAGGATGCATTAACAAAGTTTAAGGGTTAGAGTTATAAAACCCACCTCTAGCACTGATCTAGAGCTCCAAGCTACGTATCTTTAATGGTGGATTGAGATCCAGTAGTTGTCCAAGGTCTGTTCTTCAAGTTTTGGATGAAGAAGATGGCTAGAAAGGAAAATCGTGTGAAGAACACCATGAATCTAACCTTATATTGTGGTTTCCACCATGAATTCGAGGTAGATGGTGATCAAAACTTACCAAGATTAGTTGGGTCATCCTTCCTCTGGTCCAGAGCTCTCCCTTGGTCGTCCAAAGCAAAGTGATGAGAGAAAGAAGCTAAGGAAAATGATCCTTTGAGTTGTTGGAAAAGATACCTATATATATTTATGGGTTTTCAAGGAAAATGGAAAAAGATAGATATTTCCTTTTATCTTCCAAAAATATCCACCAAGGCTTCCTCCACCCTTAGCCACGTTTTCACCTTCTAGTCACATGCAAAACTCCTCCATTATCCAAGGTTTAAAGGAAAAGAACTAAACATCTTAAAGAGAGGTATATTAATATCCACCCTTAATGGATATTGCTTAATATATTATTAGTGTGAGTAGTTTCCACTTCTACCATGATCTTTTTGGTGCCCAAGTATGGTACAAGCTCGTTCATACTATTTCAAACACATCCTCAAACTTTTGGTTGAATGGCTTCATAATTAATTTATTTCTTTTTGCATTAAGTCATATTAAAGAGCCTTTTGTGCTTAAATCTTGGTTATCTTAACATCAAGATTCTCTCTCCTTCATGATCATTCAAATGAGGCGCCCCTCTCATTTTCTTTGCTCCACTTGATGCCAAGAAACATGAGAGATCCTCTAGAGGGTATATTTTAGATGTTGGACCCTAGGTTTTGGGTAAATTGCACTTTGCACCAAAACTAGGTTTTAAAGCACAAGGATTGCTTTACAAGCTATATCTTGGTACCCAAGCTTGTGGAAACCTTTCCACTACATCATATTCATTCTTATGATGTCTCAAAATCAGAGGAACATCTTAGCATGTGCAATTTGCAAGTTAACCCCTCTACTTGGGTAATTTGCACATTAGTCCATTATAAACAAAACAATGTTTCAACATTATTCAAAAAGGACTCAAATTGAAATATAAGTTCCTCAAAGGCCTTAATTACTTTTCATGAATTACTAGAAAGCCTATAATCAACTTTATTAGGCAAAACACCTAGGGTTAGTACATAACCCAGGTCAGGGATGTTACAAATTATCCACCCCTTACAAGGATTTCGTCCCTGAAATCATCTACAAAACTTATTATGAGAAAAGAGCAGGGTATTTCCTTCTTATTTCTTCCTCTAGTTCCCACGTAGCTTCTTCAATGCCACGGCGATTCCAGAGGACTTTCACAAGACTTATGTCTTTCTTTTTCAGATTTTTAATTCTTCTGTCAAGGATTGACATATGTCCTTCAACATAAGATATATCATCATTCAATTCTACTTCCATAGGTTGCAGAACTATTTTTGTGTCAGGATGACATTTCCTAAGCATGGAAATGTGGAACACTGGGTGTAACTTTTGTAACTCTGGTGGTAACTCTAGCTTATAAGCTACCTTTCCAATCCATTCAATGATTGGATAAGGCCCCATAAACCTAGGAGCTAACTATCCTTTCCTTCCAAATCTAAGAAATCCCCTCCAAGGTGAGACCTTGAGATACACTCTGTCTCCAACCTGGAATTCTAAAGGTCTACGACGCTTATTAGCATAAGATTTCTGCCTATCATGTGCAGTCTTTATTTGTTGTTGTATTACTTTAATCTTCTCAGTGGTTTGCTGCATAAGATCAGGACCTAAAAGTTGATATTCACCAGTTTCATACCAACATAAGGGTGATCTACAATGTCTACCATACAAAGCTTCATAAGGTTCCATGTCAATGCTATGTTGATAGTTATTGTTTTAGGCAAACTCTATCAAACTTAGGTGCAGATCCCAACTTCCTGTAAACTAAAGAACACATGCTCTAAGCAAGTATTCCAAAGTCTGTATAGTCCTTTCTGATTGTCCATCAGTCTGGGGATGAAAGGATGTACTAAACCTTAACTTTGTGCCTAAAGCTTTATGAAGTCGCTCCCAAAAATGACTCGTAAACTGGGGACCTCTATCAGAAACAATGGTAATTGGGACCCCATGTAGCCGTACTATCTCATCTACATACAACTGTGCCAACTTCTCAGCAGAATAGGTTGTTTTGATAGGTAAGAAATGTGCTGTCTTTGTCAACCTATCAACTATTACCCAAATGGAATCATGTCCTTTGGCTGTTCTGGGTAAACCAACCACAAAATCGATGGTCACATGATCCCACTTCCATTGTGGTATGGGTAAACGTTGCATTGTTCCTATAGGCTTCTGGTGTTCGGCTTTAACTTGCTGACACACCGGACATCGGATAACAAACTCAACAACGTCCTTCTTCAAACCAGGCCACCAATAAATATCTTTCAAGTTACGATACATCTTGGTGCTTCCTGGATGCATGGCATACATTGAAGAATGAGCTTCTTCCAGGACTAACTTTCTCAAGTTATCCACATCTAGTACTATCATTCTATCATGATAACAGGCTACTTGATCATTTGAATCATGAAAACCTTCTCGTTTCTCACTACCATACTCTGATCTAATCTGTTGAACTATGGCATCAACTTGTTGTGCCTCCTTAATCTGTTGTCTCAGAGTAGGTTTTATGTGCATCTCGGCTAACACCCCTGATAGCAACGATACTTTTAACTATACATTATCCTGCCTTAAAGAGATAAGCATATCCCTCTTAGAGCATACCAAAGAATTCAATTGTGCTCTATCTAAAGCTGGTGTTGCTGATTTCCTACTCAAAGCATCAGTAACAACATTGGCCTTCCCTGGATGGTAATCAATTATACAATCATAGTCCTTGATTAACTCCATCCAGCGGCGTTGCCTCATGTTAAGCTCATGCTGAGAAAAGATATACTTAAGGTTCTTATGGTCTGTGAAAATATGGAATGTCTCTCCATAAAGATAATGTCTCCAGATCTTCAAGGCATGAACTACAGCAGCTAGTTCTAGATCGTGTGTCGGATAATTCTCCTTGTGTTTCTTAAGTTGTCGAGAAGAAAAAGAAATCACTTGCTTATCCTGCATCAACACACATCCTAGTCCATTCTTAGAGGCATCACAGAAAACTATATATCCTTTCCCTTGCTGAGGTAAGACAAGCACTGGTGCACTTGTCAACCTTTCCTTCAACAACTGAAACGATTGCTGACACTTGTCACTCCAGGTAAAAAGAACATCCTTCCTGGTCAAATTATTCAAGGGTAAAGCTATAGAACTAAAGTTCTTAATGAACCTCCTGTAATAGCCTTCCAACCCTAAGAAACTTCGAATCTCCGTCGGTGTCTTCGGTTGCTCCCATTGTAGGATAGATTCTACCTTTTTAGGGTCAACATGAATACCCGAAGCAGATATTACGTGTCCAATAAAGGAAACTTCTGGTAACCAGAACTCGCACTTGCTAAACTTCGCATATAACTCATGCTCTCTTAGCAAAGTTAGATTCTGACAAAGATGTTGTTCATGCTTCTGAGCATCTCTACTATAGATCAGAATGTCATCTATGAAGACAACAACACACTGATCGAGAAAAGGTCGAAATATTCTATTCATGAGTTCCATAAATGTAGTTGGTGCATTAGTTAGTCCAAACGACATAACTGTGAACTCATAGTGACCATACCTTGTCCTAAAGGCGGACTTAGGTATGTCACCCTCCTTAATACACAGTTGGTGATATCAGACCTCAAATCTATTTTTGAGAAAACGGTTGCACCACACAACTGGTCAAAGAGATCATCAATCCTCGACAAAGGATACTTATTCTTTATGGTTACTTTATTTAATTGTCTATAATCAATGCACAATCGCATTGATCGATCTTTCTTTTTAACAAAGAGGACCGGAGCACCCCAAGGTGAAGTACTCGGTCGAATGAAACCCTTCTCAAGCAACTATTGCAGCTGTTTCTTAAGTTCTGCCATCTCAGCAGGCGCCATCCTATACGGTGTTTGTGCTATTGGCTGCGTGTTCGGGATTAGATTAATCTTAAAATCAATCTCTCGAGGTGGTGGTACACCTGGAAGTTCTTCAGGAAATACATCTTCAAATTCCCTGACTATAGGAACTTCAACAGGGTTAAGACTCTCCATGGTAGTATCTACCACATGGGCCAAGAATGTATAACATCCTTGCCTCATCAGCTTCTCAGCAACCATATCTGATACAAGACAGGTTGGTAGAATCTTTCTATCTCCTTGAAATATCCATGTGTCACTATCATCAGTGAATATAGCTTGCTTGGATTCACAATCCAAGACAACCTTATACCTTTGTAAGGTATCCATCCCAAGGATCACATTGAATCCATGCATCTCAAGTGGTATAAGATCCACTTGAATGCGATGTTCAGAAAAGAAGAGGATGCAGGGAGAACATACCTCCCACAAAATAGCAGATCCCATCAAATGAGTCTCCAACAACAAACTATTTGCTCTATGACTTATAGTCATGTCGTAGTCAAGAATCACTCTTTCAGTGATAAAGGAGTGTGTAGCACCCGGATCGATTAAAATAGATACAATGCAAGATGTAGACATATCGAAATAAAACAACTCCATCTGACCTGCCACAACCCGAGGGTTGATCACTGCATCAGGTGGATTCATCGCATTGAATCTTGTCGTCGCCTGTGGTTGATTTGGTACTCGATGACTTGGTGCCAATGATCCATCTTGGGACGCTTGTCCACCTCCTCTAGCATTACCTGGAAACTGTCACCTTTGAGATCCTTGCTGACTCTATCTTTGAGGTTGAGTCACACTCACTTCTCTGGCTCTGCAATCCTTCATCAGATGTCCCATATTTCCACATATGTAACAGTTTGTGTTCAGTTGTTATGGTCCGGGTGGTCCTATAACCGACATAGATACCGAGCTACGAGCTCCTTCTAAAGGTAATCTTCGTCCTCTGCCCCTATTTGACGTCCACTGTGTCTGGGTACTGAATCTAGGTGGTGGTGTAGGTACAGAAAACCTCGGTTTCTTGAAACCTTTAGATGAAGATCCTTGGAACTGGGGTTATGTATTCTTGTTCTTAATCTCTCTCTTCTCTAACACGGACCTCTCTACCCTTCTAACAGACTCCACGAAGGTAGCAAACCTTTCCCTGTTCTCCAGAGCAGACACAGGGGTGGTCAACTCAACGTTTAACCCCTTCTCAAAATGCCTAATCCTTTCTTCATCTGTAACTGCCATATGCGGACAGAACCGCAACAACTCCATGAACTTAGCCTCGTATTCACTAATGTTCATTAGTCCTTGTCTTAACCTCTTGAACTGAGAGATTTTCTCGTCTAGAAATGTCTTAGGGAAGTATCTGTTGACGAATTCCCGTCCGAAAAATTCCCATTCGATCTCCACACCTGGCCTTTTCCCTTCCTCCATGGTCCACCGGTGACCAGCACTCCCCTTGAGAAGATACACAGCATGTCTAACCTTCTCAACTTCTAGGATGTTCAGGATTCTAAAGGCCTTCTCTAGTTCAGTTAGCAACAAGTCAGCATCTGCTGGGTCAGCTGTTCTCGCATACTTCATGGCTCCAACTCGGCGAAGTCATTCAAATGTCTTGCCGGATCCTTGTCCTTCTGGATGGGTAGGTGCCCTAGGTACAGGTATAGGCATCCTATCAGTCATGTGTGTCATGGCAGTCATGAACTGCCCAAACATGGCTTGGAAGGCTGGGTTCCCCATGTCAACTGGGTTGAACTGGGGTGGTTCAGGTATAGGTTCTTCTGTTTCTTGGTTTCTTGCACCTCTTCCTGGTGCAGTGACACTACTCTCAGCAACATGTTCCTCGTGTGATCCAGACATCTTTAGTTTTATCTTCTCCTCCTATATGAGCAGAAGACACTATTAGATATACTGGAAGACACTAGAACATACTCAACAACCCTAGTCCTATGTCTCTGTAGACTCAGTGAACCTAGAGCTCTGATACCACTAGTTGTGGGACACGTCTCAGATAAAATGTTATTAACGGTGCGGAAGCGATTAATTAGCAGTGAAATTACTAAAAATCATTAAAAATTAAAACTTTTTCATAAAGGTCTACAAATTGTAGGACTCTTTCATAAAGAAACAAGATAAGTTATTTACAAGCTGATACATCAGCATATCTCTGTATCATCACATCTCAAGAGTCATAACACTGACTGCCCTGTTAAACTATACATGAGCAGTATACAAAAATCTCGAGGCATTAAGCTAAAAATCTCAGATCTATATTAAACCATCTACTGACTCCTAGGACCTGAGAGTACAGAGATGACACATAAGACTTTCTATATATACAAGACCTAACAGACAGCGTCTCCACCTGAAGATCACTGTTGTCCCTGATGTTGTTGTTATTGCTGTTGCTGCTCACCCACTGAAGGGTTCCTTCGTCCTCGGCGTCTATCTAAAAATTTGAATCCCACGGGGGTGAGACAATTGAATAATTATCCCAGTGAGAGTTATAACTCTCTGCCAGAAGCATTGTTATTGCGAATATTAAAATAACAATGAGCAGTAAAACTATAATTATTCAACAGCAGACAATTCATTGAATAAGCTAAGTAGAATAGTATTCTCTATGCAATCATTTCAATTATAACTTGATTGAATGACAATATATTTAATCAATAAGGAATATGAATAACATGTATTTTATCTATATAACTAGGACATATTAAACAATGTATCATCAATCATTGTTTCTTGTAGTTCAACCTAAGCAATTATGCTATACGGCTGATTACATTTTACAAACATATTTATGCCCTGGGGAGATGAGTTACACCTCTCATACTCCAACCGACCATTACAAAATTGCAATCGGTACCATGCATAGGTCATTAGAAGAGTCGGATTCCTATGACCTCATCTTCCTCAGTAAGTGTGAGGTACAACATGTAGGGCATCTTGTGTCTCTGCCATAATAGCTTTCCAGGGTATTCTGGAAACTTCACTATTAGAGTTATAGTGGCATGTTGTACTCTGTTCGCCATCGAGGGATTTCTTGTTTATCTCACATCGATGCGGCATTAACAACATCATCGGGAGATTAGTGATTCATCATCCCAGCATATACATATAATGAAGGATTGAGAGATTAAATGTACATCTCACATCAATTCCCTCATTAGGACGTAAGGATATTCGCATCCATAACCCCCACATACTCAAAAGTATGCTCTCCAGGAGTTCCCTTAGGAAAACCTGTTTCACCATCATCTAACTTCTGGCAATGATGGATCTATGGTCAGGGATCTACATGATATTATTATACTTGATTATTTAAGTACATTATGGCATCTTTTTAGCATCAGGCATGTTTTCAAACATAAACCATTAAAACAATTGCTATAAAGAAAGAGTACTAATTGTATCAAGTTCATTTCTCATCTTGTTAACATTGGGATATCAATCCCTAACCATCTCATCATTATGATTCAGGAATATGAGTGTTCAAACTCTTAGACCATCAAAACACTTGTTACCAAGTAAAATATTGTCATCAAATCATTTGACATTATAAACATGATAGTAACAATGCAGATATTGCTCATGGCTCACACAGCTTATCAGTCTCATTTGTTACCTCTCGCTAGGCAACATAGTATATCATTGCTTTCAGAACTTGTAAAGTGCTTTTAATAAGTATGACATCATAACCCTTACCTGGCTATGCTCACTACTTTATAAAGACCTGCATGACTAACAAAAATGATAACATGCACATTATATATATATCAGCACAATGTAAAACAAAGATAACTTTACTATTCAAGGGTTGCATCACTATGCCCTTATTAGGGTTAGGGTTTCCCTTTTCAATTCAATTAGGGTTAGCCAACCCCTTTATCTTAGTTAGGAATAGTGATTCCTCATCTCATTATCCAAACATAGCACTTCATGCTTAAAAGCATAACCCAAAATTAGGGTTTACTGTTCACATCATCTCCTTACCCTAGATTAGGGTTTACTATTCATATCACATCTCATTACCTTAGATTAGGGTTTATTATTCACATTACATCACATTACCCTAGATTAGGGTTTACTATTCACATTACAATGAATTAAGATCATACCATCATCATGTATTAGGATTACTTCCATTTATGCCCCCAATTAGGGTTAGGACTCATTAACCATTATAATTAGGGTTTCATGATCTCACTAACATGGATCATACCCTAATTAGGCATTCATTCATAATGAGAGTCCATTACTTGATTAATTATTCATATAAGAAGTCTTCTCTCTCATCTTTCTATATGTTGATGTTTGCATCACTCTTGATTAAGCTAAGTCAATTCAACATTGACATCATGGGTTATGTCATTTCTATTGTGATCATTAAAGCTCACTCATTCAAAGAGTACTAACCACTTTATCCCATCAAGGGTACCTTTATTATAATTACCATTAATTACATCATGTCTTAATCAACTAATTATTTGGTCCTTTAACCACATTAAGTATTCATGAGGTTTAGGTTAATCAGCCACTAAACCATCTTGAACACTAAGGCATCAAACGATCTTGACCTATTTAGACCTCAAACGGTCTTGCACACTAAACCTCCAAACGGTCTTGGACTGTCCTTGAAACCGTTTGGTGATGAAGACTATTTGGTCATGTTTGACTTTGAAACCGTTTGGTGGTGAAGACCGTTTGGTCATGTTTGACTTTGAAACCATTTGGTGGTGAAGACCATTTGGTCATGTTTGACTTTGAAACCACATGATACTAAACGGTTTGGGATCATTTGGTCCCAAATGGTCTTGAGACCATTTGGTCCAAACCACCTCAAAACTGCAAGGACCAAAAAGTGTCTCAACCAATTCAATTGAATTAGGGTTCCCAATGTTGAACCCCTCAATTAATCATGCACATGTTAGACACTCATCAATTGAGTTAATTAGGTCAACCCTCAACTGATTTTACACTCAATTGACCCTCAATTGATCATCAATTAGGGCTTGTATCAATTGGATTAGGGTTTGAAATCGATGACCCTTCAACATACTTCAATGTGAGTCTAATTGATTTGAAATCATTGAACCATCAATAAATTTGGTCATGACCTGGCCCCAAACGGTCTTGGGATCATTTGGATGACCTCCAAATGGTCTTGAGACCGGTTTCCCATTATTTCATCAATAACCAAGTCATTCATTTAGGGTTTGGATACTACAATTGGTCACCAAATCAGCAATTGATTACTCATCAACTTGATATCATTGGATCCTTGACTGGTCAACCATGCTTAACCCTAGACCTCCAAACGGTATTAGGTGATCACCAAACGGTCTTGAGACCGTTTGGGTGATCACCAAATGGTTTTGAAACCGTTTGGGTCACTCAACCCAAACTTCAACATAATTCAATTATTGAAATCAGCAATTGACCCGATTAGGGTTTAGATGATTGATGAGCCTTTGATTGGTGAACCACTTGGAATTAATTGATGATTTTTGGTAGGTGATTATTCTAAATTATTCTCAAAAGAACTTCAAATGGTCAACACCTGGTCAATGCTTCCAAACGGTCTTGGACCATTTGCTTCTATTCGTTCTTGGTTGAAACTGATTGAGATCAAACGGTTTGAAACCGTTTGCTCCAAACGGTTTGGTAAACCGTTTGCTAAAGTAAATTCTTAGATAAACATAGAAATTAATGTAATTATCTTCTACCTCTGTTCAACCAAGAATAGGGGTTGTTCTTCACAGAAATGATAGCAAGATCACAAGAGTAGTAAAAGAAGAAGAATAACCAACGATTTTAGGAGAGAAGGATGCATTAACAAAGCTTAAGGGTTAGAGTTATAAAACCTGCCTCTAGGACTGATCCAGAGCTCCAAGCTCCGTAGCTTTAATGGTGCATTGAGCTCCAGTAGTTGTCCAAGGTCCGTTCTTCAAGTTTTGGATGAAGAATACGGCTAGAAAGGAAAATCGTGTGAAGAACACCATGAATCTAACCTTATATTGTGGTTTCCACCATGAATTTGAGGTAGATGATGATCAAAACTTACCAAGCTTAGTTGGGTCGTCCTTCCTCTGGTCCAGAGCTCTCCCTTGGTCGGCCAAAGCAAAGTGATGAGAGAAAGAAGCTAAGGAAAACGATCCTTTGAGTTGTTGGAAAATATACCTATATATATTTATGGGTTTTTCAAGGAAAATGGAAAAAGATAGATATTTCCTTTTATCTTCCAAAAATATCCACCAAGGATTCCTCCACCCTTAGCCACGTTTTCACCTTCTAGTCTCATGCAAAACTCCTCCATTATCCAAGGTTTAAAGGAAAAGAACTAAACAACTTAAAGAGAGGTATATTAATATCCACCCTTAATGGATATTGCTTAATATATTATTAGTGTGAGTAGTTTCCACTTCTACCATGATCTTTTTGGTTCCCAAGTATGGTACAAACTCGTTCATACTATTTCAAACACATCCTCCAACTTTTGTTTGAAGGGCTTCATAATTAATTTATTTCTTTTTGCATTAAGTCATATTAAAGAGCCTTTTGTGCTTAAATCTTGGTTATCTTAACATCAGGATTCTCTCTCCTTCATGATCATTCAAATGAGGCACCCCTCTCATTTTATTTGATCCAATTGATGCCAAGAAACATGAGAGATCCTCTAGAGGGTATATTTAACATGTTGGACCCTAGGTTTTGGGTAAATTGCACTTTGCATCAAAACTAGGTTTTAAAGCACAAGGATTGCTTTACAAGCTATATATTGGTACCCAAGCTTGTGGAAACCTTGCCACAACATCATATTCATTCTTATGATGTCCCAACATCATAGGAACATCTTAACATGTGCAATTTTCAAGTTAACCCCTCTACTTGGGTAATTTTCACATTAGTCCATTATAAACAAAACAATGTTTCAACATTATTCAAAAAGGACTCAAATTGAAATATAAGTTCCTCAAAAGCCTTAATTACTTTTCAAGAATTAATAGAAAGCCTATAATAAACTTTATTAGACAAAACACCTAGGGTTAGTACATAACCCAGGTCAGGGATGTTAAAGTATCGACCCGGCAGTAGTGAGGGTATTTGAAACAGAAAGGGTCGATACCATCGACCAGCTGTCGATGGTATCGACGTGACATGTCATCAATCTATGAGAATATATCAATGGAGCCCGCCAAATCAAGAAGTCGATCTATGGGATGGGTTGATACCATCGACCCCAGTCGATAGTATCGACATGTCACCTATCTGGGCCCCCGCATCCAGCAATCGACGACCGTCGATGGTCGCGAAGTGGCGGATTGTGCTACAGGTGTCGATACCATCGACACCTCATCGATGGTATCGACGGAGTGATAGTGGTGTCGATTTCAGTTATAAAAGGAGGGATAGTTTCTCTTTTCTACTCACACCTTCAGAGCCAATCCCCTCAACCCTTGCGCTAAGCATTACTGAGCCACCGGAAATCTTCACCGTGCATCTAGAAATCAAGCAATCATCACTGAGCTCTTCATCGACATTGGAGATCATCTTCTCCGATCTACTCCGAACTTCATCGAGCTCCATTCTTCTATCTCCTTTCTTTCATCATGGTGAGGAACATCGGGTCATCTTCCTCACGAGCTGCTCCCATGGAGATTGACACATTCATGCCACCACCACCGGGCTCTATTCCCCATCTGAGGATTTCCCATCCCTCGACGGAAGTGAAAAAATCTTCGACGAGTTGATAAAGCGTCCAATAGAGCCTACCCGATATGTTGATCGGGCTATGATCCATGACCTTGGGTTCGAGGACAACCTCAATTTTGTCCTCCATGGTTAAGTTGGGAGACAGACGTTGAACGAAGAGCAGATTCCCTATCATGAAGCGGGCCATCCCTTTTTCGGTGAATGGCCAACTTACAAGGAAGTAGTGGCGGAGTTCATGGCATCGCTCGACATCTGCATCGTGCCCAATGACCTCAACGCCACCGATCAAGAGTGGATTAAGGGTCGGGTCTCTTTCTGGTTGTTCAACCGCAACTACATAATTATGCTCGAGCAGTTCAATTCCATTTACTACTGGTGGCACTCACCCAAGCAGCACCGACGGCCGGACAACTGGACCGACTATGATGCCATGTTTGCGGATTTGGAAACCACTCCGGTGGGAAAGACGCTTAGCTACCAAAATGCAGATGTCGCTGACTTCGAGCATCCGTTCGTGCGGGTTTTACACCGTATGCTCTGCATCACCTTCTTTGCTTGAGGCGAGCTATTGCTGAGAAAATTTTAGGAGACGGATTTATTTTTCCTTCACAAGCTGCTGAATAGGGAGAAGCTCAATTGGGGCGCATTCTTTTTGACACGTGTGATGGCAATAAAAAGAAGTACCAGATGAGCCCCTATTCACTTTGGGGGGCTTATTACGCCACTAGCCATCTACCTGGGGTTAGATCTTTCCACTCTCCCTCTGCTAGTCAGCAAGAGCTCCGTCAATCTTGCTCACTTCCACCGCTCCAACCTTCTCACATTTCATGATGGTGTGGTATATGCACATTGCCACGTCAATAAGAAGTATCAGGAGTGTGCACTTCCAAACTGTGTCTTCAACATCCAAGGGGCCCATCACTTCGGGTGGCCCATTCTTGCAATCGAAGATTCAGAAAGTGAAGAAGACGTGAGTAACAATGACGGCGGTGATGAGAATGAGGAGGAAGATGAGACTTTCACTCCTCTTCGGGCACGAGTGGCACCGAGGAAGCGGCCACGCTTCTACCTGGGTGCATCATCATCCTCGTAGCCTCCGCCACCACAACCCTATCAGGAAGGAGATGATGTCTATTTGATGCAGGGAATGTACAACATGCTTCAAAGCATCCAGGAGACACAACAGCATCACACTGCATCATTTGCCGATATCCAGGATACCACAAATCAGTTGTATGTGAATCAACAAGCCATCTTCGAGAATGAACGTCAGTTGTTCACAAATCAACAGTAGGTCTATGACCGGTTGGGGAGGATCGAGCAGCAGCAACAGCCATTTTATGATCATTACTGGAATCAAGGTTACTTCGGGGGCTACCAACAGCCACCACTGATGCCCCCATATGATGCAAACTTCCAAGGGAAATATCCATCATGGGATCCCAGTGCCCCACAGTACCCGCCACCTGAGCAGTAAATGGTATCACTGTTCCACCTGCTGAGATTGTTTTTGACTATGAGGCCATAGTCGAATTCAAGCTTGGGGGAGATGGAATAGTTTCTATCTTTTATTTCTTTTTCTTTTTAGCAATTTTCTTAGTTTTTAGGATCCACATGCTATGTAGTGTATCTGTGTATGTTTAATGTAATGTGTCATCTCTATGCTTTTCACATGGGAATTAGGGGTGCGAAATTTGAGCGTATTTAATTTTTTTTAGGAATTTGTAAGTTGAACTTGTTTGAAATTGAGCACTTAACCTATGAAAATAATTGGGTTTGTCAACTTTAAAACATAAGATCATAACTGTACAGCCGTATGATTCAAGAAATGTGGATAGACATGGATGTTGATCCTAAACTGACCAAACGGTAATGGGACTTTAATCAAAAGTGAGAGAGAGAAACCCTTTGATTTATTGTTACACAAGTCAATAAAGAGGGAAATATAATCTATTCCAATGGTTTTGTACATTAGTCTTGTGATCAATCCATTTCATTTCATTCAATATCCACCATAAGAACTGGAAGCACTTATAGTTTTTCATCTCTTGATTGCATGACATGTAGATAGGATTTCATTGTAGCTAGATTTTTCATCTATGCATTCACACATTCTCAAGTGCATGCCATTGTAGTTGCATTTTGCATAGTCTAGAGCATATATGACTTTTTGTGCCTTCTTTCTTATGGAAAATAAGAAAAATAGGAAAATTGTTCTATACCCTCTGAAAAGTAATTTGTAAGGCATCAATGTTGTTAGCTAAGTGGAAATAAGCCTGAAAAAAATTAAAAAAAATATTGTGAATGTTCTTCTAGTCAATTGAAAAATGAGGGCCTGGAAAAAAGAAGAGAAGAAATGTAAGTGAAAAAAAAGGAGAGGGAGAAAGGAACTTGTTTCACCTACATGTATACATAAAGAAAAGAGGAATAAGCACATAGTGTAGTTTTAGTAGTCATTCCATCTCATCTTGAGACGGAATGATAGTGCATGCACCATTCTACCTAAAATTTAGGCATTATGTCATTTTCATACGCATATACATCATTTAGGTCATTTTGTTGATTATGCATGATAAAACTATTTGGTGCTTCTCTTTCTTCCACAGTCGCCCATTTCATCCACTCATTGCTCAGAATGGTAGGCCACCCATGATTATCTCCTCATTATTGTATACTAGGAGATCTACATCCATTTAGATGGTAGTTAGGACTTGAGCAACGTAGATAGGAGATCACAAGATGCACTAAGTCTGAACCGGAGGAATTCATTATATCAACTGCTTTATTTGGTAGTGTTTGATGATCTTGGGGTGGACATTTCTTATGGATGATCATTGTCACCTTTAGGGTAGTTATCGTTTGGTGGTCAGTGAGGGTCGGCTTGTGCATGACAGGTGGGAGTCATATTGATATGTCTTTTATGCTAATATGTTCTTTAGTTGACTCTCGCAATTCTATTCACTACTACAGAAGTGCCTTTTAGTGTCGGTTGTTTAACCCCCTTTGGCGTCGGTTTCTGAACGACACCTATGTGGGTGCCGCTAAAAGGGTGGACACTTCAGCGTCAGTTAAAAAACCGATGCCTATTTAATATAAAGGCGTCGGTGTTTTATAAAACACCGACGCCAAAAGGGTTCCCGCCACAGAAAACGGCGTCATCTAGGACGCTTTCTGCGTCGGTTATATACTAAACAACCGACGCAGAAAAGTGTCCTCGATGACTCCCATTTCCTGTAGCGCGAACACTTTTGGCGTCGGTGTTTTATAAAACACCGACGCTGTAAGTCTGTGCTGACGGTTATCGGTAAATAACCGACGCCTATATCTATTTTTTTTTTATAAATCTGTTTGCAGGCCTGCTGTGGCTGGTCAGCAGGATGAGAACATGCAGTTCAGTTTTCTGAACTGTAGGTTTACGACATCCATTGATATCAGCCTACAAACAGGCCACAAACCTGCAAAATTAACATAAAAAGATTCACACAAGTAGATACATTCAGACATCAATTCAATTGTCACATTCACACATATAGAATCATTCAAATACATGTTTTAACATTCAGAAACATTCATTTACAAAGTATCATTCATCATCACTATCAACATCCCAATTATATCTTACAGTTGCCACTGTTTGTACAGCTATTGCCCATTCTTCTCTTACTTCATTTAATGATTCCCTCGTATATGGAGCATGTACATTTTTTAAGCGTTTGCCTATAGTGTGGTCAGTTTTAAACACCTGCAAAGAGAATGATGTATATATATAAGTAATAATATAAAAATAAGATTGATATATTTCATACTAACTAATGAGACTATATATAATACCTCATGTATGGTATCGATGTCCAATGCGGCATGTTTGATAATCATCTGCATAAATCGCATCACATAGTATGCGCATGCCCAGCCATTGTCTTGTGTAGCGCACTATAAATTGAAACATACAAATTAATACAACTAAGCACAATTCACATCAATAATATATACATTGGAGTCGGGGAGTCGGGAACTTACTTTTACGTTCTCCCAAGACAATGGCTGGTTCTTTTTCCTTGGGACCTTTCCTCCAGCATTTTTGAATGCATCTAAACCCCTACATGTTAATATAACACACTAAGTTGCATAAGTAAATAGTAATGTAATAAAAGATGTTAACGGATATAAAAAATGAAATATTTCTCACCAGAATAATGCCATTCTCATTACGTGTCCAATTTTAGTGTTTAATGTACTTCCTGCGGGATCTAGATAATAAACAGTGAACGTCCCGGGGACAATAACTAGTAACTCCCAATGTCTACCACTAGAGGTAAAAAGTTAACAATTAATAACTCAAAATGCAAAATAATAATGGAATTTTCTTAAGTCCAAATTATAAATAAAGCAAACTTACTTGACATTGAATGGAGCTATTATTATCGTCTTCATTTGATGACCAAAAATTGTAAAAGCATCTATACAGTATTGTTGAACACTATCAGGGTCTTTAGCTACCATACTAATCAATGATGGAATCAAAAATCCCACATGATCATATGCAAATTGTTTGCAATGATCTTCGATTAAGTAGCTGCAAAACATATAGACGTATGCATTAATATATAAGAAACTAGATCACCGGATCTTACACAAGGTATATGGATGTATAAACAAGATCTCACCTTATCCATGTCTCTATCATTGATGTATTCAACCATTCATACATAAACAGTAACATTATAAAAATAGAATATATATGTTACCTCTTCTTGAGAAAGTCCCGCTCTGGGTTTGCGCTGGGATGGCCCAAAGAATGCTTTGATGCCCACACCAGCGCCGGCACCTCTAACACGTCCAGGATGCTCTGGGTTACCCAGAGCAACTGTCAATTCATCCCTTGTGCCCTGAGGGATGAACGTGCCTTGTTTTCTCTGCTCGTGCAGCTCCCGCTAATCACCATAAACAAAAATTGGTAAGTTAACACCACAAATAATCAATATTCAAATGATTGCTCTAAGAGTTGTATTTTACCATTTTTGCAGCCGCCTCAGCAGTTTCGGGCTTCTTTATTTCACCCTTCTTGTTTTTCCTGCCAGCTATCCAGATATCATGGCGAGGGAAGGGTGTGGCTGCAGACTCCTGAGTAGTCGCAGACTCCTGAGTAGCCGCAGACTCCGCCTGTAGTCTTTGGCGAACGCTTGCATAGCCTTTTGGACCCATAGTATGGTCATGTACATTCAGTGCACGCCTTGCTTTTTGTGCGTCACTGAGGGCCTAGTTAGTATGCACATTTATAATTACGTTAGTAGCACTAAATCTTAATCTTGAATAGGTGAATACAATGTATATTAATTAAAATGGGAGTGACGCCTAATACCTTGAATTCTTCAGATTTTCTTGAAGCAACAAAATTGTCCCAATCTTCTTTGTCCAAGAAGTTCCATTGTTCAAGGGCTGACTTCTTCTTCTTATCACCCTGTCTTATGTATTCTCTGTTCAGATTTGTCCTGTAATTCCTAAGCATCTTTCCAGCGCGTTGCATCACACTTTTACGATGCAACATCTCATCCAATGCAAACAGATTCTGTAAAATAGAAATGTTATTAACTAGTACCAAAAATATAATTGCAAATAATAGAATTTGTAATCTACAAAAAAGAATTGCAAATAATAATAACTCACGCATAAATCTTTCCATATCAAGTCTTTCTTCGCCTGAGGAACTTTATGCCAATTATCATATTTAACACCACAATGGCTTCGAGTGACAACCCCAAGATAGTTTATAAAATTATTGCGGTTCACTCCAATTGCATTCCCTCCATTATCAAACTCCACAACCAATTTGGATCCACTGCCACTCAGCGCAAGTAACTTTTTCAACAGAGTGATACCCCTTTTCTTGTTAAGTTTTTGTTGCTGCGCATCAAGTTGCTCAATTGCTTCAGTGGGTAGCTGTGCATCATCAACCTAAAATTTGACAAAAATAAACACACCGAATTAAGCCAATATAGAAATACAGGATATATGACATAACTAGAAGATAATGAATTTTATAGAAATACGGGATATGTTTTTAGAACTTACGTTGGTATCCTCGTCATGCTCGTCATGGACAGCATGCTCATCATGGACTTCATGCTCATCATGGACATCATTCTCATCATGGTGAGCCATCTGAAAATTTCATTAAAAAGGAAAACATTTAGCATTTGTATCAACTAGAATAAGGAAAACATTTAGCATTTGTATAAACATACATGTCTCTAAAATTGTGATCTTTTATCAATTAGCAATCCTTCAATGTACAAGTAATATAAAAAACAATGATTGTTCACATTCTAGGCCAACAAACACATTTCATGTCATTCTTATATATAATAAATGTGTACCACCTATCCCATCCTTGAACACCTAATCTCACTAGTAAGTGTATAATGTGTATTGGGTTTTCAAGAAAATTTCGGCAGCATTTCCCCGCTGTTCTCTAAGTACATATGTACTTAGAGAACAAACGGGGAAATGCTACTGAAATTTTCTCGAAAACCCAATACACATTATACACTTACATCCTAAGTGAGATTAGGTGTTCAAGAACAGTCCCAAACCGGGGACTATCCAAGATTTACTCCTAATGAGTAAATTTTGGACGGGTTTCTAGGCCAACAAACACAATAATAGATATCTACAATGAAGCCAGACTCCATACAAACAGTATATAATTTAGTGATTGTTCATTCTAATTTATATCAATGTACAAGTAATATAAAAAACAATGATTGTTCACATTCTAGGCCAACAAACACATTTCATGTCATTCTTATATATAATAAATGTGTACCACCTATCCCATCCTTGAACACCTAATCTCACTAGTAAGTGTATAATGTGTATTGGGTTTTCAAGAAAATTTCGGCAGCATTTCCCCGCTGTTCTCTAAGTACATATGTACTTAGAGAACAAACGGGGAAATGCTACTGAAATTTTCTCGAAAACCCAATACACATTATACACTTACATCCTAAGTGAGATTAGGTGTTCAAGAACAGTCCCAAACCGGGGACTATCCAAGATTTACTCCTAATGAGCCAATCTTGGACGGGTTTCTAGGCCAACAAATACATGTGTTGTCATTCTTATATATAATAAATGTCTATAAAGTACAGGAAACATGGTTAATCCTAATCAATAGAGCATTATTAAATAATAAATCAAGAAATCAAAAGTTTCAAACAAAAGGTCTAGGAATCTTTACTAGACATTATATGTATCCCTAATCATCATATTTAACATACTACATTATTATGAACATCCAGATCAGATTAAGATCATACTATGTTATAACCATTGGTTTAATAACCCTATTTCTGCATGTACATGTTTATCAACTTTAAAACCCTATAATTCATGAAATCATTCTAATTCAATTTAATATGTTGGGATCACATAATTATATAATGACATCAGAATATATAGAAGAATCATAATTAACATGATTAACAACATGCTCATCAAACTAGGGTTTTCTTGAATATCATCTAATATTTGTGTACTAGACATTATATTTATCCCTAATCATCATATTTAACATACCATTATTATGAACATCCAGATTAGATTAACTCTAATCAAATACATTACATGCATTTTTATCACAACAATTTGATCGATGCATAAAAAAGCAGAGCAGCTAGCAGCGGGAAGACCAACCTTGTCAGAGGGAAGAAGGCAGAGGCTCCGGTGGCTCTGGCTGGAGAAGTAGCTAGCAGCGACGGCGGTGGAGGAGCAGCTAGCAGCTCCGGTGGCTCTAGCGGTGGTTGCGGCGGCGCGACGACCGTGGAAAAGCACCAGGCAGCGTCGAAGAGTCAGGCGTGGCGGCGGCCTCAGGCGCTTGGAGCAGCAGGGGCAGGCAGCAGGGGCGGGCAGTAGGGGCGGCGGAGAAGGGGGCGCGGAGAAGGAGGAGTGGTGGTGGAGAAGGGGGCGCCGGAGAAGGGGGCGCCGGAGAAGAAATAGCCGGAGAAATGGCACTGGAGAAGAAATCGCCGGAGAGAAATCGCCGGCAGCAGAGAAATAGGGTAATTGCTCGCAATGAAACAGAAGAAAGGGGAAGAGTCGGGCGATCGCGGAGTATTAGTTCCCATATAGCGTCGGTTGTTTGCATCCACCGACGCCTAAACATCTTTAGCATCGGTTGTTTGCAACAACCGACGTCCAATTGGACGATATTTTCATGAAATTGTTTGGCGGGAACAACCTTCCGCGTCGGTTATAAAAGGATAACCGACACTGAAAGTGACACTTTTTGCGCAAATTTTCATCGCACATAGGCGTCGGTGTATACCTACATGACCGACGCTGACAATGACACTATTTTTTTTATCTAAATTTGGATTTCGCGGCCGACTTTCAGCGTCAGTTTGTTATAAACCACCGACGCTGAATACAAAGCGGTACCCGTGTCTGGCTGGTCTTTGAATATAGACGTCGGTTTGCTTAAAAAACCGATGCCTAACATATAAGGCGTCGGTTTTTCTTAATAACCGACGCCCAGAAAAGTGACATTGAATGCTATTTCTGTAGTAGTGATTCTATAGTTTTGTGCTCGAGGACAAGCAATGTTCAAGCTTAGGGGAGTTTGATGCAGGGGTTTGAGTCATTTTCATATACTGGTTTGCATGTGTTTTATGTGTATTTTGATCATATTTGTGATTAATATCGCATGATTCACTACATTTAGTCTATAATCTCATTTTGCATCAAATTTACCTTGTTTCATCTTATTCTGTATAAAAGATCATATTTGTTGGATTTGATTGGTGTTCTTCTCTTCATTTCAGGCAATTCAGATATATGAATATGTCGATACCATCGACAGATTGTCGATACCATCGACCTGGTCACAGTGCATTACCGGAGAAGAGCAACCAGAAGTCGATACCATCAATGGGACTGTTGATGGTATCGAGAGAGCGTCAGCGAGCCAAATTTCTAGATGTCGATACTATCGACCCAAAGTCGATATTGTCGACCTCGCCTCAGCAAAATCAGCTTTAGTGTCGGATTCTAGAGAAAAGCAATGCCTAAAGTGTTGATGGTATCGAGGCAACATCAGAGAGAACCCCAAGAATCATGCAAGCACCGACGCCTCATGCAAGTCGATACCATCAACCCGCATCGATGGTATCGACGCCGTCAGATCAGGTTTTGCTAAAGATCGTGTCTAATCATACGGTGTTGATCTTTGGGCGACCTAAAGTGGTGCATATACCTAATGACGGTGGCTCTAAGCAATGGATCACGTCCGGAGCCATTGCACAAGTCTTGAGGAGGAGAAGGAGAGAAGAACAGAGCCCAGAGCCACGCCCCGATCGTCCCGAGAGCCGCGGAAGGAGTTTCCCACTGCCGAAAGGCTGTAGATCGCTCATCCTATGTTGGGGAATGCCCGGATCTCCTTCGTTCAGGGGCTTACATCACATCTATTCACGTTTTCCATATGTATTCTCTTTCTCTCATCATGTCTTTCATTGAGATGAACATGCAGGGTTAATCCCCTTTATCTTTAGGACCGGGAGTAGCCCGGGTAATCGTTGTATGATAGTTTTGACATAGTTATCATAATTTGTCTCTGAAATCCGTGGTATGATTTTGTTTTCTCCATTATATCATTATGATTGATCACCCTAATGATAATCTAATACCTTTAATTACTTTGAAAGAAGAATTAACGGTTGAAAAGAGACGAATATCACATTAACTAATAAATCCTTTGAACAAGGCGATGTACAGTTAATGGTGGAAACCCAGAGTGTGATCTTCATGCACCTAATTTAGGGAATAGGTTACTACTACCGTGGAACCAACCTAGATTTAGGTAGTGAATTGTATCGTGACAGTGAACAATTCTAACTACAAGCCACTACCTAGAATAGGAGATGAATTAGGATAATTGTGTAGGAATTAGTACAACGAGAACCTGGGGTGAAACCACAATCCTAAAGATTCTATCTTTAATTGATTAAACCAACCATTTAATCGATTGTTTTTCTTTTTTTTCCTTTTTTTTCAATCAACTCTCAAACCATTTTAATCGGTCTAGCTGATTGCGAACAGTTAGTAGTAGTCTACTGAAAATTTGTTCCCTGAGTTCGACTCGGGCCTCACAAAGGTCTATATTACATTGGCATGTGCACTTGCGTTATATGCAAGGTAAATTCGTGTCACGTTTCTTGTAGATATGAGTCATATGTGTCGTCTCTATACTCTTAGGTCCTTGGAGTCAGAACTTAGTGGTTTTATGATCGATCTGAGATTTTGGCTTGTATGCCTCGAGGTTTTATGTTGCTTATGTATAGTTTTGACAAAGCAACTGTAATATGTAACCCTCGAGATGAGATGGCACAAGATATGTACAATGTGAACCATGATGTATGTAGTACTTTGGTTCTCTTCTTAAGAGTTTCTTGGAAATGGATCTCTTTGCAAATGTGTTAATTTAGTGATTTTTGTTAATCTGATGTTTATGTTTATTCTACTTAATTAGTAATTATTTGTTTGTCGGTTTGATGATTGTCGTTTCAAGTTTTGGTATCAGAGCTTAAGGTTCACTGAGTCTACAGAGACATAGGACTAAGGTGTTGAGTTTGTTCTAGTATCCTCCAGTATATCTTATAGTGACTTCTGCTTATGCAGAAGATAGAGTAAAGCTTAAAGATGTCTAGAGAACTCAAGGAGTACATTGCTAAAAGCAATGTTGTTGCACCAACAGAAGGTGTAAGGGACCAGGCGAGAGAAGAATGACTGCCTGAGAATCCCCGATGATCCAACTATGATAAGGAATCCTTCCTTTGATATCAATGTTGGGCAAGTTAGGATAGAAATGATGCGTATAATGGACCATGTATTAGCAACACAACCTAGATTACCAGCCCCCAATGATGAAGTTTTGGACTCCAACATGATTCTTGGTCAACATCAGCATGTTGGAGCAATAGAAAATGTTAAAAGAAATAGGTTACAACCCAAAATCAGGGTTTGCTACATGTGTAGGCAACCTGGTCATATCAGAAGAGACTGTCCAGAAAAGGATAATGAGGAAAGAATTAAGAAAAGTCCTATCCAAACTCAGGAATAGAGGCCTAGTAATTCTAAAAAAGGGAAGTTTTTGGTACCACCGATACAACCAGTGTCTATTGCACCAGGGAAGTGGCTACCCAGAAAGGGTAAAAGACCTAATGTTCCACCAGTTAGAACTCTTAGTTTGGCCTCTACATTGATTGTAAGGCCGACAAAGTCAGGGAATGCTTATAAGATGTGTTATAAATGTAAACAGATTGGGCACATTAGATCCTCTTGTCCTAAAAGGAAGGAGGAAAAGACCCAACCGTTGAGGCAGAGTCAGCAAGACCCTCAAAGGTAGTGGTCTAGTGGCATTCGAGGACATAGACAGATGTTCCGAGTAGGTCCATATGCATCGAGCAATAGAGCACAACATTGGAATCAAGCAATGACAAGATCCTATGAAAAGAATCAGCCTGAGGCAGTAAACAAACCGCAGATGAGACATGTTAATGAAACAGTATCATTCTGATATGTCATTTCATGATTGTATGTGTTAAATATAAGAAAGTAGTTGTTATTGAGCTTCCTTTGACTAGTCCTTTGAGGACACAAGGAAGACGAGGACTTATATTTTGCTCAGTATTCCTTTAAATGCTTTAAATTTTCTCTTATCTGTGTGAAAAAGGATAAGGTATACATGTGATGCCTGGAGAAAATTCAGGAATACTAAGTCCTATGTTTTGATGATATGACAAGTAAGGAATATAATAGTAAACAAAGTGCATACTACCTAATCTTAGTACTTGTATACCCTGGCTAGGTATTCAACTATTGAAGATAAGGTGAGTATGGAATTTCTTACATTGTTATCTTTCTGATTACTCTGATCAAGTAGTCATTATGAGACAATCTAATGAGTATAACTAAACTGGAAATACGGTATGGACACTTGTATCACATCCAAAGTGCAATAAAGTGGGATCTAAGATGATCTCAGGTCAGTCCGTGTGTATGAGGAAGTAAGGAGTATAATCCTCATGAAATGAGAATGAGAACAAGGGAGGTGATCCCTGTTTGATAAAGTATGTGTGAATAGTAAAGATCTTTTCCCATAATGAGGAAATGGGGAATGTCATAAAACCATGAAATGTTCATGAACATGTTAGACAAATAACAAAGAAAGGGATGATGATATATAATCATCCATATAATTCCCATGCATATGGTAAGGAACCTGAGATGCAATAAGTATAAATGACTCATGAACGGTAAAAGTTCATGTAATAATCCTATGAGATGATAAGGTCTCCTCTTGGATGAATAACCTTGGGTACTGATGGGGTGATGAAAGGAATATGTTTCTTTGAAAAGTATTAGTTTGTCTTGAATTTTGGTATCCAAGATGTGCCAAGTGGTATGGGGAAGTAAGAAGATGATTTATGATAAGATGAATAATGTTTTGTTATCTAGAAGAGCCAACCTTGAGATAATTCTAGTAGGAAAATCATATGTTAGGGGTTTATGCTCTGCATAAACATAACTTTGATAAAGATATATTAATTGAAGGAATAATTGTAGAATCATTTGAGAAAAGCTTAGCAAAGATACAAATGCATGATAAGACCTTTAGTCCCAAGTGGGTGACAAAATGTAATCATAATCTCTCCATGAAAGAGAAATGTTAAAACTAAGTGGGGTTTGAAACTTGAATTATTCAAAGTATGAATAACACTTCTTTGATATAGAAGGTGTTACCTGACACACTATAGATATTGTAAGTCAATAATGAAAAGGGCAGTTGAATATATGTCTTTTATTACATATTCAAATGATAGCCCTGAGTGGAAGGACTTTGTACTGGTCAAAGTTCTATGGAATCTCCATGACATCAAGATGTTATGTGGAGATTTGATGACATGAGCCATGAATAACAATTGTCTTCCTTTATCTGGGATTTCGGGGACGAAATCCTTGTTAGGGGTTTATAATTGTAATACCCCTAACCTGGGTTATGGCTTAACCCTAGAAGTTTTGCTTAAGTAAGTTGTTTACAAACTTGATGTAATCTTTTGAAAAGTAATTAAGACTCTTGTAGAGTTTAAATTTCAAGTTTGAGCTTATTTGTAAGTTGTTTGTGCATTATTTGATAGTTTGGGTGGAAAGTGCAATTTACCCAATTTGTGCCAAATGTGTTTTGGCATCATGAGTGATAAAATGGTGCTAAGGGGTGGCTTGTGGAGAGCCCCAATTTCAAGTTGAAACTTGTTGGAATAATACGTGTGTTGAATACACCAATTTTGGTACAATTTGCAATTTACCCAAAATTTGGTGTTGATGCGCAAATTACCACCTCTAGAGTGTCCCTACTTCCTCTTGGTATCATTTAGAGGAAATAGAAAGAAGGGGGAGCCATGTTTAAGTCATATTGAAGTGATAGTACTCTTGGTAATGAAAAGACCATGTAAGGGTTGAATTGAAACCCTAATTTGAACTTGTATCGGCTTATAGACTTGATATGAGCAGCCATATCGGCCAAGAACCCATGGAGGGAGGCCAACATTGGTTTTTGATCATTTAATCCTTGCCCATGATGGGCTAAGCACCTCAAGGAGGTGAGGTGTGACGGCCTACAAGTTTCCTTAGAAAAAGTGTATCAGTTTGACTTAAAATAGTGATTAAACCTAGATAACTTATCCAAATGGATAAGTGATGGACGAAATTTGATGACAAGATAACTCTCAACATTTTTTCATGTCAAGATAATTATGCATGCATGCATGGACACGTGGAAAGAATTCATGGACATGTGGCAATAAGTAGCTTAAGAGGGAGACACCTCATTACATACTTTTTCATGGACTTCAAGTATAAATACCCCTCTCTTCACTTCCTAGTGAAATTTTTCGAAATTTACCACCTCCATTCTCTCCCTGTAACACCCCTCCCTAGGGTCTCATACATAACCAGTGGAAGCACAGCCTAATCTCCAACATTATCCATAATGTGGGGTACTTGGCATATCAAGGAGGGTTGTCACATACATGATCTCATATCAAGAAATAAATAACACTTAGCATTATTGAAACATAGATTCATACATAAGTTCTTGGAAAGAAAACTACATCATAATTCTAAAGCTACACATATTCTAGATAACATGTAAAAGATAGGATCTCCATAGATGGACGTTTTACCAGGCAACAACTTCTAAGGTCTTGGATCCTTGGAATCTTCTCAAGATGTCTCCTTCCCTTTAGCTCCAACGTCTGCGGACATCTCATCCCCAACCATGCAAAGGAAAAACAAACATGGTAAGTAAGCGGCATTTGCATGTTATAAAACATAAAAATAACATATAAAGGTGACTTGACATAAACATGGACATACATTTAACATTAATCATTTCTTGACATCTTTTACGTAAGGAACTTGACTAGAAGTATATGCTCCTCTCTTAATGCCCCATAAGGAGCCCATAATGCTCAGAAAGCCCATAATTGCTCGGAAAGCCCATAATTGCTCGAAAAGCCCATAATGCTCAGAAAGCCTATAACAAGGTGCATATAAATCTAAATCAATTTCCATTAACCATGATCTTTCTTAGACTTAATTATCTTCTAAATGACTTAGACTTGATCTTAATGGGATTTCTCCCTCTTGAACATAGTTGGGATTTGTCCCCATGAAACATAATGGGATTTCTCCCTCTTAAGCATGGATGGGAATCTCGTCCCTCTTAATCTTGGTTTCATGTTCCTTAACCATAATTCATAACATAAATGTGGTTTCTATACTTAGACTTAGATTATAGCAAACAAGCATTCAATAATCATATACTTGGAGGAAAACATGCATTTATCATGACTTTAACATAAAGTGCTTAACAATATTCATAAACATTCAATAAACCAAAGGTTATCTAAGACAAGGGCATGACCCTCTTACCATGAGCTAAAGCACCTAAGTCAAACCTCGTTTGACAGATTGGATTCCCTTAAATACTTGAAATTAACATGATTATCCTTTTTATACAAATTAAACCCTAATATGTGTCATATAATTATTGGGATGTGAAAATAGCAAAATCAGTCGATAAAAACCACAAAATCAGATTCCTCATCGAAAATCCTTTCCAAAACCTATTTTTTCTCATTTTTTTTATAAACGGTTGATATATAGTGAATTTTCAAACAACTGACCAATGACAAATCAAGATAAAGCCACGTATATATATATATATATATATATATATATATATATATATATATATGTCAGGCTAGTGTACACTCGAGTGTACCGGAGGCACGGTACACCCCAGTCATTTTTGAAGATGCAGTAAATTTTTGAAAAATGTAAACCATTGATCTTCTTAATTATCATAAGAACATACTATATAATAAATTTTAGCTCATTTGGACACTTATAGGTCGTGCATCTAAAGGAGGCAAAAATCATGTATTTCAAATTAGTTTTGTGCGTCGATTTTGTTGTCCTTGAATGATTGACTTACACTCATCTAAATGAGTTCAAAATTTGTATATGACCTATTATTATTGTAACCATGAAGATCAATGGATTAGATTTAAAAGAACGTGGTCTAGATAGGCAAACACCATTGGGGTGTACGACGTGATCTGTACACTCGAGTGTATTCTAGCCTGACTCTATATATATATATATATATATATATATATATATATATATATCCAAATCCAGAAATAGTGGGCCAACTTATGATTTTGCCCAAATGGGCTTGGCCAATTCGACAACGAGGCTTGCCTCAGTGATCAAAGAAAACATGGCGTGAAATTTCTTAACTGCCCTTGTGGTTTAAATGCATCACAAAAAAAACATGAGGGCTCAGGGGTCATTACACACCTTGGTGACCGGCCTAAATCACGCGTCCCAAAAGGAGCGGATTTGAAGTAGTCGGACTTTTAAATTACCCGACTCTTAGGCCCCGCAACGATGACGGGGTCCGAAGTAGCGATCGGGGTCGAACCACAGGGACAAGGGGGGTAGTGTCAAGAACACAGAATCAACACATTACACTCCGACAAGGGTAAGATGAGGATAAAGTTCCCAAAGGGAACAACAGGCTAAGATCGATAAAATAAAAGAAAACTATCTCCAACTGGAGTTACTAGGTAAATTAAGGTTTTAAGCATTTATCAGTTTTTAGGGGTTTTTGCGCAACAGAACCAAAGGAGATAAAACTATTGCTTCGGTAAGGAACGAAGGAGGAAACTTTGGTAAAACAAGCGGTAGCAGGAACATCTAGTACCCCTTCTCTCAAAGTGGGTACCTCTAACTAAGCACCAACACCTCTATCGAGGTTGCTAGACCTTGGGTTAGAGTGGAAAGAAAACTAAAGCAACTCTAATCCTGGGTACTCTCGTACTCCCTGATTGGACTAAACACTAGAGATACAACACCTCTCTCGAGGCTGCTGCAGTGGGAAACATGATTCGATAGCTAGTCAAAACATGACCCAAGCATGCAAGCTAGAGTTCGAATGCTAAACAAAGTAACCATTCAAAAAAAGGAACCAAACATAAAGTAACATATATTTAAAACTTCTGTAATTCCATTAGCATAGTCATTATATAAAAGAGGTTTGGTTACATTGCGTAAGTAAAGAAAGTAAATGACTGAAAAAGAAAGATAAGTATCACCTCCTTGATGTAGAAGAGCGACACACAGCATTAGATCCCTATGAGCTCTCTAGCCCGATACCGGTTGGGGCTCTGCCCAGTACGCCCGTGTCGGGCGGCACTCCCTGTGAGGCGATAGGCCATGATGGGCAGACGTACTGACCAAAGCTCCCTTGCACGATACGGTCGTGTCGAGACGCCACCCTCTCGGGTGACACACCGTTACGGATGATTCATATCGGGCTCGGTATCGTTTCGGGCTAGGGACCGCTTAGGGTGTCGAGTTACTCATATCGGGTGTCCTTGTTGGTTGATATCGGGCTGCTGTGGTGACCGGGACAGATTCTAAGTGAACCATTCCCGCCCTCTTGGGTCGGGGAAGTGCTCACCCAGTATCGCCCGGTACACCTCTGGGACACAACGCGCTAGCTCTAGGTTCTTTCCCAAGTTAGCTTTCGCGATATTCTGACCCGTCCCATCGGAGTCATGTAGATGCTATTTATAGGCAACGATTGGGGGAAGTTGTGGTTCTCTGGGTGCCACGTATCCTCCATCATCTCTATCATCGCGGATTCAGGGATGCCCGATATGCGTGTCGCCCGGCACAAAGATTTCGGGATGTAAGTGTGTCAGTCATTGTGACGAGTGGCGCCTGTCGGTGGGTGGCTTGTATCGCACGACACACTTCAGTTGTCATGGTGAGTACAGCTCCCTGTCGGGTAAGTGGCGTATCGCCCGTCAGATCCTCCTTGCGCGGCACCCCCGTGTCGCTCGGTAGGCGTGTCGTGCTGCCATATGTCGGGCAGTGAGTGTGTCGGCCGACTGGTAGGAAGGCCGATGCAGGTAGAACACGTTCATGGGCTGGGTCGGGCCTTTTTGCTGATAAAATAGTGGAAAAATGAGGAAAAACCCTGCAAAAGATGATAAAAATAGGATAAGAGCGTAGCGTGGCCTGTTTATTCAAAAACATGATAAAAAGGAGAGGAAAACAGTTTAAAAGGGCAGACTTGACAACGAAATAATGGTCAAAAACATCACAAAATTTGGTGTTATCAACTCCCCCAAACTTAGCATTTTGATTGTCCTCAATCAATCTTTTAAAACTTTGTTTTGTGATTCTTCTTATTAACCGGTATGGCTTTCAGACCATGAATTTGAGGGGGTATTTGAGATGTCTTAAAGAGAACACTGCCCGACCATGAACAACCGACTTTACTTCTCCTGCCTTATTTAAGCAAAATTTTCTCCGCAGCTTCAGCGAGGCTTGGGTGCATGATTTCGAAGTTAGCTTTTGCACCAAATAGCTTTTGGGGACAGAAAGTTGTGTGTTTGGGTAGGTTTAAGGCTTTTTGGGTTTTTCTTGTTTCCCATCAGTCCATCCAGGTACATGTCTGTTAGTGGGCGAGTGATCCCTACAGTCCAAACTAGTTGGCTTTAGAGCAGTGATTTCACATCCTACGTACCACTGCCCCGGATCTACCATGCCTAAAGATGGGTACTTTTAGAGCACAAGTGTGTATATATATATATATATATATATATATTTTTGGCACAACTCTCATGCTTTTATTCACTCTCATAAGTCTATTCTCTCTTTTTGGGATTTTTGTTGGGTAAGGGAAAACAGGAGAATTTTTTTTTTGCTGTTTGGGCAGCTTTTTCCTTTTGCATACACGTCTCTTAGCTGTCGCGAGATTATTTTTCGAAATTTTTGGCATGGAAAGTCATAGTCTTTTGTTGTTTGAGGCTGCATTTTCAAAAAGACATAGCAAAACCTGTACCTCTTTGGACACATTGAAAACAAACTGGCAAGAAGTCATATCATGTTTTTACTATACAGTGTCTTTGTACATATGTATGGAGACAAATAAGCAAAATTTTTGCAAAATATTTGTATGAGCATGTATAAGTATATGTACACATGTTATATAGAAAAAAGAGTAGAAAGAACAAAAGGGGTGAAGTTTGAAGTGCTTTTAGTACCTCTCTCACTGGTACATAGTATCCTCCCCAAACTTACTCCACACTCTATCCCAGAGTTGTGAAGTAGATAAGGTAGGGTAATGTTAACCTAGTGAGGGTTAGCTGGTGAGCGTTCCTGTGCCAGATAGAAGCTCCCACACATATTCTCCTCGTTTGCTGTGGTAGTCGATGTGGTGGAGCTGGTCACGCGTCGCTTCATTTGATATCCATTCCAGCACGAAGATGTCGCAGTCATTGGATAAGGGAATCTATTGTGGACTGTGGTGGCAGAACTGAAGCTTGTTCCATTTGCGAGCTGTTGTGTCTAGGAATTGTTGTATCAGCATCACCACATCCTCATAGTATTTTTGTACTAAGCGCTCGAGGGGTGTCAACGTTGTCGATGTACACTGCACCAGATTATCTTTGTTGCTGTCTGAGCTGTTGTAGAAGATTCCTGCTCGTTGGCGTGTGTACATCGTCAGGAGCGTCCAGTGGTTGTAATGTAGGATGGGAAGGAAGATGGTGTGCGGAACTCTGCACTGCAACTCTGCCAGAAAAGATTGCTTCGCTCCTGATTCATCGGCAAGGCATATGTCATTGAACAGCATTGGATGAGCTATGTATGTGTGTTCAAACTTCTTTTGTAGAGTCTGGATGTAGGAGGCTGCCACAGATATCACCAAACATCCTCCTTCTTTTACCATGTCCTCAAGTCGTCAAACGGGACTATGACATTGCCTGCCTCGTAGATTACGTTTGTCGGGGTAGAGTCTGCTAACTTCAGAAGAACTTCATTGACCTACTCATGCGTGAGTGTAGAGCACAAGAAGCGGTCGAAGTTGTTGATCATTTCTTCTGATGTTTCAGGCGAAGCGGGGTCTTCGATTTCGTGTGCTTCCCGTAGGATTTCCAACCGCTTGCCTGCCCCCATAGACTTCTACTTCTATCTCAGCTTCCTTCTTTGGAGTGCTGCTGGGCTACGAGGATTCATCTGCTTGATCACTGTCCAGCAGCCTCCCTGGTATCCCTACGTCTTGGAAGTAGCACTTGTCTTTGATCAGTAGCAATGCATATGTGCTTCTGAGCTGGTAGAAATTTTTTCCCTGGAGATGCCTTATGTATCTGAATATGTTGAGCAACTCCATGGTGCGCAAGATGATAAAGGTGTTGTTCCCACTCCCCTCTTCTGCTTGGATGGGGAAGTCTCCGATAGTGAAGAAGTTCCAAACATCATTGTGACGTTGGACTCCTTGCTTGATTGCTTGGAGAAGATGCAGCGGTAGGAGCCTGAGATGTTTATCCTCTGGGCGACTGAAAATGAGTCCTGAGCGTGGCACCTCCTTGTTGTAGCAACTGAGGAGCTGGACGTCATGGTTCCGGAGGTCTGCCACACACAGGAACCACATATTGCGGTGCTTGTACGGGGCCAACACGATGTTCGTGTTTTGCTCTTCGATGTGTCACAACATGTTGGCCACCGCGATGGAGTCTGGCACTCCCATCATCAATCTTCTTGCTAAGGTCGGGGTGGAGTTGTATATTGTTTGCCAACCTGTCTAGGTACTGATATTTTCTATTATTGCACCCTCTAGGACCTTGAACAACTTCTTTCCGACGACGGCAGGTGAGCGGAAAATGCTTCTGAGTGCTCTCCGTCGTACGATGAAGTAGTCGTCGCTCCAGACGACATCTTCTTCATCTGCCTGCAACCTTAGGACCTTGTTCAACAATTTCTAGTCCCTGATCGTCAGGTAGACGATGACCCTTCTGTCGAAGTCAGCCATCTCGAAGGAAGGTATCTCCGACGGCACAGAGAATTCATCTGCCGTCGAGCTTCTTCCTCTAGGGGATGTCTTTCATTGGCGGCGCAGATATCCCCCCCTCTCCCTCAGAAGAGTCCTCCACGACGCTGAATGCTTCGTTTTCATCCTCAGCTTCGTCTAGGGGACAGAGGGAGTTGCTTCTTCCAGACCGCGGGAGCTCACCTGTCCTGCTGGAGCTCCGTTGGCTGATCTTTGCGGCGTCCCTTCCTCGGGCATTGGAGATGGCCCGCTGGAAGAGGAAGTGGATGACGATCTTGACGAAGATGCTGACGAGGAGGGTTGAGAGCCTGAGCCGGGAGGTGACAGAAATCTCCTCGGCTGCCTTTGGCACGGGTGATCGTCCCTTTTGACAATCCTCTCCTCGATCACGTCGAGGCGCTGGAGGGCCTGCTGCAGCGTGGCGTTGAGTGCCTCTAGTTGGCTGGGAAGGCCAACTAGAGTTAGCAGTTCTCATTCCTGGCTATTCAGCCTCTACTGGAAAAATGAAAACTTATGGGTTAGAGAAGTAAATGTAGTCGAGTGGCTTTCTATTACCTCCCACAAGTAATCGAGTTCGTGCCCCAGCATTTTCCCGAGCGACGGAGGGGCTCCTACATATCTCCCTCTCGTCCTCATGATACTCCTCTTGCGCGAGGGTCTACCCGATGAGGTAGAACCTATCTCGATCATCCGCGAGGTGGATTCTGCTGGGTGAGGCGTCATCACTTTTACGGCTGTCTCTGCCTCGCCTTCTTATGGTGGTGGAGAAGGACATGATGTGGGTGGGTGCTGCTCCACCTCTTTGCTTTCGGCGACCTCCTCTACAGCTATCACAGGAGACACCAGTGGAGGCATTGGCATAAGTTGTGTTTCTCCGAGCTCCATCTCCAGGATGTCGGTGAACATCCTGTTACTGGCGTCCGGCTGCACTTCTTCTTCTGCCACCACGGGTACCACAGAAGTTTCGGGGGTTGCAGTTGTCTCTTCCGTGGCAGCTCCCGTCGGGGCTGGCGTTGTTGTCTTTCCCCCAGTTGTCTCGGTGACCTCAACGATCACCGGTACTTCTTCAGCCACGGCAGGTGTTGTCATGATTGTGGCTGGTATAGGAGAGACGACAGCTCTATCAACTGTTGTCATCGGTGGCTCTAGAGTGGCGGCTGGCTCGGCAGCGGTTGTTGAAGTTTTATCCTGCCTCGGGTCGAGAGGAATTGATTCTCCTCTCACACCCGCCCTCTCTTGAATACTGGTGGTGGCGGTGTAAGCTGCTTCTACTGCCACAGCTTCGATTTCTGCTGTGGTGAAGACTAGCTTTTCTGCGTCATAGGCGGCGCAGTGAGGGAGTGGAAGGAGGGTGTTTGTCCTTGTGAACTTGTAGAAGTAGCTTTGCCCTTCCTTATTTATGATGTTGGCCCTCATGTGGAACTTGAGGTCGATCAACTCGTCACCCCTTGTCCTTGACAGACTGTGCGGTTCCCTTGGGTACCCTAACCCAACCGTGATCAGAATGATGATGCCACCCATGCAGTATTCCTTGGTGGCATCCTTTATTGGGTGCAGCCTATTCAGCAAGAAGCGCCCCAGATTGATCACCTTTCCCTCCATCATGTGCCACATGAGATGGAGTTATTCGGTGTAGATGTTTCTTGATTTGTTCTTGCAGAAGAGCGGGCACGCCACCAGCTTGTGCACTATTCTCCAGAAGTAGGAGTGCACCGCCGCCACCTTGTTTCCCAACTTGAATGATGACTCACCGGTCAGCCTCCTCCAGAGCTCCACGGGGTTGAACCCATCTCCTTCTGTGATCCTTGCACCGTTATTCAGCAGTTTCTTCTCCTCCTCGCTGGAAGAGAAGATCTCGTTGAGTAGCTTCTCAGAGATGGCGTGCTCGGAGTTGTATAGCCGCCCTTGCAGTCTGTCTGCTCCGCCATATTCTTCAACGTCCTCAGGTGTATTCTTCACTCGGCAGAGAGACAACATGAACTCCCTGGTGAGTTCTTTGTAAGAGGCAGAGCAGCTGAGGCAGATCTTCCTCAGTCCTGCTGCAATTAGGACATTCTCCAGTCTTTCAAAGATACCTAGTTGAAGGAAGGATGACTGGTGGCAGAATCTGCTCGGCCTGTAGATTTTTGTTGCCAGTTTTGAGTATCGGCACCCGTGCTCATTATCTCTTAGCATGAACCTTCCTGGTGTGTGATCCAGGGGTTCTGCCGCTGCAGTTGAAGCTGTTGTTGGAGCCGTTACTTCTTCTGTCCTTGCTCTCTTCTCAGCCATTGATGGCCCAGCTGCCTCGGGATTCGGGCATTTCTTCCCGACTCTTATTGCTCCAGCTGCGGCCTTGGTGTTGATCCTCCGACCGTGTTCGTCAACTCGAACCACAGTTTGCTTGGTGTGGGCCATTTCTATTATCATCAGATAAGTTTATTAAGTATCTAAATGTTTTAAAGTTGATATCGGTGTCTGATAAGAAAAATTTGGCTCGATACAAAAATTGGGTGATATGATGCTTGCCCGATACGCTTGTGTCGTGTGATACGAAGTTCGTCTAAAAATCACATAAGTTCATTGTGAGATACCGAGCATCATCAAATAGATCTCATGCCCGATACGATCGCCCTTAAGAAAGGTGTCTCCCGTCAGGAAGAACATGCTAGGCGATACAAAACTGGGCGACACGGGAGGAAACCGAACGATATAGCCATTTCCCGATACGCTGCAAAGAGTGTCGGGAAACATAGCCACGTGATTTGGATCGCCCGATAGGGTCGTCCCGATAGAAAATGTGTCGCCCGACATCAGAAACAAACGAAGTGATGCGAGGTTGGGCGACACAGGCATCTCCCGATATAGGGTATCGTGCAAGCGCACGTTAAAGATGTGTCGCGCGACACGGGCAAAAGTCATGCAGCCAACGCAAAGGTGTGTCAGGCGATACAAACAAATTAAATCTGTGAGTCTGATATGAAAGTGCGCGATATGAAGTTCATGTCGGGCAAGCAGGACGACACGACTGTCGGGCTATACCTTTTCTATCTGAAGCTATCTTGCGTGACACGAGAGCAAAAGTTAGCTGGACGACACACGAGCAAAAGGGAGAAACTACTGCACGATATGGGTAGTTGGAAGAGTAAAAACAGTAGCCTGACACGGTAAAACCTCCGTACTATATATAGCAAAACAAGTCGGGGGCAAATCGGGTAAAATAGGGGTACGTGTCGGGCGAGCAGACAAATCATTCCCGAGACTAGTAGTCCCATCCGTCAAATCAAGGGTTATTACTCCTGCCGCCCGACACGGGTGCTCATTGCTCGGGCGTATCGTCCGACACGGTTCATTGCTAAAGCGCGTCACCCGATACACCAGGCCGATAAGGGCGTACTTGCACGCTGCCTGAGTCTTTGCCCGATATGGTCCACTGGAGGAGGTATCCTTGCTCGATATAAGGCTTTAGAACAGGATATATGATGAAAAACCAAAATCAAAGCGAAGGAAAAAGCGATTGATGGGTAAAAAATCATTGTCCTAAGGTGAAGCTCCCAACCTCAGATAGTATTACTCATCAATGCTCATAAAATAGAGCGGTGGCCCATAAAATAGAAGAGTCAGAGCATGTGACGCATGCACTGACTCGAGCCTTATTACAATAGTAATGTTCATAATGATTTTCATGCTGGAAAGGAAATAACATCCTATTCTAAAAAAAGTAAAGCTCGGGCTGCCTCCCGAGGAGCGCTGTAGTTAACGTCGTCAGCTCGACATCTTCATATCCTTTTCTTTGCGCCTTCAGTTGTTTCCATATCTTGCAGATTGATCTCTATTCTTCTTACGAATGTTGCATTTTCGTAGTATCTCTTTACTCTATGCCCATTCACTTGGAAAACTTTGGATGGATCGTCTTTATCATGCAACTCCGTCATGCTTGATGGGTATATCTTCGCTACTATGAAGGGCCCAGACCACCTTGTCTGTAGTTTCCTTGGAAAAAGATGAATAGATGATTTAAATAATAAAAAGTTGTCACCTTAATTTACATCTTTCTTCCTCAGGTGGGGATCATGCCACACCTTGGTTATTTGCTTATAGATCCTTGCATTCTCAAAGGCATGTAGTCTCAACTCTTCTAGTTCCTATAACTGGAGATATCTTTTCTCTCCTGCCTTCTCTAGATCCATATTCAGGAATTTAATCGCCCAAAGAGCCTTGTGTTCCAGCTCTAAGGGTAGATGACAGGATTTCCCATAGATTAATTTGTAAAGAGTAGTTCCAAGGGGTGCTTTATATGATGTCCTATAGGCCTAAAGGGCGTCATCGAGTTTCATGGACCAGTCCTTTCGTGTGCGGCTGACAGTTTTCTCTAGAATCTGCTTAATCTGTCTATTCGAGACCTCTACTTGTCCCGAAGTTTGAGGATGATATGGTGTAACAACCTTGTGCCTGACTCCATACTTTCACAGGACCGCTTCAAACTGCTTTTCCCCAAAATGTGATCTGTTGTCACTTATCACAGTACGAGGTACTCCGAAGCAAGGGAAAATAGTCTTTTCAAACAAATTGATCACAGATTTTGAGTCGCACGTCAGGGTTGCAACTGCTTCTACCCACTTAGACACATAGTCTACCGCAACTAGAATATATTGGTATCCCCTTGATGGGGGAAAAGGACCCATGTAATCAATTCCCCAGACATCAAAAATCTCGACCTCCACCCAATTGGCCATTGGCATCTCATTTCTTCTTCCAATGTTTCTCGTCGATTGGCATTCCTTACAAACCTTAACATAGTTTGCAGCATCTTTGAACAAAGAGGGCCAGTAAAATCCCGATTGTAGAACCTTGGTGGCGGTCCTTTCTCTCCCCAGGTGTCCTCCATATGGAGAGGCATGACATTCTTTCAGGATGTTTGGGACCTCTTCTTCGGGGATACATCTTCTATATAGGTTATCAGTGCATCTTCTGAAGAGGATAGGATCGTCCCAGTAATAGTTCTTTACGTCTGAAAAGAGCTTCTTCTTTTGATTATAGGTTATATTAGGAGGCAACTCTCCACAGGCGAGATAATTACAAATATCTGTGAACCAAGGTAAATTATCATCTTTGGTTTCAACCATCAGCAAGGCTTCGTCAGCATAGTCGTCATTAATAGGTGGTTCCTTCTATCTTTCCACCATGATCCTTGATAAGTGGTCGGCGACCACATTCTCCACACCCTTCTTATCAACGATTTTGTGGTCGAACTCTTGCAGTAACAAAGCCCACCTTAACAGCCTTGGCTTGGTATCCTTCTTTTGCATGAGATATCTTATTGCTCCATGGTCTGTGTAGACCTTCACCTTTGCACCAATAAGATAGGATCTAAACTTGTCGAAAGCAACGACTATCATGAGCATTTCCTTTTTTGTAGTCGTATAATTCACCTGAGCTTCATCCAGAGTACGACTGGCATAGCAAATGACGTGGTGCTTTTTGTTCTTTTTCTAACCCAGTACTGCTCCTACAACATAGTCACTGGCATCACACATAAGCTCAAAAGGTAGCTCCCAGTCTAGAGCTTGAAGGATAGGCGGTGAGATAAGGGCATCCTTTAAGGCCTGAAAAGCAATTATACAATCGTCAGAGAAATTGAATTCAACATCTTTTACCAGAAGGTTGGACATCAGTTTCGAGATCTTTGAGAAGTCTTTTATAAATCTTCGGTAGTAGCCGGCGTGCCCGAGGAAACTCCTCACTCCTATTACAGACTTCGGTGGAGGAAGATTAGATATGGCTTCAACTTTGCTAGCGTATACCTCGATGCCACGCCTCGAAACTTTATTCCCTAGAATGATGCCTTCTCGTACCATAAAGTGTCACTTCTCCCAGTTCAAAACAAAATTCTTTTCCTCGCAGCGTTGCAAGACCATATATAGGTTCTTCAGGCAGGCATTGAAGTCTTTTCCATAGACAGAAAAGTCATCCATGAAAGCTTCCATGATGTCTTCTAGAAAATCCGAAAACATCGATATCATGCAATGCTGAAATGTTGCGGGAGCATTACACAGGTCGAAAGGCATCCTCCTGAAGGCGTAGGTGCCATAGAGACAGGTAAAGGTAGTTTTCTCTTGGTCGTCTGGCAAGATGGGAACTTGATAAAACCCTGAAAAATCATCCAAGAAACAGAAATAGTCATGATGTGCTAATCTTTCAAGAACTTGATCGATGAAAGGAAGCAGATAATGATCTTTTTTAGTGGCTTGGTTCAATTTTCGGTAGTCAATATACATTCTCCATACTGTGACGGTCTGAACCGCCACTTCATCGCCTTTATCTCCTTTAACTACTTTAATACCTCCTTTCTTCGGTACTACATGGATCGGGCTCACCCAGTTACTGTCACTGATCGGGTAAATGATCCCATCATCTCTCAATTTGATTACTTCTTTCTTCACAACTTCTTTTAGCATCTGGTTCAATTTTCTCTGGGGTTGAGCCAGAGGTTTAGCAGATTCCTCCAAATTGATGTGATGCATACATAACGCAGGGCTAAGGCCTTTGATATCCTCTACCGAGTATCCTATAGCCTACCTGTAGAGTCTCAACTCCCTAAGAAGTTTGTCCAATTGATCCTTCGTAAGATAAGCATTAACGATGACATGATTTCTCTCCTCCTGATCTAGAAATTCATATTTTAACCCTTCAGGTAGCTGCTTCAACTCAGGCTTAGCCTTGGGTGCCTTTTCTTCTGGTGCCTCCTCTAGAGAGGCAAACTTAACTGTTTCTATTACCTTTTCCTCGTCGCTTAGATCTTCATCAGACTGAGTAAGATAATTGAGAAACTTGACAACTTCTGGATTTTCATAATCTTTAGCATCAGAATCTTGATTGCTTAATGCTTTCACAAGAGGGTCTACAATTACGGTATCCTCTTCCATCTCTTCACAAAGTTGGTTGTAGATTTCAACAAAGTAAGCAGATTCTAGAAGGGAAGGTCCCTTCATAGCATCCTTTACTTTGAAATCTAAGTGGTCGTTTCCGACCCTTAGAGTAATGATCCCCTCGGAAACATCAATCAACGCCCTTCCTGTAGCCAACAAGGGGCGTCCAAAGATGATAGGACAGCCAAGGTCCTCCACCGTGTCAATGACCACAATATCGCAGGGAATGAAGAAACTTCCAACACAGATCGGTACATCCTCAACAACACCAACGGGCCTCTTGAATGTATGATATGCCAATTCAATCCTCATGTTTGTCTTAACCATATCAGTCAGACCCAAATGTTTCACGAGGCTTAGGGGCATAAGGCTGATGCTAGCCCCTAAATCGGCAAGACCTTTTCACTCGATATTGTCTCCAACAGCAAAGGGAATGGTGAAAGCCCCAGGATCCTTCTTCTTAGCTGGTAAATCTGCTTTGACAAAAGTAGAAGACATGCTAGCTAGGTGCACTGTCTTGATTCTTCCTCCTCTTTTCTTCTTCGTGATCAAGTCTTTGAAAAACTTTGCATATGTTGGCATCTCCTCCAAAGCATCCAAAAGGGTACTTCGAGGTAAAGTTTCTTTACTGACTCCATAACATTCTCATAATGCCTTTTAAGATGTGCCTTTATTAATCTATAAGGGAAAGGCAACTTGGGAGAGTAAGGATTCCTATTACCAAACAGTTCCTCAACAGATCTTGTTTCAGGCTCCCTATCATGAGCTTGTTGATTCTCTTCCTCTGATGGAATCTCTGCCGAAACCTTTGGTTTAGGTTCTATGAGATTGGCCGCTTCAAGACTTTCTACTGCCTTCCCTGATCTCAGCACCACCATTTTAGCGGATTCAATGTTGGAGGGTATCTTATCCGAGGGGTTCTTTATCAACTCGGCCATCTGGGCCAACTGCTGATCGATTTGGCATTGGTGAGTCTGCATGTCCGCCATCTGAACCTGCATCGTGTTAAGAACTCCTGAATTTGACAGCGCACTTTGTGCCAGCTGGTTATTGATAGTATCTTGTCTTTTTACAAAATTGAACAATTGCCCCACCAAATTTGGTTGGTTCGGGCCCTTGTCCTGACTTTGCTCTTTGGCTTGACCTAGGCTGTGACTAGGGTTAGTTGCTTGCCAACTTTGGTACTTTCCCTGTCCTTGGAAATTTGCCTTGTTCGATTGGAAAGTGGTAGTTCTGGTGAACTGACCTTTTCCCCCTCTTTTCTCAAAACCTTTGGGTTGCTTGGTGGGGTTATTTAGCTTATGCGAATTTTTGGCCGCATCCTTATTGCCATAATTAAAACCAGGATGATCTGGCCTCTTGAAGTTCACAAAAGAGACGTTCTCAGCGTCCTCTGTCTCGGATTCACTTTCACTCGACCCTTTAGATCGGGTGTAAACACAGTTATCAACCCCGTGTCCACCCTCTCCGCAGGTGACACATTTCATAACTTTCTCAACTTGTTTCTTTCCCTTTCCACCTGATTCTTTCAATTGTCTAACGTCGGTGGCTATCTTCTGGATCTGAGAAGTGATAGCTTCGAGAGCTTTGGATTCGACGGAGGGCCCTTCACTAGCAGCCTTCTTAGCATGTCCTCTATCAGATCTGTCGTAGTCGGTGCCGGCTTGTAATTTGGCCATGTTCTCGATGATCTTTTTGGATCTTCTTAGCTTCTTCCCCAGAAAGTCGTTGCCTGCAGCTACATTAAGCAAAACCCTTTCCTCAGGGGTCAGACCGTTGTAGAAGGTGGTTATCAGAAATCCCTTCTTGTAGTTGTGATGGGGGAAATCCCTCTGATATTCTTGATATCGTTCCCATGCTTCATGTAGATTCTCATTTGGCTTCTGCATGAATGACATTATCCTTTGCCTATTCCTGAAAATTTTCTCCATAGGGTAAAACTTATTCACAAAAGCATCTGCAAGTGCACTCCATCCATTCAGTGCTTGATGCGGCAGCCCGAGGTACCAAGATAGAGCCTTGTCCTCTAAAGAGAAGATGAATCCCTTGTAGTAAATGACCTCTTGTGGGTCTCCCCGCATCTTAACCGTATCATAGATGTTCTTGAAGGCATCTAGATGATGATAAGGATTATCATTCTTTGAACTTCCTCAGAAACTCTTGTTCTGGATCATGGATATGATGGAAGGTTTCAACTCAAAGTTTACATCATTGAACCTTGGGATGACAACATGACACCTTGAGTTGTTGGCCTTCGTAGCAGCCAACTCTCTGAGGGTCTTTTCTTCTTCGCCAGAGTCTTCACTGTCACTGTCTTGCTGGTTCTGTTCCTGGTCATGTTGATTTCTTCTGCATCTTCGGTGATGACGATGTCTCTCATGGCGATGGTCATCCTTGAATTGTTCTGTTCCAGGATCTTCATGTTGATGGTTACCGTCATAACAGTCATTGTCTTCATGTTGGAATCTCTGGAAAGAAAGAAACAACAGAATTTTCAACAACAACAAAAAATTGAGACAAAAAATTATATCACAAATAGACGTAGATCTTCATATTCTAACAAAATGCAGGTAACCAAATTGAAGGAGGACCTGATGAATCTGATGAAGGTGAATCTGAAGCAAAGTTTCTGTGCGATCTCATAGCTATGGTTGATGATGAAATAAGTGTCAGCATAGTCCAGCAACAACTTTGATCACACTTTCGGGAAGATGCTTTTTCAACTTACTTGGGTCTATCCTCTTATTTTCTTTTAGAGGCTTGTTAAGGGGTGCCTCCCCCACTTCATCAGAACTTTGTTTTATCTCCGCTAGGCTCAAACGTTAATTTTTTTTTTAGTTTACGTTTTTTCTCAACATCTTGTAAGGAACTCACATAAGCAGGTGTTTGCTTGCTTTGATGTGTTATTTAATATATGCCATGACTTTTCCTCAAAAAAATGGTCATTGTCTTCAGACAGAGGCGAGTGAGGTCTAACTCTCACGTGTTGCTCACCCTCTGAAAAAGGTGGTTCGACGCGAGGTGGCATGTCTAGTGATGTTGGTGCTCAGATGAGCAGAAAATTTCTTTTCTGAGTACCTGAATAGAACGTATAATCAAGTTAGAAAACTTGTATTAATAAGACGAACTACGCTATACTCATTTCAAGTTAGAAGAAAAAAAAGGAAAAAGAAAGTGTTGTCAAGCTCATTTCTAAGCTTGAGGCACGGGAGTGTAGTTAATGGATTCAGGGTCGTCAACAATACCATTTTGCCTTGTCCCCAGCAGCGGCGCCAAAAAGTTGACCGGCCTAAATCGCACGTCCCAAAAGGAGCGGATTTGAAGTAGTCAGACTTTTAAATTACCCGACTCTTAGGCCCCCGCAACGATGACGGGGTCCGAAGTAGCGATCGGGGTCAAACCACAGGGACAAGGGGGGTAGTGTCAAGAACACGGAATCAACACATTACACTCTGACAAGGGTAAGATGAGGATAAAGTTCCCGGAGGGAACAACAGGCTAAGATCGATAAAATAAAAGAAAACTATCTCCAACTGGAGTTACTAGGTAAATTAAGGTTTTAAGCATTTATTGGTTTTTAGGGGTTTTTGCTCAATAGAACCAAAGGAGATAAAACTATTGCTTCGGTAAGGAAGGAAGGAGGAAACTTTGGTAAAACAAGCGGCAGTAGGAACATCCAGTACCCCTTCTCTCAAAGAGGGTACCTCTAACTAAGCACCAACACCTCTCTCGAGGTTGCTGGACCTTGGGTTAGAGTGGAAAGAAAACTGAAGCAACTCCGATCCTGGGTACTCTCATACTCCCTAATCGGACCAAACACTAGAGCTATAACACCTCTCTCGAGGCTACTGCAGCGGGAAACATGATTCGATAGCTAGTCAAAACATGACCCAAGCATGCAAGCTAGAGTTCGGATGCTAAACAAAGTAACCATCCAACAAAAGGAACCAAACATAAAGCAACATATATTTAAAACTTCTCTAATTCCATTAGCATAGTCATTATATAAAAGAGGTTTGGTTACATTGTGTAAGTAAAGAAAGTAAATGACTGAAAAAGAAAGATAAGTATCGCCTCCTTGATGTAGAAGAGCGACATGCAGCAGCAGATCCCTAAGAGCTCTCTAGCCCGATACTGGTTTGGGCTCTGCCCGGTACGCCCGTGTCGGGCGGCACTCCCTATCGGGTGATAGGCCATGGCGGGTAGACGTACTGACCAAAGCTCCCTTGCCCGATACTGTCGTGTCGGGACGCCACCCTCTCGAGCGACACACTGTGACGGGCGATTCGTATCGGGCTCGGTATCGTGTCAGGCTAGGGACCGCTTAGGGTGTCGGGTTACTCATATCGGGTGTCCTTGTTGGTTGATATCGGGCTGTTGTGGTGACCAGGACGGATTCTAAGTGAACCATTCCCGTCCTCTCGGGTCGGGGAAGTGCTCACCTAGTATCGCCCCGTACACCTCTGGGACGCGACACGCTAGCTCCAGGTTCTTTCCCAAGTTAGCTTTCACGAGATTCCAACCCGTCCCATCGGAGTCCTATAGCTGCTATTTATACGCAGTGGTTGGGGGAAGTTGTGGTTCTCTGGGCACCACGTGTCCTCCATCAGCTCTATCATCGCGGATTCAGGGATGCCCGATATGTGTGTCGCTCGGCACAAGGATGTCGGGTTGTAAGCGTGTCGGTCATTGTGACGAGTGGCGCCTATCGGTGGGTGGCTTGTATCGTGCGACACGCTTCAGTTGTCGTGGCGAGTACAACTCCCTGTCAGGTAAGTGGCGTATCACCCATCAAATCCTCCTTGCGTGGCACCCCCGTGTCGCTCGATAGGCGTGTCGTACTGCCATATGTCGGGCAGTGAGTGTGTCAGTCGACTGGTAGGAAGGTCGATGCAGGTACAACACGTTCATGGGCCGGGACGGGCCTTTTTGCTGATAAAATAGTGGGAAAATGAGGGAAAATCCTGCAAAAGATGATAAAAACGGGATAAGAGCGTAGTGTGGCCTGTTTATTCAAAAACATGATAAAAGGGAGAGGAAAACAGTTTAAAAGGGCAGACTTGACAACGAAATAATGGTCAAAACATGACAAAATATGGTGTTATCACTTGGTTTCTTCTCCTACGAGCCATGTCTCTCACACGATAACCTGGCGCTCCACGTTTCGACCAGATCATGGGACAAACTCCACAGCTCGACTCGGGAGCTTATCAAAAACGATTCGTTGACCCTTTTTGGTCCCAACGACCTTCAGAACAAGTCTGGTGATGGTCTGGAGTGCAAGAACTCATCTCCTCCATGGGAAGAAATAGGGAGAAACTCAGAGGCATACACGACATCGGGGAAAGCCTGAGAATGCTAAAATGAGATGCAGAATAGGTAAAGAAGGTAGGGAGAACAAGTTCTGAAACCGTGCGAAGGTCAGGTGACCAATGGTCAGTTCTGGCAGCTAGCGCCGGCAAGCACCTCAAGGCTGGTCTATAGGCCACAATGATTGGGGCCATCACGAGTCAAAAGAGTGATACCAGAGGGAAGAACGGAGCTCGAGGATGCTCACCACGATTTCAATTGGACCGGGATGCTCAGAGCAGTGGGCACTGACCCGCCATTGCCGGAGATGGAGGAGGAGCAGGTCAGGAAGAGTCTGGGCTCTCGGGGCCAAATTGGCAGTGGAGGAGTGCAGCTCGGGGGCCGGTGATGCTTTTGGGTGCAAAAAGGCAAAGGTGGGTGCTCTGTGGTGGTGGCTAGGTGCCCGTGCAGCGAGGGGGTCCAAGCCCTAAATGGGCATTCTTTGTACAGGGAGCGAGAGGGGGCAAGTGAGGGCTCGGTGCATTCGTGGCATCGAGATAAATGTGTTGGTGAAGGAATGAAGGAAAACGGTCGAGTAACGTGCGAGATTGAAGGTTCACAATCAAGGTGCTGGAACGGCTGTTGTTCACGTGAAGAGCAGAGGTAGAAGAAAACATGTGTACCATTGTATCTTGATCCAACGGTCGCTGTGTACGCGTGCGAGAAATAAAACAAAATGTAACACGTGACAGATTTAAGGCGCGGACTATAGGGAAATAAATGACATAAATTAAATCTCGATTAATTCTCTAGCAAAACCATATACAAACCTCTCTCAAATTAATTGGGAGGTCAAACATGGTCCTAATGGGTTCAAGTTGAACCATAGGTGTATTAGAGTGTCTAGAATATTCCCATTTAGTTAGATTTGATGCTTGTGCACGTTTTAGGCCTAAAATAGCAAAAATCATCATGTACATTTAAATGACCATGATGAATGTAAATAAAGCCATTAATTTCTCAAATAAGCTTTTCAAGATATGAAAATGTGCACTCAACATTATTTCTTTTCATTTAACAAAATGGAGGCCATTAAGCAAACAATTAAACATGTAAATCACTAATTACCATATGAGAAAGAAAATTTGACATAAAAGCATTTATTCTCATTTTCTTAAACAAAAGAGCATAGATATATATGAAAACATTTTCTTTAAATAAAACAAGGATAAGAGAGCAATTGGACATAATAAAATGAATTTGCAAAACTAACATGGGCAATTTGCATCGAAGTCCTCAACAATTATCTTATTAGAAAAAGAGCATGCAGAGAATATTTTTTTATAAAAAAATTGCATAGAAAGAGTGGGGTGTTACACTCCCATATCGGACATAGAGTTGTTGTATCAGACAAGAGGAAGTCTATATCACCCAAGAGTGGTAGGGTGTCGGCCAAGGTGCTAAGGAGCTCAAATCTTAACCCTAAGGTAAGCCATAGTCATCTTCAAGCTTGAATTGAAGCATGGAATTAGGGTTATGATCTACCATTCTTCTCCTCTTCACCAATTTCTTATCCATGGTGATTTCTTGTATCTAGAGGAATTGAGAAGATCATCCTCAACCTTGGGAACGTGGATCTTTGGATCTTGGAGCTTTGAAGTTGTTCTTATGGCGGGTTATATAACTTGAACTCAACCATGTTATTATTCATCACCTAAATTGCTATACTTAATGAACTACTTTTAATTCAGAAATTTCCTGAAATAGTTGATGAAATTATGAGTTCTAGTAGTTGCTTAGACCTGTTACCATGAACTATAACTGTTAGAACGCAGGTCTAGAGCTTGAAGAAGATGGTATCACTTTGCAAAAGTGATATCAGGTTCAAGCATATACACAAGTAACTCTAACCTGATATGGGTATGTCTTGCCCAAGATGCTTGCACAATATGCTTGCACAAGATTCTTGCACGGTATGCTTGCACAAGATACTTGCATGATAAGCTTGCACAAGATGCTTGCATGATATTCTTGCACGATAGGAAGTCAAGTATAGACTCTATGCACGATACAAGGTTAAGTGTATACTTGTAAGTTGATATGAAACACTAATTTGGGTAACCCGATATGGGTAAAGAATAGCAAGTGCTATTGCAGAATATGATCATATAATATATCATTGGTACTTGGTATCATGAAGCACACACATCTGGTGAACGATATGAACATTTAAGTAAAGCCTATTGCACGCTATGAGGTATGGATTCAAGAATAAGATGTAACCCGATATGGCAGCCCGATACACAAACCTAGATGACATGTAACCCGTCACGACCAACCCTAGTTGATGTCTAGCCCGACATGATGATGAGATGATACCTCTTAAACATCATGGGAGACACATACATGTACTATGTACCCATCACGACCAACCCTAACCCGACATGGGTGTTATAAACCAACATGGGATGGTGTATCCCGACATGGCTTGGTACCTTTCACTCCTATCGACTTGTGTAATGGGTTGAGAAGAGTTTAACCAACTGTTTAACATATTACTCATCCTTAAGATAGGATGGTACCCTTGAAGTAATAAATGAGATGAATATATTGGGTTGAGCCCGATATGGCAAACCCTAACCTGTCACGGCCAACCCTAGATGGTGAGCCACCCGATATGGTGATTGAATGCACCTCTAGCTCGACATGGTGATGGTTTAATACCTCATGAACGACATGTTTAACACATACAAACACCTCTAGCCCGATATGGTGAGTGCTCATACACCCGATATGGTGGTGTCTATACACCTACAACCCGATATGGTGAACATATATGCACACCTCCAACCTGAGACACCTTGTAAAGATAAGGGTAAGTGTAAAGGAGTGAAACCACTCCTCTACTAGAAAGAAAAGACCACATCCCTTAAAACCAAACACCACATCAAATTTTCTGTCAAAGGGATGGAGACCAATTCTTTCAACATGTATGTATCATTACACAAGAATTAGCAGTGGAAAAAAATCATTATCTAACAATTTACAATGCTCGATTACATGATACAGCACTTCACCGCATAGGGGTGTCAAAAAGGAAATCTAATCATATAAGACAAAGATCAAGCTGAGGGTCATCTAACCACCTCTTCAAGTCTCCCAAAAGCTCAGCTACAAGGTTGATGTCGAAGTTCGCCTCTCCTTGATCTAACCTGGGGTTGGAAGCATACCCCACAAAAGAGAAGAAGAAAAGAAATACATCAGCAAAAAGCCGGTATGTGTATGCTAAAGGAAACTTTGAGAAATTTAAGCAATAAGGAATTCAAATGTAAAATGCTTCCCATACAAGAGATAAGGACTACCCAATCGGGCATAAAAGAAAAGAATCATCATATAATAAAAGAAGATACTTGCCATGATCAAAACAATAAAGATTGTGCAATACCGGCACAAAACAAAGTAGGGCACACACCCCACAATCCACATCAATAAATTGCATGCATTGAGATAAGCATAGCCCTAGAACAATATAAACACAAAGGCGGCCAAGTACAAAATTGAAACCTGATAGAGAAAGGAATACTGCCAATCTCCCAATATATAAAGTTGAGTATGGATTACTGCCACACTTGAGTATAGAGAAGTGGTTTACTGCCACCCTCCAAAATAAACAATAGGGGATTACTGCCCCAAAACCAAAGTAATTTACACTACTATAGTGCTACTAAATCACATAGCATGTAAAATGTAGAGGCAAGTAGAAAAGTTTAGTCAGAAGATGATACAAAGGTTGCCATCACACAATGGACAGCACAAACATATAACATCCACTTCAAAGTGTCACATATCAATATAAGAGACCAACATGTACCAAGGCACAAGAAAAGATATCAAGAAAATATCCAAGTCCATAATATTCAAAATAGTTCACACGAACCATGATATCAGAAGATAAGACATATTGTGTAGGTCAAATTCAAGAGAATGAAAAGATAGGTGAATTGCTCCTTATAGAGGAATAGGGGATACAACATACCTCAATATCAAAGTACCAAAGTCCAAAGCACTTTTGGATCCAAATCTAGGTCCCCAAAGGCCTCTAGAAAGGTAAGAAGGTTCAAACAGAAAGGATTTCGAGATTAGAATGTCTGGTTAGTCCAATCCAAACTCCTTTCTTGAGCAAAGATAACCTTCTCTATTATATAAGTGCAAACCTAATTTTGGTCAAAATCACCAAGGATGAGCTTAACAAATCCTAAATAGAGAAATATGGAACCCTAGGAGCTTTCTTCACCAAGGTTGGTACCTCCTTTTACCTTGGGACATCACCTTTATGGCAAAACAGAGTAGGAATGATGTTCTAAGCTAGAGGAAATAGGGTGTGAGCAATGATTTCGAATTTGGAACTAGGAAGGGATATATATAGCTTCATGGATAGGAAAGGGTTCAAGCATGAGGTGTACATGTGTCAAAATCCTAGACATTTTATGTCCATGCAACACCTCCCTTAGTTACTACCCATACTTTCTCTTTTTTATCCATATCCTTATCTTTATCTTTATCCTTATCTTCACCCTTATCCTTATCTTTATCTTTATCCTTATCTTCATCCTTATCCTTATCTTTATCTTTATCCTTATCTTTATCTTTATCCTTATCTTTATCTTTATCCTTATCCTTATCTTCATCCTTATCCTTATCTTTTAAAGGGGAAAAACCCTAAAATGCCCTTGAAGAGAAATACTTCCAAACCAAGTATAACTAGGAGCCCCAAAGCCCAAAAAAAATCTATAATGATAAGGAAATATCTAAGGATTATAATTCATGTGACAATTTTCAAAGAAAAATCTCCCAATTGGGTAAATTGCAGAAAAGTCCAGAATGTACCTAAAATTACATAACTCGCACAAACAACATCCAAATTGGACCAAACCTTATCCACAAGTTATCTTTGATGTGTTGAATATGAATTTCCATATTTTTGAAGTTATATAATCACATTATTCATTACTTATGCCTTTTACTAATTTTCTCTCTCCTAAACTTATCCTAATATTTCAAGGTTGTCCAAATTAGATGAAATTTGACATGTAGGCTAATTTTGATATGTAGATTTTGAATTTGAAGTTTGTTTCTACTTTTGATACTTCTTTTTGTGAGATATGTCATATAGCCCATTAACGGCCCATTATCTTAATTATTCATCCAATTAAGTTTTTATCTTCATATTACCACCAAAATGAGTTATGTGGCATATTTTATGTATCCATTATAAACCTAAGATTAATGTTAGAGCATTAGGTTATATTAAGGTGATCTATAAATGCATTAGCTCATTGGGATTATACAAAACATCTATTTAGGTCTAGCCTTTAACCTTGTTTGCCTAAGTCCAAAATGTCAACTTCCAAGGTAGGGTCTGAGATCTAGTATGTTACAGCACACCACCCCTTAATGGGATTTCGTCCTTGAAATCAAAACATCCATAAGCAAACTTATCCACCACCCCTTAAAAGGGTTCATCTTATTATATCAAACTAAACTTCAGATACAAAAAGTTCAACTATACTTCTTACATCCAACTACATGTGCAACATGTAAAAACGAAACATAACTAGGAAAGATTAACTATGGAACTATGGGTCAGCTCTTGATCAGGAGTAAGATTAGTAGCAACAGGAGTATTCCGATCAGAAGTTTGACTCTCAGGGGTAACATGAGGGTCTTGTCTTGGCATCCCGTACTTAGGGTTCTGAGGTGTCTCAAAGCCTCCTAGGTTGTCAACAAAGGAATTCTGTCCATCCATAAGGTTTTCTTGCACAAGGAAAGGATACTAGGTGTAAGCAACCTAAGATAAAGGTAAACATCCTAAAGGGAGACGAGTTTGAAATAGTTAGATAACCGACTGCTAGTGGCTCTGATACCATGCTGTAAAGGAGTGAAACCACTCCTCTACTAGAAAGAAAAGACCACATCCTTTAAAACCAAACACCACATCAAATTTTCTGTCAAAGGGATGGAGACCAATTCTTTCAACATGTATGTATCATTACACAAGAAGTAGCAGCGGAAAAAATCATTATTTAACAATTTACAATGCTCGATTACATGATACAGCACTTCACCGCATAGGGGTGTCAAAAAGGAAATCTAATCATATAAGACAAAGATCAAGCTGAGGGTCATCTAACCACCTCTTCAAGTCTCCCAAAAGCTCAGCTACAAGGTTGATGTCGAAGTTCGCCTCTCTTTGATCTAACCTGGGGTTGGAAGCATACCCCACAAAAGAGAAGAAGAAAAGAAATACATCAGCAAAAAGCCGGTATGTGTATGCTAAAGGAAACTTTTAGCAATTTAAGCAATAAGGAATTCAAATGTAAAATGCTTCCCATACAAGAGATAAGGACTACCCAATCGGGCATAAAAGAAAAGAATCATCATATAATAAAAGAAGATACTTGCCATGATCAAAACAATAAAGATTGTGCAATACCGGCACAAAACAAAGTAGGGCACACACCCCACAATCCACATCAATAAATTGCATGCATGTGAGATAAGCATAGCCCTAGAACAATATAAACACAAAGGTGGCCAAGTACAAAATTGAAACCTGATAGAGAAAGGAATATTGCCAATCTCCCAATATATAAAGTTGAGTATGGATTACTGCCACACTCGAGTATAGAGAAGTGGTTTACTGCCACCCTCCAAAATAAACAATAGGGGATTACTGCCCCAAAACCAAAGCAATTTACACTACTCTAGTGCTACTGAATCACATAGCATGTAAAATGTAGAGGCAAGTAGAAAAGTTTAGTCAGAAGATGATACAAAGGTTGCCATCACACAATGGACAACACAAACATATAACATCCACTTCAAAGTGTCACATATCAATATAAGAGACCAACATGTACCAAGGCACAAGAAAAGATATCAAGAAAATATCCAAGTCCATAATATTCAAAATAGTTCACACGAACCATGATATCAGAAGATAAGACATATTGTGTAGGTCAAATTCAAGAGAATGAAAAGATAGGTGAATTGCTCCTTATAGAGGAATAGGGGATACAACATACCTCAATATCAAAGTCCCAAAGTCCAAAGCACTTTTGGATCCAAATCTAGGTCCCCAAAGGCCTCTAGAAAGGTAAGAAGGTTCAAACAGAAAGGATTTCGAGATTAGAATGTCTGGTTAGTCCAATCCAAACTCCTTTCTTGAGCAAAGATAACCTTCTCTACTATATAAGTGCAAACCTAATTTTGGTCAAAATCACCAAGGATGAGCTTAACAAATCCTAAATAGAGAAATATGGAACCCTAGGAGATTTCTTCACCAAGGTTGGTACCTCCTTTTACCTTGGGACATCACCTTTATGGCAAAATAGAGTAGGAATGATGTTCTAAGCTAGAGGAAATAGGGTGTGAGCAATGATTTCGAATTTGGAGCTAGGAAGGGATATATATAGCTTCATGGATAGGAAAGGGTTCAAGCATGAGGTGTACATGTGTCAAAATCCTAGACATTTTATGTCCATGCAACACATCCCTTAGTTACTACCCATACTTTCTTTTTTTATCCATATCCTTATCTTTATCTTTGTCCATATCCTTATCTTCACCCTTATCCTTATCTTTATCTTTATCCTTATCTTCATCCTTATCCTTATCTTTATCTTTATCCTTATCTTTATCTTTATCCTTATCTTTATCTTTATCCTTATCCTTATCTTCATCCTTATCCTTATCTTTTAAAGGGGAAAAACCCTAAAATGCCCTTGAAGAGAAATACTTCCAAACCAAGTATAACTAGGAGCCCCAAAGCCCAAAAAAAATCGATAATGATAAGGAAATATCTAAGGATTATAATTCATGTGACAATTTTCAAAGAAAAACCTCCCAATTGGGTAAATTGCAGAAAAGTCCAGAATGTACCTAAAATTACATAACTCGCACAAACAACATCCAAATTGTACCAAAATTTATCCACAAGTTATCTTTGATGTGTTGAATATGAATTTCCATATTTTTGAAGTTATATAATCACATTATTCATTACTTATGCCTTTTACTAATTTTCTCTCTCCTAAACTTATCCTAATATTTCAAGGTTGTCCAAATTAGATGAAATTTGACATGTAGGCTAATTTTGATATGTAGATTTTGAATTTGAAGTTTGTTTCCACTTTTGATACTTATTTTTATGAGATATGTCATATAGCCCATTAACGGCCCATTATCTTAATTATTCATCCAATTAAGTTTTTATCTTCATATTACCACCAAAATGAGTTATGTGGCATATTTTATGTATCCATTATAAACCTAAGATTAATGTTAGAGCATTAGGTTATATTAAGGTGATCTATAAATGCATTAGCTCATTGGTATTATACAAAATATCTATTTAGGTCTATCCTTTAACCTTGTTTGGCTAAGTCCAAAATGTCAACTTCCAAGGTAGGGTCTGAGATCTAGTATGTTACAGTAAGACACTCCTAGAAGTAAAGAGTGTATCACTAAGCAATGGTGTGACTAATATCTTTATAGGTGAAACACCTAAGTGGAAAATGTCTTAATACAAGATGAGTTCTTACCACCTAATGATAGATGGACAATTCAAGTATGTGAATTATGGCTAACGCACTACAGAATAAATATGATGAGTTAGTGCATAAAGTATTAGGATGGGAAATACCCTAATACAAGGTAAATTGATGAACTTAAGTAAGTTAAAAGTCATGAGGGAAGTGATACATCAAGACATGATAAATATCACATCCATTACCTCAAAATTGATATACCTTGATGCACCTCAAATCCAATATACTTGGATGAGTAACACATGAAGGGTGTCATGTCAATTATTACATCAAGATGTAATAATTTTAATACACTTTGATAAGTATAGGCTAATATACCTTGAGAAAGGGTTAAGCCAATTTAATAAAGTATGATGTAGTCAATATTCTAGTGAGGATGAGAGAGAAACTCATACCTTGTGTTGATAATCATTGAATGATAAATGATGAGAATAAATAAGTATGATTGAATACTTATGAAATCAAAGTATGCTCCTATATGTGTGGAGCAATGAATTAGGGTTTGGATTAATAATATGAACATGAAACCCTATTCGGCTATAAAGGGAAACCCTAACCCTAATGATGGGAAGGTTATAATTCTCTTATTGCATAAGCCTTGTAAGGCATGTTAAATACTTGTATAAAAAGTATAATGATTAATGGCCTTGTAAGCCATGTGAATAAGTTGTTGCCTAGTGAGAGGAGACAAGATGTGTAATGGCCTTGTGAGCCATGTGATAATTTGCCTAGTGAGAGGTGACAAGATACTTAATGGGCCTTTTGAGCCATGTGGGATGCTTATATAATAAGTATCATGTATACCTTGGTATGAGGACCTAGAGGTAATAGTTACCTGAGAAGTGGTAACAGTGTTCATTGATGAACTAAGGGTTTGAATACCCAGATCTATAATCATGATGATGATAATGTTAAGGGAGGAGAATTCCCAGTAATGAGATAAGGGATTGAGATCCTAAATGTTATATGTGTTCGAAAGATTTGAAAAGTACTTGATAGATGTATTACGCTTGTTCTTTGTAGAATTTGTCATAATAATTCATGTTTGAAAACTTGACTGATGCTAAAAGAATACGGTAATGTACTTAATTAATCAAGTGGAATCTTATCATGTAGTGCCCTGACCATAGATCCATCAACATCAGAATTTGTTGAATGGTGAAACGGGTTGCTCCGCGGCATAACCCAGTGACCGCATATTTTTGAATATGTGGGGGTGATGGGCAAAAATATATGTACGACCTAATGAGGGATTGATGTGGAATATCCTTCATTGTATATACCGGTATGGATGTATCATGAATCTCCCAATGATAATGATTATCAGATCGATGTGAGATAAACACGAGATCTCTCGATGCCTAAGAGAGTGCAGTCGCCGCTGTAGTTCTATAGCGAAGTTGTCAGTATACCCTGGAAAGCTATTTAGCAGTGACACGAGATGTCCTACCTGTGGTCTCGTACTGACTGAGACAAGGGAGGTCATGGTAGTCTTCTCTTCCATTGACCTTTTATGGTATCGATTTTGACTTCGTAGTCGTCGGTTGGAGTATGAGCGGTATACCTCATCTCCTCAGGGCATAAGTGTGATTGTAAAATATAATCAACTGTGTTATAACACCCTTCCCTAGGGTTTCATACGTAACTAGCGGAAGCACAACCTAATCCCCAGCATTATCCATAATGTGGGGTACTTGGCATTTCAAGGAGGGATTGTGACATGCATGATCTCATATCAAGAAACAAATAACACTTGGCATTATTGAAACATAGATTCATATATAAGTTCTTGGAAAGAAAACTACATCATGAAAAGGTATGCTAAACATGAACTAGATAATATGAAAAGATAGGATCTGCATAGATGGACGTCCCACCAGGAAACAACTCCTAAGGTCTTGGATCCTTGGAATCTTCTCAAGATGTCTCCTTCCTTTTAGCTCCAACGTCTGCAGACATCTCATCCCCAGCCATGCAAAGGAAAATAAATATGGTAAGTGAGCGGCATTGACATGTTATAAGACATAAAAATAACATATAAGATGATTTGACATAAACATGAACATGCATTAACATTAATCATTTCTTGGCATCTTTTACATGAAGAATTTGATAAGAAGTATATGCTCCTCTCTTAATGCCCCATAAGGAACCCATAATGCTCGGAAAGCCCATCATTGCTCAGAAAGCCCATAATGCTCGGAAAGCCCATAAAAAGGTGCATATAAATCTAAATCAAATTCCCTTAACCATGATCTTTCTTAGACATAATTATCTTCTTAACAACTTAGACTTGATCTTAATGGGATTACTCCCTCTTAAACATAATTGGGATTTCTCCCCATGAAACATAATAGGATTTCTCCCTCTTAAGCATGAATGGGAATTTCTTCCCTCTTAATGTTGGTTTCATGTTCCTTAATCATAATTCATAACCTTAATGTGGTTTTTATACTTAGACTTAGATTATAGCAAACAAGCATTCAATAACCATATACTTGAAAGAAAACATGCATTTATCATGACTTTAACATAAAGTGCTTAACAATATTCATAAACATTCAATAAACCAAATGTTATATATGCCAAGGGCATGGCCCGCTTACCTTGAGCTAAATCACCTAAGTCAAACCTGGTTTGACTGATTGGGTTCCCTTAAACACATGAAAATAACATAATTATCCTTCATCATATCATTAAACCCTAATTTGTCCATATAAATATTGAGATGTGCAAATAGCTAAATCAGTCGATAGAAACCACAAAATCAGATTCCTCATCAAAAATCCTTTCCAAAACCTATTTTTGGATATTTTTCTAATAAACAGAAAACTTAATGGAATTTTCGAAGAACAGACCAATAATAAATCGAGAAAAAGCCATGTGGGTAATACAATTTAATTCTATGGATACTGGGCCCGAGCCCTGCCCACGTGGCCCAATGAGAACTCTCTAAGATGGCTTTGTGTCTCAATTCTGAAGAAACAAAATGTGACATGAAATCCTGAAAATACCCATATGATGTTAATGAGGCGATTAAACTCGCAGGGGCACTTAGGTCATTTTATGACCTGGCTTCGTTCCTTGGAGCCATGGCGCTCGACGAGCAGTAGGGGGGACCTCCCCATGTGATCTTCATGGGGTGAACTGATCAAGATGACGGAGATGAGCATGCACTTCGTCTAAAGGAAACGAAGCCAACAAGCCCTGATTTGGGCTGTTTCATGACCTGGAGCTTCAGGAGCACCTCCCGCCATGGCCGAGGGTGGTTCTCAAAACCAATAGATGAAAACGATGGCAAACACATCAACAAAATGATGCAGGAATACTCATGAACCCAAGTTGGAACCGAAGGGTACATTGCGCGAGAAAAGCAAGGTCAGATGACCACTACCTCGCCGAAGCAACAAAACCTGAGGTGAAGGTCAAAGGTCGTTACAGGACCCGTTGATTGGGGTGACTTCATAGAAAACCGAGAGCGTGAAAATGAAGCTTAGGTTCCAAGGATGCTCACCATAAGAGAGATTGATCTGAGATGGCATAGGGCACTGGGGCGAAGCTTGGGTCGTCAGAGAAGAAGGAGGGATAGGTCCAGGGGCTCGAGGACGTTAGAGGAGAAATTGAATCTGGGGGAGAGTTTCCTAGGGACCTCTGGTGCCTTTGAAGTTTTTAGGTGGCGGCAGAGGAAGCTAGGAGGTCGTCTGAGCATCAATGGCAGAGGGGAGGTGATGCCCTATATTGGGCATTTTATCTATAGGGCACAAGAGCACACGAGCAAGGGCTCGTTTGGTGCAGATTGACCTCACGGTCTCTCTAAAGAAGAGATCTTGCAAAACAGATGTGAGGAGAGGGAGAAAGAGGTCGGTGAAAAATGTCCTATGAAACGACTTCTATTTGCGAGAGTAACGGAGGAAGAAGAAGGCAGGTGCACCATTGGATCTTGATCCAACGATCGCTGTGTACATGCACGAGAATTAAAGCAAAAGTAACGCGTGACAAACATATTAATGCGAACTATAGGTTACATCCATTCAATTGATGAAATTGCATTCAAATCTTGGTCATACTATACTTAAATGTTCTTTAATTGATTAGAGGGTCCAAACATGGGTCAAACGAGTTCAAATTTTGACCATAGGTGCATTAGAGTGTCTAGAACATTCCCATTTAGTTAGTTTTACTGCTTGTACACATTTTAGTCCTAAAATAGCAAAAATCATTATGTGCACTTAAATGGCCATGATGAATGTAAATAAAGCCAATAATTTCTCAAATAAGAATTTCAAGATATGAAAATGTGCACTCAACATTATTTCTTTTCAATTAACAAGATGGAGGCCATTAAGCAAGCAATTAAACATGTAAATCACTAATTACCATATGAGAGAGAAAATTTGACATAAAAGCATTTATTTTCATTTTCTTAATTAAAAGAGCATATATATATATTAAAATATTTTCTTTAAATAAATCATGGATAAGACATCTATTGAACATAATAAAATGAATTTGCAAAACTAACCTCGGCAATTTGCATTTAAGTCCTCAAATATTATCTTATTAGAAAAAGAGCATGCAGAGAATAAAATATTTTGGAAATTTTGCATAGAAAGAGTGGGATGTTACAATACTACCCACCTTAAAAAAAATTGTCCTCGAAATTTCCTAGGGCTTCTACCCACCTTAAGGATTACACATAAACTTGCAAATTTTCCATACAATTTTTTATTATGAAAGAAACATACATACACAAAGCATTATGATTCAACATAAATTACTTAACAACCCTTCCTAAGTCTCATACTTACTCCTTAACATTACACCTAACTCATTACACTTAGGGAATCTATCTCTCACTTACAATGACTACATCTTCATGGTTGTCTAACCTTAGGTCATATATCCTTCATCTCTTTATATGTGGTGATCAAGCACATATTTAGAAATGTTGGATCTTTTTATGCTACATCTCACCAACTTATTTGCACATGTGTCCCATACCACACACACACTTAAGAAGGTAAGACACATAAAAAGTCACATTAAATGACATTTTCCTCAAATCTCAATTGGGTGGCCCTTACCATTGAGACAAGGAGAAACATGTCATCATCTAGGGTTTGGTTTCAACTACATGAGCATGCTAACATGTACTTCTCTAATGACGTGAGGGCTCTATTCATCTTTAGGGTTCTCTAGACATACTAGAATACATAATCATGTTCTCTACTTTTATTTCTTCATCCTAGGGCGACTTGCATGAATCCTTATTGTTGCCTTAGTGGCCATCTATTTCTTGCTCTAATACCATTAATGTAACACCCCTCCCTAAGGTTTCATATGTAACCAGCGGAAGCACAGCCTGATCCCCATCATTATCCATAATGTGGGGTACTTGGCATTTCAGGGAGGGATTGTCACATGCATGGTCTCATATCAAGAAACAAATAACACTTTGCATTATTGAAACATAGATTCATACATAAGTTCTTGGAAAGAAAACTACATCGTGAAAAGGTATGCTAAACATGAACTAGATAATATGAAAAGATAGGATCTCCATAGATGGACGCCCCACCAGGCAACAACTCCTAAGGTCTTGGATCCTTGGAATCTTCTCAATATGTCTCCTTCCCTTTAGCTCCAATGTCTGTGGGCATCTCGTCCCCAGCCATGCAAAGGAAAACAAACATGGTAAGTAAGCGACATTGACATGTTATAAGACATAAAAATAACATATAAGATGATTTGACATAAACATGAACATGCATTAACATTAATCATTTCTTGGCATCTTTTACATGAAGAATTTGACAAGAAGTATATGCTCCTCTCTTAATGCCCCATAAGGAGCCCATAATGCTCGAAAAGCCCATAATTTCTCGGAAAGCCCATAACAAGGTGCATATAAATCTAAATCAAATTCCCTTAACCATGATCTTTCTTAGACATAATTATCTTCTTAATGACTTAGACTTGATCTTAATGGGATTGCTCCCTCTTAAACATAATTGGGATTTCTCCCCATGAAACATAATATGATTTCTCCCTCTTAAGAATGAATCGGAATTTCTTCCCTCTTAATCTTGGTTTCATGTTCCTTAATCATAATTCATAACCTTAATGTGTTTTTTATACTTAGACTTAGATTATAGCAAACAAGACTTCAATAACCATATACTTGAAAGAAAACATGCATTTATCATGACTTTAACATAAAATGCTTAACAATATTCATAAACATTCAATAAACCAAATATTATCTATGCCAAGGGCATGGCCCGCTTACCTTGAGCTAAATCACCTAAGTCAAACCTGGTTTGACTGATTGGGTTCCCTTAAACACCTGAAAATAACATAATTATCCTTCATTATATATCATTAAGCCCTAATTTGTCCATATAAATATTGAGATGTGCAAATAGAAAAATCAGTCAACAAAACCCACAAAATCAGATTTCTCATTGAAAATCCTTTCCAAAACCTATTTTTGGATATTTTTCTGATAAACAGGCGATTTACTAGGATATTTCGAAGAACAGACCAATAATAAATCGAGAAAAAATCATGTGGGTAATACAATTTAATTCTGCGGATACTGGGCCCGAGCCCTGCCCTCGTGGCCCAATGAGAACTCTCCAAGATGGATTTGCATCTCAATTTTAAAGAAACAAAATGCGACATGAAATCCCGAAAATACCCATACAATGTTAATGAGGCAATTAAACCTACAGGGGCACTTAGGTCCTTTTATGACCCGACTTCGTTCCTTGGAGCCATGGAGCTCGACGAGCAGTAGGGGGGGTGACCTCCCCGTGTGATCTTCATGGGGCGAACTGATTAGGATTATGTAGATGAGCATGCACTTTGTCTAAAGGAAATGAAGCCAACAAGCCCTGATTTGGGCTGTTTCATGACATGGAGCTTCAGGAGCACCTCCCACCATGGCCGAGGGTGGTTCCCAAAACCAAAAGCTGAAAATGATGATAGGTGAACAAAATGATGCAAGAATACTCATGAACCAAATTGGAACCGAAGGGTACATTGTGCCAGAAAAGCAAGGTCAGATGATCACTACCTCACCGGAGAAACAGAACCTGAGGTGAAGGTCAAAGGTCGTTATAGGACCCGTTGATTGGGGCAACTTCATGGCAAACCGAGAGTGTGAAAATGAAGCTTAGGTTCTGAGGATGCTCACCGTAAGAGCGATTGAACTGATATGGCATAGGGAACTAGGGTGAAGCTTGGGTCATCAGAGAAGAAGGAGGGACAAGTCTAGGGGCTCGAGGTCGTTAGAGGAGAAATTGAATCTGGGGGAGAGTTTCCCGAGGACCGACGGTGCCTTCGAAGTTTTTAGGTGGTGGCGGAGGAAGCTAAGAGGTCGTCTGCGCATCAATGGCGGAGGGGAGGTGATGCCCTATATTGGGAGTTTTATCTGTTGGGCATGAGAGCACACAAGCAAGGGCTCGTTGGGTGCGGATTGACCTCGCGGTCTCTCTGGAGAAGAGATCTCACAAAATGGATGTGAGGAGAGGGAGAAAGAGGTCAGTGAAAAATGTCTTGTGAAACGGCTTCTATTCGCGAGAGTAACGGAGGAAGAAGAAAGCAGGCGCACCGTTGGATCTTGATCCAACGGTCGTTGTGTACGTGTGTGAGAATTAAAGCAAAAGTAACATGTGACAAACATATTAATGTGAACTATAGTTTACATCCATTCAATTGATGAAATTGCATTCAAATCTTAGTCATACTATACTTAAATGTTCTTTAATTGATTAGAGGGTCCAAACATGGGTCAAAAGAGTTCAATTTTGACCATAGGTGCATTAGAGTGTCTAGAACATTCCCATTTAGTTAGTTTTACTGCTTGTACACGTTTTAGCCCTAAAATAGCAAAAATCATTATGTGCACTTAAATGACCATGATGAATGTAAATAAAGCCATTAATTTCTCAAATAAGAATTTCAAGATATGAAAATGTGCACTCAACATTATTTATTTTCAATTAACAAGATGGAGGCCATTAAGCAAGCAATTAAACATGTAAATCACTAATTACCATATGAGAGAGAAAATTTGACATAAAAGCATTTATTCTCATTTTCTTAAACAAAAGAACTATATATATATATATATGAAAAGATTTTCTTTAAATAAATCATGGATAAGACATATATTGAACATAATAAAATGAATTTGCAAAACTAACCTGGGCAATTTGCATTTAAGTCCTCAACAATTATCTTATTAGAAAAAGAGCATGCAGAGAATAAAATATTTTGGATGTTACACGTGTAGCATATTTGCTTAAGGATTGAATACAACAATCATTAGCTGATGTTACATTTATTTTATACATCTTAAATGGATAGATGTTATACATGTTCTTCATATTCATTATAAAATGAATAGATGATTTACTACTTTATCATATATAGCTGCAATGTTTCAGAAGATGATATTATTCTATTTTGCTTAAACAATGATTAAATCATGCTTATTAATATAAAAGAATCCTCTGCTCAGTTTATTGCTATTTATCTGCAATAATAATATTGTTGGCGGAGAGTTATATCTCTCACTGGGACATGGGTCTCACCTCGTTGGTCACCAACATTTTTAGGTGGACGCAGACGAGGAGGTAGGGACCATACGGCAGAGGGAGGACAACAACATCAGGGGCAACAGTAATATCTCAGGTTGAGTTATTGTCTGTCGTGTCTTGTAGATATGAGTCATATGTGTCGTCTCTGTACTCTCGGGTCCTTGGAGTCAGAACTTAGTGTTTTATGATCGATCTGAGATTTTGGCTTGTATGCCTCGAGGTTTTATGTTGCTTATGTATAGTTTTGACAAAGCAACTATAATATGTAACCCTCAAGATGAGATGGTACACTATATGTGCAATGTGAACCATGATGTATGTAGTACTTTGGTTCTCTTCTTAAGAGTTTCCTGGAAATGGATCTCTTTGCAAATGGTTTTAATTTTTAGTGATTTTTGTTAATCTGATGTTTATGTTTATTTTGCTTAATTAGTAACAATGTATTTGTCAGTTTGATGACTGTCATTTCAGGGACAATCAACAACATGAACAACATCTTCGACAAGCGTTGACTCTCCTTCTCCAACACCAGTGGTATGCCAAGTTTAGTAAGTGTGAGTTCTAGTTGAAAGAAGTGACTTTCTTGGGTCATGTGATATCTGCGTAAGGAGTCAGAGTAGACCCCAAAAAGGTGGAGACAGTTGCAGAATGGGAGCAACTGAAGACGCCGACTGAAGTTCATAGTTTTCTAGGTTTAGCAGGATACTATCAGAGGTTTATAAGAAACTTCAGTGTGATCGTGTTTCCATTGACAAAGTTGACTAGGAAGGATGTACCTTTTGTTTGGGATGATCGTTGTTAGCAAGCTTTCCAAAGTTTGAAGGAGAAGATGACCAGTGCTCCAGTGTTGGTACTTCTAGAGCCTGGGAAAGGCTATGTTGTTTTCTATTATGCTTCTAAGAAAGGCTTAGGATGTGTATTGATGCAGGAAGATCATGTGGTTTCTTTTGCTTTGTGACAACTTAAGAAACATGAGGAGAGCTATCTGACACATGATTTGGAGCTGACAGTGGTGGTCAATGCGTTAAAGATATGGAGACACTATATTTATGGAGAAGTATGTCAGATCTTTACGGATCATAAGTGTAAGGACCCTGACCTACGTTTAGGGTTTACCCTGTTTGTTTTGCTTAACCTTAGTGATTTGATGCTTGCTAATCACCTTTGAGATGTGATTAGGGTTTTTTTGTGCTTTGTTGAGAATTCGAGGGGCTACTTGCAAATAACCCAAGTTTAGGGTTTTGTGTGCAAGTTGGTCATCTTGTGAGATGTTTTTCCCTCTTTGCTTCCTCTAAGGTTGAGAGGAAGGCTTGGGCTTGTTGTTTGAGATGTGTTGTTTGGGCCTTGAGATGTGTTGTTTGGGCTTGGTTGAGCCTTGTGTTGGCCATGGCTTGCTTTGTGTCGTCCAAGGGTGAGTGTGTGTCGTCCAAGGAAGTCTTGTGTCGTCTACACCTTGGTATGTCGCCCAGCAGCTTGTTTGTGTCGCCCGGTAGGAGTCGTTGCTTGTGTCGCCCATGTGGCTTGACCTTGGTTGGTGACACTTGGTGCCTATCTTGGACAAGTGTCTTAGACCTTGCATGTGGTGGCTTGAACCCTAGGACAAGTGTCCCTTGGTTGGGTGACACATTTCATGGTTGTACCTTGGTTTCTCCTCCCCTTCTTTCTATATAAGTAGCTCTTCTCCTTGCCTTAGTCTCCTTTGCTCTTTTGGTCTCCCCTCCACCTTGAGTGCACGATATCCCTCTCCATCTAGCTTGTATTGGCCGATACACTCCCTAGGGGTTGAAGTGGTGGCCGATACACCTTCCTGGAGAAGCCTGGTGAACGATAGCTTTGGACCTTGGAGTTGTGTTGGACGATACCCCTTGGGGCTGGAGTGCTTCTTCTTCCTTGGAGCTTAAAGGCGGGTTGCATATCTTATAACCCTAACTTCTTTACCTCTAGCTATGATCTTGTTGCATGTTAGTAGCTTAGCTTAGTTCCTTGCTTTTGTATCTTGCTTGTGCACCTTGGGTGGCCGATCCTCCTTAGGGTTTAGGGTTCCTTTGCACACCTTGCTTTCTAGGGTTTGAATCTCCATGAGTTGGAGGTAGAAGATGACCTGCTCTTGTGTTGGGCGATACCCTCCTTGGTTTTGGTGTGTTGGGCAACACCCATGTTCTTGTGGTGGACGACATAAGTGGTGTCCCTTGTGCTGGCCGATATGGTGACCATGTTGGGCAATATGGTCCTTGTGTTTGGTTTACTCTTGTTCTTGAGATTGAATGATAGGATGAGAGCTCTTGGTGTTGGGTGGCATGATGGTGCTCTTGTGTTGAGTGATATCCTTGCCCTTGTGTGGGCGATAGGTCAAGTTAGTAAGGTGTTGTCCGGTATGGGTTGAGTTGAACGACAAGACCATGCTCGGCTTGCTTCCTTATGTTGACCGATAGGCAAGTATGGTGTGTTGGCCGATAAGTGTGGTTGTGTATCGGGCGATACCCCTTGTTGTGTCGGCCGACATGATGAGTATGATGGGCGATATGGACCTTCTTGTGTTGAGAGACAACCTCTTCTTTATAGTGGACGATAGACCTAAGTTCTCGTGGTTGGTTGATGTTGGACGATAGCCATGCATGGTGTGCTGGCCGATATCCATGTTGGCTGACATCCATGGTGGCCAATAGCCAAGGTGGGCGATAACCTAGGTTGGGTGTGTGTGTCGGCCGATAGGCCTTGATGGGTTTTAGTAAGGGTGGTGATGAGTTATAGTGAGGGTCATGTGTTCTTATAGTGACGGTCTCATGTACTATGGAAGTGCATGTTTATGCTCAAACGATAATGATGCCTTGCAAACAATAATAATGCTAATGATAGTAACAATGATGATAATGGTAGTTGCATAATGATAATGATAGTAATGATGTTGATCATAGTGATGATGGCAATAATGACAGTAATGATATGCGTGAAGTAATCCTTGCACTTAATCGTTAAATGAGAATGGTGATAGTTACACTAGTAGCTTGCATAATAATAATGTTAGTAGTGCTAATGATAACCATGATGATAATGTTGTTGATAACTAAGATGTCAACAGTGTTGGCGATATTAGTTGTGTTGATGAAGGTAATTCCTAACTCATAAGTGAAAGCAATAATGATGTTAATAATATAATGTGATTAATGGTTGCCTAATGATTGGAATAATGGTAATAAAAGGCAGTTACATTAATAGTTACTTAATGATATAGCAATGAAGATAATAGTAGATGACGATGCTGATAATAGTAATAATGGCATCAAGAGTAGTAATGATTTTGGTAACAATGGTAGTTGCATTAATGGTTACTTAATGATAGAGATAATAATGATGATAGTTGATGGTGATGATAATGACAATTGGTAGCAATAGTGTTTGCTCTGTATACTCAACATGACTTTTTATTATAAATTGAATACCTTGATTGTTCGTATAATCTTGAGATAAGGGTAGGCAAGATTATGGTATGATGTGCTTTACAAGCTTGATCATCAAATAGTGTAATGTTGATAAATAGATTATCTTGAACGATAGCCCATGATAGTGAGCATATTCCTTATGATTGAATCTATGGTTGTCGTGTATCCTAACCATGCAGGTGATGTATAGCCAAGAAAGGGCTACGTGACATATGTGATGAATAACATTGCCTTGATATTTGTTCTATGAGATTATATATGTAATGTGTTGGTCCCATGATGATGATGTGAGCCTTGAGAGGCAGTGACGGTACATGATGAAGGATTGATATCCTATGGTATGTGATGATCCTTGATATGGATCTGGATGGTTGGCAAGAGGCCAAGTGGTAACATGTGATGATGGATCCTTGTGATGGATCAGGTTGATGAGGTTTCGATAATAATATAATGTTCTTCATTCTCTATTACATCTTGCATGTTATATAACTTGGTTGAATCCTGTAATCCATCTAAAAGATACTAATTAATCACAATGAAATATCTCATGTAGTTTGCCCTGGCCATAGATCCATCATCGTCAGGACTTGGTGATGGTGAAACGGGTTCTCCTACGGGTTAACCCGGAGCGCATATTGTTGAATATGCGAGGTTACTCCTAGCCTAGAGTAGGAGGTAAGAGTGTAACTTCGGTTACAGACTCAGATACGTATATAGAGCATGGTGAACAGGCCCGTGGCTCAGGATATGTGATGTGAAGAGCATGAATGCGTTCATGGCTCAGAGTACGGTGATCAGGCCCGTGGCTCAGTTGTACTAGCGTCGAGACCTGTACTAAGGCAGGCTAGAGTGAGGGTAGCCTATGGAGCTGACCCAGTGGCTTAGACCACTTCAGCATGTGACTACGGTCCTGCTTGTGTTGTACTCGTGTACTGACCACGAGGTGGGAGGTTGTGGAGTCCGGCTCTTCCATTGACCTTGTATGGCACCAGTCTTGGGCTTCGCAGCCAGAGGTTGGATTTGGATGGTACGATTCAAATCATCGGGGCATAATAACACGTAATACAGCTGTTTAGTATTTACTACATAGGTTAAACATGAAACATTGGTTGAGGCCTTGTTTGTGTATTAAATTCTGGTATATCTACAGGTACTTCTAGATTCATCAGGTTTGTGGTAATATGCCTTGTCTGGATAATCAGGTTATGTAACATTATATTTTATTCTGTTAAACATGTTCTGTTGAGAGATATTTTGTACAGCTGGTAAGCTTGTCGGTAAGAATAGCTTTGCTATATATATATATAGACTACTCTGGTTATACTTGTTGATAATTATCTGCTATTATAGTTATCTTGCTAAGGTTCTGTAGTTGCAGTGGGAAGTTATGTTTCCCGCTGGGACAATTATTCAATTGTCTCACTCCGCTGGTTTTCGGGTGGTCGAGGTAGACGTGGTCGTGGTCGTGGTGTTGCGGCCGAGCAGCTTGAAGAGCAGTAGAAGGCAAGCAATGGATATGTTGCTATTTTGGATGTTTTGTAGTAGAGTCTAGAGTCATCCCTGTACTCTCAGGTCCTTGGCAGTGTTTTGATGATGTTTCACGACGAACGATCGATGTTGTTTGTATATCCTACTGTTGGCCGGATGCGGGCCTTGATGTATATGAACAGGTGGTGAACTCATGGGATGGATGAACAACTGTTCCTGAGCTGTGGACACGTATCAGATTCCGTGTATGTATAGATATGGCAAGTTTTTGTGCAGGATGAGGACTGGAAAGTAATAGTTCCACAGTTTATATGTTTTCCGCTATCGGTTTTAATTAACTCATATTTTCATAATCTGTGGTTATGGTGATTTCCGCACATTTTCGCGTAACACCTCGTTATCCTTATGATAATGGGATGTGTTGCCACAAGTTTTGGTACCAGAGCTTTAGGTTCGCTGAGTCTACAGGGATTTAGGACTAGGTTGAGTCTGTTCTTATGAGTTTTCTAGGATTTCTTACATATCTTCTACCCTCAGTGGAAGAAAAGTCAAGATGTCTGGAAACCATGAAGAACACTCTGTTGAGTACAGTGATGCTGCATCGGTTGATGGAGTAGATGGACAGGCACATGAAGATCGGGTGCCTGAGGTCCCCCAACCTAACCCAGCCATTCTTGAACATCCTTCTTACCAACAGCTTATGGGGCAATTAATGGCTACGATGAATCTCATGGTTGAGCAATTACCAGTGCCTCCTCCGCGAGCACAGGTTCCCCATGGAGAAGCATCGGGTATTGGGAAGACCTTTGAACGGCTTCGCCGAGTTGGAGCTTCGGACTATGCTGGAACTGCTGATCCAGCGGATGCAGATCTGTGGCTGATAAGTCTTGAGAAGGCTTTCCGGATCCTCGACATCCCCGAAGCAGACAAGGTAAAGCATGCTGTCTACCTTCTGAAGGGTAGTGTTGGTCACTGGTCGACCATAGAAGAAGAGAAGCGGCCTGGTGAGGTGATCTTTTGGGAAGTGTTTTGACGTGAGTTCGTCACCAGATACTTTCCCAAGACGTATCTGGATAAGAAGATCAGTCAGTTTGAGAGGTTGCGACAAGGAATGATGAACATCACCGAGTACGAGGCCAAGTTTATGGATCTGTTGAGGTTTTGTCCTCACATGGCGGCAACAGACGAGGAACGGATCAGACGTTTCAAGAAGGGTTTGAGTGCTGAGTTGATAACCCCAGTGTCTGCGTTGGAGAATCAAGAGCGGTTTGCTACATTCGTGGAATCTGTTCGACGGATCGAGAGGTCAGTAAGGGAGAAAAAAAAAGAGTCTATGTCTCTTAAAAGACCTGCTCAGTTTCAAGGACGAAGGTTTGGTGGCTTTAAGAAGCCTAGGGTTTCAGCACCGTTAGTGATGAGAAGTTCTGGTGTACCATCTCAGTGGTCTCCGAGTAAGGGGAAAGGTTATGTTTCTTCACCATCTAAGGCGCACAGTTCAACTTCAGTGGCAGTAACAGGGCCAGCTAGGCCACAGTTTGAAGATAGGGCGTGCTATCTCTGTGGACAGACCGGGCATCTCAAGGTGCATTGCCCGAATAGAGATGTTGAAGTGACGCAGCAGTCAAGGCAGAACCAACAAGGATCAGATCGACAGCAGCCCAGTGGTAGCAGAGGTCGAAGACACGGTCAAGTGTCTCAGGCTGGATCGTCTGCTCAAGGAAGTAGAGGTCATGGACAGTAAGCAACGGCTCGATTTTATGCCATGAATCAGTCGGAGGCGATAGTCAACCCGTGAGTGGTGACAGGTCAGATGGAGTTATTTCATTCTGATATGTCTTCTTCTTGCTTTATATCTGTTCTGGTTGACCCGGGTGCTACACACTCTTTTATCGTCTATAGTATGCTTGAAAACTGTCGTTTACCTATTAGCTGTAAGAAGGATAGGTTGTTGTTAGAAACCCCTCTTGATGGTTCCTCCCTTCTTCGAGAAGTGTGTCCATCTTGTGTCTTGTCTTTCTCGGGACATCGCATTCAAGTGGATCTTATGCCACTTGACATGCATGGTTTCGATGTTATCCTTGGGATGGATACCTTAGAGAAGTATAATGTTGTCTTGGAATGTGGTTCCAAGCAGGCTGTGTTTGATGTTGCTGGAGAGAAGTGGATCTTCTAGGGAGACAGGAAGATTCTTCCGACATGTTTGGTATCAGCTATGGTGGCAGACAAGTTGTTACGACAAGGATGTGAGGCGTTCTTAGCTCACGTGGTGGATACCGTTGTAGTTACCAAGGCGAAAGGACCCAGTCTTGAGGAAGTGTCTGTGGTTCGAGAGTTTGCAGATGTGTTTCCTGAAGAGTTTCCTGGTGTTCCTCCACCATGAGAGATTGATTTCGAGATCAATCTGGTTCTAGGAACACAGCCAGTTGCACAATCAGCGTATAGGATGGCTCCAGCAGAGATGGCAGAGTTAAGAAGCAGTTGCAAGAGTTGTTGGAGAAGGGTTTTATCAGACCGAGTACATCTCCGTGGGGTGCTCCCGTGTTGTTTGTTAAGAAGAAGGATGGTTCGATGCGGTTGTGTATAGACTACCGGCAGTTGAACAAAGTCACGATCAAGAATAAGTACCCGTTGCCGAGGATAGATGATCTGTTTGATCAGTTGCGTGGTGCTACAATGTTTTCAAAGATCGATCTACGGTCTGGATATCACCAGTTGAGGATAAAGGCAGATGACATACCAAAGTCAGCTTTTAGGACGAGGTATGGTCATTTCGAGTTTGTGGTTATGCCGTTTGGGTTAACCAATGCACCTACTGCTTTCATGGACCTGATGAACAGGGTATTCTGCCCATTCTTAGATCAGTTTGTTGTAGTCTTTATAGATGACATTTTGATCTACAGTCGGGACAGGCGAGAGCATGAGCAACATCTTCGTCAAGCGTTGACTCTTCTTCGTCAACATCAGTTGTATGCCAAGTTCAGTAAGTGTGAGTTCTGGTTGGATGAAGTGACTTTCTTGGGTCATGTAATATCTGCCGAAGGAGTCAAAGTAGATCCGAAGAAGGTGGAATCCGTCGCGGATTGGGAACAACTGAAGACGCCGACAGAAGTTCGTAGTTTCCTTGGTTTGGCAGGATACTACCGGAGGTTTATCAAGGACTTCAGTGTGATCGCGTTGCCGATGACAAAGTTGACCTGGAAGGATGTACCTTTTGTTTGGGATGATCGATGTCAGCAAGCTTTCCAGAGTCTGAAGGAGAAGCTGACCAGTGCTCCAGTGTTGATCTTGCCAGAGCCTGGGAAGGGCTATGTTGTTTTCTGTGATGCTTCCAAGAAAGGTTTAGGTTGCGTTTTGATGCAGGAAGATCATGTAGTTTCTTTTGCCTCGCGACAGCTCAAGAAGCATGAGGAGAACTATCCGACTCATGACTTGGAGTTGGCAGCAGTGGTTCACGTGTTAAAGATTTGGAGACACTATCTGTATGGGGAAGTGTGTCAGATCTTTACGGATCATAAGAATCTAAAGTACATCTTTACGCAGCAAGAGTTGAACATGCGACAACGACGATGGATGGAGTTGATCAATGATTACGACTGCACTATCGAGTATCATCCTGGTAAGGAGAACGTGGTAGCTGATGTGCTTAGCAGAAAGTCTTCTTCTTCTCTTTCTTTAAAGAAGGCACAGTTGAGTTCTCTGGTATGCCATAGGCGAGATATGTTTGTTTCTCTACGACAGATGAATGTGCAGATGGAAGTTTCTCTGTTGTCTGGTCTTTTTTCACAGATGCAAGTTAAGCCTACATTAAGACAACAGATCAAGGATGCACAGTAGACAGATGATGCGGTACAGTTGATCATATCAGAGTTCGGCAGCGAAAACCGTGATGGGTTTCATGAGTCCGAGGATGGACTAGTCTGTTATCGTGATAGGATGGTGGTTCCAAATGCCGATAATCTGAGGGAGTTGGTGCTTGAGGAAGCACATACGTCGATGTACGCTATGCATCCAGGTTTCACCAAGATGTATCATAGTCTGAAAGACTTGTACTGGTGGCCCGGTTTGAAGAGAGATGTAGCTGAGTTTGTGGCAAGGTGTGCGGTTTGTCAGCAAGTAAAGGCTGAGCACCAGAAACCGGCAGGTACGTTGCAACCTTTGTCGATACCACAGTGGAAATGGGATCATATAACCATGGATTTCATAGTTGGTCTACCCCGGACAACTAGGAATCATGATTCCATTTGGGTGATAGTGGACAGATTGACTAAGTCTGCCCATTTTCTACCAGTAAAGACAACGTATACAGTTGAGAAACTCGCTCGAGTGTATGTGGATGAGATAGTACGTTTTCATGGTGTGCCAACGATAGTTTCTGATAGAGGTCCTCAGTTTACGAGTCATTTTTTGGAACAGTTGCACAGAGCGTTGGGAACGTAGTTGAGGTTCAGTACAGCTTTTCACCCGCAGACAGATGGACAGTCTGAGAGGACTATTCAGATTTTAGAAGATCTTCTTCGAGCTTGTGTTTTGCAGTTTCTGGGCAACTGGGATGAACATCTGAGTTTAATAGAGTTTGCCTACAACAACAGTTATCAGCGGAGCATCGACATGGCTCCTTATGAAGCTTTGTATGGAAGGAAGTGCAGATCTCCTTTGTGTTGGTATGAGTCTGGTGAGTATCAGCTTCTAGGTCATGAGTTAGTACAGCAGACGATGGAAAAGATCAAGGTGATACAACAACAGTTGAAAGTGGCACAAGATAGGCAGAAGTCTTATGCAGACAATTGCCAATGACCTTTAGAGTTCCAGGTAGGAGACAAAGTATATCTCAAAGTCTTGCCGTGGAAAGGAGTGTTAAGGTTTGGTCGGAAGGGTAAGTTAGCTCCCAGGTATATGGGGCCTTACTCAGTCATAGCACGTGTTGGCCAGGTAGCTTATGAGTTAGAGTTGCCTCCGGAGTTGCACAGGTTGCATCCAGTGTTCCATGTCAGTATGCTGAAGAAAATTCATCCAGATTCAGGTACAGTGATACAGCTAGTTGAGGTTGAGCTTGATGCAGATGTGACCTACGAGGAAGGACCGGTGGTGATCCTTGATAGAAGGATCAAGAAGTTGAAGAGGAAGGACCTGGCTCTTGTGAAGGTTCTTTGGCAGCGTCGTGGCGCTGAGGAAGCCACGTGGGAGCTTGAGGAAGAGATGAGGAGGAAGTATCCCTCGCTTTTCTCTTCGGATTTTGGGGATGAAATCCCTTAAAAGGGGTTAGCTTGTAAGGACCCTGACCTGCGTTTAGGGTTTACCCTGTTTGTTTTGCTTAACCTTAGTGGTTTGATGCTTGCTAATCACCTTTGAGAGGTGATTAGGGTTTTGTTGTGCTTTGTTGAGAGTTCGAGGGGCTACTTGCAAATAACCCAAGTTTAGGGTTTTGTGTGCAAGTTGGTCATCTTGTGAGATGTTTTTCCCTCTTTGCTTCCTCTAGGGTTGAGAGGAAGGCTTGGGCTTGTTGTTTGAGATGTGTTGTTTGGGCCTTGAGATGTGTTGTTTGGGCTTGGTTGAGCCTTGTGTCGGCCATGGCTTGCTTTGTGTCATCCAAGGGTGAGTGTGTGTCGTCCAAGGAAGTCTTGTGTCGTCTAACACCTTGGTATGTCACCCAACAGCTTGTTTGTGTCGCCCAACAGCTTGTTTGTGTCGCCCAGCAGGAGTTGTTGCTTGTGTCGCCCATGTGGCTTGACCTTGGTTCGTGACACTTGGTGCCTATCTTGGACAAGTGTCTTAGACCTTGCATGTGGTGGCTTGAACCCTAGGACAAGTGTCCCTTGGTTGGGCGACACATTGCATGGTTGTACCTTGGTTTCTCCTCCCCTTCTTTCTATATAAGCAGCTCTTCTCCTTGCCTTAGTCTCCTTTGCTCTTTTGGTCTCCCCTCCACCTTGAGTGCACGATATCCCTCTCCATCTAGCTTGTGTTGGCCGATACACTCCCTAGGGGTTGAAGTGGTAGCCGATACACCTTCCTGGAGAAGCCTGGTGGACGATAGCGTTGGACCTTGGAGCTGTGTTGGACGATACCCCTTGGGGCTGGAGTGCTTCTTCTTCCTTGGAGCTTAAAGGCGGGTTGCATATCTTCTAACCCTAACTTCTTTACCTCTAGCTATGATCTTGTTGCATGTTAGTAGCTTAGCTTAGTTCCTTGCTTTTGTATCTTGCTGGTGTACCTTGGGTGGCCGATCCTCCTTAGGGTTTAGGGTTCCCTTACGCACCTTGCTTTCTAGGGTTTGAGTCTCCATGAGTTGGAGGTAGAAGATGACCTGCTCTTGTGTTGGGTGATACCCTCCTTGGTTTTGGTGTGTTGGGCGACACCCATGTTCTTGTGGTGGACGACATAAGTGGTGTCCCTTGTGCTGGCCGATATGGTGACCATGTTGGGCGATATGGTCCTTGTGTTTGGTTTACTCTTGTTCTTGAGATTTAACGATAGGATGAGAGCTCTTGGTGTTGGGCGGCATGATGGTGCTCTTGTGTTGAGCGATATCCTTGCCCTTGTGTGGGCGATAGGTCAAGTTAGTGAGGTGTTGTCCGGTATGGGTTGAGTTGAACGATAAGACCATGCTTGGCTTGCTTCCTTATGTTGACCGATAGGCAAGTATGGTGAGTTGGCCGATAAGTGTGGTTGTGTATCGGGCGATACCCCTTGTTGTGTCGGCCGACATGATGAGTATGATGGGCGATATGGACCTTCTTGTGTTGAGAGACATCCTCTTCTTTATAGTGGACGATAGACCTAAGTTCTCATGGTTGGTTGATGCTGGACGATAGCCATGCATGGTGTGCTGGCTGATATCCATGTTGGCTGACATCCATAGTGGCCGATAGCCAAGGTGGGCGATAACCTAGGTTGGGTGTGTGTGTCGGCCGATAGGCCTTGATGGGTTTTAGTAAGGGTGGTGATGAGTTATAGTGAGGGTCATGTGTTCTTATAGTGACGGTCTCATGTACTATGGAAGTGCATGTTTATGCTCAAACGATAATGATGCCTTGCAAACAATAATAATGCTAATGATAGTAACAATGATGATAATGGTAGTTGCATAATGATAATGATAGTAATGATGTTGATCATAGTGATGATGGCAATAATGACAGTAATGATATGCGTGAAGTAATCCTTGCACTTAATCGTTAAATGAGAATGGTGATAGTTACACTAGTAGCTTGCATAATAATAATGTTAGTAGTGCTAATGATAACCATGATGATAATGTTGTTGATAACTAAGATGTCAACAGTGTTGGCGATATTAGTTGTGTTGATGAAGGTAATTCCTAACTCATAAGTGAAAGCAATAATGATGTTAATAATATAATGTGATTAATGGTTGCCTAATGATTGGAATAATGGTAATAAAAGGCAGTTACATTAATAGTTACTTAATGATATAGCAATGAAGATAATAGTAGATGACGATGCTGATAATAGTAATAATGGCATCAAGAGTAGTAATGATTTTGGTAACAATGGTAGTTGCATTAATGGTTACTTAATGATAGAGATAATAATGATGATAGTTGATGGTGATGATAATGACAATTGGTAGCAATAGTGTTTGCTCTGTATACTCAACATGACTTTTTATTATAAATTGAATACCTTGATTGTTCGTATAATCTTGAGATAAGGGTAGGCAAGATTATGGTATGATGTGCTTAACAAGCTTGATCATCAAATAGTGTAATGTTGATAAATAGATTATCTTGAACGATAGCCCATGATAGTGAGCATATTCCTTATGATTGAATCTATGGTTGTCGTGTATCCTAACCATGCAGGTGATGTATAGCCAAGAAAGGGCTACGTGACATATGTGATGAATAACATTGCCTTGATATTTGTTCTATGAGATTATATATGTAATGTGTTGGTCCCATGATGATGATGTGAGCCTTGAGAGGCAGTGACGGTACATGATGAAGGATTGATATCCTATGGTATGTGATGATCCTTGATATGGATCTGGATGGTTGGCAAGAGGCCAAGTGGTAACATGTGATGCTGGATCCTTGTGATGGATCAGGTTGATGAGGTTTCGATAATAATATAATGTTCTTCATTCTCTGTTACATCTTGCATGTTATATAACTTGGTTGAATCCTGTAATCCATCTAAAAGATACTAATTAATCACAATGAAATATCTCATGTAGTTTGCCCTGGCCATAGATCCATCATCGTCAGGACTTGGTGATGGTGAAACGGGTTCTCCTACGGGTTAACCCGGAGCGCATATTGTTGAATATGCGAGGTTACTCCTAGCCTAGAGTAGGAGGTAAGAGTGTAACTTCGGTTACAGACTCATATACGTATATAGAGCATGGTGAACAGGCCCATGGCTCAGGATATGTGATGTGAAGAGCATGAATGCGTTCATGGCTCAGAGCACGGTGATCAGGCCCGTGGCTCAGTTGTACTAGCACCGAGACCTGTACCAAGGCAGGCTAGAGTGGGGGTAGCCTATGGAGCTGACCCAGTGGCTTAGACCACTTCAACATGTGACTACGGTCCTTCTTGTGTTGTACTAGTGTACTGACCATGAGGTGGGAGGTTGTGGAGTCCGGCTCTTCCATTGACCTTGTATGGCACCAGTCTTGGGCTTTGCAGCCAGAGGTTGGATTTGGATGGTACGATTCAAATCCTCGGGGCATAATAACATGTAATACAGTCATTTAGTATTTACTGCATAGGTTAAACACGAAACATTGGTTGAGGCCTTGTTTATGTATTAAATTCTGGTATATCTGCAGGTACTTCTAGATTCATCAGGTTTGTGGTAATATGCCTTGTCTGGATAATCAGGTTATGTAACATTGTATCTTATTCTGTTAAACATGTTCTGTTGAGAGATATTTTGTATAGCTGGTAAGCTTGTCGGTAAGAATAGCTTTGCTATATATATATATATATATATATATATATATATATATATATATATAGACTACTCTGGTTATACTTGTTGATAATTATCTGCTGTTATAGTTATCTTGCTAAGGTTCTGTAGTTGCGGTGGGAAGTTATGTTTCCCACTGGGACAATTGTTCAATTGTCTCACTCCGCTGGTTTTCAGGTGGTCGAGGTAGACGTGGTCGTGGTCGTGGTGTTACGGCCGAGCAGCTTGAAGAGCAGTAGAAGGCAAGTAATGGTTATGCTGCTGTTTTGGATGTTTTGTAGTAGAGTCTAGAGTCATCCCTGTACTCTCAGGTCCTTGGCAATGTTTTGATGATGTTTCACGACGAACGATCGATGTTGTTTGTATATCCTGTTATTGGCCGGATGCGGGCCTCGATGTATATGAACAGGTGGTGAACTCATGGGATGGATGAACAACTGTTCCTGAGCTGTGGACACGTATCAGATTCCGTGTATGTATAGATATGGCAAGTTTTTGTGCAGGATGAGGACTGGAAAGTAATAGTTCCACAGTTTATATGTTTTCCGCTATCGGTTTTAATTAACTCGTATTTTCATAATCTGTGGTTATGGTGATTTCCGCATGTTTTCGCGTAACACCTCATTATCTTTATGATAATGGGATGTGTTGCCACAATAAGAACCTAAAGTATATCTTCTCGCAGAGTGAGTTGAACATGCGACAACGTCGCTAGATGGAGTTGATCAATGATTATGATTGCACCATTAAGTATCATCCTGGTAAGGTGACACGTGGTAGCTGATGCGCTTAGCAGAAAGTCTTCTTCTCTTCCTATGAAGAAGGCACAGTTGAGTTCTTTGATATGCCATAGGCGGGATATGTTCGTCTCTTTGTGACAGATGAATGTATAGTTGGAATTTTCCTTGTTGGCAGGACTGTTGGCACAGATGGAAGTGAAACCCACATTACGGAAGTAAATCAGAGAAGAATAGCAGGCAGATGCTACAGTTCAGTTGATCAGGACATAGTTTGGCAGCAAGAAGCGTGATGGATTCCATGAGTCTGAGGATGGACTAGTTTGTTATCATAACAGGATGGTGGTCCCTGATGTTGATGATATAAGGAAGTTAGTGCTCAAGGAAGCACACACGTCAATGTATGCATGCATCGAGGTGCCACCAAGATGTATCATAATCTAAAGGACTTGTATTAGTGGCCTGTCTTGAAGAGAGATGTAGCCGAGTTTGTGGCAAGGTGTGCGGTATGTCATAAAGCTAAAGCAGAACATCAGAAGTTGGCAGGTACGTTGCAACCCATGTCTATACCGTAGTGGAAACGGGATCATATAACCATGGATTTCGTAGTTGGTCTGCCGAGGATGGCTAGAAATCATGATTCCATTTGGGTGATAGTGGACAGGTTGACGAAGTCTGCTCATTTCATACCTATAAAGACAACATATATAGTAGAAAAGCTTGCTCAGGTGTATGTGGATGATATTGTGCATTTGCACGGTGTTCCCACAATGATAGTCTCTGACAGAGGTCCCCAGTTCACGAGTCGTTTTGGGGAATAGTTACACAAAGCGTTGGGAATGCAGTTGAGGTTCAGTACCGCTTTCCACCCGTAGATAGATGGACAGTCTGAAAGGACTATTTAGACTTTGGAGGATCTTCTCCGAGCTTGTGTTTTGTAGTTCCTAGGTAGTTGGTACGTGCATCTTAGTTTGATAGAGTTCTCCTACAACAATAGCTACCAACGAAGTATCGACATGGTACCTTATGAGGTTTATATGGTAGGAAGTGCAGATCTCCCCTATGTTGGTATGAGTCTGGTGAGTATCAGATTTTGGGTCCTGAGTTGGTACAGTAGACAACAGAGAAGATCAAAGTGATACATCAACAGTTGAAAGCGGCACAAGACAAATAGAAGTCATATGCAGATAATCACTGATGACCTCTAGAATTCCAGGTGGGAGACAATGTGTATGTCAAGGTCTCACCATGGAAAGGCGTGCTAAGGTTTGGTCAGAAAGGCAAGTTGGCACCCAGGTATATGGGGCCATATTTGGTAATAGCACATGTTGGTAAGGTAGCTTACAAGTTAGAACTACCGCCAGAGTTGCATATGTTACATCCAGTGTTCCATGTTAGTATGCCAAAAAAAAGCCATCCAGGCACAGAGACACAGTGATACAACCGGTTGAGGTTGAGCTTGATGAAGATGTGACCTACGAAGAAGGTCCAGTGATGATCCTTGACAGAAGAGTGAAGAAGTTGAAAAGGAAGGACCTGGTGCTTGCGAAGGTTCTTTGGCATCATCGTGGTGTTGAGGAAGCCACGTGGGAGCTCGAGGAAGAGATGAGGAGGAAGTATCCCTCGGTTTTCTCTTCAGATTTCGGGGGCGAAATCCCCTTTGTAGAGGTTTATGTCTTGTAAGGACCCTGACCTTCGTTTTGGGCTTACCCTATTTGCTTTGCCTAAACCTTGTGTTTAGGTGCTTGCTAATCACTTGAAGTTGTGATTAGGGTTTGTTTGTGCTTTGTTGAGAGGTGGAGGTGCAACTTGCAAATTACCCAAGTTTTAGGGTTGGTGTGCAAGTTTGTCACCTTGAGAGATGTCTTTCTCTCTCCTTATATCCTCTAGGTTTGATAGGATGGGTTGGTCTCTTTGTTTGAGTAGCTTTGGGCTTTGTTGAGCCTTGTTGGGCTTTGTTTTTCCTTATTGAGCCTTGTTGAGGCTTGGTATTGGGCTGGACCTTGGTGTATCGACCAAGGTAGTGTTGTTGTGTCAGTCAAGGGGATGCATCGACCATGGTGTGTGGGGTTGCCATCTTGGGCAAGACACACCCTCCGCCTTAGCCTCGTTTATGTCACCATCTTTGGACAAGTGGTTGTTGCTTTGCTAAGTGGGTGGCAACTCATGGGTGTGGGTTTTTTGGGGTGCTATCATGTGGCACACTCCTTGGACAAGTGTGCTAGGGGCAGGTGCCACCTTGCCTTGCTCTCCCCCTTCACCCCTTAGTATATAAACGAACCCCTCCCTTGCTTTCTAGGCTCTTTGGTTCCTTTAGTTGTTTCCCTTCCTTTAGTGGATGAGCTAGGAGAAGTGTGGAGCAAGTGATGGCCGATACTGCTGGTGTGTTGGGCGATACAGCTTGCTAGCTTGTCCCTTTCCTTGCTCTTGTGGAAGGTATCTCTCCCTTTCCTTGGCACCTTCTTCTTCTTCTTCTTCTTCTTCTTCTTTCTCTTTGGCCATAGTGGTTATAATTTGTTCTTCTTTGTGTTGGCCGAAGGTGGTGCCTTGGAGCTTGGATCTTGGTGCTAGAAGCTTGGAGCTTTAGAGCTTGAGGCAGGTTACATAACTCCTAACCCTAACTATACTACTTCTTTATTATGTTGCTTTTCTATATGTTCGGCCATGTCATCTTCTAGTTATGTTTCTTGCTTTAATGGTTATAAGGTTGCTTTAGATGTACCCTAGACCTTGTTGAGATAGTTATCTTGGGTTGCCTTTGGTTGGCCGAACCATGGATGTGGAGTTCTTTGGGCAAAACCCCTCTCTCACTTAGTTGTTGAGAGGTAAGCCTAGGGTCTCCTAGTCCAATGGTGAGTTGAGCTTTGGTTGGTTGGCCTATATGATATGATGATGGACCTCCTTGTTGACCGATAGGTGATGGAAGTTGTGTAATACCCCTCTATCACTTAATTGTCTTGAGAGGTGAGCCAACTCTCTTGAACTTTTAGGGCTTCTTGGTGACAGTCTTGAGGTTGAAGATGACTAACCCATCATGGTCTTTGAACCCTTACACGATACCCTTATGATGTGTTCTACCCGATATCCCTCTTCTATGGTTGAACCATGGGTGATATGCTAAGTAGTATTCTATTGACCCTTTGATCGATATGGACCCCTACCCTAGATGGTTTTGTTGGGCGTTATGCCTTTGGTTGATATAACACTTGGTAGATATACCTTCTTGGTGCCCTGGGCGACATGGTTTGGCTATGCTTTTACCCGATATGGTGTTTCCCGATATGGGGTATTGGTTAGTGTAACCCTAGCTTGGGCGATAGGGTGCCTTAACCAATAGAGGGTCCCAAACCCTAGCTTGAACAATAGATTACCTTGGGCGATATGGGAGCTTCTTGGGCGCTATGGTGGGCAACCCATGATATTGCTTGATGGATGACAGTGATATGGCTTTGGACGATATGGCTTGTTGGTTACCTGACATGGAAACCCTAACCCTAGAGGGTGATAGGGTGTCTTGGCCTATAGGGTGGATGGCTGCACGATGCGCCTTTGGTTTTGATCTGCCCGATACACCCTGGGTTCTAGTTTGCCCAATACCCTCCTTGTGCATGGGTGCATGATAGGCTTGTGGTCGATATGTGTGGCTTAGTGCACTAGGGTTTTGGTGCCCTACCTGACACACCTTTGGTGAGGGTAGGCGACACACCTTTGGTGAGGGATGCACCTAACCCGGAAACCCTAGGTTGGTGACCTTGTTGTCTTGAGCCCCATCTTTGGTTATGATGTTGAGATAAGATAGATGGGTCATGACCAGTGATATGGTGATTGCCTAAGGTTGATGATAAGGTGAGATGGTAGATCATGATAGTGTGGCCTTTAAGGATGTATCCTTAGGGACGGTTGTGTTCTTAATGTTATGAGATATAGGACATGGTTGATGCTCACAGTTTTGTAACATCTATATGAATTGTCTGACATACCATCTACAACTTTATGCTTCATGTGTTCATAATAATGAATGTTGTTATCTTATGCACCTTGAACCTTAATGGCATATGATAACCATAACATGTTCTCTAAAGATCTACATTTGGTGATTAAGTTATCTCTTCTAATATGCATACCAACCATGCAAGTGTTATCAATTGAATTCATAGCCAGGTAAGAGCTATGAGGTGTATGTGTTTCGTATAACACTAAATAATGATGTTCCTTGTTGATGAAGTAACATGTATTGCCAGTATGATGAGAAAGGTCCGGTGACCTGCTAAAGACTAAGTGCCTAGTTAAGGTGTTATCCTCTGATGATGAGATAAGGGATTGCTATCCCATGATGATGATGCCTTGAGAGGCAGTGGCATGTTGTGATGAGGGATTGAGATTCCATGGCAATGTGATGATGGCAGTTATAGTGTGACACAATGTTGTTTATGTTTTATAACCTGGTTGCCTCAACAATTCACCTAAAATATACTAATTAATTATAGTGGAACATTTCATGTAGTTTTGCCCTGGCCATAGATCCATCATCTTCAATAGCTGGTGATGGTGAAACAGGTTATCCTGTGGGATTAATTGGAGAGCATAGTGTTGAATATGTGGGGTTTCTCCTAGCCGAAAATAGGAGGGTTAGAGTGCAACTTTGGTTGTAGACTCAGTATGGTTAGAGCATGATGAATAGACCCATGGATCGGTATGATAGAGCATGAATGTGTTCATGGCTCAGGAGCACGGTGAATAGTCCTGTGGCTCAATGTATGCTAACACTGAGACCTATACCAAGGCGGGCTAGAGGAAAGGGGTAGCCTACAGAGCTGACCCTGTGGCTGAGGCCACTTAAGCAAGAGACCGCAGTCTTGCTTTGGATATCGTGCACTGACCATGAGTAGGTGAGGTCGTGGATTCTGACTCTTCCATTGACCTTGTATGGCACCGGTTTTGGGCTTCGCAGCCAAAGGTTGGATTTGAGCGGTACGACTCACTTCCTCAGGGCATAATAAATCGTAATCCAGCCGTATAGTATATACAATTTAGGGCAAAATATGGAACATTGGTTGAGGCCTTGATTGTATAGTTTCTCTAGTGATATCTCGCAGTTAATCGTACGTTCCTCTTTTTCTTATGATAAGTTCTTATATAACTTATCTTGTCAATCATGTTCCATAAAAAATATCTGGTTATATGCCTCCTAGATATCTTGGTAAGATTGTTAGTGAAGTTAAAGTTCTGCTCAGTATACTGCACATATGATCTGCTTATATCAGTTATCAACTTTATCTGTTCTAGCTTCTCTTTTGAGGTTTTATAGTTCGGCGGGGAGTTATGTTTCTCGCTGGCACTGTGTGTCTCACCCCACTGGTTTAAAATCTTTTTAGGTGATCGTGCAAGACGTGGTGGTATTCGTGAGGTTGCGGACGAGCAGCAATAAGAGAAGTAGGACGCAAGAGATGGATATGTTGTTGTTTTGGTTGTTGTGTAGTAGAGTCCTAGAGTCATCCCTGTACTCTCAGGTCTTCGGAGGTGTTTTGACAACATTTCACGATGTACAATTGTTGTAGCTTTGCTTATCCTGATGTTGGCCTGATATGGCCTGTTCTGTATGTATAAACATGTAATGAACTCTTTGTGCTTATGAGACAGCTGGTTCCTATAAGCTGTGGACATATATCAAGGCTTGTGTATATTTATATAACATGTTTCTTTGCAGGATGAGGATCTCGTTGTAATAGTTTCTTTCTTATCTGCTTTCCGTAATCGGTTTTAATTAACCTGTGTTTTTGGTAATATGTGGTTTATGGTGGTTCCGCGCATTTTTGTGTGGAATTTTGTTGTCTATGTGATAGCGGGATGTCACACATTTTGGTATCAAAGCAGTCAGTCATGTGATGCCTCTAACCCTGAGAGAGAGAACAAAGAAGAGTTTCCTTTTTTTGCAGGAGGCCATCGCCGCTGCTAAGCGTTGCTGATGGCTTCCCGTAGGGATTTTTCCATCCCCGCCTCTTTTTGGAGCCATCTCCATGGATCCATCTCCATATTCATCAATAAAATCATCATATTAAGTTGTTCGTATCTATATCTACATGGGTTTCCATGCCTCCATCAAGCCTTCTTGCTAATAAAGCCGCCACTATCCATTTTGTCACCATCATCACAGATTTACACTGTTGTTATCAACTCCTCCACTGACCTTCTCCATGTATCCACTCTTATTGGTATCTATTACTAAATCAAGGAAAAGTTCTCCTATTTCTGCTAAGGGTCTGTTTGGTAGGGTGTAGCCGGATGACAAAGTGTGTGTTTAATGTACATTTTAACATTGTGAACTCGCACAACTGCATCCTACTACACCCAACCATACTAGCTGTAATATTGAGGATCCATCATCCTCTATTGCTTTGTTGGAGATCTAGAAGGATTTCCCCCTCTTTGTAGTAGTTGTTGGGAGTTGTCTACTATCGATCACCATCGACACGGCGTGTCATTTTTTTATATGGTGTGTAGGTGATGTTATGCTTGTTCGTGAATTTATTCACTGCTTTTATACACGACATGTTTCCTATACCTTGACACGACGTGCCATCCTTTGACACGGTGTGTCACCTGCTTCTGCCCCAAGCTTTTGTCAATTGACACAATGTGTCACTAGGTTCTGTTGGCAGTGACTACTACTACTATTCTACCAAACACGACATGTCTCTTCATTAACACGACATGTTGCCTGCTACTACAGCTTCATGTGTCAACTAACACGACATGTTGCTCAATGACACAACGTGTCCACTGCTATCATTGCTACATCTTGGTATTCTACAATAATCTTATCATATGTCAGAGGTATCTATACATGGTGTGTCTCTTCTTTCTCTTACCAACATCAATTATCTTCCTATTTTGAGAATTTTTATAAATTTTTTTACCCCCATCTTCCAACCCTACATAAATTTTTTCCTACCTCCTCAATACCTATTAATCCTACTGAGTAACATCCTGGTAGTGTACCTCCTCTTTCTACTAAGGTTCCATTCCAGTAGTCTTCCTTTTATCCTACCCCTAAATTACTTTTTTACCTAATCTAATTTGATTACGGGGCTCCGCCCCTGTACCCCTAGATTTGTCGGCCTAAGGGCTGTTTCAGGTCGTAAAAAGATCCATGCATTTTCCTATTCAGATCTACATAATCGGGTCATATTGCACCTTGACTCGCATTATCGATTACCTCCTTCACATATTTGCCTACAAAACCCTACCTCTACCATTATTTTTTTACTCTTCACTCCACCTACTCTTCATTCTTTTTTTGGTTGGCATGAGAGGGAGAATAGAGGATGAAGATAGAGGAAAGAGATGAGATGGAGTAGAGATGAAGGAAGAAAAAGAAGAATTGAGTTATGTTGCTACATGGATCTTCATGCCACTTTTTACAACAGACATATGGATCCTTCTACTACTATTGGTGTTCCTTTTTCATCTATGTGGATCCTTCTATTATGTGGACTTTTTATGATTATGTTGCTTATATATGGAGATTTCTATTGCTATTTTGTTTATTTGTCATCTATCTCTACTACTGCTATGAAGTTACATATTGGGACATCATTGTTACTACTTGTGCTATGATTAGCATATGTTACTTGCTGCTTAGTGCTTTTACACTACCTGTCATCCGTGCTTTGTTGCATGTTGACCTTATATCGTGGACCAACACTCTCTGGACTCTATGGACTAACACTCTCTAAACTTTGACACCTACTAATGTGATGGATATTTTGTGAAGAGGGAAGATGATGAAGACTTTTGTTGCTGACTTTACATGGAGCTTTGTCTATATGGCATATTGGAGTTATATATTTGGTTGCAACTTTGCACACTGGTCTTCTATCCACCTACATCATTGACTTTTCTTCTGTGTACCAACACTCTCTGGCTTGTTCATACTTTGTGCATGTTGACTCTTTGTTTGTCTGTGCTTTGTTTGCATGTTGACTATTTTTGCTTCTTGTGACCTAGAACTCTCTAGAACTTGTGATCCAACACTCTCTAGCTACTGCGTTCTACTCCAGATGCCATTATGATGTTCATCATCAATGATTGCCTAGATATCTGCTACTTTGGAGTATCTACTCGAGGGGGAGTCTTTGATATTTGAATTCTTAAATGATTTATTGTAACATTGAGGGGGGACTTTTGTATGGTGGTGGTTACGTTTTTTTACTTTATTTAATCTTTCTGTCTATTTGCAAGCTGACTTGGGATTCTCCCACGTTCTATCTTGAGGGGGGGTATTGGAGTGTCTATTTACTTAAGTGTTTTAGTATTTTACTTAAGTTTTGTTTAGTCTATTTGTAACATGGGCCCAAGAGTGTATTGTCCCATTAGGGTTTGTCTATGCCCAAGAGTGTATTGTCCCATTAGGGTTTGTCTAAGTGTCTCTATGCTTCCCACTTATCCTATTTATAGGAAAGGTTGGGTGCCTCCTATCTATCAAACAGTAACAAAAATCTACACATTGTGGCGTTCCCCCTCTCATATCATTTTCCATAATATCCAATCATAACTTTTTTTTCAACTTTATTTGCACTTTACATATGGTTTTTGAGCCAATTTTGGTATATTATGATTCTCATCACTATCTTTCTCAAAAACTATTTTAGATGCTTTCATAGTGTGTTACTAACTTGCTTACACATGTTAGGATATGTTTTATATTTTTGTCATGCCTCTAGATATATTTTTCTGAAATATATATGCTTTTTGATAGCAACTGTTGTCGGACGAGTTTATCCTATAAGAAACTCAACTGACAAGCACCAATGGGTGTTTCCAATAACTATTGTCGGTCGATCAACCCAGAAACTCAATCGACAACATTGTGCAAAAAATATACAATTGGCTCTTTGAATGAGAATTTCCCTCTCAACTATACTTTATCAACCATTAGACTTATTATATGGAACTCCCCTTGGCACCTTTATATATGCATATTGACATGCTTTATATTTCCTGACTTGCATACAGCCCTATATTTCTAATTGCTATAATATGATATCTCTATATCTTACAATTACTTGTCTTGAGTTGTTATGCATGTTTTGATGAGGATCTATTTGGATATCTTGGTTGTGTATAAAATTGCTTCTGTTGTGCTCTAACTTGCCATATCTATCTAGTTGTATATCTTTTGATGCAACATTAATTTTCTTAGTGGTAATTATCTCTTGGTAATGATGCAAATTTGCTAGTGAGTAATATCCTTTCATGCTTCTAAAATTGCATATTCCGTTGTTTGGATATTTCTATACATATATTCACAATTTGTTCTTTAACTTGTGAATCTTTTGCTATGAGCTAGATCCTTCTAGTAGTCCTAACTTGTGATAACATCTACTTATAGTTCATATACATGTGATTCTAACCTTGTTCATCTTTTTGTATCCAACTATATGCTATGCTTGTATCTTGTTTCATACTTACTCGAGCTTGTTCCTTGATTTACATATCTACTATTTTGAGTTACTTTCTTGCATAGTTTTACCTTGATATATGCTAGAATTACATCTAGGGTTGTTTTAATGCATGTCTAGATCTGCTTCATATATGCATTGCTTGAACAAGCCCCTAGTTTTTGCTCTTCTACTTTCCATTCTAACATGCGGTATCTCCCTTTTCTGACAAGTTGTGTTTCTCAACCCACTCACTTTTTGAAATGACAAAGGGGGAGAAGACATGTATTATGCAAAGGGGAGAAGGTAAAGGGGAGAAGACATATATGTAGAACATATATGAGAAGAAGTCATAGTTTCTACAAATGTTATGAAAGATAACCATACAAGATAAATAACATCAATTGTAGGGGGAGTATGGGAACTCCATTAGCATCAATTGTGGGGGAGCATATGAACTCAATTCTATTGAAAATCCTAGGTTTGTCCAAAGGCATAATTTTACTCCATGCTTTCAATACATTTATGGAATGGTTTGTCATCTTCGAAAAGGGGGAAAATATTGACTCTAACTCTAATTAACTAAATCTTTGTTTTAATGATGACTAACCATTCCATTTATTTGTGTCTAATGCTTCCACTTGAGTGATTTAAATTAGCTATAGACACACTCCAAATGCCCTAACTTGAGCATCTTATCCTGGAGAAAGACAAGTCAAAATCAGTGCAAGTCCAATTTTATAGAAAAGACCTTAAATCCATTAGAACCATGTTGTAAATCACTTGTAATGATTGTGTGCCTTGTAATTAAGCTTAGAAAAAACTAGGAGCAATTAAATTGAATATCTAAACACTTTTATGAAACTTCCCAAAGTTCATCACATGGACCTTTATTGGATGAGTTTTGTAACATCCCTGACCTGGGTTATGTTCTAAGCCCAGGAGTTTTGCTTAACAAAGTTGATTATATGCTTGTACTTATCCTGTGAAAAGTAATTAGGGCCCATGAGGAACTTATGTTTCAATTTTGGTCCTGTTTGAACAATGTTAAAGCAATGATTGCTTGTTTTGGACTAAAGTACAAATTACCCAAGTTGAGGGGTTAACTTGCAAATTGCATATGATAAGATGTTCCTCTGATGTTGAGACATCATAAGGATGAATATGATGTAGTAGTATGGTTTCCACAAGCCTGGACACCAAGATAGAGCTTGTTGGACAATGTTGTGCATTAAAACCTAGTTTTGGAGTAAAGTGCAATTTACCCAAAATCTAGGGTTCAATATGCAAATTACCACTTCAACAAGGTCCCTAATGTTTCTTGGCATCATGTAGAGCAAATAAAATGAGAGGGGTGCTTCATTTGAATTAAGTTGGAGGAGAGATAATCTTGATATTAAAATAATCAAGATTAATGCCTAATTGAAACCCTAATTCGATTTAGGGCAAAAATGAATAAAAATAATTGAAGGGTTTTTAACCAAAATGTTTTGGCTTGATTTTGAATAAGGATGGACGTTCCTTTGCCAAGATAAGGAACGAAAATATCCTAAGTAGGTGAAATTCCACTCACCATTATTATAAGGAAAAGAAAACCCACTCACATATGGATATTAATATAATAAGCATTAAGGTGCTTAATTTGATTTTCTTTAAATCATGGATAATGGAGAGGAATAAGAGGCAATGAAGATAGCCTCGTCCTTAAGGATTTTGAGGAGAATTTGAGGGGGAAGAGGCGGCACCAATTTTGGAATTAAATGCATTTTAATAATGCATTGTCTCTTTCATTGAATTTTTATAAAAAGGCCTTTTCCTAGCCAAATGAAAGACTATTTCGACCCCACTTCTTCTCTTAGCTTGGAAACCGACCAAGGAAGCTAGGGAGGACCAGGAGGATGAACCCCAACCTGTGGGTAAGCTCTTGACCTTCGTCCACCTTGATTTCATGGTGGAAATCGAAAATAAATTATGGATTCCTTCTTATTTCGATCTCCTCTTCAACCCTAGCCAACTTTTGCAATCAAAAGCTTGAGGACGAGCCTAGGGGGAGTTGCAAGAGCTTCATCCACCATTAATGGCGTGAGCTTGGAGCTTTGGAGCTCAATTGGAGGCGGGTTTTATAACTTAAACCCTTAAACATTGCTATTGCATCAATTCTCTATGCTTTGTTGATTGATTTCTTCAATTTGATGCACTCTTGTTTCTTGCTGAAATTTCCATCAAGAACGGTTGCTGTTCTTGGTTATTCGAAGGAAGGGGATGATGACATCATCCTAGATGCTTATACAAAGAAAATTACCAAGCAAAACCGTTTTGATAGCTACTCCAAATCGTTTTAATTTGATTGGCTATGCGGTTTCAGCAAACCGTTTAAGGGCAAACGGTTTGAAACCGTTTGGGAGAAAACGGTTTCAAGACCGTTTGATATGGTTGACCAAGCGTTTACCGTTTGAGAATTTTGTTCCTAATTATGTAGTCTGATAACCCTCCAAATTTGAGGGATTAACTCCAAAGGAATCGAGAGTTGAAGGCCAATAAATTAGGCAATCAGATTGAATTATGTGCTGATTTTTCAACCTCATTAACTTGACCTGGTTGAGAAAACGGTTTCAAGACCATTTGAGATGGTTGACCAAGCGTTTACCGTTTGGGAAATTTGTTCCTAATTATTTAGGCTAATGACCCACCAAATTTGAGGGGTTAACTACAAAGGAATCGTAGGTTGAAGGCCAATCAATTAGGCAAATCGAATTGAATTAAATGCTGATTTTCAACCTGATTAACTTGACCTGCTTGGGCAAACGGTTTCAAACCCGTTTGAGATGGTTGACCAAGAGTTGACCGTTTGGGATTCATGTTCATAATGATGTTGGGTAATGACCCTCCAAATTTTATGGATTAACTCCAAGGGAATCATGAGTTGAAGGCTAATCAATTAGGGAAACCTAATTGGATTAAGTGCTGATTTTCAATCTGATTTAATTGACCTTTTTGGGCAAACGGTCTCAAGACCGTTTGAGTGCGTTGACCAAGGGTTGACCGTTTTGTATTACTGTTCCTTATGATGTGGTCTAATGACCCTCCAAATTTGAGAGGTTAACTCCAAAGGAATCATGAGTTGAAGGCTAATCAATTAGGAAAACCCTAATTGAAAACAGTGCTGAAATTCCAATGAGTTAAGTTGAGATTTTGGGTTGATTAGCCCAAACGGTTTCAAGACCGTTTGGGGCTCAAGACCGTTTGGGGATCACCCCAAGACCGTTTGGAGGTCTGGGGTCAAGTATAGTTGACCAATTGAAGGTCCAAAGGTACTAATCATATTGCAATGTAGTGCTGATCTGTTGATCAACTCGATAGACCAATCCATGATGATTTTTCACTAGAATCCAAAGGTTGGATGGGCCAAACGGTCTCAAGACCATTTGGAGCTCATCCAAACGGTCTCAAGACCGTTTGGTGGTCACCCAAGACCGTTTGGAGGTCTAGGGTTGAGTATGGTTAGGTGTTTGAAGGTCTAAAGGTACCAAGCTGTTATACAATGCAATGTTGATTTGGTGATCAATCCAATGATCCAAACCTTAATTGGATGGCTTGGATTTGAGTGATATGATGGGCAAACGGTCTCAAGACCATTTGGAGGTCATCCAAACGACCTCAAGACCGTTTGGGGTCAGGTCATACCCAATTTGGATAATGGTTCAATAGTTTCAAAGTAACCAATCTTGCATTGATGAGTGTTGTTGGATCTTCGATTTCAAACCCTAATTCAATTGAATCAAGCCCTAATTGATGACCAATTGAGGGTCAATTGAGGGTCAAATTAGTTGAAGGTTGACCTATTAAACTCAATTGAAGTATGAGCATAGGTCCAATTGATGATTGGTTCCATGAATTCAATGGTTGAAGGTCCAATGCAATCAATTGAAACACAATTAGTAGCATGATTGATGATCAACTTCAAAGCTCTAATTGGTGTTTATAAACCCTAATTCCATTGAGATCAGACCATAATTGAAGTCCCAATTGAGGGGTGAGCCATGATTCAAATGATGATTGAGTTGATGATCCAATTGGTTGAAGTTCCATTGATTAGAATTGAGTGTGGTTCAATTTGGTTAATTCAATTGGATACCTCATGTTATTGAAGGTCTAATTGATCAAACCTTTTTGAAAACTTAATGTGATTAGGTGGGAGATACCTTTAATGGTACTAGTCATTAATGCATGGAAACGAAACCGAAGTCTATTATGTGGGCCAATTATGGACTAAACTTTCCAAATAAAATAAGACCAATATCAAAGTTTTTAACAATAATAAGTTGACTGACTAGCTAACGATGTTAAGATGCAGACTTTCGTCGCCCTTCAGTCGCCTCCTTGCAACTTTCCAAGTGTCATAGCAGGAGTGGCCAGCCCAGCCGGCGGGCCGGCGGTGACATCGTTCGTGCCGCCTTTACCATACTGGCTGGTAGGCGGCGTGGGAAGTGGCCGGAGCGGACGCGTGCTATGGAGTCAGGGGCCGAGCGTTCCTCCCAACGGGAGGAACTGCATGAGTACCAACGACGCCGAAGTCTTCGCCACCTGTTGGTTCTCCTCGCCACGGTTCTGATCGCGCTGGCGTATGTCGCGGCAGCATGGACGAGCAGCGACCCAATTGGGTCATCATCTTCTTCGGCATCGGGAGTAGCCGGTCCGGGGGAGTCTATGCCTGTGCCTGTGGTAAGATTGCCCCAGTCTTGAGCTGATTATGAAGCGGGTATGGTGTATGGTTCTATACTGATATGACGCTCTTCTACGGCCGCATGTAGGTGAGGTCGTGCACAAGGTTCTGGGAGCGACGGTGTTTCGATGACCGACTCCACAACTACGTGCGGTCCCGCAAGTACTGGAAGGTACAGTGTTTTGAAAAAGGATTGTGAACTGTTGTAGAACCCCTTTGGGCGACGGGTGATCTTTATATCTGTGAGTGATTCATTCTCCAGGTGAACATAAAGGAGGTTGTTGCAGATAAGTTGACGGCAGATGGCACACTGAGTGATGATGTCCCACTGCTCAAAGACGCGCTCAAGTACATCGGCGCTGACTTTTTCAATGGCTCCAAGGTTAGTACTGTCGACTTCTCACTGCCTCTTAAGGGACTATATATGCGAAAGGAAACTGTTCTTATAACATGCTGTCTCTTAGTTAAGAGAAATGGCGCAAGGAGCTCTAGAACTCAACCTGCCAGCTTTCGAGGAGAACCGTAAGATAGTCGCGTCCAAGGACGGGGGCTTAGCCAATCCTTCTGTCCTGGTCTTCAACTCGGGATGGGAAGCTAGAGATCATGCACACCACAAGACCAAACATTTCAAGTATCCTACAATTCCTGGAGTCGGGAAGCCTAATAGTGAGGAGGACATCGCCTTCATGGATGTAGGCTCTGATTTACTTTTTTTAGAAATTTTGTCATTATACTATCGGGTTCTTCTGATGTGCGTTTTCTAATACCCATGAATTAATCAAAACTCCTGTGAATTTACTGTGCCGCAAACCTTACTATACGTCACAGGTTCTGGAGCTGGGGACACTGATTCGGACCAAACAGATCAGTTCACGGGCACTTACTGATTTATTTCTGAGGAGGCTTAGAAGGTAGACAAATCTCTCTAATCTTCATTTCCAAATTTTGTCAATCAAAATCATATAAATACTGGGATATCATGTGCAATTGATCAGGTATGGTCCAGTCCTTGAAGCGGTCGTTACATTAACAGACGATCTAGCTTTTGAGCAGGCAAAGAATGCTGACGAGTTGCTTGAGCGGGGCATATATTTGGGTGAGTCGATTATCATTGCTCCTGCGTCTATACTTCTTTGGATTTTTGTCACCTATGATCCTTTTTTAGTAGTTACAAACACAGAGTATTAACAGATTTTTTGCCAGTCCTCAATGATTGTTTCCATTGTTTCTCTGATTTACTTCGTATTGACAATAGCAATGCAAAGTTACATAGTGGCGACTTACAAATATACTACCTCCATTCTAACAGTAGACTCGTAATCACTACATTTGTATACTATGTTTGACGTCGGAAAGTGCAACTCAATATATATATATATATATATATATATATATATATATATATATATATATATATATATATATATATATATATATAGTCAGGCTAGAATACACTCGAGTGTATCCCAGGCGGAATACACTCAAGTAGTTTTTCATGATGTAATATTTTTTTTGAAAATCTAATCCATTGATCTTCTTAATCATCTCGTGAACAACTCATACGCAAAATTTGAGCACATTTGGATATGTATAGCTCATGTTTTGAAGACCGCAAAAATTATGCATTTCAAATTAGTTTCATGCATCTATTTTGTTGCCCTTGGATGAGTGACTTACACTCATCCAAATGAGCTCAAAATTTGTATGTAGCCTAGTTATAGTATGACGGTGAAGATCAACGGTTTACATTTTGTAAAAAATAGTTTTGATATGCAAACACACTTGAGTGTATTCGTGCGATTCGTACACTCGAGTGTATTCTGACCTGACTCTCTCTCTCTCTCCATATATATATATATATATATATATATATATAGAGAGAGAGAGAGAGAGAGAGAGAGAGAGAGAGTCAGGCTAATGTACACTCGAGTGTACCGGAGGCATCGTACACCTCAGTCATTTTTAAAGATGCAACAATTTTTTGAAAAATCTAAACCCTTGATCTTCTTAAATATCTTAAGAACATACTATATAATAAATTTTAGCTCATTTGGACAATTATAGGTCGTGCATCTAAAGGATACAAAAATCAGGCATTTCAAATTAGTTTTGTGCGTCGATTTTGTTGCCCTTGGATGAGTGACTTACACTCATCCAAATGAGCTCAAATTTTGTATGTGGCCTATTATTATTGTAACCATTAAGATCAATGGATTAGATTTTAGAAAAACATGGTCTAGATAGGCAAACACCATTGGGGTGTACGGCGTAATCTGTACACTCGAGTGTATTCTAGCCTGACTCTCTCTCTCTCTTTATATATATATATATATATATATATATATATATATATATATATATATATATATATATAGTTCGGGCATTAGTAGTTCTCCAAGCTCTTGGTTATTGTGGCCAAGCGACTGGGGACCGACTGCCTATCATAATGTTTGACACTACAAAGACAATGTTTCAGCACTACCATTAGAGAAGAAGAGAAATACAACCATACTGAGGAGTGTTAGATTCTTACTATAAGAAGTATTATTTGATAGATCGAGTTTTCAAACTTTTTTTTCATAGATGGACGAACAAAAAAATCACAACCTATAATGTGCATACTTAATGACTTGTTTATGTGTAAGTTGTGCTGGCCCAAGTGTAGATTGGTAAGTGAACACTGTTCATAGTAATGCTATTGAGCCGGACAGAGTTAAAAGCGGAAGATATAAACTACAACTTGGGAAGGGCTAAGGAACCTATATTTCCTTTCGGGTTGATATTGCTTCATGAATATGACCTCCAAAACAGAGATAAAATAAAAGAAAAAGGATCCATGTATATGAACAGAGCATGGATGGAATTGAGGCTTTAGATGGTGACGATGGTAAGGTGGAAAAACAAGAGGGACTTGAACTTCATCTGTTTAGAGCTTGCTTAGTGAGATATAGCTGAAGTGAACAGTAGGAGTTTAAATGTACGAATGTCAAAAGACATGGATATGAAAAAGGCATCTATTTTGTCAATTTAGTAATCATTTGTATTCTTTGAATAACATAACATTACTTGCTAAGGAATGTCATGATGAGATCAAACAGTACCGTCACCATCACCTAAGCCTTAATCTTGGGGTTGACATTCTTTTCCATTCAGCCCTATATGGATCACGTTCTCATCAAGATGTATGGATTCTAAATATCTCCTTACAAGCTCTCCCCAACATGTTGGAGTCATAAATCTACAATAAATTTATCAAAATCATACTATTCACAGTCCAGATGTAAAATACCCAGGATTGTGCCATCTTGATTCATTCCTTGTGTGTCAAAGTGAGTAGAGAGGGGAAGGGCATAACACATGATAGCCAAGTCTAGGAGTTGTATGCCTTTTAAAAAGAAATGAAGGGTATACATTTTTGTGTACCTAAACTGGGATATAACTTGGCCATGATTGTGTGGAGCTGCATTTATGAAGACCAGCTTCATTGTATCTGACTTTCTGAAATTGAGTGCAACTGATTCAGGTGCATATTTATAATGGATTTCATTTGCAATGTGCATTCCAATGAATTGCACCCATTATTCCTAGCAAACAATGATTATACTATATAACTTTATATTCTAAACAATTCATTTTTAAATTACTTCCTACAAAAGAGGCCATCAGTGTGTTGCCGATCAAACAGCTTTAAGACAATTAATTGTTATATCCTCCTGTTCCCTCTCCCTTCCGTTCTATTTTACATGGTAAAAAGGTTCACTGAATATTGTAAGTTAAGACGCTATCTGACTATTTTGACTTATGTGGCAGTGTAGATATATGATGGATAAATGTAGTCTGTGCATATATCTAGTGCAAAACCTAGAGTCCCAATCCACATTTTATCAACAACGAGCATACTTTAACTATAAAAAAACAATTTAACTGGCATGCTATCATTGTTTTTAAATTTTTATCTAATACGGTAGACATTCTGAATGAATAGGGATTAGATACAAGTAAAACTTAAATCTGGAGCCAGAGCCATATAAATCTTGTATCATATGAAGTAGCATCTATTAATTGTAACAAACACCCATTGAGCATGTTTTTCTATTAATTATACAGCCTTCAACCTTGGGCTGGCATTCCATGGATAAAGAATTATTTGCATACACAGTAAACCCATCTGAAAGCCTTCAATCCAAATCACTGAAAAAATTCCGTAGAGAAATGGATGAATAGTAGGTGTGACACTATGCCAAGATATTTATTGTCAGGGTATAATCTTCATACAAGTTAGCTGATATCACATGTTTGTTGATACTACAAGGACCATGCGGTGTCCTTGTCGTAGAAATGAGTACATCCTTGAGGTTGAGGATCAAAAGATCATGTATCTGGGAAGAAATGATGGTTCTAGGAATCTCACATCAATCTCTGAAAATCCGTGCTATCATGGTCAGAAGAAATGGAAGTCCAATGAGGGGCAGGGGACGGGCTACCAATACCCGAGTTTATGATATATATCAGCCTGGTAATAACGGCATAATTGGTATTTAGACAATTAGTGTAACATTCTTAGAAATCTCTCATCAACCCTTTTAAGATTCATGCGAAATTTACACTCAGAAGAAATGAAAGTACAAAATGGGTGGGGGTGGGGTACTGAGACACTTGGATAGCAGTATGTTTTTGACATACATTAGCATAGATGGATGACCCTATAGTAAGCATTTAGGCAATGATTATCTCAGTTTTCAATTGAGAACTTTTCGTGATCTTTTGGGAAGCACTTTCAACTATCTCTATATGGTATAAAAATTGAGGTGACAAAAAGATTTTGGAACAGATCATATATTATTCACATGGGATCTATATGTGTGTTTGTGAGCGTGTGCATATTGTTCAAGTTCTTTACGTCTGTGCTTTTTACCTCATGTTTTGATTATTCGATTGTTTCAAATTGTTCTTTCAATCAACATGTCTCATAGGATCTCGAAACATCTCAAATTGTATTGGTTATGTACTATACTTGTCTTTATTTGACCAGAAGACTGTTATGTACATTCATTACATTTATGCACTAAAATGATTATTTAAAACTGATCATTACATATATAGGGCCTCTGCATGGCATCCCTTATGGATTGAAGGATATTATTTCTGTCCCTGGGTATAAGACAACTTGGGGCTCAAAGACATTCAAAGATCAAGCTCTTGACCATGAAGCATGGGTCTATACAAGGTTTTTCCTCGAGAATACGTTTGCCTCTAGTTTTGATTTATTTGTTGTATTGTCTTTTGCTGCATATAATATCTTCCAACAGGTTAAAAGCTGCAGGTGCAGTTCTTGTAGCGAAGCTTGTTTCTGGATCATTAGCTTATGATGATATATGGTTTGGAGGAAGAACACGAAACCCATGGAACATTGAAGAATTCTCAACGGGCTCATCAGCTGGACCTGCAGCTAGCACATCCGCAGGTTTGTTGAGAATTTTAATGATTTTGAATAATATCCTTTTCCCTTAGCTAGCACATGCTGATATCAAGAAAATCACTGTGTTTACATTCTTTGATTCAGAAAAAAGATGCACTAAGCAATTTCAAATTCATGCAAGTGTAAACTGCTTCAGGTCACTGAGATCATTGGATTATTTAAGAAAACAACTTGAAACTTGTGAATCACGCACGCACAAACCATTTAAGTGTTGGTACATTTTTGAGACGGTGATGACACTTGTGATTTTATTAAATAATTGACCTTGTAGAATATAATTGCCAAAGGTTCACTGCCGCTATATCATAGTCACAAATTTGGAATTCATGATTCATTCGGCGAGGTTGAAAGTTCGGCATGCGCGAATTATGCTAGAAAATTTGGATAAAATTTGACAAAGATTCGATAAAAGTTCAGCCAAATATTCAGGATAAAATTGGACAACAATATATGTGTGTAATTAGTTATCCAGGCTCTCGCCTGGGCTCCGCCTAGGCCCACCTAGGCTCTAGGTGGTCCGCCTTAAACTGGGCGCCTAGGCTTTTAGATATCTAAAGTGGATGACTAAGGCCTTTTAGGCCCAAATTAAGACACTTGAAGACAAAATTAGCATAGATTAGGTCAGAATTTTGTCAAATTAGATCATGTTTAGTTATTTTGGGGAAGAAATAGATCTAATATAGGCCAAATCAGATCTAACTTGGCCAGATTAGGCCTGATTTGCGGGAAATATGTCTGATTTTGGAAAATATCTTATTTGAGGGAATTAGATCTGATTTCTCTAAATTAGGGCTCATTTAGGTCAATGTAGAACAAACTAGGTGAAGTTATGTCTGATTGGTCATGTTATGCCAAAATCAGTCTGGCTTTGGCCAAATTAGGTAAATTAGGTCCAATTTAGATCGTGTTAGGTCAAATTATGGCCGAATAGATCTATCTTAGGTCGTGACAAGTGTGATGTAGGTAAAGTTATGATTGATTAAGCTTAGGGATAAGCAATACAAATGTACATAATGATGTACATATTTGAATATAACTGAATGTATACACAAAATCATTTATATATATGTAAAATATAAACAAATATGAAGAACGCCTAGAAACGCCTAGGCTTCCGCCTGGGCGCCTAGGCCTCCTAGGCTTCCCCTAGGCGGGAAGGACCGCCTAGCCGCCTAGACAACTATGGTGTGTATACATACAGATATTACATGTATATACATATATACACAAAGTAAACACATTGATATATGCACATCATGATCTTTTTATTGATTTGCTATTCCACCGTGACAAATTCGGGATTTGACAAATTTTTCTTGGGGCAGTGAAAATTCGAAATTTGGAAAACATTGCAAAATTCTGGAAAAAAATGATAAATTTTTGTCAAAGTTCCATCAACTATTTGAAAATGATTGAGAATAAGTCGTCTCTCTCTCTCTCTCTCTCTCTCTCTCTATATATATATATATATATATATATATATATATATATATGTATATATGTATAGAAAACTATTAAGGTCAATAGACATACAATTTTATTAGGTGAAGAAATAAGAAAATAATTAAAAATAATTGAACAATAAAAATGAACTGTTGGGACAGTGGGGGTTGGGGATTTAGTGTACATAAAGAGTTATTTTGTACCTGGTTTTGTAAAAAAAGGAGCACGCGAATCAAAAGAGAAAAATTGTGAAATTCACAAAAAAGCTGGAAAAATAGTGCAATGTCGTGAAAAATTGGTGACCGACATATTAATCGTGCTGAACATTCGGGAGCCTACAAAATCGGAAATCTTTTTATTGATTTTTCGTAAAATTTGGAGACTTTTGTTACTATCTATTCCCAAATGCCAAATCATATAACATGTCTTTTTCCATAAATGAACAATTCGTGACGTTTGGGAAAATTTTGTGAAATTCAGGAATACTTCGTAGAATTTGGGAATAGCACAGGTTTCTTGCAAAATTTGGATATAGCATTCGCCACGTCAAAAATTCGTGAATTATCCGTGAAAAATAAAAAAATTTGAGGAATTTGTGATTGTGCGCTATATAGTTTAAGGTGAATTTGTAAAGTGCATATGCTTGCACGTTACTATATGAAGAAAAGAGAGATCTTGCTTCAACAACTTACATCTTAAAGTAGGATGGTTGGCGTGGATATTTGCTGAAGCACTCTGCTTGTCTATCCTAACGACAATACCGTCTTTGCATAAAAACATCCTGAAGCATTTGTTGAAACATTAGAGGTTTATCTCCATACATATGAGGACGTTCACATGTGTGCTACTAATGCAAATCTAGAGAATACTACTTTGAGATGAGATGAATTCATCCTTCATTTGATATTGCACTGGTTTACATTCTTAGGGAAAGATGGATTTTTGCTAAACTTGGAACTATTATTTGTCTACGCTTTAAAGGAGGAGTTAGAAAGTGCAATGTTCATATATTACAAATCTTAAGATAGACAAACTTAGACCTAAAACAAATCTGGGTAGTAAAATATTCGAACTGTACAAACTTAGACCTAAAACAAATCTGGGTAGTAAAATATTCGAACTATATGATTAAAATTAGATATAAAACAAGATTACTTCCTTTTCTAATTTATTTTGAATTTGAATCCTGCAGCTATATCATGCAGTTATCTGCATACAGAATTTGTCTTTCACTTCATGTAATTTGACACGTATGCAAAACAGATGCAACTGCCTAAAGCATCTTTCACCAGATTTGGTGGCACCTGAAACTGTTTACTAATACCTACCTAAAGCTTAATATAATGATCACATGTTTGAATTGTATATTTTGAGTAATAGGTGATATGTATCGCAGGCTTGGTTCCATTTGCAATTGGTTCAGAAACAGCAGGATCCATAACTTACCCAGCGGCACGTTGTGGGGTGACTGCATTGCGCCCTACCTTTGGGACCGTTGGCCGTACTGGTGTCATGAGCATATCTGAAAGCTTGGTTGGACATCCATTACCTACTTGGATCACCATATTTTCCTTTCATGCATGGAACCCGAGCTAACCACTTTCTCAACAGGATAAACTCGGTCCTTTCTGTCGAAGTGCTACGGATTGTGCAGTTATTCTGGATGTCATCAGGGGAAAGGACCCAGAAGATCTTTCATCAAGGGATATCTCTATCGGTGATCCATTTTCAGTCGACATTACAAAGCTAACTGTTGGCTACCTGAAAGATGCTGAAATGGAGGTGACGATGAAGCACACTATTCAACTATTTAACTCTTTACAAAACTGTATTCCTTTTTTACTCTTTTCCTTTTTGAGGTAAATTTGTGATTTCTTTTTCTTTTGTCAGGTTGTTCATGTTCTTTCCTCCAAGGGTGTTAAGCTCGTCCCTTTTGAACTAAAGTACTCTGTCGGATCGGTACAATCTATTCTAAATTTTACAATGGACGTGGACATGTTATCTAACTTCGACGGCTGGCAGAGATCTGGTAAAGATGATGAATATGAGGCACAAGATCAGTGGCCAGTCGAACTACGGCGTGCACGGCTAGTTCCTGCAGTAGATTATCTACAGGTTCTGTTTCTATTTTAACAATTGTTCTTTCTTATCCTTAATGGTGAGGAGAGGTTATTAAAATACTGTAACCAATCAAAAGTAAGGATGTTTGGCACTAATTAAAACCGAAGAGACACAATGACAACTAAAAGAATGAGCTGAAGAAATGTCACAATCGATAGCAGTTTTTTTATGATGCAGTTAACTGAAAAATTGTTTTATTGACTATACCATGAAATAGAAGGTACACGTGCAACAAGCTGCGCCGCCAATCCTTTTGAAATAACAGTTGGTGGGTATAGCCCTAGATTGGATAGTCTTCCTACATGAATATAGCTGTCCTATGTATTTTAGATTCCTGATTATAGTCATTTTAGTTAGTACAGAATTACAGGCTATTGTTTCCTTCACATTTTTGAAGACCAGAGGTGCTATTTGGTGTCTTTCAGACAGACATGACGGGGACTGTTTAGTTTGACTTCAAGCTGGATTCTAATCCTGTAAAACCTCAATTGGAAGTCAGTTCCAACGGTTCTAAGTATTGAATGTTATATGATATCTAAGTCACAGATTCTGTTCAACTTGGCTGTGGATTTTTGGAAATTTTAAATCTGTAAAGGGTTGGATAAGGAATATTCTATGCTTCTGGCGTATTGAAATTCTTATTCGTAATTCTGAAAATCAGTGTCTGCAGAAGGCGGTAGGACTTCCTGAATCACTTCAATATTTATGGTGTGCGTTTCCGTTTAAGTGGATCCCGGCAATAAATTTTCTAACACAACTCTTTAGCCAGATAATTTCTCATTACGTCGGACTTGCAATTTGCATAGCCGCGATTGGGTTGTGATTCAAGCTTTTCTTTCTACATGCCTTTCTGTAGAATTTTTCTCTGTGGTCTTTTCTAGGACCATGATTTACATAGTGAGACATGCTGAATTTTTCAGGCACAGAGAACCAGAGGAAAGTTGATTCATGAGGTCCGCCATGGCTTCACAGTTGATGCCTTCATTGGGAACGCAACGGATTGGGAGAAAGTCTGCCTAGGGAACCTGGTGGGCTTACCTGTTATCGTGGTTCCCACTGGTCTGAAAAGCATCGAGGACCCTCCCGCTGGTGGAACGCCAAGGAGAACAACGGTGACCACTGGCATCTATGCTCCCCCAGATCACGACCATATTGTAAGTGACAACGTCTTTGGTATCTCCCTGTTGAGTAGGTTTTGTGTTTCTTGTTGATAATTTTAGGTTTCTAGTAGTCGTTTTTTACATGAAATTTTTTCTTTGTATACACATGTCAATTCTATTTGCCATGTGAGCAGGCTCTAGCGCTGGCCATGGCTTTCCAGTCTGTCACAGATCACCACAAACAGAGGCCTCCAATCGATCAGGACAGATTATAGATGCAAGATTTTTTGCTTGAGTTTAACAGGAAAAATGAACGCTTTCAGTTAAGAGTGCCTGCACTTGCACCCATATGTACTCAGAATACCATACTAGACCACAAAGTTAGGAAGCTAAGGCTTGACAGATTTACTCACAATTATACTGTAGACCTCATCAACGTTTTGGGGACCATAAATGAAAGTACAGCATGTATAATTACAGACAAATTACAGACCAAGTACCTATTTGCCCATTTATTTATCAGTTTTGGCACGCTGAACGCGAGTCAGGACTAGTCATTTCCTTTTATTTCGTTGATGATCATGTTGTTAACTATACGCCATGTGTATTAACAAGCACGTGATGGTTTGTCAGTTGGTAGGCCCCTATTCCTTGCCAGTAGTTCTGCAAATAGAAACACTAGGCACAGTTGAAACGAGTCTCTTGTTAAGTACATTAAGGACGGATGAAGATCCCATGGTGCTGCGATGGCTTGGACTGTTCGGGCTGTTTGCAGTTGTATAAGATTGTATAAAGAGCGCCTCCATGTCTCTTAAAAATGCATAGAGTGCCTGGACTTTTAATTTCCTCAGCTAGTGGTAAGGCCACGAAAGCAAGAGCTTTTGCTGATCTGGTTGCTTTCTATATATCTTATTAGGATTGAGTTCGTTCCTCTTATTACACCCACAAAGAAGGATGTACTTGTTGTTTTCAAATGTCTGCCCTCTGATGTCTCAGCGGTTTGATGAAGGTTGTACTTGTTGTTTTCAAATGTCTGCCCTCGTGTCCCAGCGGTTTGAAGCAGTGACCTGCCTTACAAACAATGACGGATTTATCTTTTGATAACTACAACACACACGTGCATGTGTACGTGCCCCATTGAACATGTTTATTTTACATTAACTATTTGAAAATTAAAATATAATATTCATTACTATACAAGTGTGTATATTTAATAAAAACATATATTTTATTTGTGCATAATATTTTAGGAAATATAATTTTTATAGGTAACTTTATTAATATATGGTTAATTTTATTATTAGGTAGAAAATATGGTAGTTCGATCTTAAAGGGGCAGTCTTACATATGAGACAACTGAAGCAGCGAATATCTGTCGGCTGGATAACAAGGTGAGAGTGGGGTCAATATGAATAACTATTTTAGTGCATGAAGGACTCAAATAACGATTAAGATGGTTGTTTTGTTAAGATAAGTATACAAATATTATAAGAAGACAATTAAAAGGAGTTGTTGAGATTTTGAGAAAAAATATATTATAGGAAGATAATTTAAAGTAGTAGTTGAGATTTTGAAACGTGTTTCTTAATAATGAGAGGTAGATTTAATGGGGACGTCAATTATGTCAAGGGAAGAGAGGATAATGGTCAGTAGTAGGGGGAGTGTTTATGGGGACGTCAGTTACATGTTTTAGCGTGCCGAAGAGATGTGAGATACTATTTTTAGGAGAATGGCTTGTTAATTGAATAAGAGACACATGTAATGAGACCAGTGTTGCGTCCCTTCTATAATGTTCAACTCGGAGTTGAATCAATAGCAACAACTCACTTTAATCGTTGAGCTAGTTCGGAAGTGTTTGTTGATTTGGTTGTTTTTGTGCCGCCAGTCTTCATTTTGTCCGTAACTATGTCCTTTGAAAAGACAAAACTGCGACTCATGATAAACCTAACGTATTATTTGGGTTGAGAACGATGTTGAATGCTCACTATATTAATATCAGTACCAATTTTCGTGATGATGTACCACATTGAGCTATGCGACAGAGACAAATAAACTAATGTATGATTCTATTCCATAAGATCTAATCATCAAATTAGTCAAGTTTAGATCTTAATGTTTATCAATTGTAAGTCCACAATTGGATGTTGCAATGTCTAACTTGTAAAGTAGATGTATCCGCGGTTAGGAAAGAGGCACGGTAATTCAAATTTGACATAATAATGCATATGGATAGATTTGTTACGAGTTTTACGTATTTTAATATGAATGTGAAATCGAATATGAGAATTTCTCAAATAAATAGAATCCTTAGATAATTTTAATTTCGTTTATCACACCTCGTACCTTAATCGACTAAATTTTGGATCAAACCCCTTGTTTGGATGGACTTGGAATGTTGAACACTATTTTTGGGAGACGAACTTGACCGCAACGTTCTCTACATTTGTGGCTGAACAAGTTGAGTCTTGTTATAAATATTCAGATTATTTTCACGTGCGCTACCTTTTGGTGTTATTGTTTTGATGTTAGTTATCAAGCAATTAGACACGATTAGTCATTCAGCTATACATTGTATCTTCACAATTTCATCTTAAACCTTTATTTATGTTGTTGTGTCTAATTTTTACCCCTATCTATCATCCATCATTTTCATGTTGGGATTTCCCTACATCATATTCTTTTCTTCCTACAATGATTTGATTCGTCTTGCATGTGAGAGCCTTGGAGGAACTTTATGTCTCTTGTGTTTGAGATGAATTTTGATAAGATCTTTAGAGCAATCTCTTGTAGAAGGAGGATTTACTCACCTAGTTTTCCATCACATATCTTGACTCAACGAAATTCACCAGCATCAACTACAAAGATAGATCATTCTTTGAAGAGTCTTTACAATTGTGTTCAATCTTAATAGGGTGGTCAGAGGGACAACAATTGAAGAACTTCTCAATTAGGCCAACTATCATGCAGATTTTTCACCAAACAGATTTTGAATAACAATCAAGGATGTCGAGTTCCATGTCACAAAATTTCCATGAAGCTTGAACACATGAATTGAAGAGTGTGTTCAATCAAGGAGCATCATATGTTTGTAGTTGTTATAACATCGAGTCAATATAGAAAATTGTACAGACATGCATTTAAACCATGAGAAAGAAAATATTTAGGTGAAAACCTGCTAGAGTACCACATTATAACCGGGACACATAGATGAACAATGCAATTTCATGAAATGGCCAATGCCTGAAGAAACACCACTAGCATAAAATATTAAAAACTCACCCAACAACAACTACAAAGAGAAAGATCAAAGATTAATTTTAAAAATGAAATTGCAAAAAAAAAAATCATGGCGCAGAGAAATAAGACACTTCCTTTCTTTGCCACTGGGTTCAAAGAGAAAGATCAAAGATTAATTTTAAAAATGAAATTGCAAAAAAAAAAATCATGGTGCAGATAAATAAGACATGATACAAACTAACCCAAAATTAGAGCAACACCAGAACTACATCCAAAAATGATAAATCACTCACAACATGCAATGATACAAGTAACATAAATAGAGAGCACAAATATGGAATAGCACATAGTCAACAAAAAGCAACATCTTATGAGAAAATATATCAAACATGTACCATTGGTTCATGGGGAAATTTTGACTATCATGCTTAACACTAAAATTTGTACAACTCTTGTCGCATCCCGTATCAAAATAAACCTCCAAAAAGGGTTTATACAATGTTTAAACTGCTCCATGATGCCCTCCCCTATCACTTCATGTAGTTCTAGAATGATTTGTCACACACACCAAGACCTTAGAAGAAGATGGCATGGCAATATGAGATGATGTTGATGATGATACAAGCTTGGCAATATGAGATGATGCTGATGATGCAAAATAGGAATTAAACACTTTAAAATCACAATCACTTTACTCACTATGTTTTTTCAAAGAATAAAGAAGTTTTGCATGATAAATGTCGGTGCCATGTTGTAAACACTATTAACAATCTTTTTGCACAAAGAAATCAACTAATGAGTCTTCCTAGTATGAAAACTTAAATTAGATAATGGAAGTATGGATAGAACTGATGAGCATTGAAAACTTTACTCCACTAATTTATGTATACAAGACTCAAGAACAACACATACATTGAGACTCCTCAAATATGAAAGAATATGCATACATGGAATGCCTAAGAACTCCACCATTAAATAATTACAATTAACCATGTCATTACCTGAATCTGGTGACACTTTGAAGTGTATTAGTTCTACCAACCAATATACTTCAAAAGCACCAAGCTCTGGAGTGTCCTTCACATTATAAATAATATTGATTAACCTTAAATTTAAATATCTTATAGTAAAAATTTCGTGTAAATAAAACACAATGTTATTCGGTTCATCACATGAAAATAAGATGAAAATTATTGTATTATTCATCAAAATGATATAAGTGTTTAACATTATGAACATGGGAGAACATATTTTCAAAACTACAAGTGCACTAAAAAATGATATCTAGAAGTTGACATGACCTCTAATAGTAAAGTTCAAACTTTCACCCCTTTAACCATGTTATTGCAAAGAGGAGACTTACATGAATAATACTCCCACATATGATCAATAGAAGCAACGTTCTTACAATTTTGGATCTCCTAAAACTGATTTGTATCATAAATATTTCAAACACAATCATCTTCCATATTTGTTATATATTCATTGTTACCATGATCAACAAGCTTTACGAGGTGTGTTTGTATTAAATCCCAAGTATATAATATATGTTAGCTCTAAGGAAAGTAATAGGGACAACAACATTGAACATTAGTTCATGATCAATGATAATCAAAGTAGGCTCTCTTCCAAAACTTCTAACGTAGTGCTTGAAATCTAAAAAAAGTAGACTCCTACTTATCACTAGATAAGTAAAAAGAACAAAATGGAACAATCCTTCAATGATGTTTGATGTCAACAAACATATCAAACACATTTGAGTGCTTACTGGTATTGCATGTAACTTAAATGTAATAGTAACATAAAATAAACAACATGCACTAACAATTTAGGATCAACCTAGAACAAATGCATCAAACAACCATCAATGACTTGTTTGTATATTTAAGGGCATTTCCTAAACAAACTTGAAATACTCAAGCCAATCTAGAACAATAATCCTTGTCAACACTAGAAACTTCATTCCTCTTTATTATATGCATGCCTATGAACATCTCTAATGGTGGGTAGACTTATCATATCCTTAAGACCCAAAAGTCGATAAATACACTATTTTTGATTAAAAAATGTTAACTTATTAAACCACATCCAGTTGTGCATTTTAGTTTTGATAAGAACATGTATTTCTCCTCAAATAACACAAACAACAACATGATCATGATTGTGATCAATGACAAAAGAAGTTATGATTCATCTAAAAAAGGTTCATATATCATAAAATGTATCATGAATAGACAACAACACCTCTTAAGTGAACACTTGAATTTACTAGATAACTTATCTAACAAGTCACTAAAAATAATACTAGTAAGGATGAATAGCCCATTAGACTTCCCTAAACTTCTACATACAATTACTTGACACACAGAATATCCATTGTCAAAAGAATATTAATACAACATTCATGACAATTATCATACTTTTTTAACATCAAATCCAATAAATCTAGCATATCTCACTCAGAAAGTGATACCCTCACCTAACTTGTAAAATCAATACCAATGTGAGGTAAATCAATTTCACAAGGTTGAGGTAGTCATTAGACAAAGAAGAAGACATGTGAGCATTACCAAAATCCATGACTAAAATAAGAAACTGGATGCAAATATGAAAAGCAAGAGTATGTAATAAAATGTCAAATATTGTTAGAGAGAGATTCTAATGCAATCATAAGGTAGTCTCGTTATGTTGCATGTAATAAAAATTAAAGGGAAATTGATACACTAATATGAGTTAAGTACATATGTACATTAAGTATCACTAAAAGATGTTACATAATGATTTTACAATAGAATATGATCACTATGCATAAGCAATAATATTATAGAATAATATGTATCCTTTGAATAAAATGAGGAACATCAAAATTACAAACTAAGCATATTTATTAAAAAAGTATCAAATAATGCCAATATGCACCAAAAGACAACAAAAACATATGAATAGTTCATAATCAATAATGTGAAGCATATTAACTAAAATAAAAATATGAAAGAGGGAGGGGGTGAATCTTGCATCAAAGGTTATTAATCATTTATCCATTATGTAAATGGGTCGCACTACTTGGCCCATGTGGGATCGATTGAATCCTAGCCATTCTTTAATCCAAAGCTTGCAGGTGTCTACATCTCCTATATTAAAAATGAGATTTTTTCCTAATAAAAAAATCATTATCCTGCATCTCATGTTCCAAAGAGTATCGAAGTAGGTGTGGAACTCTACAAAATCAATTAAGAACACGTCATTGTTGTTTTCTGTGGTACAAGCTATCTATCATCATACTTTCACTAGAGTCCAAGTCATTGTTTATGTAGCAAATCTAAGCCTCTCTGTAGTGTTTAACCATCGATAAGAAGAAGAAGGATTCACTTCAACTTGTGCCTTTAGCAAGACTGGTGCAACATATAGCCCATGTAGGCGATAAGATGTTGCCTTTCTCTAGTTTGACCACAACTATGTCTTGACTGCTTGGTGAATTGAATTTTCAGAAGAGTCATCTCTTCCATTTATCCTTGTTACCTTCTTCATATGCATGACTGTGGTTAATCCACATTAGAACCACACGGCCATGCCCTAATCCTCATGATCAAGAATTGATCCTTCTTTTTCTCTTAAAGAAGACTACACGAGGATGTCTTATATTGCATGAATTCCTTATCAATATAAGACTTGATGGTACTAAAACTTAATATGACACTATTGGTCAAGTATGTTTATTTTCTAATCATTTCTACATGATAAAACATCCTTTTGATCAATGTTGGACAAAATTTGGGCATCCTTCTTTACATCCCAAGATTAATGGTGCTTCTACTAATGTTGATGATTCTTTTTATGTGGTTATAACACATAAATAATATGACCATATCCACTCTCTTTCCTTGAATATCTCATCTGAGTCATATGATTCTCAAATAGATGTGGTTTTACATCTATGTATTGACATTCATGCTATTTCCTCTATGACCCAAACTATTTGTATTGCATATTTTGGCACTTCCTCTCATATGAATGGTAATGCTTCATTATTTTCCACTATAACTCCTCTTGCAAAACACTTTGATTTAAGAGTAGATGTTGGTTGTGTATATCCTATTATGAATCTTGGAAGTGTTTCTATGACTAGATCTTTGTCTCTTTATAATGTCTTTCATGCTCCCAAATATGCCCTCAACTTGTTTTCCATTATGTAGTTAACTAAGTCTTGATATCATATTGTTCTTTCCTATGATACCCTTTTCACTATGCAGGGTTTGCAGCTGAAAACAATTTGGTGGAGACCTTGAGTGAGATGGTCTCTACTATCTCCATTATCCACCAATGACATTATCGTATACACCCATTACATCTCTCAAACTCCATCATCATATTTGACACCCCATCATTGCTATTTTTTATCTCTAGTTTCTAAATATCAATGTTATGATATCCTTGAGTGTGAGGCTTGTTATCTCAAAAATCATCACATGACCAATTTTCTCTCATAATAAGAGAAACTCACAAAAACTTCCTTTGACATTGTTCGTGCAGATCTTTTGGGACCACATTGTGTTAAGATTCATAGGAATTTTATATATGTTTTTGTTTAGTTGATGATTTCTCTTGTGTCTTGCTTTATTTTTATTTGGGAAATGATATTGTTTTGTAATGAACACATCTTTAATGAAACAGATACATGATTTTCTTCTAGTATTAAGGTTTTTGTAGTGATAATGTTCTTGAGTTTGTTAATAGTAAACTAGTAGGATTTTTAAGAAGAGTTGAGGACTATACATCAAACATTTTTTGTTGATACCTCACAAAGAATGGTGTTTTGAAAAGGAAATTAGGCCTCATGTATAATGTCGCTCGTGTTTAGATATTTTAAATGCATGTTCCTTCCTCTTGTTGGACATACGTGACTATAACTCATCTACATAATCACATCCTCTATTCTAGGGGGCAATATTCCCTATACCTCCCTCCTCCTAAGAAAATCCCTTTCCCAGTTCCCCTAAGGGTTTTAGTTATATTTATTCTTGCATATAATGTGGCATATTATGTGTTTTTAGCAAGGCCAGTGTGGCATGTAGCCCACCTAAGTGAGAAGAGACTTCCTTTATCCAACCTTCCCATAGATATGTTGAGTTCTTGGTGGATTGAATTGTTTAAAGAGTCATCTCCTCCCTTTCTCTTTATATCCTTACTCATATGCATTGTTGTGTTTAATGCCATATCAAAACCACATGGCCATGTCCTTCTCCTCATTATCAAGAATGTGTCCTTTTTATCTTAAATAGCAAAACATCACTTCATCGTATTAGGTAAACCAAAGAAAAGTGACTATGGGGGAAGTAGTATACTACAAGAACTCTTATTGGTATCAATATGAAAGGGCATCCTTCTTTACATCCTAAGATTCATGGTGCTTCTACCAATATTGATGCTTCTTTATATGTGATTATTACAAGTAAAGAATATGATTGTCCCCACTCTCTCCCTCTCCTTAAATATATCATATGAGTCATATAGTTCTCAAATGGACGTGGTTGTACATATAGTTATTGGTATTCATATTCTTTGTCTATGACCCAATCTATTTGGATGGTATATTTTGGCGCTTCCTTTCATATATATAGTAACTCTTCATTATTTCATACTATAAATCCTCTAGAAAAACCCTTTAATGTTAAAGTATCTTTTGGATGTGTATCTCCTATCACGAGTCCTGGAATTGTTTCCTCTAACTATATCTTTGTCTCTTGATTATATCTCGAATGCTCCCATATATTCTCTCATCTTGTTTTCCATTATGTAGTTAATTAAGTTTCTCTCTCATAGTGTTCTTTCCTATGTTACCTTTTTCACCTTGTAGGATCTCTAGACGATGAAACAAATTAGCGGAGGCCTTGAGTGAGATGGTCTCTACTATCTCCAACCATCCACCAATTATTCTACTACATATACACCCATCACATCTCTTTAGCTAATAATCACATTCACCACCCCATCATAACTATTATTTGTCGTTAGTTTCTAGATATCTTTTATTACAATATCCTTGAGTGTGAGGCTCGTGTGACAACATGAAATTTTCTTTGTCTTATGATTATACACATTTTGACTCATAAGACGTTCAATGGTATTCAAAAACCTCCCTCACCATCAATTGGATGACTTTAAGCGAGCATTTTTCAATTGATGAATTGGATTTCATTAAATGTCACATCAAGCTTAAGTGCCTTAAATAAATTTTTTAGTAACACTTGTGAATATGAAAATCAATTATTGAGTCCCCTCAATATTAAAATATTGGATCCAATCTTTTTACATAAGAATAAGAAGAAGTTTGTGAATCAATAATGAAAAAATTCACCTTGATCAGAGCTATCATTTGAAAGTTACAAACTTTTTTAAATTTACCAAACAAACACAATTTCAAAATTCTTTTTATTAATGTGACCTATCCACGGTAGTGATCCATGGCCCTTCTTCTTAACCAATGAGAGGCCTCAAACACAAACTCATAGATCCCTTGTCCCTCACTCGTACCACACAATAGTGGGAGGCATGGTGGCCGGTCAAGTACCTCACCGCCCATGCCGCTACCCCTACACTCCTTTCGCCCAAAATCGATGCATTCATTCACTTCTTTCTTCATTATCCTTATTTCCCCTATATTTTATTTATATTTCATGGTATGCACCTCACTCTGTTCTTCTTCTTCCTCCTCCATCTATGACGGTGTCACAATAAACTCCCCTTTGGGCCTTCTCTTTCCAAGGTGTGGCAGAGGAATCCAAGACTCTAGCTTCCTTTGCCAACTTAAGTGAGAGATGGGTGAAATGTTTTGAGAAATCCACATGGCCTCTACCCTTAAAGTCATTCAGATCTAAGGGGAATCCCTTATGTGGGTTGATCACTTCGGGGAGGCGATCCTATGGCCATGGATCTTGGATGAGACCATGGTGGACCAACAATTAGTGGCCCGCGCTTCACGAGACCCATTCTCATATCCCATCCCTCGCTCTCTCTTTTTGTGGGACAACACAAGCCGCGACCTACCTATCATCAATTTGGTAATTTAATCCCTCTCACTAACTCTCTTTTTCATAGAGATGCATTGATCTTTCAATCGTAGTAAATTGTTTCTTGGTCCAAAATGGGCATATTATATATGGTTTTCGATCAAGAGATTGTTATCTTTCCAATAAAACTATTCTAAAAATAAATCACACTTATATCTCTTATATATGCTAAGAATGATACCTTTTACCCATCTTACATGATTTATGACAATACATGCTGAATATTAATATTTTGTGCTCTAAAACTTGATATTACCCTAATATCAGTAACTTAAGCCATTTGATGTATCAAGATTCCATTTTTATCCATCTTTTGAACCATAATATGATCTTATGTCACTTAAGTGAGTTAACATGGACTTTAATGCTATGATCATTACTTTGATGCTCAAACTTGATTAAGTGTGACCCAAATATTCATATTTTATCTAGTTTAGTAACTTTGCTATATTTTGAATAATGAAATCGAACTTGTACACACTTGCACTCTACTTTGACTTGATGATATGAAAAGTTCCATAAATGGGACATTTATGGAGTTTTAATAATGATATTTAAACCCTATTCTAATGATTGTTCAAACTAGTTTTCATGACCCCAAACTAGCAGGCTTTGATTCCTTGTACCTCAAAATATCATTTTGAATACTCATATTCCCTATTTTGACTATATGACTTAAATGTAACATGGAATATGGCATAGTGCAGATATTGATGATTTGATATGTACAAATATTTCTCAACCTCAAATCAGTAATATATTGAATTCTATGGCACTAAATAAAGTTTGACATCTATTATACTCTAATGATGGCTTTTTACATGGAAATGACTTAATATTACTCAAAGTGACTTAATATGATTATGTTGAGGCCTAAGTCTCTATCTTGCTAAAATATTATGATGTATCTATTAAATACCTTGAAAACCTAACCATAAATCCCTTATTTGGCTGTTATATGTCACCCTAGGTTATAAATGAATCCATGATGCATGATGTAATGTTGAAAATGAACTTGCATGATCTAGTTGAGATATTGAAATCAACAATGAAAGAAATGATACCTAGAATCAGTTAACACATCCAACCACCATGATTATGACTACGATGACCTAATCATGCTGATGTTAATACAATCACACTTGTTTGTAATGTCAGGACCTCCTTGAGGGACACTTCTTCAATATCTAGTCATGATTCTCTAAATCAAATATCTCTAGTCAAGTTGTTAATATTGTTCTCTAATCAATGTATACCTTATCCCCCTATCAGTTAGAATAATGATATTGAAATTTCTTTTATGTAAGTAAACTAAAATGATTGGCTATGTGTTACACCCCAGCATGCCACAAACAAGATTAAACTACTAGAAATCATAGGAAATTAAAACCGATTTCACAAGAGCACCACAACCTAAAAACTTTCACATATAAGTCCTTAACAAGACACTTGCATAACATGTCATATATCACAAGGTGCTTACATCATTCATCTGAAACATTCCTATCATCAACATGTTGCATGAAGAACCTGTTTCACATATTTACATGTACATCTGCCATAACTATACAACAAAAGGCACACATGCCGAAAACCTTATGATGATAACATAACCACAAACACACCAAGAACACCCCCAAGGACCTGAGTGTACATGGATGACTCTAGGAATCTAAAAGGCTAGAAGCACCTCCAACCTGATCAACTACTGCTCTTGTTGCTACTGTTCCTCAGTTGCACGATCACTACTACAATAATGGTCTATAGGGTCAGTTTTTTAAAGCCTGTAGTGTCACTTTTTAACTGACTCCTAAGTGGCCTTCACTATAGAATTTGATCTATAGGGTCAGTTTTTTTAACCAAAGAAAACCGACCTTATATAGTAAAAACAGACCCAATAGGCTGTAAAAACTGACACAAGCCATAAAAGAAACTGCGCCTGAGGCTGTAAGGTCGGTTATTCATACAAAAACTGACCCTACAGAGGACATGTTAGGTCAGTTATTTCAAAAATCCAACCCAATAGGGTAGCTGGTCCTTGTGTTTTTAAGGTCGGTTGTTACCTAAAAACCGACCCAACATACATACTGTAAGGTCGTTTTTAAGCAAAAAAGTGACCCAAAAGACTAGCTTACTAATCCAACAGAACTTCTAAGTCGGTTATTCCTTAAAAACTGACTCTATAATTTATCTGTAAGGACGGTTATACTAAAAAAACTGACCCAAGAAGTTACAAAAAATAAGCTGTTGATCCCAGATCCTATAAGGTCAGTTTTTTCTTAAAACCCGACCCTATAGGTTAAAATGACCTAAAGACTAGCTTTCTTATCCAACAAAACTTCTAAGGTCGGTTATTCCTTAAAAACCGACACTATAATTTATCTTTAAGGACGGTTATCCTAAAAAAACTGACCCAAGAAGTTACAAAAAATAAGTTGCTGATCCTAGATCCTATAAGGTAGGTTTTTTTTCTTAAAACCTGACCCTAGAGATCTACAAGGTCGGTTATTTAAAATAACCTACCCTAGAGGTTGTAATTGTTTTTTAAAAAAATTCTACAGAACAGAACATAAATCTTCAAAACAGAAATCTATAGATCAAAACCTACAATAGAAAGTAGACTTGCAAATGATGCAAGCCATAAATTCATTCCAAAGCCACATTTGCTAGTTTTTATGTCCATTCGAATTATCAATTTCCAAACCACACATTCATAACAAAATTGATTCATATATATATATTCAGTTGAGACATTCATACACATAGCACATCATAACATTCAAAAAATGATAGATTGCAAGTCTGAGATGATATTAAAAATTAATGTCAGATACAAAAGTAAATTTAAAAGAGTTCCAAAACTACATACATAAATGGAGCTGACATATGCATTCAATCCAATGCTATATTGACTTCATTTAGAAAAGAATCTGACCATCTTTCCGGAATTTATTTAAGTCCTCAGGTGTGTAAGGCTAAGCTGTAAAGATCTACAATAGAAAATGCACATGCTAATATTTTATAAAATGACTAAAACTCACTTGTAAATTTATGATGCTATTCTTTATTACCTGATCTATAGTTTGAATGTCATGTGATGCTTGTTTGACAATAGATTACATATATTTCATTACGTAGTAGCCAAAAGCCCAGCCATTATTTTGTATAGGACACTACAAATAATGAATTATACTTAATGTTAGTAAACTACTATAAACAAAGTTGAGATAAAACTATAATAGTTGACATATAAGAGTTGAAAATTAATACATATAAGACTAAGCAGTTGTCAAAGTAGCTACCTTGACATTTTTCAAAGCCAATGTCTTTAATTTTGTGGGTATTTGTCATCCACCTTCTCAAAAAGCCTTTATACCCCTATCAACTAAAGGATAGTTGGTAAAATAGAAATTCTAAATAGAAATATCATGTTGAAGCATAACAAATTACTAAATTTATGCTTAGTCCATAGTTGGCAATTTCAGTTTGTGGCCCCTTACTATTTTTCCCAATGGGTCAAGATAATAAAGAGTCATCAATTTTAGGACAACCACCAATAATTCCCAATGTCTAGATCTAAGTAAGAATAAAACAAACATTAAAATAAAGAAATTTATTCATTATTAAAATTATATTGAATAATGATAGTTACTGGACATTAAAAGGAATCAGAATAATTTCCTTTCTCACATTAGCAAAATATTTGAATGCAGTAGAGAAGTACTCATTCAGATCCTCAATATGTGTCTCCACCTGACTAGTGACTGAAGGAACTAAGAATCCAACATTCTTTATATCAAAGTTTATGGCCTCGATATATAATTGGTTGTATAACATTTGTAATTATTTTCATATATAGAAATAAGTTAAAAATGTGTATTGGAATTTTCTATATTGATAGATCATTACCTTATCCATACTTCTAATATCAAAGTATTTATCCAATCATACCGGAACAACTCTATAATATCATCGAGAAAAATATAATTGTCAAAGTCCCTCCCAGTTGCATCTTCTGTTAAATTGACCAACATTTGTAATCCCGAGCTTTGGTTGGCTAAGTATCGACAAAAACATTTACATTTACTTCCCAACTCGTCGAATGTGGATTTTGGAATAAAAGATGGCTTGGGCATAGGAGGACGACTAGTAGAATTTTTACTTTTTGGTTTGCAAACCTATTAATTAAATTACATACTTATATTACACGAGTTCATATATGTAGACAAATATGAAAAACACGGTAGAATTCAGGTATACCTTGTCATTGATAACCAAGTGTCTAGGCCAACCCACCATAGCACCCTCTGCTTCTTCAACTATACTATATTCAGGATTAGGTATGGGTAGTGGTTTGTCCCCAATTCCATCATACACAAGATGGATGGACACATGACAAATGTCATCAGTAATTGGTTGGCAATGCAATGTACCACCAAGGTTGTATACCTTGCCCGCTACCACAACATTATAGTCTGGAACCTCCACTACAAGTTTACAATTCATACCAACCTAGAATTGAAATAATACAAGTTATATACGAAGCGGTAAACTAGATACCTACTACAACTATATATATATATATCATATCATATATATATCATACTAATAACACAACATATAGAACAAACTTACTGTAGATTGTTGTGGTGGGTCATTGGGAGTGCTCCCATGACCTTCTACAACTATAGCATGGGCTTGTGCCTCATCATATGATAGACACATAGTTTGAATAGGTTGAGAAGGTTGAGTAGGCTGAAATGAAGACATTATTTCTTTTACTTTATGTGCTACTAATGCTTCAACTTCCTCTTGTGTAAGACCTCCTGTACGTCTTTTAGATTGCGAAGGGCCAAAATAAGATTTGATTCCTATGCCAGCTCCTAATCCCCTAACACGGCCAGGATGCTCCTTCGTACCAAGAGCTACTGATAGTTCATCCATGCGGCCAGTTGAGATGGACTTTCTTTCCTTCCTTTGCTCATGGAGATCAATCTATTCATAGTTAATAAAAATATTAAATCACAATATTAGTTAGATATAAATAAATTAACATTTGTGGGAGTTACTCTTTACTTAGTTGGGATAAACCTACCATCTTTTGTGCCACCTCCTTAGTTGCAGGGTTGAAAATTTCACCTACTCAATTCTTTCTAGCATCAATCCACTACAATTGTCGGGGTGGACACTCAACTTGAGTTGTACTAGACTCTTCTCCAGAAGAGAGTTTCTTCTCTTGTAGTTGGCGGTGGAAGGCATAACCATCAGGCACCAAGTGATGGTCATGCACATTTTTGGCCCGTCTTTCCTTTTGGGCCTCGTGAATAGCCTGATCATTTAAAATGAGGTATTGCAATTTAAATTTGGCAAACATATATAAAAAGATTCACCTCCTTAATTGTATAAAAAGATTCATACAAAACATCACAATCTTTATTACCTAAAACTCTTCTGATTTCCTAGATGCAAAAAATCTTTCCCACACCTCAGGATCTATATATATATGTATATATATATATATATTTCTTTCTTCTTTTGTTTAGGATTATCTATAAATTCCCTTTTGAGATATGTCTTAAAAGCCATCCATCGTATGCCACAACGTTGTAGCACTTTTTTCATGTGATCTTTTTCGTTTAGATGAAAAATACCCTATACATACAAAAGAAGCAATAATGTGATTTTAACAAGGATATGTCTTTCCAAGAAAACTAAATTAGAATCAATAGAAAAACATATTAAAATAATATCACTTCAAATCACAGATATATCTTTCCATAGGAGTCTTTTAAGGCATTAGAAACATCGTGCCAATTTTCTATATCTATTGCCACCTTACTACACGTGGTCGCCCCTACGTAATGCTTGAAAGCACTAGCATCTTCCCCAATAGGTTCTCCTGTGACATCAAACTGGATTGGCAATTTCTCCCCTTTGGCTCTCAGCTCCTACAACCTACGCATCAATGTGGGACCTCTACATTTCTTAGCATCACCACTACCATCCTCATGGTGCTCATGCTCAGAATGTTCATCTTCACTTGCCATTTTAGAACAACCTGCAAGTATACATGATAAAAGAAACATAAGAGTGATAATAAAATCACAAGTGGTTGAATGATATATGATGTATATTTAAAAGATTACGTGCTTGAATGATAATAAAATAAATAATTCAAAGAATACATGCCTCTAGTATTGGTTGAGTTTTTAGTCAAGTAAAATTCCTTCAGCATGGTCTTGACGTTTATAGTATTCATAGGTGTTAACGTCAACATTTACACTTGGCAAATCAACTGAGAATGGACTAGAATCATCATACTTTTCATAGTATTCTTCTTCATTTATAAGATCTATAGTAAACTGTCTTTTATCATGAAGAATGACAGACCAATTTTTATTTTCTGAGTCATCAATATAGAATACTTGTTTTTCTTGGTCTGCCATGATGAATGGTTCATCTTTCTCACCAATCTTTTCAAAATTCACCAATGCGAAACCCAACTCATCTACTAAAACTCCTTTGTTGTTATCAAACTAATTACCCAACTCATCTGAAATTTGTATAGTCTAATTCCCATATGTCCTCAATGACGTTGTAATACGACATCTCAGCTTCACGTGGTCTTTTATCTTTCGCACTAGTAAAATACAATGAACAAGCTTGAACAGTGACCCACTATTTTGGACTACATTACTTTCATCTTGACACTTTGTGTAGTATAAAAATTTGTTTATGTCATATCCTTCATATGACATGACATCCATTTTTGGCTTAAAGGCGAGCCATTATATGTTCTCAACAACATTATTCGGTGATTCAGATAGTTGATTAAGACTTTCTCTTCAAACCACCTAATAAATGTTCAATTATGCTCTCTTAGAAGCCACATTGAACTGGATCGTGGATGATTATTCTTGATAAGATCATTGTGTTCTGTGATGTAGCTACTAACTTCATCGATGTTGTGTAAAATATATAAATGTGCTTGTTCCCACAACTCACGACTAATTCCTTTCACTCATTCTCCCAGAGTTTCTTTGCCATAATAAGATTCAGTGTGATGGGAATTTTTTAGATCGCTAGAAGTTTCATTGGAATTCAAAAAATCATTGCAAAATCCCATCACCTCCCTGGCCACATAACCCTCAATAATACTCCCTTCAAGACGATAATGATTCCAAACATCACCTTTAAAAACACTCATGTAGCATTCAAATGGATACATCCAATGTAAGAAAATTGGACCCAACATCTTACCTCCCTTGTTATATGTAATACAAGATGAACCATGATATCAAAAAATGAAGGAGGAAAGTACATTTCAAGCTGAAACATGGTAACAATTACATCATTTTGTAATTTATCAAGAGTATCAGGATGTATCACTTTGTTGCATAGTTCATTGAATAAGAAATAGAGTCTTGTGATTGCAAACCTTACATGCTTCGGCAATATAGATCAAATAGCCACAGGTAAAATTTGTTGCATTAAGGTGTGACAATCGTGAGATTTGAGACCTATCAACTTCAGATCCTTCTTTGATACCAATCTACAAATTTTTTTTCCGATACTGGTGGAACCAGTTACATCAAGGAATTATAGTGAAAAAAATGCGAAAGACTTGTAGATCTAAATGATAAATGTGCTGAGCATTAGGAGGAAATTCGTTCCAGTTCTGTGGTGAAGAAGGTTGCTTTAAGCAGGACTTTGCCAAAGCATCAGTAAGCTAGTTCTGGTTTCTTTTCTGGTGTACCACTCTCGTGATGCCAGCATGCCTCAAGGATTCAATTATCTTTCGAGTGAGAAGGAGGTATTTTTCTGGGGGCTTCATCTATTAGGTAACCCATTGCACATCATTCCAGGAGTCTGATATGACAAGCCCTTCAGATAGGTTATTGAGGATGGCCATATGTGAGCCCTGCAAGATGGATTTCAGCTCTCCCTCCATGGAGTTTGAGCCAAGGGAGACACAGGCAGAACCCTTGATCCATATACCTAATTGAGATCTGGAAACGGCAAAGGTGCACATCGAATGTGTGTTGCTTGAGATGGCAACATCTACATGGATGATAGTTGCAAACAATTTGATCATCAGAGGAAGAACAGGTCTGGTTTCTTCTGGATTGCAGATGGGGGATGGAGAAGGATGATATAGAGCTTGGGAGATCGATGCAGTCTCAGCTAAACATTGGACAACAAGAATCGAAGGGGGGGGGGGGTAGCTCTGTGTTCAAAGATGTGGGAGTTACAATTCTTCTAGTTTTTCCAACAAGCCACCGTGAAGGTCGTGTCCCAATCGAGGACATGGTGAAGACCCTTTAGATTATACTCGAACCAAGATTGAATATCTTGGTATGTAAAGAAGAGAGATGCGTCTGGGGGTAGGAGCTTGGTCCATACCAAAATAGTTGCACTGCAATCCCTTATTGTGTGAAGGTAGTCCTCATCTACATTGGTGCACATGGGACATTTTGGTTCCTCAGTCATCATCTTTTGGGTTCTCAGGGTGTTCGTGAGAAGCATGTTGTGGAGTAGAAGCCATAGATGGGTTTTGATGTAGAGTGGAGCTCGGGTAGCCCAAATGGCCTTGAACTGTGGCTTGTCTTCCTCATCTTCCTACATTATGGAAGTGTAGGCTGAACTAGATGAGAACATGTCATGTGGCGTCAACTTCCATATGCGTACATCCTCACCATGGGAGTCATTGGGGGTAGGCATATTCAAGATAGCAAGAGTGGTCTCGTCGTCGAACCAGAAACAAATGAAATCAGCATCCCAATTGCCGTCTTCCTTGACCAAGCTCACTACTTTAAGGTCAAGAAGATCTACCGGAATGGATAGGACCGTCTTTATGGAAGGTGCATAGCCATTGCCAATCCACTCGTTCATCCAAACAAGAGTGTCCTGGCCATAGATGGTATCCATCTTGAGTTGTGGAGAAGAAAAGGCGTTTGGCTTCTGATGTTGTGCTAGAGATGGGAGCCGTTGGTGCTGGGGTGCCCTTTGCTAAGATACTTTCTCATCATGATATCTACCCAAGGGATACGTCATTGTTGGATGAAGGTCCATGCCATCTTCATCAATATGGTAGCGTTGAAATCTCTGGTGCGTTTGATGGCCAGTCCGCCGTGAGCCTTGGGTTTCATGACATGCTTCCAAACCACCAGATTGATACGTTTATTAGAACTCCCATTCCAAACAAAGTTCCTTATAGAGTTGTTGATTTTTTCACAGATGGACACTGGGAGTTGGATGGATTGCATAATGTAGCAAGCTTGGGATTGCAGCATAGATCTTGCTAGTATGGTCCTTCCTGCAAGAGAGAGGAGGCTGTTCTGCCATTGATTTATTTGTTTATGGATCTTTTCAGTGAGAGAGAGGAATATCTCCTTACTCTTCCTTCTATGGACAATAGGGATCCCAAGGTGGCACCCTAGATTTCTCATTTCTTGGATCCCCAACCTTCTACAAATCAAATTCCTCAAGCCCCTGGGTGTATTGAAAGAGAAGAACAGTGTGGATTTGTCATGTGACCAAAAAAGACCAGAAGCATTGCTGAACCTCTTGAGACATGATTTTATGAGCCTTGCTTGGTGTAGTGAAGCTTCCCCAAATAGGATGATATCGTCAAAAAAGCTAGCATGAGTGATGGGGATCTTTGATTTTGAAATGATGATGGGCTTCCAAGAGTTGTTGGTGACCTCCAGAGCATTGAGTTGGCTAAGCCTTTCTAGACATAGAACAAAAATGTAAGGTGATAAAGGATCACCTTGTTTCATTCCGCATGATGGTTTGAAGGAGCTAGCAGTATCACCATTCCAAAGGATAGACGATTCCCCAGTGGTAATAATTTGCATTATGGTATTGATGAGGACTTCTGGAAGGGAGGTTCTTGTGAGTGTGTTGTGGATAAAATGCTAGCTCAACTTGTCAAAGGCCTTCACGAGATCAAGTTTCAAGGCTAGGAATCTCTTATTACTTGTCTTCGACTCCATGGAGTGGATGACTTCCTGGACCAGCGCAATGTTATTGCATATTCTCCGCCCAGGAATAAAGGTTGATTGATGGGGAGAAATCCAATTGTTGAGAAGAGGTTTGATTATGGAGGCGAGCACCTTGGATAACAACTGTGAGCACACATTGTTCAAAGATATTAGATGGAACTAGGAGCAAGTTTCAAGAATAGAAAGCTTCAGAATGAGAATGATGAGGGAGTCTATCCACTTAGGGGGCAAAGCCTTTCCCTAGAAAGGCAGTTGAACAAAACTGCAGAGTTGTTGTTTCAAAGAGGTGTAGTTCCTTTGGTAGAAAGCAACATCCACTCCATCCGGGCCTGGGGCCTTGATCCGAGACATGGAGAGTAGATCAGTGTGAATCTCAGTTTCATGAGGAGTGTCTGCCATCTTGGAACGCTGGTCTGAGGGAAGGGCAGTGAATGAACATGGGAAGGTGATGCTGGCCTCTCTTCGCAATGCATGGTTCGCCTCCTTATACACATTTGAAAAGAAGGAGAGGATGAGCGATTTGAGCTCTGACAGATTAAAAATCCAATCACCATTGTCACCCTTGAGATAGGTGATCTTGTTCTTCAATCTTCTAGTTTTGGTGAGGGAGTGGAAAAAGCAGGTATTGTTGTCACCCAGCTTGATCCAATCACATATGGCTTGTTGCTGGCTTTCGGCCTCCTCACGCCTAAGAATAGAGTCAAGCTTTCTTTGTAATTCGATCATTTCCGTTGTAGTGGTATGGTTGAACTGGATGGCTAAATTCATTTGATTCCATTGAATCTTATTTGATAGCCTGTCCTTTTCCCTTCTATCAGCTTTCCTCTTGGAGGAATCCCATCATTTGGCTTTGGAGAGGAAATTGGCACTTGCAAACATGAGATCTTGTTCTTGGGTCCATGACTCTTTGAAGAAGTTGGCAAACCGCGGGGTTGAATACCATCTGGATGAGTTATGCATTGGAAGAGGCTTGGGGGTGTGGGATTGTTGGGTGCAGGAGACCAGAATGGGGGCATGGTTTGAGTGGTTCTTCTCTAGTACTCAAACCACTTTTAAAGCGGATGAGTCGATCTAGGGCATATTCACCAATGCCCTATCAAGATGCTCGTGGAGTAGTCCTCGTCGGAAGGTGGTCGGGGCCCCAGAGGCCCCTAGATCGTACAAAGAGTAATCTTCTATGGCTTCTATGAAATCTCTGCTATTGGCGGTGTCGAAGGTGTTGCTGCCAAATTTCTCTAACAGATGCATGACAACGTGGAAGTCACCCATCACTACCCAAGGGTCAGCGATGGAGAGAGCCATAGCACGGAGATGGCTCCACAGAAGCTTTCATCCACCCCTTGTGGTGCTGGCATAGACGAAGGTGAATAAAGAGCCTTGGATGTTGTAGTGTAAAAATTGCTTATGCGAGAAAAGGATCTCCAGGTTGACGTTGTGCTTTCAAAGCACCCAGATTCCTCCCGAGAAGCCAATGGCTTTGACTCTATGTGAGTGCGTGAAGCCCAGTTTCTTGATGATACTCATCGCCTTGTTACCACTGCATCTGGTCTCTATGAGGCATATGACCGAGGAATCATATTTTGTAGACAGATCCTTAGATACAAGATGGGTGTCCTTATCGTAGGCACCCTATACATTCCAGATGATGACTTTCATTTATCAGTTTCAACCAAGGTTGATGTGCCCATCCTCTTGGCTTCATCTTCAAGGTCGGGAAGGAGAGAGGTTTTGGTCCTCTTCCGGTTGGATGAATTGGAGTTTCCCCCCGATTGGATCACCTTCCTATTTCTCAGGTGTATCCCAACCGAGTTGCGCCTAGGGCTACGGTAGGGGATGAAGGATGTGTCCATACTGGATGTCTCTCCTAGTGAGAAGGGCATGGTAGTAAAGATAGTGGTTCCTGTGTTCAGCCAGCAAGGAGGGCATCTCTGGTGGGATTCACATAAGTATGGTTGGTGTTCATTTGAGAGTTCTTGGTGCGCGGGGAGGGGGGAGGTTCTTGAGTGGAGTGTGGTGGGGGGCTGGATTGCTGCTTTTGTGTGCCTTGTTGATTATCAGATTTCTCCTTGTTCTATTTGGAATTCCTCTTCCTCGTCTTCTAGTCGATCCCACATGTTATCCGATCAGTGACGTTATCGACGTCAATGACTCCAGTAGCATCATCATCTTCTTCATTGGTTTCTAGGGTTTAGAAGCAATTGCTGGAGTTCGCTGGTGGCTTCTGGTTTGTTGCCTTGCTGCCTCGCTACTTGCGTTAGATGGGGAAAGCATAGATGTAGTCCGTGAAGCCCTAGACAGGTGATGGAGGTGGTTGGGGAGGGACATCACTCGATGATGCTATCTTCCTCGCTTCATTTTCCATAGTAATATGCTTAGAGCAGTCCTTTTCCAAGTGTCCCGCTCGACCGCAGAACATACAGATGAATGGTATGTTTTCATATTCTATCCAATAGAGGCTACCTTCGATCATGACCTGTGGGATCAAAGGACTGGTGATGTCCAGTTCAATCGTGATCCTGGTAAAGCGGCCTCGACATTGATAGAGAGTGTTGATGTCGAACTTGATGGTCTTGCCGATGTGGCCACCAATTTCTGACAACAACACTTCTTTGTAGAGATGGATGGGGAGGTTGGGAATACGTAGCCAAGCCACGATCTTTGGGGGTGAAGAGGATTTTGACGAGAAGTTTGGTTTCCAATGCTAGACTGAAAGGTAGGAACCGAATAGCGGCTAAGGGCCTCCCATCAGTGCATGGATGTAGTCATCTTCTCTCTGCAACTGGACTACAAAGAAGTCATTTGCCAGGTCGATGAGGTTGAAGCAACCCTTCAGTTTCCACACCAACTTTATTCTTTCTTGTAGGGTTAGGAAATCGATCTCCTTGGATAAGAGTATCACGACGACAATATATTGCCATGGCTTAAGGAGATTATCACATGCATCTTGCTTCAGGCCGAAAGAAGGCATGTCGTTCTCAGTGGAGAAGATGATATCTTCAGGTTTCAAGGCAGTGTTATTGTCCTCAGGATCTATGCGGATAAAGCCATGGTCTTCAACCATCTATTTTCCCACAGACTCGCTATAAGATTGGCAATGCGGCGCTGGGACCGGTGTTGGCATCAGGCCTTGGTTCCTATTTGGAAGGTTGGGAAACTGAGCAGCTACAAGGGAATCCTGATCAACTTCCATGGCGAAACATTAGGCTGGTATGGGGGACTGCTTCCTCGCGGAGGAGAAGTTCAAGCTGATGCCTGTATTTCCAATTGAAACTTGGAGGATGGGGCTAGGGCGGGGGCCATTGCCATCGTCATGTCTATCGTCTCCAGGGGGTCGCCGCCTCCTCCGGTCATGCTAGGGTTTTTTTCTTCAACTTTTACCAATCTATGAATATTAGAAGAGTATCATTGTGGAACTTTATTATTATACAAGCACTCACAGAAAGTCTTTTTCTCCTACTTTGACAAAGTGTAACAAGCTGGTGGTAAATATGTGCGGTGACCCCTGATCTCCACTGATAATTCTTTTCTTATACCCATTAATTCTAAATCTTTTCTAGATTTGATGTTGTCTTTAGTCTTTCCTGATATATTCAATAGCGTACCAATGATGCTATCACAAACATTTTTTTCAACATGCATGACATCAATGCAATGTCTAATTGACAAGAATCTCCAACAAGGAAGATCCCAGAATATTGACCTCTTCTTGTATAGAGATTTGTCACATGCGAGAGTACGACTACTTGAACTCTTTCCAAATTCATTAACAATATCTTTCACCCTATCATATATAACATTTCCTGGTATAGGTTTAGGAGAACTTCATTCCTCAGTTGATCCATTAAAGGTTTTGCGTTGCCTTCAATAAGGATGCACTTGTGGGAGAAATCTCCGATGACCAAGATATACAATTTTACCACCATGTTTTGGTCAGATTGAATCAGTATTTTCCTCACAAATAGGACATGCTTTGTATCCTTTTATACTATATCCAGACAAATTTTCATAAGCTGGAAAGTCATTAATTGTGCAAAACAACATAGCACACAAACTAAAGATCTCTTCACGTGAAGCATCATATGTCATAACACCTTCTTCCCATAGTTTCATTAGGTCATCAATTAGAGGTTGAAGGTAAACTTCAATGTCATTTCCAAGTTGCTTGGGCCCTGATATCAATATTGACAACATGACATACTTATTTTTCATACACAACCAAGGAGGAAGATTGTATATAACAATCATAATAGGCCAAGTGCTATGTTGGCTGCTTAATGTACCATAAGGATTCATTCCATTTGTATAGATTCCAAGTCTTAAGTTTTTTGGTTCTTTACCAAATTGAGGGTATAATAAATCATTTGGCTTCCATTGTGGTGAATCATATATGTGTCGTAGGACGCCATCATCATTGGCCTTTAACTCCCCATGCCAAGAAAAATTTCACGCATCCTCAATATTAGTAAATAAGCGTTGAAATTGTGGTATTATTGGTAGATACCACATCACCTTGGCAGGAGAGCCATTTTTAGCCTTAGCTGAATTTTTGGTCTTATACCTTGACGCACCACATTTTGGACAATTTATCAAATTACTATAGTCCTTCTGAAATAACACACAATCATTTGGACATGCATGAATCTTCTTAGCCTCCATTCCCATTGGGCACATTATTTTCTTTGCTTGATATGTTGAAATTGGAAGCTCGTTACCTTTAGGAAGAATTTCCTTTAACAAAGACAACAGTGAAGTGAAACTCTTATCGCTCCACCGGTTTCAAGCTTTAAGATTATATAATCGCATCACAACACTCAACCTTGTGAACTTCGTACAACCGTTATATAATAGTTTTTCAGCATCATGGACAATGTTTGCAAATAAAGAAGGTGGATCAATGACATTGTCCCAACAACTACGTAGCATCTCATCAACCATATCACCCTAAATCAGTTCATCATTGACATTATCATCATTATATATATCTTCTATGTTATAACTATTAGTATCAATATTTTCTGATCCATAATTAAATTTCTCTCCATGCCAATACCATTCATTATAAACTTGTATGATCCCATTGCATATGACATGATTCTTAATTTCCTCAACAATATCAACTTTCAAATTGTTACCACAATTTCTACATGGACAAAAGAACCTATCTGTAGGTAGTTTCCTATGTTCCTCAGCAAATCTGATAAATTCATCAAGACCTTTGGCAAACTCTGGATTTCAACGGTTCTTGATAGACATCCAACTTCGATCCATTTTCTAGATCAAATTAAAATTAATTATAAAAGTGTACCACCTATCAAAATGGTTATTGTTGATACTATAAGTTGTATGTTTTTATTGATAGGAAGTTAATTACTTTTATACTAAAGTGTACCACCTATCCCATTTTTGAATATTTAATCTCACTAGTAACTATATAATGTATGTTTAGTTTTCAAGAAAATTTCAGCAACATTTCCCCTAAGTTCTCCAAGTACATCGATGTAAATGGCAAATAACCACCCACATATGTACCCAAAGAACAAATGAGGAAATACTACTAAAATTTTCTTCAAAACTAAACATACATATACACTTACATCCTAAGTGAGATTAAATATCCAAAAACAGTCCCAGACTGGGGACTATCCAAAATTTACTCCTAAAGAGTAAATTTTGAACGGGTTTCTAAGTTGATACATAAATGTATTATTGTCATATTTTTATATTAAGTTAAACATCATGCATCGATGATTTCATCTATAAACCCTAAAGTGTCAATCTGAGAGTACACAATGTCTACCCTCATATTTCTGGAATGTATACAATGATTACATATGTGATTGATAACAAAATGTAGATATGAAAGAATACATATTTTTATTATTGGTTGATTTACTAGTCAAATAAAATGAAAAAACAATGTAACTGACCTGAGCCGCGGAGACGAAACTGAGAGAAGACCGTGGGCAGTGGAAGGCGCACAGGTGGCAAAGAGCAAGAGGATGAATGACGAGCATCGAAGCTACTATGACCAAGAGGATGACTATCGTGAATGACATGGGTAAATCAAGAATGCTTCTATAGATAAACATTCATTATATGTACTAAATTGAGAAGAATCAATTAGGCGCTCTTGACAAATATATTTAGATAAATAAGTTAAACCAGAGAGTTATATGAGTGAAACAAAATAGCTTATCAATTTGTGGTAAAAATATTAATCTCATTCCCTATGTACAAGAGTAAAGAGGCAAATATATATAGTGTAATCTATTTATCCCAAGACTAAGATTGTTTTATAACCCGACAAGAACATGGAACGAAATGAGGATGACGTGCAGGCGTCATTCATTGATGACATACTTTATAATACAGAGGCATTGGAGGAGCGTCACTGATTGGGGCAAGGGGTTTGGGGATTGATCATAGTGTGGTTGTGATTCTGTGATATCTGATTTCAATTATCAACAATGTTGATAGTAATAAAGTAGGTTGGCAATAGATGGATTTTAACCTGGGAATAATAGCTAGCTCTACCTAGATGGGCTTTGACAAGTCATCTTGGCATTTGAGCAGCCAACTACTAGGCGTGGTATGCTATCTCATCTCCCCAACCACAACCATTCACTCTACACCAGCTTGTTCAGTCACTCACACACCCATCATCGTTATTCCCCAATCCAGATAGCCAGCTAGCTAAGTGGCGCCTTCTTCCTCTATTCGCCCCGTGCCACGGAAGGCCTCTAGAGTGAATTCCACCCATCAACACCCTCCTCCTCATTATCTCCACCAGCACACTCACGTTCCTATCCTCGTCGGAAAATGGACAACCTTACCTCTATGGCGGCACCTACATTAGATCAAATACGAAAAAGAAGGCGGAGACCTTACCTCTGTGTTCAGGTGCTTTTGGGTGGCGGTGGCGGTGGCGGTGGCGAGGTTTTCCTCATAGGCGCGCCAGTAGGGGGTGATCTTTGAACTTGCACGGCAGCAGCAGGTGCCCTTCTCTACTCTCTCAAAAGTGGCAACGTCAAGGATCCTTACGACAGCTTCTTGCTAGCTTCACGCGATTGCTAAATGAAAAACTAGGTTCCAGTAACACTTAGTAACCAGACCTCTAAGGTCAGTTCTAAGTAAAACACCAACCCAACATCTTAAGTGATGCCTGAACCACCTGTAAGGTTGGGTAACTTAAAAAACCAACCCTATAGAATTATGCTACAAGGTTGTTTATTTTGATAAAACTGACCCAAGAGGTCCAAAGCGGTGACCACATTTTTTGTTGGCATATAAGGTCAGTTATTTGGAAAAACCAACCCTATAGATCGAGGCACGAACCCAAAATCAAGTAAATTTTCACTGCGGGAAATCTAATCGGTCAGTTTTTGTGATAAACCTATTGCAATAGTGTATTAGGTCGGTTATTCTAGTAAAAATGATGCTAAGGGTAGTGACATTATTGGCTAAAAATGTACTAGTGGATCTCCACCACATCGTGTACGACCACTTAAAAAGATGTGGAAATACATGGGGTGAGACCAAACGTCCCAGCAAGAGATAAACTCTCCGTGAACGTCTATTAAAGCACAAATAACTAAGTAGGGAGATAAAGTACTAAGTAGGTAATATTATTGAATCAGTTAAAAGCAATATCAACTAAATTGTAGAACATTTTATAAGTAAAAAAAATGAAGAACATGTATATTTATAATAATTAATCTTTAAAAAAGCAAGGAAAGGGCTCAACCAATGTTATTCACATTTGTCCCTATGAAAATATGCTACATGTCTACATTTACATCTTTTACTATTCACACTGAGGATTTGAGTCATACCAACCAAATCTAACCGACCACTGCTAAGTCAAAATTGGTGCCATAAAAGGTCAATGGAAGAACTAGAATCCACGACCTCCCCACACCTCTTGGTAAACACAAGAGAAAACACCACAGAGACATATCAGTCAAATACAACAATGAAACATAGTCAAGCTCAGGGATTGACTCACGCATGGCCATCCACATATATCATCATACTTAGCCCACCTTGGTACATGTAACGGGTCTATAAGAACATGCTCATGCATAGTTGTTCTAAAAAGAAGGATTGTCTCACTCATGGCCATCCATATCACAAGGAGATCAGTTCATGCATGTTTGTCTTTCATAACCTATAATTTTAGATGCAAGGAGATACTCGACTTGCACCCCTGCATATTCAAAAATATGCACTCCGAGTTGTACTCGTTTCACCAATCCAGCAATTAAAGCTGACATTGGATAGGATCTATGGCACATGGTTCCTACATGTAGTTTTACTTGACTGGTTAAGACAATTGGGTATGTTTTAGAATCAATCAAATTACAATGTATAAATCCATAACAAACTCTACAAGAATAAGGGTATAGTACAACTCCAGGAGATATAAAATGTATAAGGTGTGAACTTGTCACACTATCACCAAATGATGCATGTAACAATGCCATCCTTAAGGTTATCACCAATATCACATCATTGTGGGATATCAATCCCTCAATCACATCACTGGAGGTTACCACCTCATAAAAGGCATTAAGCCATCACTAGGTCATAGGACCCAATCACATAACCCTGCATCTATACCACCACAATATGCCTAAAAAATGTGAATACTCACCACTCTGTATCATACGATCATCACCACAACATACACAATCCATGGCATTTGTTCACCTTCAAGGTTAGGTATTTATAAATAGGATAGAGAAAACATCATAATAAGAAAACCACTTCAAGGGAGGACATCAAACACATCACATTGCCTAACATTAGGGTTAGGGCTCCATACATGGCTAATTAGAGTTTTATAGCATAAGCAATAATCAAACCCTAGGCACACAACCTCCCACTTTCTTGGAGAATATTAGGATTAAGGATCATGATTAGGGTCGATTAAGTAACCACCCAAAAAGGACTATACATGGCTCATTCATTACTCATATACATGTGCTAATTATGTGTTCAATATATGTCACAACCATTCATCATCCATGTGTCTAGACCACCCATCACTCATGGGTCACGACCACCCACCATGTACATGTCATGACCATCATCCATGTGGGTCATGACCACCCACAACCATGGTGTCTTGACTGTGACCAACCAGGGTGCCACGACCGCCGACACACCCAAAGGAAGACTTGTCTCGACCATCTCAAAACTAGGGTTTTGACCACCCACCATGTACATGTTGCAACCTCAAGAAACAAGGACTCGTCTTGATATCAAACCAAGAGCATGTCGACTGAACCCAAAGCTAGGTTGTGACCAACCTGAAGCTAGGGGTCTATCCCATCACTAGGTGTGATGTCTCGAACGCAACAAGGACATTCGATCCAAAACAAAACATGTCAAGGTGACTCGACCCAAGGTAAAATAAGGTGTAGTGACCACAAATGATCAACCTACCACCAAGGCAAAGGACCATCATCAAATAGGGATTAAACATGACCAAAATAGAAGATTCCTTTGGCCAAAATAGAATATAAAACCAAGGAAATACATCCTTCACAAGAAGGATAAACCTCATGCAAAATGGTCACCAAGAACCCTAAAACTTACATCATGAAACTACCATGAAAGAGCATTATCAAAGAGAGATAAAACCACATTTGATACCTCCAAAATAGAACCACACCTTCATAGAACATCAAGAAGCATGAGCATAATGCATGTGAGAAAAACAAAGGACAAAAGGTAGGAGAAAATCACCATATCACCATCATCACCAAAATTGGGTACATGGAAATTAGGGTTTTAGATTCCAAACACACCAAGCATGATAACTACCACTAATCAAGTTCTAGAGCATGGTATCATCTTTTAACATATAGGGGGAACGTTTTAGAGAGAGAAAATAGTAACATGCAAGTATGAAATGTGCAATAATAGAGAGGACAAAGTGTTATATAACCCGCCTTAAGGAAAATCACTCCAAGGATTGCAAGTTCCAAGCAGACAATCCCAAGGGAGGATGAAGCTCCACCAAAAGCTCCAATCTCACCTACAAAAGCACCTGAAGAAGAATAAGGCATCATGGTCAAAGTTTTCTCAAGGAAAGGGCATGAAAGAACCCTACACTAAATCAAAGAAAGAAGGGAGAAAAGAGAGGAGAAACTTCCCCTCACTTGGGTGCCACCTTGTCAAAACATGGCCTATGACCCTTGTGATAAGGAGCTCTCTCTCAAGAACGGCCACCATGTCAAAACATAGTCTAAGGCCTAGGTAGTAGAATAATATGGGGTAGGGGATAAAAAAAAATGTTGCAAAAGAAAGGCATATACTTACCAAGGTTGAAGATGAGCAAAGATCACCACAAGTACCACATGCAAGGGAAGTTTGGCCCCCAAGAGATCAAAGAATCAACTCTCCTTGGTTCACCAAGATCTAAGGATGAGTAATCAAGGAAGGAGAAGGATAAGGGCCGAAAAGGGTCACTTTCATGGAGAGAAGATGGTTTATATAGAGAAGGAGAAGAGAGGTAGGGTGAGAGATGAGGTGTCAACAAGATAGGGCTCCAAAGGGATGCTTGTCCACCCAAGAAACCAACATACAACCACTTAAAAGCGACATGCATGATATGGTGATAAAAACTATGTTGGGTATCAACCACTTAGATCACCCCAACATATGGTCTCATTCGTGACATCCCAAAAAGGGGCCGAGACAAACCAACCCACACATCCTGGTCGAGACATTGGTTCACTACACCTATTAGGTTGAGACACTAAGAGACAAACTATCTTGACCTCAGCCACACACCCTAGGTCAAAACCAACATGTCTGAGAAAGTGTATCGGTCAAGATACACCAAGAACACACCTAGTTCGTGATACAGGTTGCTACATGGCTCACTAGACCCATACATGTACACATGGTCGAAACACATCAATCCCTAGAAACCTTAATCACCACAAGTGATGCCAACACTCATATGAGGCTCAACCAAGGTGCACTAAGGCATCACGTTCTCTCTCATGAAGCCAAGAAAGACAAGTAACACTCTATAGGTGGCAAGTTGCAAGATAACCCTCACAAATGGGTAAATTGCAATTTAGCTCAAAATAAGCACAAACATCATCCAAACAAGCTCAAACTGGAGACTTAAGCTCTCCACAAGGTCTAAGATCATCTAAAAGGTTTAGAGAAAGGTTCTAAGAATATGATAAATCCAAAGAAAATAGGGTTAACCCAAAATACAGGTAAGGGGGGTATTACACTATGTGTACTTGTTTAAGATACATGTTACCTACGAGTACTATGTTTTGTCATGATTAGATATGTTGAACAATCTTGAAAACATAATCATCTATGTAAATTACAAAAAACTTGTGTGCCAACCTATATTCTTAGGGTATATACACAAGGCTGGGTGTCCTAATTGATTCATCAAGCAAGGGAAGACAATGTTGATAAAAGGGTTAGCTCTTGGAGATGGACTTAAGGTCCCTTACGAATGGGGTTAACTCTTGACTTCTGGTCTTGTAGTCCCTCATGTTGAAACATGTTTTATTATTAGAGATATATTTAATGACCCTCACATACCCCTTCTTTGGAAAGTTGATCTAAGGCCTTATGATAATATTGGTATAGTAGAAATGCACATAAACACACTTGCTTGTTAAAAAGGTTTTTAATGTTGTTGTTTTACTTATGTTCATTATGTTAAGTTTTAGCAAAGAAATATATGTTCTCTTAGACATGTGGTTTCATATGTTTACATAGCTTACTTAAAATAGTTGTTTTGATGTGTACCCATTTATTTATTTTAGGTATTAATTATACAATGATCATTTCTTGCACTCTAATATGATATATGATGCATATATCTCTTTTGAATCATCATGACATGCAACTCAAATATGTATATGGTTTGAATATGCAAGGAACTATATCTTGATGTATAGGTAATAGTTAGTTTGTTTTATGCATATTGTAACACCCCTCCCTAGGGTTTCATACATAACCAGTGGAAGCACAGCCTAATCCCCAACATTATCCATAATGTGGGGTACTTGGCATATCAGGGAGGGTTGTCACATACATGATCTCATATCAAGAAATAAACAGCACTTGGCATTCATAGAAGCATAGATTCATACATGAGTTCTTGGAAAGAAAACTACATCATGGTTCTAAAGCTACATGCAATCTAGATAACATATGAAAGATAAGATCTCCATAGATGGACGTCCCACCATGCAACAACTTCTAAGGTCTTGGATCCTTGGAATCTCCTCAAGATGTCTCCTTCACTTTAGCTCCAACGTCTGCGGACATCTCGTCCCCAGCCATGCAAAGGAAAAACAAACATGGTAAGTAAGCGGCATTGGCATGTTATAAAGCATAAAAATAAACTTAACATAAACATGGACATACAACATTAATCATTTCTTGACATCTTTTACATAAGGAACTTGACTAGAAGTATATGCTCCTCTCTTGATGCCCCATAAGGAGGCCATAATGCTAGGAAAGCCCATAATTGCTCAGAAAGCCCACAATGCTCGAAAAGCCCATAACAAGGTGCATATAAATCTAAATCAATTTCCATTAACCATGATCTTTCTTAGACTTAATTATCTTCTTAATAACTTAGACTCAATCTTAATGGGATTTCTCCCTCTTAACATAGTTGGGATTTCTCCCATGAAACATAATGGGATTTCTCCCTCTTAAGCATGGATGGGAATCTCTTCCCTCTTAATCTTGGTTTCATGCATCTTAATCATAATTCATAATCTTAATGTGATTTCTATTCTTAGACTTAGATTAGAACAATCAACATCCAATAATCATATACATTGAAGAAAACATGCATTAATCATGACTTTAACATAAATTGATTAATATAAATCATAAACATTCAATAAACCAAGTATTATCTATGCTAAGGGCATGGACCGCTTACCTTGAGCTAAAACACCTAAGTCAAACCTGGTTTGACTGATTGGGTTCTCTTAATCACCTGAAATAACATGTATGTCTTTCATAATACAACATTAAACCCTAATTTGTTCTTATAAAAAATTGAGATGTGAAAATAGAGAAATCAGGTGATAAAAACCAGAAAATCGGATTCCTTATTGAAAATCCTTTCCAAAACATATTTTTTCATAAGTTTTTGAGGTCATATGCAAAAGTTATGAATTTTGCATCCTGGACCAATCAGAGTGCAGGAAACCATAGGCGTGGCATCGATTAAATCTTGATTAAAGCTGATATAAATAAAATATGAAATGCCAGTAATGACCAAGGCATGCGTGACACGTGAAATGAAATTGTGGGGGCAAAAATGTCATTTAAACACCATTGTATCGCGTGACTGATGCATTAAAATCACACGTGAAATATCTAAATTGCCCTTGCATATTAAAGCATCGGTAAAGAAAAGACGCGGGGCTCAGGGGTCATTGAACACCCTGGATCCTTCCCCATCGTGATCCATGGCTCGACCTTTGCTCCAGGAGCAAGAAGCTGAGAGTCACCCATGATCAAGGTTGAAGATCTGAGTTCCTCTCAACGAGCCGAGGCCGCTAGCGAGCTCGCCAACTGCTAACGGAATCACAGGGCCCTTTCATGGGATCAGGCGTGAACTGGAGCTCGAGAAGCTCCTTGGCCATGGTGGTACAGGAAGGGCAGGGCCAAGGCAGAACCAATACTCGCAAAACCCGAGCACTGAGAAAGCGAGTAGTTCGGGACCAAAGGATCCAGTAAAAACTAAAGTGAGGTCATGCAGACCTCAAGCCGTCATTTCTAGGGTCGAAGGGGATAGGAAGACCTTTGTGTCCAGAGAACAGAGTGCGGCGGGAAATAGAGAAGAAGGAGCCAAGGCGGAAGCCACTGCTCGCGACCAGAAACCCATCAGACGAAGTCCCGAGTATGTTCGTGAAGGTAAACCAAGGCTGAAAGCACAAATTCTGCGGTCGAGGAGGCCCTGTAGAGCCACGACGACTAGTGCCAGTAGGGTCCGAGACCCGGTCTCAAGGAAACGATGATCCGATGACCTACACGACAAACTACAGATGCGGGTACGCAGGAGGGGCCGCATATATGCTCACCGGAGGTACGATTGATCGGAGTTAGCGTAGGGTGCCAGGGCAAAGCTTGGGTCGCCGGAGTAGCAAGGAGGAGTAGGTCGGGGCACCTAAGGGGGTAGACAGTGAAATTGAGCGACGAGAAGAACCTCTTGGAGTCCTGCGGTGCTCACGAGATGCTTAGATGGGGGCAAAGGAGGCTAGCGAGGTGCCTGTGAAAAATGACAGCGAGCCCTAATAATGGGTGTTTGCCCTACAAAGCGTGAGAGGGGACTCGCTCGGATCGGGGAGACAAGTTGAAACTGTTGGTGAAGGAATGAGGAGAAACTGTCGTGAAACGGAGGAGATTGAAGGCTCGCATTGAAGCCGCTGGTAACGGCTGTAGACTGGCGTAACGTCGCTAGGAGGAAGATGAGTCAGACACTGTTGGATCCTGATCCAATGATCATAGATGTGCACAGAGAAGTAAAACAAAATTGAAGGCGTGTGACAAGCATATTAATTTCAATTATAGGCTAAATCGGGCACATAAATGAAATTTCATTCGAATAAAAGGTCGCACAATATTAAATCCTCCTTTAATTGCTTTGAGGGTCCAAACATGGGTCAAATGAGTTCAAATTTTGACCATAGGTGTATTAGAGTGTCTAGAATATTCTCATTTAATTAGATTTATTGCTTGTACACGTTTTAGGCCTAAAAATAGCAATAATCATCATGTACATTTAAATGGCTATGATTAGTGTATATAAAGCTTATTATTTTCTCAAGTAAGAATTACAAGGTATGAAAACGTGCACTAAATATTATTTCTTTTCAATTAAAAAAATGGAGGCATTAAGCAAGCAATTAAACATGTAATTCACTAATTACCATATGAGAGAGAAAATTTGACATAAAAGCATTTATTCCCATTTTCTTAAATAAAAGAGCATAGATATATATGAAAACATTTTCTTTAAATAAAACAAGGATAATAGAGCAATTGGACATAATAAAATGAATTTGAAAAACTAACATGGGCAATTTTCATTTAAGTCCTCAACAATTATCTTATTAGAAAAAGAACATGCCGAGAATAAAATATTTTGACAATTTGCATAATAAGATTGGGGTGTTACACATATACACTATTATTCTAGCCTTATGGTTTATAATGTTTTTGTTGTTTTATTCATGCATATGCTATGTGAATGTGCTCCATGCTAGGGAAGGATGTTCAAGTCCTTTTGGAATTAACTATCTAGTCATTTGGATTTTGTATTTTGGTAATAATAGTTATGTGACAACTTATTAACATGGAAATCATCACAAGAACAATTTTCCCTACAGTAAGAGAAATATGCAATAACTTCATATGGTGTTGTTCATGCAGATCTTTTAGGACCATGTTATGTTAAGAATCATAGGAATTTAGGTAAGTTCTTATTCTTGTTGATGATTTCTCTTATGCCACTTGGTTGATCTTGCTTTGGGAAAATAATAAGATAGTTGTTGTTATTAAAGACTACTTTAATGAAATAAATACATATCTTTCTTCCAATATTAAAGATTTTGTAGTTATAATAGTGTTCATTTTGTTAATAGTGAATAGGTAGCTTTATTGAAATTTGTGGGGGACTATTCATCAATCTTTGGGTGTTGAAACCTCACAAAATATGGTGTTTTCAAAAGCAAATTGCATGCCTCATGTCTGATATTTCCTGTGCCCAGATGTATTAAATGCATGTTCCTTCCTCTTATTCCCTATCGAATCTTTTTACCAAGAAAACCCCTTTAGCCAGTTCACTTGAGGGTTTTGGTTGTACTTATTTTGTCCACTTATTTTATAATGATAGTTTATCTCATGGTACATATGTTGCTAGATATCAGTGGGTCTACACTTTGAAATACCTACTTGATGAAACAGTTGATCTCTACAAAGCTAGACTTGTTGCCGAGGTATATACTCAGACATATGGAATAAACATTTTGGGACATTCTGACTGATTTCTCATCTCAATATATTCTTATTATTCAATTTAGCGTTGTGACTTTTGGTTGATTTGTTCACTACATGGATAAAAATGTTCCTTATTATCTATTTTTTTAACAAATGAGATCTATACGGAGCAACCTCCTGGGTATGTTTCTTAGAGGGAGTGTTCCAAAGTCTTCAACATATCATATATGTTTATGGTCTCAAACAAAGACCAAGGGCTTGGTTTGATAAATTCAGTTAAACTATTGAACAATATGGTTTGCTAACTCTTTTGGAGATCATTATGTGTTACTATACATTCATATGAAGGTAAAATGGTTCTGATAGTTTATGTTGATTATATACTTGATTTTGGGAGTGAGTTTGGTGATGCTCTGACCGAACAATTTTTACAATCATAGTTTGTTGTCAAGGATCTTGGTCCCCTAAAGTTATTTTTTGGGTATTGAACTGACATGTATTAATAGTCTTGTTATCTCTCAAATGAGTTAATTTCTGAACCACTTCAAAGAAACTAGTATGATAAGTTGTAAACCTGCACTTATCCTTTTAGACCCACAACTTCCTCTTGGAGATTTTAGTAGTCCTAAACTAGTTGATTTCACCAAATACATAGTTTTTGTTGGCAAGCTTTAATATTTAACAATGACTAGTCTAGAGATATTATATGCTTTTGGATGTTTAAGCCAGTTTATGTATTAGCCTCATGAATTCATTGGACATGTGCCAATCTGGTTCTCATAACTCTAAAGTCCTCTCCTATAAAAGGGTTACACTATAGAAAAATTGACACCTACCTCTTTGTGGATATTGTGATGCTAATAATGGTGGTGCCCATGAGGATAGACACTCTACTACATTCATTTGTACATAAATAAATGGATATATTGTCACTTAGAGAAGCAAGAAGAATAATGGTGTACTCATGTTCTAGTTCTTATTCAGAATACAAATCTCTGCTCACACTGTATGTGAGATCTTCTAGGTGGTGTATTTACTCCAATACTTGTGCCCCTCTACCCATGTATTGTGATTATAAAGTTTCTACTACCATTTCCAATAATACCACCTTCCTTGAGCGAATTAAATAGAATGAGACCAATTATCATTTTATTAGAGATGTTCTTATCAAAATAAGTTTTTACTCCTTGTATTTTTAAAGATGACCAGTTGGAAGACATATTGATAAAATCTCTACGTCGAAAATGACTTAGAGTAATATGTTCCAAGTAGAGCGTACATGATATATACGCTACAATGTGATAGGTGTGTTAGAGTTTTTAGTGATTTAGTTTTGTGTATATGGGCCTAAGAGTCTTGTCCCTTATGAGATTTTTAGTCCCAATCTTGTAAGTGCCCACTCTTTTATGTATAGGAAATATTTTTTTTGCCAAAGAAAACAACTCATTATCTTACATCATCATGAGGATTCTCACATTAAAAACAACTAGACAAGACTATACACATCCATCTTACAAAGAGGATCATGTACATGTGTATCACACTATCACAATATCTATCCAATCACATAAATATATTCGTCTCACACCTATAATGTAGATCCATGTCATCTATTTATTTCTCTTTCATTTACATCATTTATTCATTGGGTGTCCTTTCACAAATGACTTCTGATCTTGGAATGCCAACATGAAGACATTCATTTCTGCTACAGTTATGTTGTAATATAACCTAATGTTCTAACAATAATCTTATGTTTATAATGGATACATAAAATATGCCACATAACTCATTTTGGTGGTAATATGAAGATAAGGAACTTAATTGGATGAATAATTTCGATAATGGGCCGTTAATGGGCCATATGACATATATCATAAAAATAAGTCTCAAAAGTGTAAAAAAACTTCAAATTCGAAATCTACATATCAAAATTAGCCTACATGTCAAATTTCATCTAATTTGGACAACCTTGAAATATTAGGATAAGTTTAGGAGAGAGAAAATGAGTAAAAGGTATAAGTAATGAATAATGTCATTATATAACTTAAAAATATGTAAATAATGTCAAATTCATATTCAAAACATCAAATATAACTTGTGGATGAAGTTTGGTCCAATTTGGATGTTGTTTGTGCAAGTTAGGCAATTTTAGGTACATTCTGTACTTTTCTATAATTCATCCAATTGGGAGGTTTTCTTTGCAAATTGTCACATGAATTATAATCTTTAGATATTCCCTTACCATTATAGATTTTTTTAACCATAGGGAACCTAGTTGTACCTTGGTTTGAAGGTGTTAATTTCCAAGGGCATTATAGGGATTACTCTCTTTATAAATGAGCTTGTCTTTAGAAGCTATCAACCAATGGGGTTATTTCTTTGATTGGAGGTCAGTTGGGATGGCCTATAAGTGTACATAAATTGAAATTTGATATTTAAGAAGCCACTATGAGCTATCCTCTTGCATGGCCATGAAATCCCTAGGCTAATGACACATGGAAAGCTCCATGGACACCTCATGCTTGACTTCTTCCTTATCCATAAAGGTTTGCATGTACATAGGCACCCTTAGCATTGGATACATGGAAAGTAACTTGAAACCTCATTCTTGATTTCTTCCTTATCGATAAAGTCTTGCATGTCCATGGACACCCTTATAGATGACACCTAGAAAGTCTCATAGACACCTCATACTTGAACTCTTCCTTTATATAGCCATATCTACCCCTTCCCAACTCCAAATTCAAAAACTCTTGCTCTTATTTCTTTCCTCTAGCTTAGAGAATAACTCATACTCTATTTGGACACGAAGGTTCTGTCCCAAGGTAAAAGAAGGTGCCTACCCTGGTGAAGAAGGCTCCTAGGGTTCCAAATTTTCTCTATTTAGGGTTTCTAAAGCTACTCCTTGGTTATTTTGACCAAAACTTGTACGTATCCTCCTTTCCTTCCCTATTTTCATGTTGCTAGTCTTCCTTCAACCTTCCTACATGTCATAACCATGGCCTTCCATGGTGAAACCCCACCTAGAACCCATAAACACCTCATCTCCATGTTCTTTTGTTAGGGTTTTTCACCTCTAAAGTGGAGAAGGTGCTTCTTGCTTGAGATAGGAGCTTTGTTGGAGAAACCAACCTCTCTAAGCTTGGGAACCTTACTTATTGGACCTATACACCTTCCTTAGAGGTTTGGAGGCCTAGGCTTGGATCTAGGATTGACTTGGACTGTTTAGACTCTGAAGTTGAGGTATGATTGCATCCCAAATTATTTCTATATTGAGAAATTTCTAATTCTTCACTCTAAATGTATGATGTATCCCCTATTCTTCTATGTTGAGCAATACACCTATGCTTATTATTTCTCTTTGTCCTATGGAAATTAACCTATACACAATGTCTTTTCTTTTAAAAACCATGGTTCATGTGAACTACCTTATTTGATATTGATCATGTGATCATGGATATTCTTTTGAACTCTTATCTTATGCTTTATTCATGATGGTACTCTAAAAGATGACATGTGATGTAATTTTCCCACTTATGAGGTGGATGTATATGTTGGTCACTTATGTGGTGACTAGTTTATATATTCTGACTATACTTTCTACTTGCCTCTACATTTAACATGCTATGTGATTCAGTAGCACTAGAGTAGTGTAATTGCATTAGTTTTTATGGAAGATGTGTTATTTCCTACCGAGAAGATGTGATATTTCCTGCTCTTTTAGTATGGAAAGGAACCTCATACCCAGGGAAAGATGTGTGATTCTTGACCCATGTTTTATATATTTGGGAGATTGGCAGTATTCCTTTCTGTATCAGGTTTCAAGTTTATGAGGACTTGGCCACCTTTGTGTTTATATTTTTCTAGGGCTATGTTTATCTCACATGCATGTAGGTTGATGATATGGGGTGTGTGCCCTAATTCTTTACACGTGCTTGTGTGGCTGATCCAACCCTATTCTAGGGCTGTATCTTGTGTCACTTTGTACTTTTATCACATTCAAATGCATTAGAATTACATGTTATTCTCCCCAATATGATTATCATTGCAATTACGCTTATGGATGTTCTTTGCACTATTTTTCAGGTACTTGGACCATGCTTAGATGGACGAGGGAGAGAGTGGGACCCAAAGAAGGCCCCAAAGTCTCCCTCAACCTACCTCCAGTGGCCAAGACTCATCCCCGAGCAAAGACATCCGAAATTGACAAAGTAAGAAGAGAAATCAAGAAGTCAAGCCTCACCACGACCGTGGCCCCAATGCCACGGTCGTGGCTTTTTGTGCCAAACCATCAGGTTGCAATAGGGAATTGGCCTCACTGACCACGACTGTGGCCAAGTCGCCACGACCGTGGCCGATGCTGATCAAGACGCCTGTGGCCCCTCCCCACGGTCAGCTCCAACCCCTCCAAAACGGCCGTGTTACCCAACACGACCGTGGTGCATGCTACCCACCATGACCGTGGCACTCCACCACATCCGTGGCCACCACCATCTCACCACTTCCTTCACCCCACGACCATGTTCACCACCCCACGGTCATCCCCCACTACCTTCACCACGACCGTGGTGATCACCTGCCATATATAACTTTCCACTATTTTTCCTATTTTGCCCCCACTTAGCCCTAGCTCCTATATAAGCACTAGTTGCTTCTAGGGCTCGACAAAGAGCACTCCCTAGCCATCACCTAGCTTCTCCCTTGCATCCATTGCTCCCATCCACCCATTTCCTTGCATTCAACCCCATTTCCATCTATTTTCCACTCATTTCCACCATAGAAACCTAGTTTCTCTAGGATTCTATCCATCCATTCCACCATTTTCATGCACCCCTGCACCATTGGAGGAGGGAGGACGTCTGCAGCTACTTGGAGGTGACGAAGAAGGCCACTTCATCAAGCTTCATGGAGTTTCTTCCTCTTCTACCCCTTTCTTTTCCTGTTTTCATCATTATGTCTAGCTAAGCCCCCTTGTGGTGGGCTGTTTGGGATTGAAATGTTACTTTGATACCATGTTGGGGGATAAATTCTTGTAATGAACTCAATTCATATTTATCATGATTACTTCTTGCTTCTATCTCTTTTCCTATCTTATTGCATGTGGTTTGTGCTTCTTGTATGAATTACTTGTTTTGAGGTTTTTGATGACACTTCATTTCTAGGAGGAATTGGGGTGTATGTGGCAATCTTAGGAATGGCTCCTAGGTCCAATTAGTGGATCCCTAGCTAGCCCCCTTTGTTCCTACATACACATCCCTCCTCCTACAAATGAGTGTGAGATTTAAGTGGCTAGTGTAAGTGAGAATGATGCAATTGCCTAGGGCCTTCTAAAGGCTAGAGTGGCTAGTGGCATGAGGCTAAACCCCTTCATCTCCACTCCCATCTCTACCCTCAACCCTCAATTGTCCACTATCACTTACCCTAGAAACCTAGATTTGGCCAATCTCACTAGAACTACACCTATCCCTAGTCTTCTACTAGTAGTATAGGGTATGTTCTAATGGCATTGCCCTTGTTGTTTGGTTTGGTAATCTAGATATGAATTGAGCACCATGCATGTTTAATGAACTTCCCCAACTAAAATCAAAGTGACATTCCCCAAACATCCCACCCACCTTAATCACCTTGCTTAAAACCCTAATCGCTTAGTTTGCTTGCTAATGCTAGCTTAGTTCAATTGCTTTAGTCTAACTTAGTCAATTGCTTAGTTTTACTTTTCAGTGTTAACTTAGGTTCTTACTCTTGCTAGTGGTTAGTATAGTTCTTAGTTGCTTCTTGTCTTGTTAGAGTAGTGTAGCCCTTTTTGCTTCTGCTTAGTTAGTTTGATAACTTAGTTTACTAATTTGCTTGCTCTTCCATAATTTAGTTTCCTTTTCGCATCTCTTACTTGCTCATTAGTGTAATCAACCAATCAACCTTAAAACCCTAAAAATCTTACTCTCTACAATAGGAATGTAGCTCACACCTTCTAACTCTAGCGCCCCCTCTATCTCCGTGGTTCGACCCCGCATCTTGCCTTTGATCTATACTACAACAGTACCCCGTACGCTTGCGGGCGCATTGTTTTAGTTTTAGTGATAGACACGATTTGGGACCATACAAATATCGAAAGCAGAGATCCCATCTTCTCTCCCGTGCCTCCTGACCTCATGGATTGCACTTGTTGCAAGCCTCTAGCGGGAGCGCACCAGTGGCACAATCTTTATGTTTTATTAATGGAAAGTATTCTTTTATTCTCATATGATTTTAAGTCATTTTCTCTTGATACCCATTTGGGTGGTCCTTATCCTTTCCATGGGAAGCCTTTTATATTTGTTGTCCTTTATTCCATATATAGCTCAATTTTCCTATTTAGTATACACATACCAACCTTTGTTGATGTCATCTATTTTCTCTTCTTGCTGGGGTATGCTTCCAACCCTAGGTGAATGACTTGGATGATAAGGCATGAAGTTTTGGACTAGCTTAAGGAGTTAAAGCTTGGAGACAAAGCTATTATGGTTTAGATTTTCTTCTACTTAGATCCTTATGTTGTATCATACATGTAAACCCTTACGGAATATTATGATGTACTTTTGTAATAACCTTGTTATAAATTGAATATAGTCAACATTTTTATTTTGCTGCTATACTTTGGTTGTTTTGAATACCATTTATTGAAATTTGAAAATGTTACACCCTTTCCAGCATACCTTTGAGTGTGTTTGGAATGGATGTTTTATTATTCAATTCAAAATTTCAATAAAGGGGTGATCCCGCCTCCTTACATCATGGTATCAGAGCCCATGGTAGTTAGAATATGACTATTTCAATTTTGTCTCCCTAGTTAGAATACCTGACTTACCTTTAAGTGACATGTTTGCCCTAGAGTTGATCAATAGACGATGAAGGGTTGATTTAGGATCCTATAGTTTCACATTAGAATAATGATGAATAAATCCCTAAAATACTTACAACTAAAAGATGCATAAGTAACCATAGTAACTTGAGGTTGTTTAGCTTGGCCTTTAGGCAACTACTAGGACATGAAATTGAAAGAAAAGGTGTCTAGAAAGGATCAGGGTTCGGGGGCTGGCAAGATTTTCCTCTGCACCACTAGCTTGGTTTATAAGGACTCCCGAATCCATATGATACCGGCCTGGCCTGAGCTAATATGAATTGTTCAAAATAGCATGCTTTTAGGCAATATCAGCCTTAGATATCTATATGATTTATCTTTGGGGACCCTAATATGTTGAACTAGTTCCCAGGTGTAAAGACTTGTTTGAAGATAGACAAGATCAAGTTGACCCATAGTTCATAGTTAGTCTTTACAAGTTATGTTTTTTTTGTATGATGCTTATGTAGTTGGATGTAAGGAAGTGTAGTTGAACCTTTTGTACCTAAAGAATAGTTTTGACTTAATAAGATTAATCCTTTAAGGGGTGGTGAATAATTTGTTTTCTTATATATGGATGTTTTGATTTTGAGGACAAAATCCCTTTAAGGGGTGGTGTGCTGTAACATACTAGATCTCAGACCCTACCCTGGAAGTTGACATTTTGGCCTTAGCCAAACAAGGTTGAAGGTTAGACCTAAATAGATGTTTAATATAACCCCAATGAGCTAATGCATGTATAGATCACCTTAATATAACCTAATATTCTAACATTAATCTTAGGTATATAATGGATACATAAAATGTGCCACATAACTCATTTTGGTGGTAATATGAAGATAAGGAACTTAATTGGATGAATAATTTAGATATTGGGCCATTAATGGGCCATATGACATATCTCATAAAAAGAAGTCTCAAAAGTGTAAAAAAATTCAAATTCAAAATATGCATATCAAAATTATCCTACATTTCAAATTTCATCTAATTTGGACAACCTTGAAATATTAGGATAAGTTTAGGAGAGAGAAAATGAGTAAAAGGCATAAGTAATGAATAATGTGATTATATAACTTAAAAATATGGAACTAATGGAAAATTATTATTCAACACATCAAATATAACTTGTGGATTAAGTTTGGTCCAATTTGGATGTTGTTTGTGCAAGTTATGTAATTTTAGGTACATTTTGGACTTTTCTACAATTTACCCAATTGGGAGGTTTTATTTGTAAATTGTCACATGAATTATTATCTTTAGATATTCCGTTACCATTCTTGAGTTTTTGAACCATAGGGAACCTATTTGCACCTTGGTTTGAAGGTGTTACTTTCCAAGGGCATTATAGGGATTACTCTCTTTATAAATGAGCTTATCTTTAGAAGCTATCAACCAATGGGGTTATTTCTTTGATTGGAGGTCGGTTGGGATGGCCTATAAGTGTCCATAAACCGAAATTTCATATTCAAGAAGCCCCTATGATCTATCCTCTTGCATGGCCATGAAATCCCTAAGCTAAGGACACATGGAAAGCTCCATGGGCACCTCATGCTTGACTTCTTCCTTATCCATAAAAGTTTGCATGTCCATAGGCACCCTTTGCATTGGATACATGGATAGTAACTTGACACCTTGTTCTTGACTTCTTCCTTATACATAAAGTCTTGCATGTCCATGGACACCCTTATACATGACACATGGAAAGTCTCATAGACACCTCATACTTGACCTCTTCCTTTATATAGCCATATCTACCCCTTCCCAACTCCAAATTCGAAAACTCTTGTTCTTCTTTCTTTCCTCTAGCTTAGAGAATAACTCCTAATCTATTTGGAAAAGAAGGTTCTATCCCAAGGTAAAAAAGGTGCCTACCTTGGTGAAGAAGGCTCATAGGGTTCCAAATTTGCTCTATTTAGGGTTTCTAAAGCTCCTCCTTGGTTATTTTGACCAAAACTAGTAAGTATCCTCCTTTCCTTCCCTATTGTCACGTTTTTAGTCTTCCTTATACCTTCCTCCAGGTCGTAACCATGTCCTTCCATGGTGAAACCCCACCTAGATCCCATAAACACCTCATCTCCATGTTCTTTTGTTAGGGTTTTTCACCTCTAAAGTGGAGAAGGTGCTTCTTGCTCGAGATAGGAGCTTTGTTGGAGAAATCAACCTCTCTAAGCTTGGGAACCTTACTTATTGGAACTTTCCACCTTACCTAGAGGTTCTTTGGGGGCCTAGTCTTGGATCTACGATTGACTTGGACTGTTTAGACTCTGAAGTTGAGGTATGATTGCATCCCACATTATTTCTATATTGAGAAATTTCTAATTCTTCACTCTAAATGTATGATGTATCCCCTATTCTTCTATGTTGAGAAATACACCTATGCTTATTCATTCTCTTTGTCCTATGGACATTAGCCTATACACAATGCCTTTTCTTTTGAAAATCATGGTTCATGTGAACTACCTTATTTGATATTGATCATGTGATCATGGATATTCTTTTGAACTCTTATCTTATTCTTTGTTCATGATGGAACTCTAAAAGATGACAAGTGATGTGTTTTTCCCACTTATAAGGTGGATGTATATGTTGGTCACTTATGTGGTGACTAGTTTATATATTCTGACTATACTTTCTACTTGCATCTACATTTAACATGCTATGTGATTCAGTAGCACTAGAATAGTGTAATTGTATTGGTTTTTATGGCAGATGTGTTATTTCCTACCGAGCAGATGTGATATTTCCTACTCTTTTGGGATGGAAAGGAACCTCATACCTAGGGCGAGATGTGTGATTCTTGACCCATGTTTTATATATTTAGGATATTGGTAGTATTCCTTTCTCTATTAGATTTCAAGTTTATGAGACTTGGCCGCCTTTGTGTTTATATTGTTTTAGGGCTATGTTTATCTCACATGAATGCAGGTTGATGATATGGGGTGTGTGCCCTAATTCTTTACATGTGATTGTGTGGCACAATATTTATGTTTTATTAATGGCAATTATTCTTTTATTATCATATGATTTTAATTCCTTTTCTCTTGATACCCATTTGGGTGGTCCTTATCCTTTCTATGGGAAGCCTTTTATATTTGTTGTCCTTTATTCCATATATAGCTCAATTTTCCTATTTAGTATGCACATACCAGCCTTTGCTGATGTCATCTATTTTCTCTTCTTACTGGGGTATGCTTCCAATCCTAGGTGAAGGACTTGGATGATAAGGCATGAAGTTTTGGACTCGCTTAAGGAGTTAAAGCTTGGAGACAAAGTTGTTATGGTTTAGATTTTCCTCTAATTAGATCCTTATGTTGTATCATACATGTAATCCCTTACAGGATATTATGATGTACTTTTGTAATAACCTTGTTATAAATTGAATATAGTCAACATTTTTATTTTGCTGCTATACTTTGGTTGTTTTGAATACCATTTATTGAAAATTGAAAATATTACACCTATTCCAGCATACCTTTGAGTGTGTTTGGAATGGATGTTTTATTCTTCAATGTTTCTTTAGTAAGGGGGTGATCCCATCTCCTTACAGAAGGTGTGACAACCACTATCTAATGATAACAAGCATCACACAAAACATCGTGAAAACAACCATTAACAATGAATTACCAAAAATCACTAAAAATTAAAACCATTTTTCTACAACGATCCACTACCAGTAACTTTTCACAAAAAGGCCCAAGACCATATGTACATATGCATCATTGTCAACTTATACATACATCATTACTTCATATAGAAAGGATATGATACAATAGTTTCTTTACCAAAAACATACACAAAAGCAACATAATCCATCAAGGCATTTCTAGCCAAAATCTCAGATCGATCGTAAAACCAGATATGAAAACTATCTCCCAAGGACTAGAGAGTACATGTACAACGCATATGACTATATTATATTAGACACATAACATCACACTCAATTTGAGTTTTTACTGCTATTCCTAATGCTACTTCCCACTCTCGGCTATATGATCACTATCTTCTTATGTAGGTCCACCTAAAAAGTTGTAGAACCCACAGGGTGAGACAACAAGTCCTGACGATAGGTATAATTTTCTGCCAACATTATTATTATCACAGTTAAATCTTATGAAAAAGAGAAGAAGAAACCTTTATTGAATTAAACATGTATAACTGGTGATTATATACAGGATAGAGCAATCTCAATGCCTCATTAGTTCAATTATGTACCACTGAGCAATAGATCATTTAATCACTTTTAAAAGGAATGTCAATTACATGTATAACTGTTATAAACTAAATAGTATAAAAACAAAGCAAGGATTCAACCAATGTTTCCGTATTTGATCCATAAACAAATACGCTACATAGATGGTTACATCTTTAAACAATCCTTCTTATGCTCTGTAGAGATGAGAATATAGCTTTCATCTCCAAATAACCACTATGAAGTAAGCATCAGTGCAATATAGGACTATGAAAGAGCTAGAATATGTGACCTCATCTTCCTCGGTCAATACAAGAGTGGCAGTGACATATGAGTCGATCTACATTTTAGCTAACCTAGCATATAGAGGCTCTTCGCTATAGAGATACAACGTCTAGCATGTTCTCTGTTCAGGGTATGACCTTTAGTCAATCCTGCTTATATATATTGAGTCATGGACTACAACCATACTCTTCTTTTATATTGGAGCTATGGCCTTGACTGTACTATTTTCAGGGTATGGCACGTAGCCAATCTAGTGGATTCAGGATACAATGTGTACCCCACATATTCAACAATATGCGCTCTGAGTTAAACTCATTTCACCATTCAGCAAGTTCTGACACTGAATGGATCTATGGCCATGGCAGCTACATTTTTATTTCACTAGATAGGTTAAGTGCATTACTGCATCTTTTAGCATCAATCAAGTTACACACTTGAACTATTGGTAATTACTACCAAGGAAAGCATAATACATGTCTCAAGAAATCTAATATCAATTGGAGTATATTTTTCTACACCCTTCCTAGGATCTCAGTCCCTTGAACATATTATTGGGAATCTCATCCTTTAAATATTTTCATCATCATGATCAGATGTTTTAGGTATCAAACCCTCAGTTCATCATTGAACAGTGTCACCTCTTACCATGCAACAATATCATCTCTAGGTCATCAGACCCATATACTTAATTATCACATGCTACATGGTTCCAGTATTCTTAGTTCATTATTGAACAATGTCACCTCTCATTAGGCAACAACCAACTCTAGATCATAAGACCCACATAAACATTATGCATGTTGTTCAAGTATTTCACATGGCTCACAAAACCCATTCAATCTATATAATGTTACATCACCATAGCCCATAGTTGGCTATGCTTATTATCTCAAAACACTTGCATGATTAGGGTTTCGTAATAAAAGAGATATCAATTTAAATGTCAGCACCATGCTATAAAAGAATAATCCCATAGTCAATTTACCAATATAGTAAAATGAAAGGAATATCATATTGTCTTAGATTCTTTAACAGATAGAACACCTCTATGTTACCCTATCATTTTCATCATGGGATATCAATCCTTTAAACTCACCATTGAATACCACATCACCTTCTAGGAAATTATGTTTTTTCGAGGTTATCAAACCTATATAAATTCTTTGTGTGAAACTATTATTCCATAGGACTTATGAGGCATAATCAGGCTATAATAGATTATAACCACTATAGCCCTCATTTGGCTATATCCATAAGGCATTCATGGTTAATATTTCATTATTGTAACCACTGATTATTATCATCATCCATTTCAAGTTACATTCCCTCTTGTGATTAGGGTTAGGGTTTCTCTTTTTCAATCGATTAGGGTTTCCAGGGTTATATTCAATCACCAACCCTAGACCATAACTCCTTATCTCTCAGATCTTATATTATCATCTTTATGTTCAATTGTATCATAGATAATCACTTAATCAAGTTACAACCCTCTCATAATTAGTGTTAGGACTTCTATAGTTACCGATTAGGGTCTCTAGGGTTTTAATCAACAACTGAACCGTAATTCAAAACTCATCACATCTAGGAGCTTATTTCATTGCCATAAGTATTCAATCATACTTGATTACTCTCATCAATTATCATTAATTGATTATCAACATAAGGTATTACGTTTTTCATATGAGTAGTACACATTTCTCTTTCATTCTTACTAGGATATTAGTTTCAACTTAAACTTGTTGTATTGACTCGACCCTCTTTAGGGTATACTAGCCTAAACTTTTCAAAGTATATCCATGTCATTACTTCATAATGTATCCATTGATTATATTCAAGGTGTATCGGCCAACACTCATGAAGGTGTGTTGGCCTAGGTGTATCGGCCTACAAATTACACCTTGTGTCAGCCTAGACACGTGTGTTTGTGTCGACCAAAGTACCATTACTTGTATCAGCCAAGGCATGTCAATTGGTATCGATTTAGAGATGCTTGAGAAGGTATATCGGCTATAGTGTGCTTTAGGGTATCAACCGCCCTGTCTCTTTGTGTATCAGCCACATCAACCCATTGTGTATCAGCCATATCAACCCATGGTGTATATCGACCACACCATCAACTTAGGGTATCGTCCAATCAACCAACTAGTGTGTCAGCCTCATCATCAACTAGGGTATCAGTCACTCAACCAAATAGTGTGTTGGCCTCATCATCTACTAGGGTATCGACCTAGCTTATCCCTTTGAGTATCGACCATTGCTCAAAATGGGGTATCAGCCTCTAGGATTTGTATTGTATCAGATGAACCCTTATTCATTGCCTTAGTTCTTTCACCTATTGGCCCCCAACACTACTTGGTGTATCAGCCAAGACCTCAAGGAATGTGTTGCCCACACTTTTTATAAAATATGTCGGACTAAATGTATCACCCATCACACATGGATCGGGCTAGAGGAATATAGTACTATAAGCGTATTGGATTAGGGTTAGGATTTCCCATGTCAGCCTCCACACTCAACTAAGGCATCATGGTTTGATATTCCATCTTCACTAGACATCTCTTGGTCATAGCACGCTAGTGCCTTTGAGGCATATCATTTTTAGTGCATCTAACACATCGACATATCAACAACATATCATTTTAGAGTATCACAAGTCATGTTGGCCATACATGTGATGGTGCAAGTATGTCTATTGACTTGGCTACCTTCTAGATATCAGCCTACCTTATTCTTATTATTATGGTGATAAGTTAAACAATTGAAAGGACAATAGTCCTATTCATGTAACAAACCAAAAAGGGGTAGGAATTCATGTGTATCGGTTTCCATGCCTATACCCTTGTATCGGGTTAGGGTTTTCACAAACCAATATCGATTCGTGCATACCAGTTTCATCATCTTCATTCTCAAACTCTTCATCCATTACTAGTTCATGGACAACAAACTGATATATCCATTATAACTCATAGATTCATCATTTAATCAAGGAAAGTCAAAATAGAAAAGGAATCACCAAGTATTGCACGATAGAAGGGGAATAATAATAAAATTGAGTTCAAGTTATAACCCACTTCAAGATCACCACTAAAGCTTCAACCTTCCAAGATCCATGTTCACAAGGTTGAAGAAGACTTATCAAAAGTCTAAGACATGATCATAACACCTCTATTCAAAAGTAAGACATCATAGTAAGGAACTTGGTAAAGAAGGAAGGAAAGAAAGAATCATGGTTTGAGAAGCATAGCCCATCCCAGGTAGGATATAACCATGACTTTACCTTGGGAAAGTTGCTCGGCCTTCCTCTTCATCCTTGAGCTCCTAGGGTCGTCCACTAAGCAAGATATGGTAAAGTAGTCGAAAGGTTTAATAGGAGGTGAAAAGAGAGGTATATATAGTTGAGGCTCATGAAAGAGAGTATGTGTAAGGTGTCATCACCATATGTACATGGGTGACACATTGCTACCTCATTTATCTTGACATATGAAACTCATGGGGATAAATCAAGGGTAAGGTATCAGCCATTGGGTAGCTTACTTGACAAGATATCACAACTCGACATCACTTTGTGTACCAACTGATACCACTTTTGCTAGGAAGTCTTAAACCGATAGGCTTCACCTATTTGAGGTGCTTATCCCAACATGAATTCTTCCAAAAGTTTTCCAAACCAATAGGGAAGTTACTCTTTAGTTTATAAACCAATAGACACCCCCATATGCCCTTCACAGCTCAACACAACCTCATCTAGGGTTCAAGGTACTCAACATTCTATGTTTCTAACATCACCAAGAGTGTTATCACTTAACCAAGACTCAAACAAGGCACCCCTATAACATACCAGAATCTAGAACCAAATTTAAAACCCTCATTTTCAAAGACCCCTTCGATTATGTTCCTTTTTCCTAAAATTGTAAATATATTAAATTTACTTAGAATCAAATAATCACATGTTGTTAATGCTAAGCTAAATGGAAGTTCACTTCCTATAAGCTACGAAGCATTGTCTGGATTTAAGGATGTACCAAACTCTAAGAGAAACAGTCTTTTCATTAAGAAATTGAATTTATGCTATGTTGTGTTTGACTTCACAGACCCAACAAAGAACATTAAGGAGAAGGACATTAAACGACAAACACTTCTACAGCTTGTTGACTATATAACATCAGCAAATGGAAAATTCAATGAAATAATCACATGTTTCGTCAATTCATTTAACATAGGGAGTTAAAGATAAAATAACCTTACACCCATAAGAATTGAAGTGTGAATATACAAAATGATAACCTTGGTTGTAGTTTGAAGCTCTAGAATATTTGTAGGAGTATAAGGAGAACAAAATTGAATATGGGTAAACTATAGTGTTACAATTTATTAATTAAGCATGTTAAGTGCCTTAAGTGGGTTATTAACACCCAATTAAGGAAAGATGTTATTAATATTTATAAGACATAAAATATAATTTAAAATTAGTTTCATTCTACCCTAATTATCCTACAAAAAAATTCCTTGCCTATTGACCATTAATTGCTCCTCAATTAACCAAATGAAGTTTAACTCATAAAAATACAAGCAATACTTCATTCAAAAAGTAATTTTTGCTTTGACCTCTTAAACGTGGGGTTCTATTCTCCTTTCATAACACCCTCTAGTAGACATATTCATCTTACCACCGGACACCTAAAACCACATCTCCTTAAGCCATGACAAAGCTTCTTCTCCTGATGACTTGCTACAAGTACATCTCTCCATGGTAGTACCACGATAGGAGTTGATCCCATCATCCACCTCCTCATATCTTATTTCTCTCCCTTAACACCCAGCTACCATGGTTATATGGAAACATTGCCTCCATCAGTGGACCACCTTCTACTCCTCTCACGCCAGACTTCTAAAGATATACCTACAAGTCTGAATGCCATCAACTTCCAATGTTATCATCACCAAGACTACCTTATATCACCACTAATGCCTATCTTCACTTCCTCAATGCCTCCTACCTTCACAAATAGGTGTCCGACTCCAATTAGTGGCCATGTACTCTGTCTATCATCAATGACAGTATAACCCATCCCTTAGCATTGCCTGAGTGCCATGTAGGCACTAGCCATCACCTCCACACCAACCTATCAAAGTTAGGATGAAGCTAATGGAGATTGATCTCCTTCGCATGATGATGGTTATTCAAGTCTTAATCAACTACTGCAGAACTGCTCGAACTATAGACTGGACACCAAGGACCACTCATAATCCGCCAACTAAAAATGGTAAGTGATGGTTTTAGTTATGTAAACTTGGTTAAGTTGCTAGATTAGTTGACTTACCTATACCCAAACTTATTATGGTGGTTATTTGTATAAACATAATGATCCCTTAAGCCTAGACAACGTATAATCTTAATACTCACATGTTAGATAGTATTTTTCATGTCATGTAAGAGATTTTGAGTATTAGACCAAGCCAATTTAATACCTAAACCTTAGGATTTATCAATCAAATTGTATCGTAAGAAGATACACTAGTGTATTTCCATTATTCGCGAATCATGTACAATTGGAAATCACTAAGAGTACAATATAAATAAAAATATACTCTTGTTATGATTCATAACCCTTAGTAAATATATTTATATATAATGCCAATTAAATTAGCAACATGGATTTAGGGAGTACATTTATCTAGATTGGTTTGATACATGGATATAAGAAAGAAAGAATATACATAAAGAAGATTAACTTTGCACAAATATGTTTGAGTGACACTAGGTTCCCAAAAAAGTACTCATATATGAACTTGAGTGGAATCTGAGATCTACACTCCTATAATAAGGGTATTTTGGTCCAATATTATCCCATGTAACATCCATTGTTCTCGTAGTTAATCAAATAGAGATATATGATGTAAATAGAGATAATGAACTATGAAGACTAAATTGGAATCATTATTGACACCTATATGTACCCTAGGCATACTTAGACCAATGTGACTAAAAGTTAATATAAAGAATAAGTATCCATTGAATTAAGTCCACTTAATAAGATTAACAACCCTAATATGACATTAGGGATTTAGAACATGATAAGAACAATGTAGAAATACAAAATAGGAATCTATACAAAAATTACCTTGCTTTTGAGTACCTTATGTAATGTGTTTCTAGGATATACACTCGATTTGGGGACCAAGTATCAATTAATTTGAACTTTACATGTGAAGATGAGGTATGTACTCCTCCCTATTTATAACTGGGCATTTATATGATAAATTTTCCCATAATGAGGTAACTTTTGCAATACTTGCTCTTGTTCCATTTGTTGCATAATTCATATACTCTCAATTGGACTTATTGTTATTCTTTTGAAATTACTATTATTATGTTGAATTGGGTCAATGACCCCACCTACTAGTGTGCCTAAATCATGCGATGTATGTTTGTGAAAGATGTATCTTGCCACTCTATTTATGCATGTTAGATAATTCGACTAGTTTAACTATCGTAGATGCTTATGCGTAACCATTAGGGTATGCATTTCTACCCAGGGCATGCGTTTCTACCCTTATATATATAGAGGCGTGCTTTTCCACCCATTTTACTTTGGTCAATGACTCATTGGTGTCATGGCCCTACTATAGCTACTTTAGTCCAATATATTTTCATTCAAATATTTGTTGTGATATTGATGATTAATTATGGCAAGAATCATTATTTAATGCTCTAATTATATTGCCTCATTCTTTTGTAAATTCCTTCTTTTGTTAATTCTCATTGAAACTTACCTATCTTTAATGGCCCCCTTTTTGTTGGGAACATCTTACTTTACTTTTTAATGCCCTAGTTAATCTCCTAATGTACATACCCAACTTTTGCTGATACATACCTTGTTTTCTTATTTTTCTGGGTGTTTCCTCCACCCAAATGTAGATGCTTTATAGGGAAGAGACTCAGAATGATTGTAAGCTAATTGGTGGACATAAGGATAGCTTAAGATAGCATTTTTACCCTATGCATATAGGCTTATGTGTATATAGATGTAACCTTTTCATTTTATTTACCACCTTTATGGTGAGAAAGTTATGTACATGCAAATATTTTATAACTTTGTAATATTTATATTTTCCACTGCTTAAATATTTCATGGCTCATAAATGTATCATTGAGTGGGCCCACTATCAGATTCTACTCTTTACATGGTTTTTTGAAGGAAGATATAGGCTTCAAGTTATGATCCTTGGGATTTCATCACTCACGTACCTATAAGGTAACAATGATTCTTATCTTCCTTGTCCTATAAAGGAATGATCGCGTAGTTGGATCACATAATAAAACTTTGTGCCATGTTAATTTTCTTTTTCCCCAAGAACATGTGGATGCATAGTATTGTTTGGAAGCTATAGAGGATACTCTTTTTCTTGGAACTCTGGATGTACACTGACACTGAGTTTATGTGAGGTAGGTACATCTAAGGTTGATACTTAAAGAGTTGACCATTCTCTCATAGAAACTTTGTAGTTAGTTTACTTAATGTGTGAGATGAGTAGTAGTTTGACTAACTAGCTCATTTGTGCTTGTAATGACACCATGGATGTAAACCAACTAGGGAAGTAGAGACCCTAATCTATTTTTTATAATGGTTGCACTATCTTACAAAAATGAATGATGTTTTGGGATGTAATGCCTAAGTCACAATTAAGATAATGGTGGAATAATGGAGATTGTGCCTAGTAGGACCTAATAGAAGTTAACTGTGTGCTAGAAGAAACATTTATTCTCTCCAGAATTTGGATATGCTTATTGTATTCCTTAATGATGTGCATAGAGAAGCCTATTTGGTGAAGATGAAGTGAGGTTAGGGTTATATAATATGTTGTATGTGGTATAAAGTGGTTCACTTGGTTCTCCGATTGATTTTGGTGCCATTTTGTATTTCCACCGCAAGGCTTTCATCGTCAAACTTATGTTTGTTATTAACTTATATTTATATATAAAACTTTTTCAGATTTTATCGATGGTTTTGGAACCAAGTCATCACCACAAGGAAGTTGTAGTAATAGATAGGCTCATTAGTGTAGAAGATCTTTAGCAAAGGCCCTATGACTGGTTAGGTCTAATATGTGATCTAGAACTAAGTGAGACGTATTAAGTATGAAGAATAACATTGGATTTGAATGACCTACCTCTACTATACCTCACAGTTAGTTAGGTTGTAGACTAACCCTTTTAAGAGAAAAATGCATGTATACTTATTCATCAGATGTGCAACTGAACTTAAGGACTATATGATCTTAATATTGTATATAACATGTAATGCTTGGGTAAATTCCTCAACTAAAAGTCATACACATATTACTACTCCCTATTTAGGGTAATGAAACCTATTCAAGATGGATACATGGAACACTAAATGGATAACTTAAAAAAAAATTAATGCAAAAACTGTACTCATATGTTAGCCAAGTCTCTAGGGGGAGAGCCCTATAGGTTGATGTTAGTCATTATGGTGCTTTAGGACATGATTGTGTAGATTTCGGGGACAAAATCCTCTTTAAGGGGTGGTGTGTTGTAACATACCAGAATCTAGAACCAAATTTAAAACCCTCATTTTCAAAGACCCCTTCAATTTTGTTCCTTTTTCCTAAAATTGTAAATATATTAAATATACTTAGAATCAAATAATCACATGTTTCATCAATTCATTTAACATAGAGAGTTAAAGATAAAATAACCTTACACCCATAAGAATTGAAGTGTGAATATACAAAATAATAGCCTTGGTCGTAGTTTGACGCTCTAGAATATTCCTAGGAGTATAAGGAGAAAGAAATTGAATATGGGTAAACTATAGTGTTACATTTATTAATTAAGCATGTTAAGTTCCTTAAGTGGATTATTAACACCCAATTAAGGAAAAATGTTATTAATATTTCTAAGACATAAAATATAATTTAAAATCAGTTTCATTGTTCCCTAATTATCCTACTCAAAAATTCCTTACCTTTTGACCATTAATTTCTCCTCAATTAACTAAATGAAGTTTAACTCATAAAAATACAAGCAATAATTCATTTAAAAAGTAACTTTTTATTTGACCTCTTAAACACAAGGTTTTATTCCCCATTTGTAACACCTTGTAGCAGGCATCTTCACCTTACCACTGGCCACCCAGAACCACATCTCCTCAAGCCATAACAAAGCTTTTTCTCCCGATGACTTGCTACAGGCACATCTCTCCATGGCAGCACCACGATAGGAGTTGATCCCATCATCCACCTCCTCATCTCTTCTTTCTCTCCCTTAGCACCCAACTACCATGGCTACAAGGAAACATTGCCTCTGTCATCAGATGACCTTCTTCTCCTCTCAACACCAGACTTCTGAAGATAGACCTACATGTTTGAATGTCATCAACTTCCAACACTATCATCACCAGGACTACCTTCGATCACCACCAATGCATATCTTCATTTCCTCAACGCCTCCTTCCTTCAAAAATATGTGTTCTACTCCAATCAGTGGCCATGTACTCTGCCTATCATCAATGCCAGTATAACCCATCCCTTAGCTTCGCCTGAGCGCCATGTAGGCATTGGCCATCACCTCCACACCAACCTATCAAAGTTAGTATGAAACTAATGGAATTTGATCTCCTTCGCATGATGATGGTTATTCAAGTCTCCATAAACTACTATAGAACTGCTTAAACTATAGACTGGATGTAAAGGACCACCCCTAATCCACCAACTGAAAATGGTAAGTAAGTGATGGTTTTAGTTATGTAAACTTGGTTAAGTTTCTAGATTAGTTGACTTACCTATACTCAAATTTATCATGGTGGTTATTCGTATAAACATAATGCTCCCTTAAGCCTACACCATGTATAATCTTAATACTCACATGTTAGATAGTATTTCTCATGTCATGCAAGAGATTTTGAGTATTAAACCAAGCCAATTTAATACCTAAACCTTAGGATTTATCAATCAAATTGTATTGTAAGAAGATACACTAGTGTATTTCCATTATTAACGAATAATGCCCAATTGGAAATCACTAAGAGTACAATATAAATAACAATATACTCTTGTTATGATTCATAACCCTATGCAAATATATTTATATATAATGGTAGTTAAATTAGCAACATGGATATAGGGAGTACATTTATCTAGGTTGGTTTGATACATGGATATAAGAAAGAACGAATATACATAAAGAAGATTAACTTTGCAAAAATATGTTTGAGTGACACTAGGTTCCTACAAAATTACTCATATATGAACTTGTGTGGTATCTGAGCTCTACACTCCTCTAATAAGGTTATTTTGGTCCAATATTATCCCATGTAACATCCATTATTCTCGTAGTTAATCAAATAGAGATATATGATGTAAATAGAGATAATGAACTATAAGGAATAAATTAGAATCATTATCAACACCTATATGTACCCTAGGCATACTTAGACCAATGTGACTAAAATTTAATATAGTGAATAAGTCTCCATTGAATTAAGTCCACTTAATAAAATTCACAACCCTAATGTGACATTAGGGATTCAAAACATGATAAGAACATTGTAGAAATACAAAATAGGAATCTATACAAAAATTAACTTGGTTTCCACTAACTTATGTAATGTGTTTCTAGGATAGACACTTGAGTGTAGGGACCAAGTATTAATTAAGTCGAACTTTACATGTGAAGATTAGGTATGTACTCCTCCCTATTTATAATTGGGCATTTATATGATAAATTTTCCCACAATGAGGCAACTTTTGCAATACTTGCTCTTATTCCATTTGTTGGATTATTCTTATACCCTCAATTGGACCTATTTTTATTCTTTTGAAATTACTATTATCATGTTGAATTGGGTCATTGACCCCCACCTTCTAGTGTGCCTAAATCATGCCATGTATGTTTGTGAAAGATGTATCTTGCCACTCCATTTATGCAAGTTAGATAATTTGACTATTTAATTATCATAGATGCTTATGTGTAACCATTAGGGTATGTGTTTCTACTCGGGGTATGCATTTCTACCCTTATATATACAAAGGCGTGCTTTTCCGCCTAGGGTGTGCTTTTCCACCCATTTTACTTAGGCCAATGACTCAGTGGTGTCATGGCCCTACTACAGTTACTTTAGTCAAATATATCTACATGCAAATATTTGTTGTGATATTGATGATTGATTATGGCAAGAATCATTATTTAATTCTCTATGTATATTGTCTCATTCTTTTGGAAATTCTCATTGAAACTTACCTATCCGTAATGACCCCCTATTTGTTGGGAACATCTTACTTTACTTTTTAACACCCTAGTTAATCTCCTAATGTACATACCCATCTTTTGCTGATACATACCTTGTTTTCCTATTTTTCTGGGTGTTCCCTCCACCCAGGTGTAGGTGCTTTATTGGGAAGAGACTCAGGATGATGAGCTAATTGGCGGACATAAGGACAATTTGTGATAGCCTTTTTACCCTATTCATATAATCTTATGTGTATATAGATGTAACGTTTTCATTTTATTTAAAACCTTTAGGGTGAGAAAGTTATGTACATGCAAATATTTTGTAACTTTGTAATAGTTATATTTTCTGTTGCTTAAATATTTCATGGCTCATAAATGTATCATTGAGTGGGCCCACTATAGGGTTATAATATTTACATACCCCTTCTATCTCTCTACTCTATATGATATTAAGAGAGAGTAGAACACTCTAGATATGGTAAATTGCACATCAACCCCATACATTGGTTAAGTTGCAAGTTGCACCAAAACTAGCACATAAAGCACAAGCATCAACCATACAAGCCCAACTTGGAATTTAGGCTTTACACAAGAAACCCATTGGCATCATGCTCTCTCTTACAATGCTAAAGTACTAAGGGAACAACCATCATGTAACATATTGCAAGATAACCCCTTATCTTGGGTAAATTGCACTTTGGTCCAAAACAATCAAACATTGCTCAAACAACATTCAAATAGGACCAAACTTGAAACTTGAGATCTCCTTAAGTGTTAATTACTTTTCAAAAGATTAAGATAAGGTTATAATCATCTTACTTAGGCAAAACATCCAAGGGTATCCCAAAACCCAGGTCAAGGTCCTTACAAGTTATAAACCCCTAGCTAGGATTTCACCCCCCAAATCCTAGGCAAAAGGAGATGGATGTCACTTATTCATTACACATTCAAACCTTCACATAGTTCATTGATGTTAGGGTAATGTCATAAGACTTGACCAACATATTGTTCTTCCATCTAAGGTTAATCATAGAATATGTTGCACAAGGCACATACTCAACTTATTCTTTCCATTACTGGCTGTAAAATCAACCCTATGCTAAGTGATACTTTCTTAGCTGTAAAAGAACTATACATACCTATCCTTATTTACCCTAGGGGTCAACTCCTTCTTATGTATCTCCTTCTCAACTTATCGTATCATATGATAAGATTTTCAAACTTATAGGTTCACGATATCCTTTTCAAACCTCATCATGTCTTTTTTTCAAAGAAAGACTAGAGATGCATACGTCACTTACTTAAGATTAAAAGACCTACCGTACTTCCATTGTGCTACTCTGATCTACTGATTCAACACAAAGCTCACGTATGGCTCATACCAACCGGCCTGCTATTACGTACACTTCCAGCTGTACTTTTCTTTTCATATGATCTAGATAGAGATTAGAAATTTTACTCATCAATGTACATCCCTTCAAAATCATCCTTACTTGCAAACCTGATAGGTGTACTCCAAGGGTTTGCACTCAACCTAATGAACTTTACCCAAATGAATCTTGCAACTATTTCTTCTACTTGTGCATCCTTGCTATCGTCATATTATGCGGTGCATAAACCCCTAACAAGTGATACCCATACTATAGTTAAACTTAGAGTACCTGTAGCCAGATTGATCTCAAAGGAAATCCTTCTTAGGTAGCCAAACACTTAATCATCTTATCAAGAGATATATTTTTGGGTACACACACAACTAGTACTTCTTGGATACTAGGATTCCTCACCTTGGTATCTGTCACATGTGTCAAAACACATCATATATTATATCATCCATCTTCTACTATTATTGTCAGACCCAAACATATCAGAAAAACTTTTCTAGCATCTTTTATGGTTCATAAAACATCACTATTATCAGATGTCATCATCTTGGAACTAAAGTCCAAGCCCTATCTAATACTTTTCAAGTATCCCTCTCAAGGTCACTTCAAAACCATGTATATCAAGTGATGTGAGACTTCAATCGAACATCATATCCCTAGAAAGGAAGTATAAAGGAAATATGCTTTTCCTTATCACCATAGCACTGTCCAGGGACTGCTACAAGGAAGAAGGAGATCATTGACTTTCTTTGATAATTATACAATTTTTCACTACTCATGTGTCATTCAATTCAATTTCATCTTGGTTTCCTTACCATTGGCATAGGAACTATAAGGATGATTATATGTCATTACTCCTTTAAACATTTCCTTATCTTATGACAAGGATCGTTATTCTCTTCATTTTCTTTATTGAGCAGGGATTCTCTTGTTTCCTTTTCATATCTCATGATGATTGAATTTTATACTTTATTATATTCATGTGTTAGTCTGAGATTACTCAAGTTTCAATTTATTATCATTTAGAATGTGATAAGAATCTCTTTGCCACATTTTTGATATCATATTGTTGTTTAGATTACATCAAAATGACTACTTGATCAGAGTAATCAGAAAAATAGTAATCTAAGAGCTCCACACTTATCTTGACTTCAGTAGTCAAGTACCTAGACAGGGTATTAAACACTGAGATTAGGTAGCATGCAATTCATTTTATATTATGTCTCTTACCTTAAACATCTCTTTTGAGTTGTAAAACTTAGTATCTCTGGTTCTTTCTAGATATCTCTTTCATACTGCTTCCTCTTTGTGTGAGTAGAAGAAATTATAAAACCATTTAGAGAATACTAATAAGAATATAAATTCTAATCCTCTTCATCTTTTCTCATGTCTCCATGGATTAACCAAAAGAAATTCAACAACAACTATTTCTCTTATAATTAACAGGTAAAGTAAGGAGAAAACAATTCAGAATGAAAAAGTTCTGTCTAACTTGTTACCCCTTTGCAGGTCATCTACCAACTCTGGTTGACTCACAACACGAAGTCTAATTGTTTCCCTTAGTCACCTTTGCATTTTGGCACTATTGGACTGTGACTTCTGTAAGTCCTTCTGAGTTGGCCTTAATTGTAAGGCCATCACAACCTATCTCCTTGGACAAAAGGGTCTAGTATGCCCAATCTGTCCACATCTAAAACATGTCTTGTACTCATACTATTGTTTGGATGGTCTTGTTACTGATGTAGAGCCTAAGTTAAAAGCCTTTACATGTGGAAAGTTAGGACCTTTTCCCTTACTTGATGACCACTGCCTTGATACACTAGGTGTTTATCATACTGGTGGCACATAAAACTTGAGCTTTTTAGAGCTACTAGTCAACTTTCCCTGAGATTGTGTAGACATTTCCTTGATTGTCAGTTCATTTTCCCTTCTTGGGCATTTCCTCCTCAGGTGTCCTACCTATCTACACTTGTGGCAGGTTCTGTTTTCTTGCCATATTATAGTTTTTCCCGCATTTTCATTATTTTAACATGACACGTCTATTTAAGGGTCTTACCAAAACTCGAATATTCTATATTAGGAACTAGTACCCTAGGTGGTATCACTAGTTTCCTATCCACTATATGTAGAATTGTCATCATAACCTACCCAACTAGAGCATGGAAAGTAGGATTTTCTAACATAGATTGATTTAGCTGGGGATTCTCAGGCACTTGCTCTCCTCTTGCCTAATCCCTTGCACCTTCTCTTGATACAATGATACTTCTTTCAACAACATGTTCCTCATGTTCTCCAGACATCCTTAGGCTTTATACTTTCTTCTGCATAAGCAGAAGCCACTATTAGACATATTGGAGGACACTTAGAACAGACTCAACAACCTTAATCTGATGTCCCTGTAGACTTAGAGAACCTATAGCTATGATACCAAACTTGTGAAAACCATTATCGAATGATAACAATCATCACACAAAACCTCGCAAAAACAACCATTAACAACAATTTACGAAAAATCACTAAAAATAAAAACCATTTTTCTACAAAGATCCACTGCAGGGAACTTTTCACAAAAAGGCCCCAGGCCATATTTACATATGCATCGTGGTCAACTTATACATACATCATTCCTTCATATAGCAAGGATACGAGGCATCAGTTGCTTTACCAAAAATGTACACAAAAGCAACATAATACATCAAGGCATTTCTAGCCAAAATCTTAGATCGATCGTAAAACTAGATATGAAAACTATCTCGCAAGGACTTGAGAGTACATGGATGATGCATATGACTCTATTTTATTAGACACATAACATCACACTCAACCTGAGTTGTTACTGCTATTCCTATTGCCGCTGCCCTCTCTCAGCTATACGCGCGATCACTATCTTCTTGTGCACATCCACCTAAAAAGTTGTGGAACCCATAGGGTGAGACAACAAGTCCCAGTGAGAGATATAACTCTCTGTGAACATTATTATTATCACATTTAAATCTAATGAAAAAGAGCAGAAGAAATCTTTATTGAATTAAACATATATAACTGCTGATTATATACATGATAGAGTAATCTCAATATCTCATTAGTTCAATTACCTACCACTGAGAAATAGATCATTTAATCACTTTTAAAAGGAATATGAAGAACATGTATAATGGTTATAAACTAAAAAATATAAAAACAAAGTAAGGATTCAACCAATGTTTCCGTATTTGATCCTTAAACAAATATGCTACACGACTGATTACATATTTAAACAATCCTTCTTATGCCCTGTGGAGATGGGAGTATACCTTTCATCTCCAATTAACCACTGTGAAGTAAGCATCAATGCCCTATAGGTATATGGAAGAGCCAAAATCCACGACCTCATCTTCCCCGGTCAATACGAGAGTGGTAGTGACATATGAGTCAATCTACATTTTAGCTAGCCTGGCGTATAGGGGCTCTTCACCATAGAGATACAACATGTAGAATGTTCTCTGTTCAGGGTATGTCAATCCTTCTTATATATATTGAGTCATGTCCTGCAACCATACTCTTCTTTTGTATTGGAGCTATGGCCTTGACCACACTCTTTTCAGGGTATGGCTCATAACCAATCTTGTGGATTCAGGATACAATTTGTACCCTACATATTCAACAATATGCGCTCCGAGTTAAACTCGTTTCACCATTTAGCAAGTTCTAGCACCGAATGGATCTATGGCCAAGGAAGCTACATTTTTAGTTCACTTGACTGCATTAATGCATCTTTTAGCATCAATCAAGTTACAAGCATGAACTATTGGTAATTACCACCAAGGAAAGCATAAGCATGTCTCAAGAAATCTTATATCAATTGGAATATATTTTTCTATACCCTTCCTGGGATCTCAATCCCTTGAACATATTACTGGGAATCTCATCCTTTAAATATTCTCATCATCATGATCACATGTTTTGGGTATCAAACCCTCAGTTCATCTTTGAACAGTGTCACCTCTTACCAGGCAACAATCATCTCTAGGTCATCAAACCCATATACTTAAATTTTACATGCTACAAGGTTTCAATCTTCTTAGTTCATTATTGAACAATGCCACCTCTCATTAGACAACAACCAACTCTAGATCATAAGACCCACATAAACAAGTATTTCACATGGCTCACAAAACCCATTTAATCTATATAATGTCACATCACCATGGCCCATAGTTGGATATGCTTATTATCTCAAAACACTTTCATGATTAGGGTCTCATTATAAAAGAAATATCAACTTAAATGTCAACACCATGCTGTAAAAGAATAATCCCTTAATCAATTTACCAATATAACAAAATGAAAGGTATATCATATTATTGAGCAATGGCTGATACTCAAAGGGATAAGCTAGGCTGATACCCTAGTAGATGATGAGGCTGACACACTAGTTGCTTGAGTGGCCGATACCCTAGTTGATGATGAGGATAACACACTAGTTGGTTGAGTGGCCAATACCCTAAGTAGATGGTGTGGCCGATATACAACATGGGTTGATACGGCCGATACACAATGGGTTGATGTGGCTGATACACAAAGAGATAGGTTGGTCGATACCCTAAAGCACACTATAGCCAATATACCTTATCAAGCATCTCTAAACCGATACCAATTGACATGCCTTGGACGATACAAGTAATGGTACTTTGGATGACACAAACACATGTATCTAAGCCGATACAAGATGTAACATGTCAGCTGATACACCTAGGCCGACACACCTTGATGAGTTTAGCTGATACACCTTGAATATAATCAATGGATATACTATAAAGTAATGAGATGGATATAGTTTGAAAAGTGTAGGCCTGTATACCCTAAAGAGGGTCAAGTTAATACAACAAGTTAAAGTTGAATCTAATACCCTAGTAAGGATGAAAGAGAAACTTTTACTACTCATATGAAAAAGGTAATACCTTATGTTGATAATCAATTAATGATAATTGATGAGAGTAATAAAGTATGATTGAATACTTATGGCAATGAAATAAGCTCCTAGATGTGAGGAGTTATGGATTAGGGTCCAGTTGTTGAATAAAACCCTAAAGACCCTAATTGGTTATAATAGAAGTCCTAACCCTAATTATGAGAGGGTTGTAACTTGATTGAGTGATTATCTGTGATACAATTGAACGTAAAGATGATAATATAAGCTCCGAGAGATAAGCAATTATGGTCTAGGGTTGGTGATTGAATATAACCTCAGAAACCCTAATCAGTTGAAAAGAGAAACCCTAACCCTAATCATAAGAGGGAATGTAACTTGAAATGGATGATGATAATATTCAATGGTTACAATAATGAAATATTACCCATGAATGCCTTATGGATATAGCCAAATGAGGGCTATAGTGGTTATAATCTATTATAGCTTGATCATGCCTCATAAATCCTATGGAATAATAGTTTCACAGAAAGAATGTATATAGGTCTGATGGCCTAGCAAAAACATAATTGCCTAGAAGGTGATGTGGTTTTCAATGGTGAGTTCAAGGGATTGATATTTCATGATGAAAATGATAGGGTAACACAGAGGTGTTCTAACTGTTGTATTGACCTCTAGGATTTGTATTGTATCAGATGAACCCTTATTCAATGCCTTAGTCCTTTCACCTATTGGCCCCACCACTACTTGGTGTATTGGCCAAGACCTCAAGGAATGTGTTGCCCACACTTTTTACAAAGTATGTCAGACTAAGTGTATCGCCCATCATTCATGGATCAAGCTAGAGGGATATCAGATTGTGTGTGTACTATTGGCCCCACCACTACTTGGTGTATTGGCCAAGACCTCAAGGAATGTGTTGCCCACACTTTTTACAAAGTATGTCAGACTAAGTGTATCACCCATCATTCATGGATCAAGCTAGAGTGATATCAGATTGTGTGTGTATCATATTAGGGTTAAAATTGGCCATGTCGGCCTCCACACTCAACTAAGGCATCATGGTTTGATATTCCATCTTCACTAGACATCTCTTGGTCATAGAAGGCTAGTGCCTTTGAGGCATATCATTTTTAGAGCATCAAACATATTGGCCTATCAACAACATATCATTTTAGAGTATCACAAGTCATGTCATCCATCCATGTGATGGTGCAAGTATGTGTATTGACTTGGTTACATTCTAGATATCAGCCTACCTTATTCTTATCATTTAGATGATAAGTTAAACAATTGAAAGGATAATATTCCTACTCATGTAACAAACAAAAAAGGGGTCGTAATTCATGTGCATCGGTTTCCATGCCTATACCCTTGTATTGGGTTAGGGTTTTCACAAACCAAATATTGGTTTGTGCATATCAGTTTCATCATCTTCAAGCTCAAACTCTTCGTCCATTACTACTCTAGTTCATGGAAAAAAAACCCATATATCCATTAGAACTCAGAAATTCATCATTTAATCAAGGAAAGTCAAAATAGAAAAGGAATCACCAAGTATTGCATGATAGAAGGGGAATAATAATAAATTGAGTTCCAGTTATATAACCCACCTCAAGATCACCACTAAAGCTTCAAGATTCCAAGATCCACATTCACAAGGTTTAAGATGGCTTATCAAAAGTCCAAGACTTGATCATATCACCTCTATTCGAAAGGAAGACACCATAATAAGGAACATGGTGAAGAAGGAAGGAAAGAAAGAATCATGGTTCGAGAAGCATATCCCATCCAAGGTAGGAGATAACCATGGCTTTACCTTGGGCAAGTTTCTCATCCTTCCTCTTCCTCCTTGAGCTCATAGGGTCATTCACCAAGCAAGAGATGGTAAAGGAGTCAAAGGGTTTACTAGGAGGTGAAAAGAGAGGTATATATAGTTGAGGCTCATGAAAGAGAGTATGTGTAAGGTTTCATCACCATATGCACATGGGTGAGACCATGAAACCTCATTTATCTTGACATGCAAGACTCTTTTGGATAATCCAAGGGTAAGGTATCGACCATTAGGTAGCTTCCTTGATAATATATCACAACTCGACATCACTTTGTGTGCCAACTGATACCACTTTTGCAAGGAAGTCTGAAACTGATAGGCTTCACCTATTTGAGGTGCTTATCCCAACATGAATGCTTCAAAAAGTTTGCCAAATCGATAGGGAACTTCCTCTTTAGTTTATAAACCAATAGGCACCCCATATGCCCTTCACAACTCGACACAACCTCAGCTAGGGTTCAAGGTACATAACATTCTATGGTTTTAATATCACCAAGAGTGTTATCACTTAACCAAGAATAAAAAAAGGTGCCCCCTTATCTCTCTATCCTCTATATGATACTAAGAGAGAGTAGGAACACTCTAGAGGTGGTAAATTACACATCAACCCCATATATTGGTTAAGTTGCAAGTTGGACCAAAACTAGCACATAAAGCATAAACATCAACCATACAAGCTAAACTTGGAATTTAGGCTTTCCACAAGGTGCCCCTTGACATCATGCTCTCTCTTATGATGATAAAGTACTAAGGGCCCATCATGTGACATATTTCAAGATAACCCCTTATCTTGGGTAAATTACACTCTAGTTCAAAATAAGCAAGCATTGCTCAAACAACATTCAAACAGAACCAAACTTGAAACTTGAGCTCTCCTTAAGTCTTAATTGCTTTTCAAAAGATTAAGACAAGGTTCTAATCATCTTACTTAGGCAAAACATCTAGAGTCATCCCTAAACTCAGATCAGGGTCCTTACAGAAGGCTTTGAATACTAAGCACCCTGATAAGCCACCTCAGGGTGGCTCCATACAATGGAGATACTATGAAGGCTTTGAATACTAAGCATCCATACAAGACACCTCCTTCCTTACCAAGTACTTTATTCTCTAAATGTCTCTTTGTATCAAAATTTGACACTATTATTGGATGTGTAATCAAAGACAGGTTAAGGGAACAACTCATGCTTAGATGCCTTGTGTGGAGAGGGCTTATTATGTCTATAGATCTATTACATGCCATCACTCTAGTGGTTAACTTATGGTTGGTGGAGAGGTTTCCCTTGATCGTAGTAGAGTTTGTAGCTTCTGCACTGTTTATACCTTTGCTCAAGCTGACTTAAGATTAGGTCTTAGTTTAGGTCTTGAACTGAATATCCGTAATATTAAGATTTTCTGGGCAACATGTGATGGTAGAATGTTTGAAAAGGGACTATTTCTAGAGGACATTGGGAGGACTTTTCCAAGAGTGAAGCTACTTGGAGGATTTTTTTATATAGCATGGACAGAGACTTTATTATAGGGTTATCTATGATGAGGGCTGCTAAGGCTATTGAGTTGATGCATCTTATTTCACAGTTGTGTGATCCACATAGTGATCTCCTTTCATTTTGATCGTGCATCAATATCAATATGATTTTGTTTGATATGAGGACATGCCAACCTGTTCACATAGAGGAGGCAATATCATTGTTTGATAAAGGTTACAAGGGTCCATTGTGAACATTGTGGTTTGCGGAGGCCCCTTCTTTGATGACCTTCAATGGAGGATAGCCTCTTTACCCATTTGACTTAGTGTCTTGGGGCTGTAGTCGACATTAGAGGCTTCCTCGTATGCTTTTTCCGCCTCTAGGGCCCAATCTTGGTTACTTCAGGATCATATTTTGTGGGGCAACGATATTTTTGGTATGATTCTAATTTTGATAGTCTTTAGATTTTCTTTGTGTTATTCCAACTTTGGACCTTATAGGTTTTGCTAATAGGGACACCTTATCCCCTAAAGCTCAACATGCTTTGGTGAGTTCATTTTTAGCAAAGTTCTTGACAATATGGATGCTAAGCTGGACATGACCATTAGAAAAGAAATAGTTTTGGATGTCTACAAGTTGATCATGCGTAAAAAAAATTTCTTGCTATTCTCATTGATGGATTATGCTTGTATATGTACGTCACCAATATAGTATCATACTATCCTCAAGTACCGTCTTATGATTCTTTTATTTCTGGTTGATGAGGTATTCCTAATTTAACGTAAAGCATGTATGCATGCTTTTAGAGAGCATACATTTCATTATAGGGTTATCCTAGGATTGAATTACAAATATGTTCTTGTTAGGAATGTTCTATATGACGTACTCAAACACACAAAAGCTGGTGCCTGTGAATTTTTTTGACTCGTCTACAGGAGGAAAGATCGACGCTTAGACTATTTGATATCATGGTTTTCGAATGTGTTGTAGGAGGCATACATGTGTTGACCTAACTGATGTTCTCCACTAGTGGGCATGAGGGGGTGGGCCATTACTGTGAGACATATTGCCCTCAAAGCTGCCTCGGTCAAAGTGACCAAGCATGAAAAAGTGTGTATAATCAACATATTTTTATACCATTAGATTTTGATTTTGGTTTCTTAGCACCAATTGTTGTAGAACTTCTCAAGAAGATTCAAAAAGTTATGAATAACAATTTTGTGACCCTAAATATTTAGATGTAGGGTTCAGAAGATTGGTTTTGCTTACTAGAAAAGGGTAGCCGCTCAACTTGTTGTCCGCCAGCTTTCTGTTTTATTGTAAAAGCTAATTATATACTAAATATAATGTATCTCTATGCCTAAGAACATGTAGGCCAGGTTTAATAAAAATAAAATGTAGGCTGAGTAACCATCGAACTCAATAATTAGGTGCGGCTTTTACTTTCTGGTCTTGATAAGTTAAAAACAAGATGATCCCTCGCACATTTGTTTACTTGTATTTAGACGCATTGGATTGTACTCCGGAATCCAATTACAAACATATTACGTTTGCTTACTGGTATTGGAGAATAACAAGTTGTCCTGGGTTTTTAGTTATCCAGCGGTTACTGTATTTGCGTCTCCGTTTCAAAAGGGCCGGACGCCGCCGTCCAGCTTCCTTCACGCTTTCTATTAGCCTTCTGCCAACCGGAACGCCCCGTACCATCCAGCTTGTCAAACCCAAAAAAAAAATTGGCTGGATAACCGATACCCCGCAACAAGTTGATGTTGCATTTGATAACTCCTGTATTGTTTGTAATCCAGCTACCTCCATCAAAACAAACGTGCCCTAAGACATAGTCCCCTTCTTTTTCTTTTTTTAACCTCACTCACTACAAGTTGAGCGGAAATACGGTCATATCCAACGGTGCACCACCTTTTATAAGTCGTTTGCCTAGTTAACAAGTGTGACAGGGATGGCCATACCTTTCTCCTTGTATCCCCTCTTTGGAAGAAAACGACGTAAAAACATTTGACCGGAGATGCGTACGTAAGTCCCGTCTTCCCTGGTATCCGAGAAGAGACAATGATTTTTGCAATCTGGTGGTGAGCAATGAATTTGCCTTGAAGTATATGTTAATATGTATACATCTTTAGTTAGCCAGTCGGCTGAAGGTGTGCTACGCCTTCAATTTTTCAAGATGGTGGTCGTTTCGTATATAAGTATATTGACTTTTGCAGGTCACTGGGTCGGTGGGGTAGGCCGTTCGTCTACTAACTAACTTCATGATGGTTATCTATGGTCTGGATAGTAATGAGACTAACATGCTCCGAGTGATCAATTTCCGCGGTGGTGCTCGATTCTGCAGACGCTGTTTTATTGATGGCAGTGGTGGTGGTGGTGGTGCGTTGGTCTTGCCAGGCAGCTGTGAGCACTCTAGATCTAGCTGTTAATTAAGTCAAAAACTAGTTCGGTAGGCCCTTTGAGATTAGGTAAGTGGGGATATTCTTTCCATATTTGAGATTAGGTCAGCAGCGAATCACAGACACTGACGCTAGTCACGCTACCTCCATGCTCAGATCGACATCTGAGAAACAACACGCAATGTGAGCTCAAGAAGGAATTGCACAAGATCGGGTTTGCTTTTAATATTGCATTCACAGACCCCCGAGTACGTGAGAAAACAGACGAGATTATGAGAAGCGGCGGGCGGGCGGAAACGCGGTTAGGTTTGCCTACCTCTTTGACTCGGCGGGCTGGATTGGCTGCATCTAGGGGCGGTTTCTCGAGGGAAAGGAAAACGATGCCTGGTCAACCGTTGCCTAGCAGCTGGCGGCAACCATGTGCCTTTTGGCTCTTGGAAGAAACCTTCCCAATTAGACGACTTCAGAAAGAATTACCAAACTAGACGCGTTGAGAGTGGCGGAGTAATACTTTTTTGGAGACACCTCCATTTTAGTAGTTCGGATTCGGTCATGAAAACTCTTTTCTCAGGGTGTCCTGACAACTATCTGGATCACTTATACAAAAAAATTTACACTTTTTACTTCTACGGTCCATATATGTAGGGGTACTTCGAAACTCTATTTGAACTTTTTTTTTAATCTGCGTTCGCTCAATATTCGAGTACTGGAACGAACATCCCTACCATGCTCCTTTTCTGTTCGTTCGTGTTCCTTTTATCGCCCTCCCTGTTCTTTTTCTCCTCATTTGTGCTTCTTTTCTCGCCCTACCTCTCCTCATTCTTGTTCATTTTCTCGTCCTCCTTTTTTCCTCATCCGCGTTCTTTTTCTTGCCCTCCCTCTCCTCATTCTTGTTCCTTTTCTCGCCCTCCTTTTTTTCCTCATTCATGTTCCTTCCTCAGCCTCCCTCTCTTCATTCTTGTTTCTTTTCTCACCCTCTTTTTTCTCCTCATTCGTGTTCCTTTCCTCACCCTCCCTGTTTCTTTTCTCCTATTGTCTTCTTTCCATTCCTTTTCTCCCTCCCTCTTTGCTCCTTTTCTCCCCTGACTCTTTCCTTTACTCTTATTTTACGTTCCCTTTTTTCTCCTATTTGTTCCTGTTGTCATCCTATTTTTTTCAAACCCCTATAAAAATCAAACTAATAATGTCTACAGCTGGATTCAAACCCAAGACCTCTCATTAGAGAGAGAACAATTTTACCACTAAGCTATAAATACTTCATTGTCTAGCGGCGTGAGAATATATATCTAAAATAATGATACGCTGCAGCAGTGCTGCCGCGCCCAGCTGGAACACACTATCTTTTAGTGCGCTCCAATAGGAACACACTTTTTCATTTTCCGAAAATACCCCCGCATAAATCTGGGTCATTCGCAAGAATATGCCTCAAAGATGTCGGAAATATGTCACTTTTTGGGCAAAGATTTATTCAGGACGTCATGAGAAAAACCCCTTCAGGACTGGGCATGTTTGGTTTTTTGAATTTTGCCATATTATATTTTATTTTGACATCCATATGTAGAAAGTTTATGTTTAATTTACATGATTCGGGAAACAGAGCTAATTCTGGGATTTATGGACATAATAGAAATCCAACATTTTGATTTCCAACAAAATTCTCCCGGACACTAAAATCCAACTGTGGCTGGCTGGTGGACCCAAAAATATGTAAGTATGTATTTTACAAAACCAGAAAACCAAACATAAAATTTGTGTTTACAATATTTTGACAATGCAATATTTTACAAATACATGATGGTATAAATGCAAGATTCTTTAAAATCCAACAAACTAAATGTTCCCTTTAAAGCTGCCACTTGACACCTTCGACTCTCTTCCCCCTCCCCAAACTACAATATCTTTAATAGATCCTCATAAATCTTAATCAAATCACGTTGTTGCATCCTCCATGTGTATCAGTTGGTAAGTCCTCAAGCCAAACAAAAATTTGGCAATACCCATACAAGATTAGAGCAAAAAGATCTCACTTTGGGGATCACCCAACTGAGGAAGAAGATTTATAAGCTTAACAACTTTGGAAGCCCTTTCCATAGCCAATCCCTTAATAAAACTTTAGTCTCTACTGACGGATCCTCCAAGAAACTTCACTAATTGTAAAGGCTTCCCAATGTCCGCTGAAAACAACTCCTTATGAAGCTTTCTACCATCGCATGTAGGCCAGAAAAGCTCAATTTTGCAAATATTTAAGTTAAGACCCAAAGTTGCTCCATACTGTTAAATAATATACAGAACCTTGGCCACCTCCTTTGTATCCCCAATAACAGCTTCATCACCAAGATACCATGTATGAAGAAGAAGTTTGCAGTTGTCTCTGATATGATGGATAAGTGGATGCAATACAATGAAAAAAAAGAAGTGGGCCCAAACGGTTCCCCTATTACACCCTAGTGGCTGACCAGATATGTTCTCCCCAAGATATATCATTGCTACCTGACCATATAAGAACTCCACCCACAAAGAAATAGACAAACACCTCACCCTCACCTCACGAAATAATTCCGAACTATCCACCAGATTGAACGCATTGGAAAAGTCCACTATAATCATGGGCAGAGAACCATCGTCATGTCTCGCATTCAACACCCTGTTGTCACTATGTAAAATAGCCTCTACGCCACCAAAAACACCTATTCCAAATTGAAAGTCATTAAGATACTTAGCCATAACTTTACTCACCCCTATCATAGCAACTTTAGATACTAGATGCCTCCAAATAGTACCAACTATGATGGGTTGTTTTCTATTGTCAGGCTTAAGTAGTAGTGTAGGCGGTGCAAAAGCTATGAACTCTGCCAAGATCAAAGGACACCTTCCTCCAACCATAGATTAACCACCAGTGTAATGACATGTAAGAGGTCAGTGGCCACAACATACCCCTCTCCACACGTAGCATAAAAAATGTGTTGGGCCCTCGAGTCATCTCTGCCACATGAAGTCCCTTTTGGAAAGGACTTGATACATCCAAGAATTGTGTCTACCTATGCTACCAGGGGAGCTTCAGAGAAAATAGAATCTGGCATGGAAAGAGGTGTCTTGTACATGTGTTTAGCCTCCAAAGCTTTTATGATATTTTCATTGTAAGGAGCCACACCTATTGAAGATAACACTTTTACATCTGCCGTCAATTGACCATTTGCAACCTTGTAGAGGCATTGTCTGATGTTGGGGTTCACTTTTATATCTTCCTCCTTAGAGTTACCACTTTCTTGCATTTGTAGCTTCATATCTAGGAGAGTTCAACACATTGTCTACTAACATTGCAATACGGTAAACTTCTCCCCACATAGCAAGTGAGTTTAAAATATGATATTGTTACAGAGCCTTTCTATTGCTAGTCCTGCTATCTCGCCTATTATTAGGGTGGAACACCTACAAAGTATGAGGAAGAAGCAATAGTCTCACCCAAGTGGCTATAGATCCTGACTCAGCAATCACTTTGTGAAGAGTTGTCTTCAAGGCTTGAGAGAAACCAAGACGACAACTATGAGGGATGCTCTTCACTGTGGTCACATGGGCTTTAAAAACACGACCAAGAAGCCCAACATCTAGAACTAGTCCCTCCATGGAAGTAGAGATCTCAAGACCTTTTTGAAGAGGCTTTAAGATGCCTAGTATGTGACTTTCATTCTCTCCAGTCTCATTAGTGACCCGAACTACACCATTAGCATGATGGCATACATGAATCACAACTTGTATCACTACTACAGAAATGGCTTATAAAGTCACTTTTCAAGGTGTCGGTTGTATACATAAATGGACACCTAAACTCTACAGTGTTGGTTTATAACATAAACCGACATACAATATGTGAAGGTCGACCAGACACGGGTACCGCTTTTATTAAGTGTCGGTTAATTAATAAAAAACTGACACCTAAAATCAACCGCCAAAACCAAAATTCCAACGAAAAAATTACCTCCAAAATTTGACATATGTCGTCGGTTCATAAATAAATAACCGACGACTAAAGGGTATTCGCGAGACAGGAATAGGTGTTGGTTGACCTTTAGTCAAAAACCGACGACTATAATCTAGTATAGGTGCCGGTTTTTGGAATAGAACCGACACAGTTGGTTTATTTGTCGGTTTATTAGGATAACTGACGCTTATTATCAACTTAATATCTCACCAACGCAAGCTTCTCTTCCCCTTTCCCAGTTTCATTCCCGATTTCAGTTAGGTCCGGCGATTTCTTTCTCGCCCCCGCCGGTCGTTGCTCCTCCGCCGCCGCTGCCGTGCTCCTGCTCCTGCCCTCGCTTCTGCTCTGTGCTCACTGGCGGCCGTGCTCCTGCTCCTTCTCCTGCCCTCTGTGCTCACTGGCGGTCGTCCGTGCTCCTACTCCGTGCCCTCGCCGCTGCTCCGTGTCCTCACCGGTGCTTCTCCTCTCTTTGCCGCCGCCTCCGCCGGTGGTTGCTGTGCTCCGGCCGCTGCTCTCCTCTGCCCTCAAGGTATGCCCGCCCGCCCTGCCTTCTTCCTTCTTCCTCTGCTCCGGCGGCTGCTTGGGCGGTGCCAAGGCACGCCCAAGCAGCTGCTGGGCATTTTTTTTAAAGTTATTTACTTATTTGTGTTTAGGGTTTAGGTACTGATTTTGTGCTTCTACTGAGTTGAATCATCTATTGTCTATACAATACATGTAATTTTGATCAAGTGATGATATGTAAATGTAGAAATAAGTTAGTAAGGTATCAATGATAAGTCTGCTATAATGTGATGCAAAATAGTTATTGTATCATGCATATCTTAATACTTTTTTGTTTTATAGTTGTATAGGGTGTTTTATGTGTGACAAGTCTATTGTTTAATAGTTTAGCTATAATCATTGTTTTATAGTTGTGTTATAAAGTATTTGGGTGTTTAGTATGGTTCCAAAAAGTATAGTATATATATGCATACATGTGCATTTTTTTATAAAATTGTATAGAAAATCAAAACCCGTTCTTGGTGAGAATCCTAATCACCCTTCTTGCTTAATGATGAACTGTAATGCACACATGTGACATGCTTGGAATGTAAATGATGAACTTTTCCCTAAATTGCCAATTGTCGCCTACTTGTCCGCCGCCTCTACCGAAAGGTATGCTTCCTACAGTACTTCTCCGCCACAGTTGTCTAGTTGTGCATACCTGCGAGTTATCAGGAACACCTAAATGAATGTCTAACACCTAAATGAATATCTAGTTGTGTATTTTCCTAGAAACCCGTCCAAGATTTACTCATTAGGAGTAAATCTTGGATATTCCCCAGTTTGGGACTGTTCTTGAACACCTAATCTCACTTAGGATGTAAGTGTATAATGTGTATTGGGTTTTCGAGAAAATTTCGATAACATCTTCTCATTTGTTCTCTAAGTACATATGTAGACTTCTTTTCAAGCTATCATGTCTACCACAATAAAGTTGGTTATGACAAGCAAAAAAAGGTTAACTGATGTTATACAACTTTTTCTGAAAATATATAACATTGTTATATGTACTTACACTTTGTTAATACTAATATTGTGCAGTCTCTGTCCACCCATAACAGTCACTATGAACTGGGCCTCTATGTCAATGTTAACGTTCCCTATTGAAGAACAATTGGACATCATCATAGATGATCGTTCCTTAAACCAATTGGTCATACCCAAACATTGGCGTTTTCTAAAAGGAAGACACTACATGCCTGGTAAAGTGACCCTAACTTTTGGCAATTATTCACATGTTATCGAGGTTGAGTATGATTTGGCGGGAAATCTTGTATCAAAATTCAGCTGGCGTGATTGGATTGGAGAGATGCATGTGGTCCGTTGCAACAGGCTTTTTCTCCGTCCAGTTGGCCATAATTCCATCAAAGTTTGGATAACCAACAACAACTGCGAGACCCCCGATCATCTACTGCGGTATGAGCGCACGGCGTCGCATATCAGCTCGGACGAATCTGAATCTGAGGCCCCTGTCAGTTCAGATTTGTCTAAATACAGTGAGGAGCTTCGTGACATAGCTTCATCATCAAAAAGACCACAGTAAGTCCAATTAACAAATATAATTGTCAACACAAAAAGACCACGATAAGCAATCAATACTCATAGCTGCTTTCTATTCTGAACTTCAGGAGAAGATCACCACAATGATAAGTCCTCGAAGTTACTGATGCGGGACCATGTTGGTGTAGTATTTAGTTGTCTATCTATCTAGACTTGTCTGTATTAATAGTTTTTTTAATTATGCGCATGTTTAGGGGTACACCAACCCCTTTGTTTAGTTACTGTTTAGGGGTACACCCCTGTGTGTGGATGTAAAAAGAGATTAATGAATGGAACTGAAAGTTGCTACATGAATGCTTATAACTGAAGTGTGTGTTCCCATGAATGTTCCCATTTGCATGATTACACTACTATTTTCTCATATTGTATAGTCTATTTTAATATGACATACTTACTCATATGGTATATGTTGGGTAAGTTTACTTTACTTATATTATGCTTAATGATGAACTGTAATGCACACATGTGACATGCTTGGAATGTAAATGATGAACTTTTCCCTAAATTTCCAATCATGCTTTTAAATACATCAATAATCACCCTAACTTGAAGAACTAGGATTTTAGGTATAAGAATGCCAACACATTATTTGTTGGCCTAGAAACCCATCCAAGATTTACTCATTAGGAGTAAATCTTGGATAGTCCCCGGTTTGGGACTGTTCTTGAACACCTAATCTCGCTTAGGATGTAAGTGTATACTGTGTATTGGGTTTTCAAGAAAATTTTGGCAGCATTTCCCCGTTTGTTCTCTAAGTACATATGTACTTGGAGAACAGCGGGGAAATGCTGCCGAAATTTTCTTGAAAACCCAATACACATTATACACTTACTAGTGAGATTAGGTGTTCAAGAATGGATAGGTGGTACACATTTATTATATATAATAATGACATCACATGTATTTGTTAACCCTAGACCCTAATCTTGTCCTAATATATACTTGTTTTCTCTTTGATCATAGAATGGATAGATCATGGATGTCCATTCGCAATCGCTGCACCCCCAGAGTTTATTTCTGGTCTTGACCAGTTCATTAGATTTGCCGAGGAACATAGGAAACAACCTGGAGATAGGTTCTACTGTCCATGTAGGCATTGCGGTAACAACTTGAAAGTCAACACTGGTGACGAAATCAAAACTCATGTCATGTGCAACGGGATTATACAAGGCTATACAGAATGGCACTGGCATGGAGAGATTTCAAACCCGAAACCAGTAGATGTCAATAGCAGTGCTTGTGTGGAAGAAGAAATTGCCTACGATGATGTAGATGTGAATGAACCAGTTCCAGTAGACATCGTTGATGCGATGCTGGATAGTTGTGGGGTAGAGCACACCGATCCACCTCCCATTTTTAGAAACATTGTGCATGATGCTGAGATGCTGTTATACACAGGTTGTACTAAGTTTACGAAGCTTAACACTGTGTTGAGATTGTATAAGTTGAAAGCTAACAATAGATGGAGCGACAAAAGCTTCACGTCATTGCTGTCTTTGTTGAAAGAAATGCTTCCTGAAGGAAACGAGCTGCCAATCTCAACATACCAGGTAAAGAAATTGTTGTGCCCAATGGGAATGGATGCCAAGAAGATACACGCATGCCCTAATGATTGTGTATTATTTCAAAAGGACTATGCGGATTTGAAAGATTGTCCAAAATGTGGTGCATCACGGTATAAATTGACGACTTCAGGGGAGTCCAAAACTGGTTCTCCTGCTAAGGTGATGTGGTATCTACCTATAATATCACGGTTTCAACGCTTGTTTGCCAATCCGATAGATGCGAAGAATTTGAGGTGGCATGCATATGTTAAGAAAAATAATGATGGGATCCTACGACATGCGTCTGATTCCCCATAATGGAAGAAGATTGATGTATTGTACCCTGAATTTGGTGAAGAAGTCAGGAATCTAAGACTTGGGCTTTGTACAGACGGGATGAATCCGTACGGGACATTGAGCAGCCAACATAGCACTTGGCCAGTCATGCTTGTTATATACAATCTTCCTCCCTGGCTGTGTATGAAAAATAAGTACATAATGCTGTCGTTGTTGATATCGGGCCCTAAACAACCTGGAAATGACATCGATGTTTATCTTGAACCTCTGATTGATGACTTAAAAAAACTCTGGGGTGAAGGTGTGATGACGTATGATGCTTCACAAAGAGAGACATTTTGTTTGCATGCTATGTTGTTTTGCACTATTAATGACTTTCCAGCATATGTGAATTTGTCTGGATATAGTGTCAAAGGAGCTAAAGCGTGTCCTATATGTGAAGAGAACACTGATTCAACAAGACTAAAACATGACGGTAAGAATGTATATCTCGGTCATCGAAGGTTTCTTCCAAAATTCCATCCGTATCGTAGGAAGCGCAAAGCATTCAATGGATTGAATGAGGAACGCAGTGCACCTAAACCTATACTAGGGGAGGTTGTTTATGAAAGAGTAAAAGACTTTGTCAATGAATTTGGTAAGAGATCACAATGTACTACACGGAGTGGCAATTCTTCATTCAAGAAGAAGTCAATATTTTGGGATCTTCCTTATTGGAGTTCTTTGACAGTCAGACATTGTATCGATGTAATGCACGTTGAGAAAAATGTATGTGATAGCATCATTGGTACTCTGTTAAATATACCAGGTAAGACTAAAGATGGGATAAAATCCAGACTGGACCTACGTGAAATGGGAATAAGGTCAGAATTAACAGAATTACGTGAAATGGGTAATAAAAGAACATACTTACCTCCCGCTTGTTACATGTTGTCTAGAAAGGAGAAGAAAGCTTTTTGTGAATGCTTGGTAAATGTTAAGGTGCCACATGGTTACTCATCCAACATCCGTAGATTGGTATCAATGAAAGATCTAAAGTTGATAGGTCTTAAATCTCATGATTGTCACACTCTAATGCAACAAATATTGCCCGTGGCAATTCGATCTATATAGCCGAAGCATGTAAGGTTTGCAATCACCAGACTTTGTTTCTTTTTCAACAGTCTCTGCAGCAATGTTATTGACCCTGAGACTCTCGATAATTTGCAAAGAGAAGTGGTTGTTACCCTATGTCAGCTTGAGATGTATTTCCCTCCTTCGTTCTTTGATATCATGGTACATCTTGTTGTCCACTTGACTAGGGAAGTGAAAATCTTGGGACCGGTTTTCTTGCATTGGATGTATCCCTTTGAACGATACATGAGCATTTTTAAAGGTGATGTTCGAAACTGTTATCGGCCTGAAGGGAGTATTATTGAAGGTTATGTGGCGAGAGAGGTTATGGATTTCTGCAATGACTTTCTTAGTGGTAATGCCACTCCTGATAATGACAAGAATATTGACGAGCTATTTGGCAAAGGAATTTTGGGTGTGAAAGTAATCAGCCGTGAGCAGTTGGAACAAGGTCATTTGTATATTTTACACAACATGGACGAAGTCAACGTTTATATCGAGGAACATACCAATTTCATCAAAAGACAATATCCTCGAGCCAATATAATGTGGCTTGCTAGAGAGCATAACAAGACTTTTATTAAGTGGTTTGAAGATAAAGTCTTACATCAACTATCTCAAACACCAGATGATATTACTGAAACTATCAAATGCCTCGCCTTTAAACCAAAGCTGACTGTTATGTCTTATGAAGGGTATGACATTAATGGATTCACATATTACACAAAGCGCCAAGATGATAAGAGTGTCGTCCAAAATAGTGGGGTCACCCTTCAAGCATCGACTATGTTTTTTTGCAAGTGCAAAGGATAAGAGTCCACGTGAAGCTAAAATGTCATATTACAGTGTCATTGAAGAGATATGGGAATTTGACTACATAGATTTCAGAATTCCGCTCTTCAAATGTAATAGGGTTGATAACACCAAAGGAGTTATAGTGGATGAATTGGGTTTCACTTTAGTGAACTTTGAAAAGATTGGCGAGAAGGCTGAACCATTCATATTGGCATCACAGGAGAAACAAGTATTTTATATCGATGATCCTGCAAATGATAAATGGTCGGTTGTTCTTCATGGTAAAAGACATTTCATTGAAGATCCTATAGATGAAGAAGAGTACTATGATAAATATGATGATTCCAGTCCATTCTCAGTTGGGTTGCCAACTCCACAAAATATTGAAGCTAATGATGACTTATATGTGCGCGGAGATCACAATGAAGGATTGTTAATTGATAAAAGATCACAATTTTAGAGGCATGCATGTTTATATTTTTTTATTGAAGCTAAATGTTTACTTTTTTAATATCAATATCATTTTCTGATTTGATGTTTCATTATCTTCTAGTTAATACAAATGCTAAACTCCCAATTTAATTAATATACATTTTTATGTATTCACCTATTCAAGATTAACCTTTATTGTTACTAACCAAATCAATGTGCTAACTAACTAGGCTATCAGCGATGCTCAACGACAACTACATGTTACGACCACACAATGGGTCCAAGAGGATATGCAGGCGTTCGCTAAAGACTACAGGCTATGCAGGACGACCATGACATAGCTATGCAGGATATGTAGGCGTTTGCCAAAGGTTATATAGATATACAGGCAGCAAGCCATGAAACAGTAAAAGAAACCCCAATGAAGAGAAGCAGGATACAGATACAATACATAAAGTGCAGTACACACAAGTGCTTCAGATTCATATAACAACATGACAGACTAACACGTATATAGTGCATAACAACAACATCGCCGAATTTACATACAACACTAGCTTAGTACATATATAGTGGGACTAAGGTGACGATCCCACCTGCTAAAACAGGTTACCGACAACTACATGTTACGACTGGGAGGTCGTGATTCAGCAACCGTATGCATTAGCAGGAGGACAAACATATGGTGATCTGTTTGTCCTCCTGCTAATGCATACGGTTGCTGAATCACGACCTCCCAGTCGTAACATGTAGTTGTCGGTAACCTATTTTAGCAGGTGGGATCGTCACCTTATATGTACTAAGCTAGTGTTGTACTAAGCTAGTGTTGTATGTAAATTCGATGCTGCTGTTGTTATGTACTATATATGTGTTAGTCTGTCATGTTGTATGGACATCGATTGTATTGCTCAGGTATTATATAGTCTCATTAGATAATATGAAATATATCAATCTTATTTATAGCTCATTAATTATATATATACATCATTCTCTTTACAGGTGTTTAAAGCTGACCCCACTACAGGAACAGACTTACCAGATGTACATGCTCCCTATACGATGGGAGAATTAAATGAAGTAAGAGAAGAATGGGCAACAACCATACAAATAGTGAGGGTTTTAAAATATAATTGGGATGTTGATAGCGAATAATGACTAAAGAATGATATTTTGTAAATGAATTTCTGAATTATAATATATGTGTGAATGTTTCTACATGTCTAGATGTTTCTACATGTGTCTGAGTGAAAATGAATGAAAGTGTTGGTTGCTATATGAATGTTTCTACATGTGTGAATGTGAATGAATGGAACTACAGATTGCTAGCTACATGAATGTTTCTAAATGTGTGAAAATAAAATGTAACTGCAGGTTGTATTGCTAAATGCATGTGTGAATATTTTTGTTGTTAAATTTGCAGGTTTGTGGCCTGTTGTTGGCTGATATCAATGGATGTCGTAAAACCTGCAGTTAACTGCAGGTTTCTCATCCTGCGACCAGCCACAGCAGGTCTGCAGACTGACAGAAAAAAAAATAGGCATCGGTTATTTGTATAACACCGACACATAAAGTTATAGTGTCGGTTTTATATAAATAACCGACGCCTATTTCCTGTGGCGCGAAGGTATATGGCGTCAGTTTATTATCTAATAACCGACGCTGATAATGGCTGGCATCAGTTTATTATCTAATAACCGACGCTGATAGTGGCCAAGATGGCGCCCTTTCTATGGCGCGAAGGTATATGGCGTCGGTTTATTATCTAATAACCGACGCCTATACCTTCGTGCCATAGGAAATAGGCACAATTTCGGTGGCGCGCGAAGAGTTTGGGCGTCAGTTTTGGAACCGACGCGTAATGGGTGAGCTTTTAGTGTCGCCCACATAGGTGTCTCTTAGAAACCGACACTAAAGGCCTTAAATAACCAACACTAAAGGTAGGTTATGTAGTAGTGTATTTTCATACACTTCCCGCAAAGCCACTGATCAAGGACCCTCAAGGTCTCATCCATGATAAGAAATAAATTTTAGTCCTCTTGGACAGCTATCTGCAACCTGCTACTCCGTTTGACAGTGGATAAATGTGCCCTCTTGAGATGAGAGATCATAAGTGTGAAACCTTTGCTTCCCTCCCTGCCATCTGGACAACAATGAAAATTGCAAAACGGACAGTATAAGGTCCCTATCCCTGCTGGGTCTCCTCTATTAGGCATGTGACACTTCCTTCGAGTGGTATGTCTGACAAAATTCTCTATAGGGTAGTTGGATCCTTGTTGCCAACTGCACAAATAATCCTCACTCAAAATTTCTCCTTCTTCTAAATCATACATTGCCCAGATCTTGAACTGCCCATTGCAGATTCTTTTAACTAACCTAAAGAAAATATGTCTCCTTTGTTTTCAGTGCGACAGTTGTTTTCCCTTACATGTGAATTAATTTTGGAAACCAACTAATGATGAATTTTCCAAGACTTTTATTTGGTCAGATTGCTTCCAGCATCACCTTCAGACTACAATAGAAAATTAGAAGTTTGATGGTCAGAATTCAATCATAATTTAGGGTTAGAGGACGGAGAAGCCCACATTGGCAGAGATGAAAGAGAGGGCACCCTCAGTGGCACTACAAACTACAAAGGTGAAGAACTCAGGTATTTACTGGAGGTATGGAATCACATGAGTTGAAGGTACAATCATCCGCAATAGGTAGTGAGCAACCCGAGAATGACAATTCCAGTGGGGTCTGAATCCAAGAGAAAATGAATATCCTACCGTGTAGATTGATCGAGATACATATAGAAAATGTATTTTGAGTGCATTCACAACAAAAAAACTTGGAAGGTAATTTTACCAATCCTGTTCAACCTTTGTAAGCAATGAAATTTTGATCGTGATTGATTATTACATAAAATAAAATAATATTACATGAAAAAATACTCAAACTACATAAAAATAATATAAATAAAGTAGCACATCATTTCTCTCTTTGAGAGTCTGATGGGGATAGTGATCAATGCTGATTTATTCTAATTTTAATTGTAGTTTTGGTTTAGTTTTACATTTATTTTTATTCACTAGTACAAAAACTACCTCTAGCATCAGTCAACACATACATATAACTTTGGTTAAAAATGACACCTAAGTGGGAGACATTAGAGTTAGAGGCCTAAGATGTCAATTCTAAGGGGACACAAAAATCGACGATGAATATCCAACATTGGTTGTTATGATAAAAAAAATGACACATTTAAGTGTCTTAGTTGTCGGTTGAGGAAAGGCCACCGACGTGGTTTGTCCTTACCAGGTCATATTTGTAAATGAAAAAGGGTCTCTTTGTCGTCAGACTGCAAAATGAACCAATACCCATTTTGTGTCATAGACGTCGGTGAGGAACAAAGATTGATGTCATTTTCTCATACCAAGTCACATTTGTAAATGAAAAATGTCTCTTTGTTGTTGGGTTGAAAAAGGAACCGACACCAATTCTGGGTCATAGTCGTTAGTTTCTCCATTTAAATCGACGGTGAAGATATACAGTGATGGTTTTCAAAAAGAAATTGACAACTATGTTTGTGCTGCCAAGAATGATTGTTCTTTCGAGCACGACCATTCTGGTTTAGTCCTATAATATTGGTTTTTTGACCAAAATTGACGTTGAAGATCTTCACTGTCAATTTTTTTGGAATAACCAATGACTAACTTTTATTTTTTTAATAGTAAGTTTGCAGACCTGATTTTTGGCTGGTCAACAGGATGCAGAACCTACAATTCCGAAGTTCAAAAATGCAGTTTTGGATTGTAGGCTAACAACATCTGTGAGTTCAGTTTAACAACAGGCCAACAAACAACCTGCAAAACCTACAATAACAAACACAATCCACCCACATTCATTATCCATTTTCAAATTCCATTATCATCACATGCTCAAACATAATTTTATTCATTCATTCCAACATTCATTCACACACATGATACTTCATTCACATATGCACCAACTCTATTCTTATGACATGAAGAAACACAATTCTTGTTGTATTCATTCATCTTCACATTCACATACATTATATATTCATACATATGCACTAATATTTTACTCACATCAAATTTAAATGTGTAAGAAGTCATAACCACCATATGTATATAGAAATAATGACTTCAAAGTTTAAGAAAGGCATTCTTTAATCCCAATCAAATTGAAAGTTGACATCCCTAATGAAGGCTTCCCTCCATTATTCTTGTATCTCATCTAGTTGTTCTGTTGTATAGGGCTTTTATGCATCATCTAGCTCTTCTTGTATATAGAAGTCTTTAATTTTAAACACCTACAAATATAATGATGTATATAATTCAAAATTTTGATATTTTCATATTATCTAATGAAACTATATACTTATGATGATCAAGATTATATATATAGATTACATTTTCTATGAAGTTGATGTTGTTTGCCCCATATCTGAAAATCATGTCCATATACGACATCATGTAGTATGCACATGCCCAACTATTATTTTTTACAATACACTATAAATTTCAACATTCAAAATGTTAACAAATAAAAGTAAGCATAGTTGGCATAAATATACAATGGAGTCAAAAAACTACCTCAACATTCTTCCAAACTATAATTTTTTTTGTTGTCCACCGTTCCTCCAACCTTTTTGATATCTTTTATAGCCCTGTATGTTAATGTAACACAATGAATTGTATTAGTAAATAGTCATGTAATAATATATGTTAACTATAAATACAAAAATTTACTCACATGAATAATTCCTTTTTTTCAATTTGTGTCCCTCATTGTCTACTTTTTCACCCTTAAGATCTATGTAATACACTATTAGCATCGTGGGGACAATAACCAATAACACCAATGGTTATTTTTGTGTAAAAAGAAGGCAAACAAAATGAAACTCAAAATCCACAATGAAATGTAATTATTAAGTCAAAATTATAAGCATAGTAAGTAAACTTACACAACATTGTATAGATATAACATCGCACTCTTTTTCTTTTTATCGAAATATTTAAATGTGGTAGAGAAGTACTAGGTAACAGAGACATGATCTTTAACTACACAACTAATTAATGATGCAACTAGAAATGCCACATGGGGTAGTGTGAACTCTTTATAGATCCCATGTAAGTGGTTGCAAAAACATATATCATGTATGCATTAATATATAAGAAAACATAACAACATATATAACAAGGTATTTAACTATATAATATCTCACCATATCTAAAGTTCTATCAAAGATGTATTCAACCAAGCATAATTAAACATTTGTAAAACATCTTGCAGAAAAATACTAGTATCATGAGATTGACCTACAATGTCCTCCTTAATATGGACCATCATAGGTGACCCTTCTTCATGTTCTCCTATCCATTTTGCCATGCCCCTGCACTGAGGACCTATTGAGTCGAATAGGTCCTTCCTAAGACAACCAGGTAATTAAGGAGGAGGTGGAGGTGGAGCAGGCTATAAGGGATTTCTTATGTGATATGTCCTACATATATATAATCTCATATCAATTGTGTCATGTATATAAAGATATAAACACATTATAAATTTACCATACATCGGTATAGACAACTCGTCCTTTGGGACACATGACCACACTGCCTTCTGCTTCACGTATTGTTTCATGCTCGGGGTGGTCATATGGTAATGTAGTCTGCTTCCAAGCATCATAGACAATCTCAGCATCATGCAAACAACATCGGAGGGCAACAATGCACCATGAATTATGTCACCTTCAAGGTGTGGGTAAGACTCACATAGTTCAACAACATATTCTTGTAATACGAGTGTCCCCCTTGGCGTTTATGCTTTGATGGCCCAAAGAAGGCTCTTATACTGATACCAGTGCCAACAACCCTAACACGCCCAGGATGTCTGGATTACCTAGAGCAACTGTCAATTCATCCCTTGTTCCCTCATGAATGAACTTGCCTTATTTCCTTTATTTGTGGAGCCCCAACTAATCATCATCATTACTAATTGGTAAGTGAAACATCACAACCATCAATACTTATTGCTTTGACAGTTGAACATTACCATTTTTGCACCCGCTTTAGCAATCATTACTATATAAAAGGCCTTTGGCATCGGTTATTTAGATCCTTTAGCGTCATTTTCTAAGCGACACCCAAGTGGGCGCCGCTAAAAGTCGACATCTTCAACGTCAGTTTCTAACCGATGCCATAACCCTTCCTGCCACCAAAAATGCGCCAGTAAGGGAACTATAGGCATCGGTTATTAAAGAAAACTGACACTATATCATGGTTAAAGACGTCGGTTATTAAATAAAAACCGACACCATAACCCTTCCCGCCACTGAAAACGTGCCAATAAGGGAACTATAAGCGTCGGTTAGTAAGAAAACTGACACTATATCATGGTTAAACACGTCGGTTATTAAACAATTACCGATGACATATCCCTACCAGCATGGTCATGTCTGGCCATAATAGGTGTCAGTTCTTACAGATAACCGACGCCAGCCATGGAAGAGACGCTGATTTTTTGCTAATAACTGACGCCGTATGTCTTTGGTGTCGGTTTTATACAAATAACCGATGCCTATGTTTAGATTTTTTTTCTTATCAGTTTGCAGGCTTGCTATATGGCTGGTCAGTAGGATGCAGAACCTGCAATTCAATTTTGAACTACAGGTTTACAACATCCATTGATATCAGCCAACAACATGCCACAAACCTACAAAGTCATTCACATTCAGACACATATATTGATCAGATACATGTAGAAACCTGCAAAGTCATTTACATTCACATTTAGTTCCATTCATTTCATCTCTTTTCACATTTAGACATTCATGTATTGATCAGAAAAAGTCATTCACATTCACACATATGACAATAGAAAAAGTCATTCACATTCACACAAAAATAATTATGAGAACAAAGTTTAGAAATATCATTCTTTATTCATCATCATTATCATCATTGTCCCAATTATATTTAAAAATTCCCACTAAATGTAGGGCTTTTGCCCATTCTTCTCTTACAACATCTAATTCCTCCCTCGTATAGGGAGTATGTACATCTAATAACTTTCCACCTGTGCTGAAGTCAGTTTTAAACACCTGCAAAGAGAATGACGTATATATATAATTAATAATATATAATAAGATTGATATATTTCATATTATCTAATGAGACTATATATAATACCTTATGTATAGTATCGATTTCCATTACGGCATATTTGATGATTAGGTCCATAAATTGCATCACATAGTAGGCACATGCCCAGCCGTTGTCTTGTGTAGCACACTATAAATTGAAACATACAAAATATTCAAAAATACAAATAAGCACAGTTCACATAAATAATATATACATTGGAGTCGGGAAATTACTTTCACATTATCCCAAATTAGTGGCTGATTCTTTTCCTGGGGACCTTTCCTCCATCTTTTTTGAGCTTTTCTAAAGCCCTACATGTTAATGTAACACATTAATTGCATAATTAAATAGTAATGTAATAATAGATGTTAATGGATATAAAAATATGAAATATTTCTCACAGGAATAATGGCCTTTTCATTGTGTGTCCATATAATGTATTCGATTCCTTCCCTGCAGGATCTAGATAATAGACAGTGAACGTCTTGGGGACAATAACTAGTAACTCCCAATACCTACCACTATAGGTAAGAAAGTTAAAAATTAATAACTCAAAACCCACAATAAAAATGTAATTTTATTAAGTCTAAATTATAAGCAAAGTAAACTTACTCGACATTGAATGGAGCTATTATCACCGTCTTCTTATTTTTACCAAAATATTCAAAAGCATCACATCAGTATGAAGTAACTGAAGAAGGGTCTATATCTACAAGAATAATCAAAGATGGAACAAAAAATCCCACATGGGAAAATGCAAAATCTGTCATATTGTGTGTAAGTGGGTGCAAAACATGTATTACATATGCATTAATATATAAGAAACCAGATCACCGTATATAAAACAAGGTATATGGATGTATAAATAAGATCTCACCATATCCATAGCTCTATCATAGATGTGTTCAGCCAGTCATAACGAAACAACTTCAAAATATCTTGTATAAATAGCTTGTTATCGTATGATTGACCTGCATTAATATGTATACATTAATGCATATGTAAAACTTGTATTACGTATGCATTAATACGTATGCAAAACTTGTATAAATAGACTGTTATCGTATGATTTACCTACAACATCCTCCAAATTAGTAACATTTATAGGGCAATTTGAATCATGTTTTCCTATCCATATTTTCATACCCCTACAATTAGGACCAAACGAGGTGTGTAGGTCCCTTGCAAGACAACCTGGTACTTTAGGAGCTGGAGGTGGAGGTCGAGATGTAGGGGGTGTCTTCCTTTTGACATGCATATATAATTTCAAATCAATTGACTCATATATACACACTAACAAATTAACGTAATGTAAATTTACCATACAATATTAGTATAGATGACATCCTCTTTGGGCAACATTATCACTCCACCTTCTGCCTCACCAAGCATTTCAGAATCTGGGTGGGCATATGGCAGTGGAAGATCGCTCCAATCGGGGAGTATATGTATCAGGCTCACACGAACCGCACCATTTGGTACTGGAGTCCCATGAAACATCTCCCTTGGAAGGGCTGGGTAAGCCTGTGCATCTGCAACGATATATTCTTGACTTTTTAGATGACATGGCTTCAACCCCTACAAATTTACGTAAAGAATGTTATATACATATATACATAAACATATCATCTTAAAAAGACTAGCTACTATATATGTCATAAAAATACTTACATCGGACGTACTAGGTGGTGGGTCTACAAGATTACTCCCAACCTCTACAGTAGGAGAAGAGCGGCCTGGCACAGGTACTGTCTGAGTGGCAGTCTGAGACGCCTGCCACTTACTAATTGCTTCATTGACTCTCGTATCAAGTGCTTCCTCGACTCTCCTATCAAGTACTTCCTTGACTCTCCTATCAAGTTCTTCCTCGACTCTCCTATCAATTAACTGATCTACCTATACATGGATAAAAGAAACACTAGCTTCTGATTATTGAATTCTCTTTCGCAATAAAATTCTAAAAAAAGAATAAGTTACATTAGCTTGTGAAAGTTCCGCTTTTGGGACTGGTTTGCGTTGTGATGGCCCAAAGAATGCTTTGATGCCCACACCAGCGCCTACACCCCTAACACATCCAGGATGCTCTGGGTAACCCAGAGCAACTATCAATTCATCCCTTTTGCCCCTAGGGATGAGCTTGCCTTCCTTCCTTTGCTCGTGCAGCTCCCGCTAATCGAATTAAACAGAAATTGGTAAGTAAACATAACAATAATCAATATCGATCGGTTGCTCTAAGAGTTGAATTTTACCATTTTTGCAGCCGCCTCAGCAGTTGCAAGCTTCGTTATATCTCCCTTCTTATTTTGCCTCCCAGCTATCCACATAGCATGGCGAGGCAGAGGTGCGGGACCAATAGTAGAGGACTCCTGAGTAGCAGTAGACTGAGCAGTAGACTCAGCCTGTAGTACTCTTCTTCATCTATATGATCCTCAATGAACTGTCTTTTACCATGAAGAACAACCGACCATTTATCATTTGTAGGATCATCAATATAAAATACTTGTTTCGCCTGTGATGCCAATATGAATGGTTCACCTTTCTCGCCAATCTTTTCAAAGTTCACTAATGTGAAACCCAATTCATCCACTATAACTCCTTTGGTGTTATCAACCAAATTACATTTAAAGAGCAGAATTCTGAAATCTTCGTAGTCAAACTCCCATATGTCTTCAATGATACCGTAATATGATATTTTAGCTTCACATGGAATCTTATCCTTTGCAATTGTAAAAAACAATGAAGACGCTTGAAGGGTGACCCCACTGTTTTGGACGACACTCTTATCATCTTGACGCTTTGTGTAATATGAGAATCCATTTATGTCAAACCCTTCATAAGACATAACATTCAATTTTGATTTAAAGGCGAGGCATTTGATAGTTTTAGTAAGATTGTCTGGTGTTTGAGATAGTTGATGTAAGACTTTATCTTCAAACCACTTAATAAATGTCTTGTTATTCTCTCTAGCAAGCCACATTGAATTGGCTTGAGGATATTGCCTCTTGATGAAATTGGTATGTTCCTCGGTATAAACACTCACTTCGTCGATGTTGTGTAAAATATACAAGTGACCTTGTTCCAACTGCTCACGGCTGATTACTTTCATCCATGATCCCAAAATTCCTTTACCAAAATGCTCCTCAATATTCTTGTCATTAACAAGAGCGTCATTAGCACTCAGAAAGTCATTGCAAAAATCCATAACCTCTCTCACTACATAACCCTCAATAATACTCCTTTCAGGCTGATAACAGTTTCGAACATCACCTTTAAAAACACTCATGTATCGTTCAAAGGGATACATCCAATGCAAGAAAACTGGTCCCAACATTTTCACTTCCCTAGTCAAGTGGACAACAAGATGTACCATAATATCAAAGAACGAAGGACGAAAATACATCTCAAACTGACATAGGGTAACAACCAATTCTCTTTGCAATTTATTGAGAGTATCAGGGTCAATAACTTTACTGCACAGACTGTTGAAAAAGAAACAAAGTGTGGTAATTGCAAACCTTACATGCTTCGACAATATAGATCAAATTGCCACATGCAATATTTTTTGCATTAGAGTGTGAAAATCATGAGATTTAAGACCTATCAACTTCAGATCTTTCATTGATACCAATGTATAAATGTTGGATGAGTAACATTGTAACACCTTAACATTTACCAAGCATTCACAAAAAGCTTTCTTCTCCTTTCTCGACAACGTGTAACAAGCGGGAGGTAAGTATGTTCTCCAATCGCTACTAACTACTTCTTTTAATTCTATCCTTATTCCCATTTCACGTAGGTCCATTCTGGATTTTATCCCATCTTTAGTCTTACCTGGTATATTCAACAGAGTACCGATGACGCTATCACAGACATTTTTCTCAACGTGCATGACATCGATACAATGCCTTACTGCCAAAGAACTCCAATAAGGAAGATCCCAAAATATTGACTTCTTCTTGAATAAATATTTGTCACTCTGTGTGGCCATCATACATTGTGATCTCTTACCAAATTCATTGGCAAAGTCTTTTACTCTTTCATAAGCATCCTCCCATGGTATAGGTTTAGGTGCACTCTATTTGTCATTTCGTCCATTGAATGCTTTGCGCAACCTACGATACAGATGGAATTTTGGAAGAAACCTTCGATGACCAAGATATATAGTCTTGCCGCCATGTTTTAGTTGTATTGAATCAGTGTTCTGTTCACATATATGACACACTTTAGATCCTTTGACACTATATCCAGAAAAATTCCCATATACTGGAAAGTCATTCATAGTGCAAAAAAAATGTCTCTCTTCGTGAAGCATCATAGGTCATCACACCTTCACCCCAGAGTTTCTTCAAGTCATCAATCAGAGGTTCAATAAACGTCGATATCATTTCCAGGTTGTTTAGGGCCCGATATCAACAACGACAACATAACATACTTATTTTTCATACACAACCAGGGAGAAAGATTGTATATAACAAGCATAACTGGCCAAGTGCTATGTTGGCTGCTCAATGTCCCGTACGGATTCATCCCATATGTACAAAGCCCAAGTCTTAGATTTCTAACTTCTTGACCGAATTTAGGGTACAATAAATCAATCTTCTTCCACTATGGGGAATCATACGCATGTCATAGGATCCCATCATTATTATTCTTAACATCTACATGCCACCTCAAATTCTTTTCATCTATCGGATTGGCAAACAAGTGTTGAAACCGTGGTTTTATAGGTATATACCACATCACCTTAGCAGGAGAACCAATTTTGGACTCCCCCGAAGTCATCAATTTATACCTTGATGCACCACATTTGGGACAATCTTTCAAATCCACATAGTCCTTTTGAAATAATACACAATCATTCGGGCATGTGTGTATCTTCTTGGCCTCCATTCCCATTGGGCACAACAATTTCTTTAATCGATATGTTGAGATTGGAAGCTTGTTTCCTTCAGGAAGAATTTCTTTCAACAAAGACAACAATGACGTGAAACTTTTGTCGCTCCATCTATTGTTAGCTTTCATCTTATACAATCTCAACACAGCGCTAAGCTTCGTAAACTTACAACCTGTGTATAATGGTATCTCAGCATCATGCACAATGTTTCTAAACATGGGAGGTGGATCGGTGTGCTCTACCCCACAACTATCCAACATCGCATCAATGATGTCTATTGGAACTAGTTCATTCACATCTACGTCATCGGAGGCAATTTCTTCTTCCACAGAAGCACTACTATCAACATCCACTGATTTAAGATTTGAAATCTCTCCATGCTAGTTCCATTTTTATAGCCTTGTACAATCCCATTGCACATGACATGACTTTTGATTTCGTCACCAGTGCTGACTTTCAAGTTGTTACCGCAATGCCTACATGGATAGTAGAATCTATCTCCAAGTTGTTTCCTATGTTCCTTGGCAAATCTAATAAACTGATCAAGACTAGAAGTAAACTCTGGGGTGCAGTGATTTGGAATGGACATCCATGATCTATCCATTCTATGATCAAAGAGAAAACAAGTATATATTAGAACAAGATTTGGGTCTAGGGTTAAAAGATTAGGGTTTATGGTTAAAACTTTAGGGTTTAAGGTCTTATATATAATAAATGGTTAAAACATACTAAGTGAGATTAAGTGTTCAAGAACAGTCCCAAATCGGGGACTATCCAAGATTTACTCCTAATGAGTAAATCTTGGACAGGTTTCTAGGCCAACAAATACATGTGTTGTCATTCTTATATATAATAAATGTGTACCACCTATCCCATTCTTGAACACCTAATCTCACTAGTAAGTGTATAATGTGTATTGGGTTTTCAAGAAAATTTCGGCAGCATTTCCCCGCTGTTCTCCAAGTACATATGTACTTAGAGAACAAATGGGGAAATGCTACTGAAATTTTCTTGAAAACCCAATACACATTATACACTTACATCCTAAGTGAGATTAGGTGTTCAAGAATAGTCCCAAACCGGGGACTATCCAAGATTTACTCCTAATGAGTAAATCTTGGACGGGTTTCTAGGCCAACAAATACATGTGTTGTCATTCTTATACCTACAATCCTAGTTTCATCATTCATATCCTAGTTCTTCAAGTTAGGGTGATTATTGATGTCTTTAGAAGCATGATTGGAAATCTAGGGAAAAGTTCATCATTTACATTCCAAGCATGTCACATGTGTACATTAGAGTTCATCATTAAGCAAGAAGGGTGATTAGGATTCTCAATATACTCAACAAGAAAACAAGTTAACAATTTCATAGTTAGGACGGTAGAGATACCCTAGCTAAGATCTAGATCTAATGATTCATAATGAGCCTGTGATAAAGTTACATCACTAGATGATTATATAATTTCAAAAGAAATACACAAATAAATTCAAATGAGTAGATAACTAAATAAAAAATAGTAGACAAAAAAATACAAATAAGTAGATGAATAAATACAAATCTGTTGATAAACTAATATAAATCAGTAGATGATCAATTAATTCATGAATCAGTACATAAATAAATACAAACATTAGATGAATAAATACAAATCAATTGATAAATAAAGTTAAATCAGTTGATAAATAAAGTTAAATAAGTAGATGATTAAATAATAACAAAATCAGTACATAAATAAACACAAATCAGTAAATAACTTAATGAAAAATAAAAACAACCTAGCAGCAGCCTAGGTGTGCCTTGGCGCCGCCCAAGCATCCACCCAGGCCGCCTAGAGGCCTAACTAGACAGCGGGCGGCAGCGGAGAAGTAGGCAGCGACATTGGAGGAAGCATACCTTTTGATCAAGAAGATGAGCAGCGCGGCGGCGGTGAGAAGGCAAGCATGTCACAGCTGGGAGGAGCGGCGACGGCGAGTAGGGAGCATGCGATTGAGCACGAGCAACAGAGAAGGCGCCGACAGGCAGCAGTGCAGTGGCTGGCGGTAGTGGGAAGAAGAGCATCAGCGGTGTGTGCGGCAACAGAGGGCGACGGCAGGAGCGGCAGGCGGCAGCAGTAGTTGTGGCGGAGAGAATTGCCAGAGAGACCTAACTTGAAATCGGCAATCAAATAGAGAAAGGGGAAGAGCTTGTGGATCGCGCGGGTGCTATTAAGTTAACAATAGGCATCAGTTATTAAAAACTACTGACGCTTAAAACAATAGGTGTCGGTTCCCACCAAAAAAGCGACACCTATCTTCAACGATAGTCGTCAGTTCTAACTAGAAAAACCGACGTCTATCTACATATGCCGACAAAAAAAAGTTCTCGAATTATGACCATAGTCGTCGGTTTCCATAGAATAACTGACGCCAAAGGGGGGTGAAAATTTTTGCGGGGACAACGATATTGTGATGTTAATAATGGTGGCACCAATGAGGATAAATACTCTACTACATTCATTTGTACATAAATAAATGGATATATTGTCACTTAGAGAAGCAAGAAGAATAATGGTGTACTCATGTTCTAGTTCTTAGTCAGAATACAAATCTCTGCTCACACTGTATGTGAGATCTTCTAGGTGGTGTATTTACTCCAATACTTGTACCCCTCTACCCATGTATTGTGATTATAAAGTTGCTACTACTATTTCCAATAATACCACCTTCCTTGAGCGAATTAAATAGAATGAGACCAATTATCATTTTATTAGAGATGTTCTTATCAAAAGAAGTTTTTTACTCCTTGTATTTTTAAAGATGACCAGTTGGAAGACATATTGATAAAATCTCTACGTCAAAAATGACTTCGAGTAATATGTTCCAAGTAGAGCGTACATGATATATACACTACTACATTGCGGATATTGTGATGTTAATAATGGTACTAGCAACTTTAAATAATGGTGGCGCGAAAATACATTGACGTCAGTTATTTTAAGATAACTGACGATAAAAATGGGCAAAATTTATGTCTCGCGAAAAACCTTTAGTCGTCGGTTGCTTTGTTAACAACCGACGCCTTATGTTAAATTTTGGAGGTAATTTTTTTCACTGGAAATTTAGATTTGGCGATCAATTTTAGGCGTTGGTTGGTTATTAAGGAACCGACACTAAATAAAAAGCGATACCCATGTCTGGCCACTCTTCAAAGATAGATGTCAATTTTTGCATTCAACCGATGATGTATGCTTTAGGCGTCGGTTTTTTGTATACAATCGACACCTGTAAATGTGACATTATAAGCCATTTCTGTAGTAATGAATTATGGGGTTGGTTATTTCTTTAGATTTGGTTTGCCTCCCAACTATCCATATACCATGGCGAAGTAGAGGTTCAATAGTAGCATATGACTCAATAGTCCCTGGAGTCCACAATGAAATGTAATTCTTAAGTCAAAATTATAAGCAAAGTAAGTAAACTTACACAACATTATACAGAAATAACATCACACTCTTTTTCATTTTATCAAAATATTTAAATGTGGTAGAGCAATATTAGGTAACAGGGACATGATCTTTAACTACACAACTAATTCATGATGCAACTAGAAATTCCACATGGGGCAGTGTGAACTCTTTATAGATCCTATGTAAGTGGCTGCAAAAATGTATATCATGTATGCATTAATATATAAGAAAACATAACAACATATATAACAAGGTATTTAGCTATATAATATCTCACCATATCCAAAGTTCTATCAAATATCTATTCAACCAAGCATAATTAAACATCTGTAAAACATCTTGCAAAAAAATACTAGTATCATGATATTGACCTACAATGTCCTCCTTAATATGGGCCATCATAGGCGACCCTTCTTCATGTTCTCCTATCCATTTTTCCGTACCCCTACATTGAGGACCTATTGAGTCAAATAGGCCCTTCCTAAGCCAACCAGGTAATTAAGGAGGAGGTGGAGGTGGAGCACGAGCTATAAGGGGTTTCTTACGTGCTATGTCCTACATATATATAATATCATATCAATTGTGTCATGTATATAAAGATATAAATACATTATAAATTTACCATACATCGGTATAGACAACAGCTCCTTTGGGCCACATGACCACACTGCCTTCTGCTTCACCTATTGTTTCATGCTCGGGGTGGTCATATGGAAATGTAGTCTGCTTCCAAGCATCATAGACAATCTTAACGTCATTTAAACAACATCGGCGGGCAACGATGCACCATGAATTATGTCACCTTCAAGGTGTGGGTAAGCCTCTCATAGTTCAACAACATATTCTTGTAATGCGAGTGTCCCCCTTGGCACTTATGCTTTGATGGACCAAAGAAGGCTCTTATACTGCTACCAGTGCCAACAACCCTAACATGCCCAGGATGTCTGGATTACCTAGAGAAACTTTCGATTCATCCCTTGTGCCCTCAGGAATGAACTTGCCTTATTTCCTTTGTTTGTGGAGCCCCGATAAATAATCATCATTACTAACTGGTAAGTGAAATGTCATAGCCATCAATACTTATTGCTTTGACGGTTGAACTTTACCATTTTTGCATCCGCCTCTGCAATTACGGGGTTGGTTATTTCTTTAGATTTGGTTTGCCTCCCAACTATCCATATACCATGGCAAAGTAGAGGTTTAATAGTATCATATGAATCAATAGTTCCTGGAGTAGGCTGTTGAGAAGAAGACACCTATAGTAGCTTTTGGCAAAGATGCGCATAGCCACCTAAACCCATCGTGTGGTTGTGCAAATTCTTTACACACTTTTCTATTTGAGCAATGCTTATAGCCTGGTTAGTCCAAACCTTATGTTACATATATCACTTTTCTATTTGAGCAATGCTTATAGCCTGGTTAGTCCAAACCTTATGTTACATATATAAATACAATGAATTTAATATGAGGAGTGAGTCATAATACATTGAAGTTGTCAATTTGTCTTTTAGCAACAAACATCTCCCAAACCTCTGAGTCAAGATAGTTCTATTGCTCAGTGGCTGACTTCTTCTTCTTCTCAGCATTCCATATGTATTCTCTTATCAGATTTGTCCTATTATTCCTTAGTACCCTATCACAGTGTTGCATCAACTTTTTACACTGTAATTTTTCATCAAATTCAAATATGCTTTGCAAAAGACATCGTATACTTAATGGAATATTCATAAAAATAGAATTATAAATAGATTTAAAATAGAATTGTAAATGATAATATATCACATATAGTTCCTTCCATATTAAGTCTTTCTTGCTTGGATAAACTTTATGCTAAGATTCTACATATACATTTGATCTACTACGAATCAAAACCCCTAGATATAACACAAAAGAATTGTAGTTATTTACAACATGATTTCCTTGATTATCAAACTCAACCACCAACTTCAGTTTGTTACCCATTTTCTCTATTAACTTGTCTTCATGGTGATGCCTTGTATTGTTGCATGCTTATGATGTTGTGCATCAACCTCAGAAAGATCCTTAGGGTGCACATCCTCATGCTAAAATTGAAAAAAAATCACACATAAGTCATAGAAAGATATAACTTATAAATGTGATAAAACAATACAAAAAGATAGACATTGTAAAATCTACATATATGTAATAAAATAATACAACTTATAACAATATCAGGGTGCTCATCCTCAGGGCACATATTGTCAAGGTGTTCATCCTCATGGTAACCAACATCACAATCATCAAACTCATGGTCAGATGCCATCTGAAATATTGTCATATAAAAAATAGTCAAACAATGAAATATAAGTGATAAAGAATGTAAAATTCTTATCTAACATTTAAAAAATAAAAGCACATCTCTAATACTTGGATTTTGTATCAATTAACATTCCCTTGGTTTGTCATCCACACATATATAAGTCAGTGTCAGCTTCAATATTTGGTGTTGGCAAGCCACTGAGAATGGACCAGAGTCGTCATACTTGTCATAGTACTCTTATTTATCTATAGGATCTACAATGAACTTCCTTTTACCATGACAAACAATCGACCATTTTCCATTTTCAAGATCATCAATATAGAATACATGCTTCACCTATGATGCCATTTTGAATGGTTCACCTTTCTCACCAATCTTTTCAAAATTCACTAATGTGAAACCCAATTCATCCGCTACAACTCCTTTAGTGTTATCAACCCAATTACACATAAAGACCGAAACTCTAAATTTTATGTATTCAAACTCCCAAATGTCTTCAATGACTTTGTAATATGACATTTTAGCTTCATGTGGACTCTTATCCTTTGCACTTGGAAAATTAAATGAAGATGCTTGAAGGGCGACCCCACTATTTTGGATGACACTCTTATCATCTTGATGCTTTGTGTAACATGAAAATCCATTTATGTCAAACCCTTCATAGGAGATAACATTCATTTTTGGTTTAAAGGTGAGGTATTTGATATTTTCAGCAACATTATTTGGCGTTTGAAATAGTTGACATAAGACTTTATATTCAAACCACCTAATAAATGTCTTGTTATGATCTCTAGCAAGCCACATTGAATTGGCTCGAGGATATTTTTTCTTGATGAAATTGGTATGTTCGGTGATATAACTACTCACTTTGTTGATGTTGTGTGAAATATATAAGTGTGCTTGTTCTCACAGCTCATGACTAATTGCTTTCACTCGTGCTCCTAAAGTCCCTCTACCAGAATAGTCCTCAACATTCTTGTCATTTACAGAAACTTCATTACAACTCAAAAAGTATTGTGAAACTCCATAAACTCCCTGGCCACATAACCCTTCAGGCCAATAATGGTTTTGAACATCACCTTTAAAAACACTCATGTATCGTTCAAAATGATACATCCAATGCAAGAAAACTGGTCCCAACATTTTCACTTCCCTAGTCAGATGGACAATAAGATGTACCATTGAAAAACACTAGAGGGGGGTGAATAGGGTTTTATAATAATTTTTTAAAATAATTCAACCAAAAAACAACCACAAGGACACTACCCAATTGTTTCCAATTGGGATTTTGAAAGTATTTGAATTTTATTACCTTCTCAAGGATGTTACATAAAATTACAAATACCTTCCCAAACCCTTTGGACAACCTTCACCCGAAGTCGTCTCACCAATCTTGAAGAAGCCTTCACTTGAAGTAACTTCAATATCCCCCTTGAAGTAGCCTTCCTCCTTGAAGTAGCTTCCCGTTGAGACCTTCTAGAAGTAGTCCAAAGTCCTCCTTATCCACCTGAGAAGATTTCACCCTCTCCACTCTGCATCCTCCAACCTAGGAGTAGCAAGGAGAGTACAATACAATAAGAAAGAACAAGAAAGGAAGAAGGAAATTACAATTACCATTTAAGCACAAGGCTTGAATCCTATATCAAGCGTTTTGATCTCCTATCCAATGTGTATGAAAGTGTAAGTATAGTGGGTAGGAGATTCTAGCCTGTAAGACATGAAATGCCAGCAATGGAAATGATTAGCAAGTGTTGAAGTTGCTCAATTTCTCAAAAGAATTGATTCTCAATTGCAAGTATGTGTACTCAAGTGAGTTTAGGTGTCCTAAGGCATGCCCTATTTATAGGAATGGCCTAATAGTGCTTAGGGACGTTCTAGACACTTTCTAGGGGGTTCTTAGTGCTCAACTAGTCGTTAGTTATCCACTAATTGCATTTGTAACAACTAGTTAGTTAGTTTTGAAAAGTGCAGACAGAAACCTTCTCGGTCTAGAAGCTTGTTGACTGAGTGTCTCTCGGTCGAGGAATTTGTCGACCGAGGGTAAGTCTGGAGCAATGTTCAACTCAACTCCCAAACACTTTTTCCCACTAACTCTAATGGCTATAGAACTAAGTCTAACGGCTATAGAACCTACTCGAGACACAGTCTCAGTCGAAGTAAAGTTCGACCGAGCCTTTCTCTGTGATGGATTTTAGTAGGTTATGCAAAGATGTTCGTGCTTTAGACTTGGGAGTTTCTCGGTCGAGAAAATGTTCGACCGAGAGTATCTCGGTCGAGAAGTGTTTTGACCAAGACAAACTCTGTTTCAAAATTTTAACTCATATGCTAAGTGTAAGAAATGAATGTGCAATTGTGATGCTCACTTAGGGATGACTTATCTAAGTGTTGTGTGTGGATAAGGAAGATCTAAACGCTTGATTTACATTATATCTAAGTACTTGTACATTATTATTTGTACAAGTTTACATTTGATTATAATAATGAAAATAAAGCAATTTGAGCATGCAGATCTTCCAAAACATTGTCATCCACCTTGTTCCTAAAATACTCAAGCAGCACGTTAGATCCACAAGAATGAAATGTTTGTTTTTTTTCAAAACAAAGGGATTTTGATGATGTCCATTTATCCAAAAACCATGATATCAAAGAATGAAGGAAGAAAATACATCTCAAGCGGGCATAGGGTAACAATTACTTCTCTTTGAAACTTATTGAGATTCTCAGGATCAACAACTTTACTACATGGAGTGTTGAAGAAGAAACAAAGCCTTGTAATTTCAAATCTTACATGCTTCAGCAGTATAGATCAAATTTCCACATGCGATATTTGTTGCATTAGAGTGTGACAATCATGAGACTTAATACCTATCAACTTCAAATCCTTCATTGATACCAGTCTACGAATAAAGGAAGAGTATCATTGTGGTACCTTAACGCTAATCAATCACTCATAAAAAGTTTTCATCTCCTTTCTAGATAATATGTAATAATCAAGAGATAAATATGTTTTTTGATCACAGGTCCCATTTCATGTAGGTCCATTCTGGATTTTATGGCATATTTATTCTTACCTGGTATATTCAACAAAGTACCAATGACACTATACTTACATTTTTCTCAACATGCATTACATTGATACAATGCTTAATTGCCAAATAACTCCAATAAGGAAGATCTCAAAACATTGACCTCTTCTTGTATAAAGATTTGTCACTCTGTGTGGGAATGGTACATTGTCATCTCCTACCAAATGTATTGAAAAAGTCTTTTACTATTTCATAAACAACCTCCCTTGATATAGGTTTAGGGGCACTCCATTCCTCATTCGATCCATTGAACGCTTTACACAACCTTCAGTAAGGATGAACTTTTGGAAGAAACCTTCTATGACCAAGATATATAGTCTTGCCGCCATATTTTAGTCATATTGAACCGGTATTCTCTTCACATATAGGGAATGCTTTGGATCCTTTTACATTGTATCCAGACAAATTCCCATATGCTGGATAGTCATTAATAGTGCAAAACAACATAGCCTATAAGCGAAATGTCTCTCTATGTGAATCATCATAGGTCATCACACCTTCTCCCTAGAGTTTTTTTAAGTCATCAATCAGATGTTCAAGATAAACATTGATATCATTGCCAGGTTGTTAAGGGCCCGACATCAACAATGACAACATAACATACTTATTTATCATACACAACCAGGGATAAAGATTGTATATAACAATTATAATAGGCCAAGTGCTATGTTGTCTTCTTAATGTGTCATTTTGATTCATCCCATCGATACAAATCCCAAGTCTTTGATTCCTGACTTCTTCACCAAATTTATGGTACAATAAATCAATCTTCTTCCATTGTGGGGATCATACGCATTTCAGACAAACCCATCATTATTTTTCTTTACCTCTACATGCCACCTTAAATTCTTCGCATCCATGGCATTTACAAACAAGCATTGAAAGTGTGGTATTATAGTTAGCTACCACATCACCTTGGTAGGAGAGCCAGTTTTGGACTTCCCCAAAGTCATCGTTTTATACCTTGACGCCCCACATTCTGGGAAATATTTCAAGTCAACATAGTCCTTTTGAAATACCACAGTCATTCGGGCATGCATGTATGTTCTTAGCCTTCAATCCCATTGGGCATCACATTTTCTTTAATTCATATGTTGATATTGGAAGCTCGTTGCCTCTAGGAAGAATTTCTTTGAACATAGACAATAATGACATGAATCATTTCTTGCTCCATCTATTGTTAGCCTTCAGATTATACAATCTTAAAACAATGTCCAGCTTCATAAACTTAGTACAACCTATGTATAATGGTCTCTCAGCATCATGCACAATGTTTCTAAATAAGGAAGGTGGATCGATGTGCTCTACCCCACAACTATCTAGCATCAAATCAACCATGTCTATCAGAACCGTTTCATTCATATGTACATCATTTCTTCTTCAAAACAAGTACTTCTATCGACATCTATTTATCTCATGTTTGGAATCTCTCCATGCCAGTACCATTCTGTAGAGACGTGTACAATCCTATTGCACATGACATGACTTTTTATTTCATCAACAATGTTGACTTTCAAGTTGTTACTGCAATGCCTACATGGACAATAGAACCTATCTCTAGGTCATTTCCTATGTTCCTCTACACATGTTACAAACTGATCAAGACCATTAATAAACTCCAGGGTGCAGCGATTTGGAATGGACATCCATGATCTATCCATTCTATAATCAAAGAGAAAAAAAGTATTAGGGTTTAGGGTTTATATGATTACAGTTTAGGGATTACAAGTTAGGGTTTATTATTTAGGATATAGGGATAAGGGTTTACGGATTAAGATTTATGGTTTACATATTAGGGTTTAGGGTTCAGTAATGAATGTGTGTATTGCCTATCCCTTTCTTGAACACCTAATCTCAGTAGTAAGTGTATAATGTGTATTCAATTTCCAAGAAAATTTTGGCAGCATTTACCCGCAGTTTTCCAAGTACACTGATGTAGATGGGCAAATATCCATCAACATTTGTACTTAGAGAACAAATGGGGAAGTGCTAACGAAACATCTTGAAAACCAAATATAGATTATATGCTTACATCCTAAATGAGATTAAGTGTTCAAGAACAGTCCCAAATTGGGGTCTATCTAAGATTTACTCCTAATGAGTAAATCTCAGATGGGTTTCTAGGTCAACAGATATATATGTCCAAAGTTAAGGTTTATGATTCATATTATCATTTAGAAATCCTACCTAATTAGATAACCAAAACATATATTTTTAACAACTGAAAAAGAAATTCGAATTTAATTAGTGTATGTAGCATAGGAATGATAAATAAAGCCATCATTTAACCTTATTCATCATTCATAGATATATTTGATGTACAAATCTATTTACTAGAATTCATGTAATATTATCAACTTTTATAATATGTACCTATCCATATATAACTAAGATTTGTGTTGTACCAATGGTAGGATCATGCATGTATGCACGTATGCATTAATTTGCCTCATTAGTAGATACAACAATCATGGAATATGTAATGATGTGTATACTTTATGGATTATCGCTTCATCTTATTCAATTTATTGATTTATCAAATGTGATCAAAAGAGGAGAGGGGGTACCTTTTGATAGTTGGTTGTGGATCCTTGAAGATTGGTTGAAGCAGCTGCTGGTTGCTGGTCGCTTCTTGCATGTCGACTCTATGAAGCAGGTGGATCTAAGAAGGACTACGACTATGACTTTGTGGATGACTCTGTGAAGTGGGCATCTGGTGGTTGGCGACCCAAGCCTCACATAGGAGATGGAGGAAGATGGTGGTGGTGGCAAAGAGTAGCGGCAGTGACAATGATGAACACAACAACACAACACAACATAACACAATGGTGATGATGATCACCAGAGCATAATGAACTTAGGGAGATGAAATAGAGAATGGGAGAAAGAAATTTTGCAGATTGGTATTAAGTGGGACATAGGCATCAGCTGTCGTGTGTGGAAGCATGTCTTCATGATGAATATCAACGGTGAACAACATAATAACAAATATATTCTTGAACGCTTATCAAAGGTGGGATTGGAGCATCATTCTTCCTTCTTTAGGAGATGGTTCTATCATTACAAAAGTGGAGATAGTGTGCCAATGATGAGGGGAAGGTAATCATCAAAAGATAGAATGAAGGCATCATTAGTAGAGCCTATTTTGAGGTTAGAACCTTCATCCTTGATAGAGTTCGAATTCATCATTTGACGTTCATCAACTAATGAAACAATCGATGGTTTCTGGAGGTAGATATTGAATAATGAAAATGGAAACATGTCGGTGTCAATGGCGGATCCTTTCTCTGGTGGTTGTGCCCATCTATTAATAGGCAGAGGTTAGGGTTGACATCTTCCTATTTGCCTTACAATTAGACCTTCGGCCACCATGGAGGAGAAGGGATATTGGCAAGAGGTAGACCAAGGGTCTCACAAATTATAGTAATCTTATTGGTAGATGAAAGGTTAGGATGACCATCGGTAGGTCATGGGTTAGGAGGACCATTAGAAGGGAATGTGTAAGTTTTGTCGGTTGTTGACTACAAGTCAGCCATTGATTGACAAAGTCTAACAAACCATAGTTAGACGAAGTTTGATTGACCATCAGTTGATGGAGTCTGAACTTCTGTCGCAAGGTATAAACAAAGGGCTATTGGCATGTGTCGTAGGGTATGGACCTATGAGGCATCAAATTAACAAAAATATGGTCTATTTATTAAAACAATATACCTACTAGTTGGTTAGCGGGACCACCATGTCCTGTGTTAGAGCATGAGTTATGAAGTTCAAACCTACAATGAAATCAGAGATTTACATCAAAATCTAATAAAATAACATAAAATAATGAAAATCCAAATGTAAACTAGTTTTGGAGTAAAAGTAATCACTAGTACATTTATGAACTCTAATGTCACTTTTCCTGACGTTGGTTACATGGAAAAAATGACACTATACAACAACTAACATCAGTTGGCCAACACAGGCGTCACTATTGACCAAGTCCTATCGATGAAGAAAAGACACAGGTACCACTTTTTGTTTAATGTCAGTTATTTTTTAAAGAAACCAACATCTAAAATAACCCGCAAAAATACAATTTTTTAGAGAAAAAGGTCTGCCTCCAAAATTTTTAAGTTGTTCTTTGGTTGTGAGTTAACCAATGAGAGACACCTTTGTGGGAAAAAAATTCCTTAAAAATACTTATGGCCTCAGTTTATCCTGACAAAATTTGACATTGGTTATCAATAAAAACCACAAAAAATTGCACAAACATTGTCGATTTTTTAACAAGAAATCGCCGTTGTAGGTTTTGTGTAACGTGCCCATGAGAAAAGTGCCCCCCCAATATCACTCTAGTGTCAGTTTGTCCAGAACAAACTGACAACTAAGGACCTCTTGAGGCTGATTTTTTTGTTAGGATAACGTCCTCTTCCATCCAGCTGCAACCGATGTCTATGTCATTAGGTTTGGTGTCAGTTTTATGTATAAAACCGATGACTATTGCCATTACTTAGGCCAATTTTTTCATTCAAATAATGGCCTCTTGAATCAATTTTTTAGCTACAACTGACATTTAAGTCACCTTTACTCAATTTTGTTCTCTTTACTGCATCTATTTTTGTATGAACTATTATATATTTGGAATCTATCATTTTCATGCTTGTATTCTTGCATAATCATCGATTTACATGTTTATCATAGTTTGAGTGTAGAGAACTTTGACCCTGGGATCTAGGATCTTGATTTATTCATGTTAAACCCTTGATGAAAATTACAGATAGGTGAATTCTAGAGTGATAGTTGTAAGATCTCTAGGTAAAAAGATGAAAATCTCAGAGTGAAATCTCTCTGGGTAACAATCCTAAAACCAAAAGGGAGTTTTACCTGTTCTCAATATATATAGTTTCCATGCTTAATAAGATTCAAAGAGAGAGGAAATAATAAAAAGTGGCGGTGAAACCCATACCACACTAATATTTCCATCCATTAATACATACAACTTTAATACAACCATTGTTATTTGCAACCTTAATCTAACCAACAACCCAATTCATTCTTGACTTAAACACTAGTTTTTGACAAGTTACTTGATCAAATAATTGTTAATAAGTATTATCCTTTGGGTTCAATCTTGAACTATACTATGAGAAGATCCATTCACTTGTAGTGTTTTCTTCTATCCTAAGCTTAGTTAAGGTAAATCCCATGTATTTCATCCCTGTGAATTTTCTTGTGGGGTAAATCACGCATTACATACAAAAATAGTTATTCAATGAAATCATCACCTAAAACTAAAATAGAGTGTAATTCTATACAACTTTGAACATAGTATCATTGCAAACTGAATACTTGTTGATGGACATCTAGTTGATTGAAACCCTACTGAGTGAATTGTTGAATCTCTATTCATCTTTATTTTATTTGCATTTTATATATTTTTCATGTTTATATTGCATTTTACTGAGTTTTCACGTATTTTAGTTTTTTGATAGTTTAAGAAATTTATTTGGTATTTAATGTATTTTTTTTCTTTGTAGATTGATGCAAGTGGAAGAGATAAATCATTACCCTTCATATAATGTCACATATTGCATAATCACTCCCCAACTCTAACAATTGAAGTTAGGATCTTTAAAATATAGATGGTTAATAAAATAGCTCTAGATTTTGCATCCAAACTTGAAATTTAGTATTTAAAAAGCTCTTAGATGAACAATCACCCGACTGGACCATGAATTGGCTAAATTGCCTTCGCCACAAATTTATAGCAAATAGCTAGGACGCGTTGGGTTATTGTTGTTGGCTAAATTGGACATTATCTTATCTTCTATTTTTATGATGACAAACATTTCTGATTTGTGGATCTAACATGCCATCTAAGTGTTTCAGGAAATAAGAACATCTCACCAAAGGTTTATCAAGAAAGATGTATCAAATGCTTGAAATTTTTTTTCACATGCACTCATTTGTAACAAAAATATATACAAGTACTTAGAAGTCATGTAAAATCAAACTATGGATCAACCCCACCTATCCCAAACCCACTTCCATGTCAAAACCAAGTGTTTAGGATGGATAGGTCTTATTAAAAAAAATCATTAAATAGATTTTTCCAAATTTTACATACCAATTTACATGGTTTTTTATCCATTGAAGACTTTGTCTATTGAAACACACTCGGTAGAAGACTTAGACAACCAAACAAGTACTGTCAAAATACATTGATCTCTTAGTCAATCTTGGTCAAAGTCTTTGTTCACTGAAACCCACTCGCGTGAAGACTTTGTCAACTGAAAAATAAATGTTATACCTTGTTGACCTAGAATATTGACCGACACATAACCATTAGAACCAATTGAACTCTCAAAACACTTCTTGGTTGACAAACTACTCGGCCTAGACATTCTTGGTCGAATTACTTGTTGGCCGAGAAAGTTCTACAAGAAAATTCTTGTAATGATCAAATTAGTTGTTGCAACCCAACTTACTTTATCCTAATGACTAATTGACCACTAAAGATGCCCTAAACACCCCCTATAGTTACCATAACCACTTTCAAGCCATCCCTATACGTAGTAGTGATTTTGGGACACCTGAATACACTTGAGAATTCTATCTTCGAGCAATTTGAGCTACAATACTTCACTTACAATCTCATAGTAGTTGAAAATTTGTCATACCCAAATCATCCCAACATCACCACTTAACCTTTCCCTATCTACTTTGGTCTTATTCCATACGCTTGATGTAGGATACTTGTGAGCTTAATCGATTGTTTCTTTTCTCCAATCTCTTTCTACATTGTTATATTTCTCTTGAACTACTTCTTAGAGTGAAGGTTGTCCAAGAGCCTATGGAGTCTTTTTAGTTGGTTCTCTTCTATGGCCATCAAAGAAGAGGTGAGGTATAGTGCTCTTCCACATCCTTTTAAGAAGAGGTGAGTATCGGTGCTCTTCTATGTCCACAAAAGAAGAGGTAAAGCATGATGCTCTTGCATGGCCTGTAACAAAGAGGGTAGCCACAATTGTATTTTATAATTTGTCCTTGGGGGGTAAATAATAAAATTGATTGTAGCAATTCCTAGTTGGAGACATCTAGGTAGTGGACTTATGTCTTTGACAGAACCACTCTAAATCTTACCTCTTGTGGTTTGCTTGTTCCTCTCTTCTTTTGTGAGCAAAGTTATTTTATTTGGTTAAAATTATTGTATAAGCTCTATTCACCCTCATTCTATAAATTTTAATTGGTGTCAGAGCAGGTCTTCAAGTATCTCTAACAAGTCTTGAAGAATGGGAGAATATTCTCAACCACCTCAACGTCGAGGGATCACACCTGAGCCAACCACCAGTGTTTGATAGATCCAACTACATGTATTGGGAGAGGAGGATGCAATTTCACTTCTAGGGGATTTGCTTCAAACTGTGGAAGATGATTTCTTGTCCTTATGCATTTTCAACCACGTATTTAGAACAATGGGATGTAGAAATAGAAAAGAGAGCCACACTCAATGCAAATGATGAAAGTATTATTTATTATTCTTTATCTTCTAGTGAATTTAATCAGATATCTACATGTGAATCAACTTATGAAATTTGAATAAGCTTTTAATAACTCATGAGGGTACTACCCAAGTAAAGAACACAAAAATTAGCATGCTAAAATAAAATTTTGAGCTATTTCGTGTGCAACCTAATGAATCTATTGCAGAGATATATGCTAGATTTCCTAACATTATCATTATCAACAGCTTGGGTGCATTGGGAAAACGCATAAGAGAAGAAGACCAAGTTTATAAAATACTTAGGTCATTGCCACCTAAGTATAAATCAAATGTTGCCACAATAGAGGAGGCAAATGATCTTACAACAATGAAGATGGAATAGCTCATAGGGAACTTGGAAATGCATGTAGTCACTTTTGAGTAAGAAGAAAATGTAGGGGCTGAACAACAAAAGGGAAGGAGGAATGATCTTTCTCTCAAAGCTACCACTAAAGTGTCATCAATAATCGTCACTCAATAAGTAGCAACACAAGTAGTGATGATGATGAAAGTTCTTTGATTGTAAATAGTAAGAAATATAAAAGATTTCATTCTTCTTGGTGCTTTGAATGTGGGAATAAAGGCCACCTGAAGACAGAGTGCCAAAAGCTTAAGAAAAGTAAGAAGTCATCATTCAAGAAGAAAGACAAATATGACAAAGCTTACTAAGTTTCCACGGGATCAATAAAGCGATGACAATGACAGAAGCGAGCAGGAGGAGGTAGAATGTCTCGTGGAAAAAGAGAATGAAGAAGAAACCAATGAGGATTGAGTGGTTGATAGTGGATGCTCCAAGCATATGACTAGAGATTAAACATATTCAACTCACTTGAAAAGAAAAAGTCAGGACCAATCACATTTGGAGATAATGGCAAAGGCACCATAAGGAGAATAGGTAATATTGGAACTAATCTTATAATTAAGAATATACTATTTGTAGATTAGTACATGGCTTGCACCATAATTTTCTCAGTGTCAGTCAATTATGTGACAATGGTTATGATGTGCTTTTTAATAAAACTTGTTGCAAATTTCTTAAAGATCATACAAGTAATATAGTATATCAAGCAAAAAGAGTAGGTAATCTTTATATCCTTAGGCATAACTCTACAAAATCAATTATTGGTAAATGCCTTATTACAAAGGACAATGCTTAAAATCTATGGCATAGAAGATTAGGACATGAAAGTACTCATGTTATTAAAAAGTTAACTAATCATGATCTAATTCGTGGTTTGCCTAAATTTTCTTTTGATAATCTAGAAAACTGTGAACCTTAAATATTAGGAACCTCTTTTAAAACAAAATCAATGGTTAGTACACCTAGACCTCTTAAAATCATACATATGGAATTGTTTGGACCTATGAGAACACAATCTATAGCTGGAAAGAAATATTTCTTTATAATCATTGATGACTACAATAGATATGATCGGGTGCATTTTCTTTTTGGAAAAGATGATACTATTGAAATATTTACTCAGTATTGTTCATAAATTTAAAATCAACTTCAAATTAGAATATGCACTACAAGGAGTGATCATGGGGGGATTTGAGAACTATATTTTTGTAGAATTTTGCTCATCTAAAGGTTACACTCACAATTTTTCTACTCCTCACACTCCATAAAAAATGGTATCATGGAAAGGAAAATTCATTCTTTGTGAAAAATGGCTAGAACCATGCTATTAGAACATGACAGACCTAAAACATTTTGGGATGAAGCCATTAATACCACATGTTATATTCAAAATAGAATCTCTATTCATCCAAAACTTAGACAAACTCCTTATGAAATACTATTTTCTAAGAAACTAAGAGTGGGTTACTTTCATACCTTTGGAAGTCCATGCTATATTTTAAACACCAAATATGATAGAGATAAATTTGATCCTAAATCACAAAAAAGGTTTTTCTTAGGATTTTAGATCTCAAGTAAGGCCTATAGAACTATTAATACTATCTCGAAGAAAGTAGAAGAATCAATTCATGTAACATTCCATGAAAGTCTAACAAACAATACAATAGAAAAGGATCTTCCACCATTAGTTGAAGATTTAACATTAGCACCTAAAGATGATAACAGTGCTAATTGTAACAAAATCTAAATTAAAATGAAGAATCACATCAACCTATTCCAAGACGAATCAAAGACCATCCATAAGATCTGATAATCAGTGTTCCTTTTTGCAAAGTAAAAACTAGATATTCTTTTAGAGATGTAGCTAACATCTCCTTTGTATCCAAAATTGAACCTAAAACGATTGATGAAGCTCTCAAAGATGATTATTGGAAAATTTCTATAAAAGAAGAACTAAAGCAATTCAATAAGACTGATGTATGGAATTTGGTTCAAAAACCTCAAAATAAAACTATAACCAAAACAAAATGGGTATTTCATAACAAGTTACATGAAGCTGAGGAAGTTATTAGAAATAAAACTGAGTTGGTTACCCAAGTGTGAAATTAATAGGAAGGAATTGACTTGGATGAAACCCATGCCCTGATAGCTAGACTTGAATCAATTCACATGTTATTAGCCTTAATTGTAGATAAAAACATCAAACTCTTTCAAATGGATGTTAAAAGTGCATTTTTAAATGGTATATTTGAAGAAGACGTTTATCTTACACCACCTCCTAGATTTGAAGATCCAAACACATGATTGTTTTTGGATTTCCTAAACTTTCCATGTGCTTTTGCATTCCAAAACCTTTAGGATTTTCTTACACCCACCTATCATTTTTGGTCTTCCCAAGTTGTTCATGAATTTTATTCCAGTCTTGTTCAGGACTGAAATGATCATTTTTTCTTTTCTTCCATTGTTCATGGGCTATCTTCTGGTTTTTTTGAAGAGGATATCCTAGACATGCTCGATATATACAAATACGCATATGCAAAATTTGTAGATCTCTCCTTTTGAAATCCTCTCAACAAAATCTCTGAATGTCAATAAGAGGAAGTCAATCTTAGTATTATAAACAGAACTATTTTCCTCTCTAATGCCACTCCTCAAGAAATAAGGGGAACTTTTATGCTAATTCTCTTACTCCTGAAGCCAAAATTATCAACCTTATACTTAGTCAAAATATTCTTTCACGAGCTAACAAAACTAAAATTCCATAATTTAGGATGCTCCTCATCTTTTCCATTCTTGAACAAACTCCTATCAACTTCATTCATGTCATTATTTCCAACATTGATGAATTCACTGGCCATACACCCTATGCTAACTTTGTTTGCTAAACTATTAAAAACTCTATTGTCTACTTGGTTGATTTAGGATATACCACTGACCGTTGTCCCAAAGAATCACCTAGAATATAGTTGAATAAAATGGGCATTGCCTTTGGGCATACACAAGCTAAACATGAAGAAAGTATCTCAGTCATCCCTCCACCTCCTCTCCTCCCACTAATTACTCCTTAAGTACCCTCACAAATGATGTTTCTTGCTTCAAAGGAGTTTCTTATCAAATTGGAAGACATTTTGATCATAACCACAATGCAATGACCTATCTAAACTAGAAGATGCAAGCCTTTACCCCAAATACTCCCGATAACTTCCCTTATGACAAATACCTTGGGAGTATCAATCCTTTCAACCCATCCATAAATTACTCTCAAGTTCTACCTCCACAATCCATCGATCTAAACCATAACCAATTCTCCACTACACAGCTTCAAGATATAGATGCTCATTTTTGTTTTGACCGGACACCTACTTTTCTTAAGGCATGCACTCTTGCTACTAATGCACTGGATTGGGGGACCATTGTACAATATTATGGCATTGAACATATCTATGGGAATAATCCATAAGTAGATGAGATTCTTAATATGCTTAAGTTACAACTTGGATATCTTTTATGCAATCATTTGGTTATTTTTATGTATTTCTTTTTGAGAAAAAACTATGTACTGGTTTGCCTTTAAAAATGAATTGAGCTTGCACATGTACTTGTTCATGACTATATTAGTGTGGCTGAATTTGACATTATTACTTTATCTAAACATGGGTATCATATCAAGAGTGAGTATTCAACAAAGGGGGAATCATCTTATTATTTTACTTTTTACCTTTTTGATATGATAAAGCGGGAGAAATAATTAAAAAAAAACTTAATCCCTTAAGTCTGATGATTTTATTATCTTAATTAAGATAGATAATTCACATCCTCTCTTAGACAAATAGATAAGTTTCTCATGCTATAAATTTCTGCACATTTACTTTGAGAGATGGATGATATGTTCCATGTCTCTCAAAGGATAAAACACGCACACACTCAAGGAGAAGCTCAATAAGGTACACATATTTCAAGTTTTTTCTTATAATTAGACATGTTTTCCATATTCAAAAAGGGGAGATTGTTTGATGAATTGGATGTTATCTTATAAACATTTCCTATATGTGGATCTACCATGCCATCTAAGTGTTTTAGGAAACAAGAACATCTTGACAAATGTTTATCAAGAAAGATGTATCAAATGCTTGATTTTTTTTCTTCACATGCACTCATTTGTACAAAAAAATATACAAGTACTTAGAAGTCATGTAAAATCCAATTATGGACCAACCCCACCTATCCCAAACCCACTTCCATGTCAAAACCAAGTGTTTAGGATAGATAGGTCTTATTAGGAAAATCATTAGATAAGTTTTTCCAAATTTTACATACCACTTTATAGGGTCTTTTCTCAGTCGAAGACTTTGTCGAATGAAACACACTCAGTCAAAGACTTTGACAACTGGAGAGAAATGTCATAAAACATTGAGCTCTAATTTAGTCTCAGTTGAAGTCTTTTTCCACCAAAACTCGCTCAGTCGAAGACTTCGTCAACTGACAAAGAAACATTATACCTTGTTGACCAGAAAGATCGACTACCACACAACCATTAGAACCAATTGAGCTCTCAGAACACTTCTTGGTTGAAAAACTACTCGACCAAGATAGTCCCACACGAACTACTTCTTGACTGAGAAAGTTCTACAAAGAAATTCTTTTAACGATCAAATTAGTCGTTGCAACCTAATTAACTTCGTCCTAATGGCTAGTTGACCACGAAGACACCCTAAACACCCCCTACAGTTACCCTAGATCTTGTGAGGCATCCCTGCATATAGTAGTGGTTCTAGGACACTTGAACACACTTGAGAATTCTATCTTGAGCAATTTGATCTAAAGAACTTCACTTGTAATCACCTAATAGCTGAAATTTCATGTCCTACTCAAAGAATTCCAACACCACCACTTAACCTTGCCCTATCTACTGTGGTCTTTGTCCATATGCTTTATATCAGATATTTGTGAGCTTAATTGGTTGTTTCTTTTCTTCAATCTCTTTTTACATTGTTGCATTGCTCTTGGACTACTTCTTGGAGTGAAGGCTATCTAGGAGCCTATGAGAGAAAAATGAATCTTCTCAATTGGTGCTCTTATCTGGTCATCAGGGAAGAGGTGAGGTACAATGCTCTTCCTTGTTGTTAAAGAAAAGGTGAGGATCAATGATCTTTTATGTCCGTGAAAGAAGTGGTAAAGCATGGTTATCTTCAATGTCCGGTAAAGAAGAAGGTAGCAAAAATTATATTTCATAATATTTCCTTGTGAGGTAAATAAAAAAATTGATTGTTGAAAATCCTAGTTGAAGATAATTGGGTAGTGGACTGATGTCTTTGATAGAGCCACTCAAAATCTTGCCTCTTGTGATTTTTTGTTCCTCTCTTCTTTTGTGAGCAAGGTTATTTTCTTTGGATAAAATTATTGTATAGGTCTATTCACCCCCTCTAGATCTTTTAATTATGGATTGATTTTAGATTTCTTCACATGATATAAAAACACTAGAGAGATATCTAGGGTACTGAGCTTATGTCCTATATCTATCATCCAAAACACTAGCCATAATTGGGAAGAGTCAAAGACAAAAGTTGAGGGGTTGACATCGGGACATATCATGCTAGAGATTGCAATCAGAGATTTCAATCATTTTTTGGGGTGTGGTGAAGAGGTCCATATATCCTTTGCTCCACATTGCTATCTAATCCATGTGTTTCTTATTCTTCTCTCTTTTATATTATATCGTAAATATGAAAAGAGAGTGGATTGATTACCGGGGAATGGCGATTAGTTCTGCTTCTCACACTATAATCTTGCATTGTAAATTGCAAGTTGCTTAAACTATTGGATTTTTTATTAACTATATAATATATGTTCTATAGATTATCTACCTATAGTGAGTGTCTATTGTAATCCTAGCTATAGAGACGTTGAAACTCAGGATTAAAATACTAATCCTTTTTGAATACCAAATATCATCGTGGAATGATGTTTTCTATGTGACACGTTTTGTGATCTATAGTTAAAGGGACTTAGAGCCTAAGGAGAAATTTGTGTTTGTGAATTTAGTAATCTAAAATGATATGGAACTTCATTAGACGCAATCTAAAATCAAGCAAGTTACTAATGCAATTTGAGAGAGATGATACAAAGGTAGTGGCATCAAATATGTCATCTTGGTGTTTTAATCATTTTCAAATATCATTAATTTCATTGTTTGACTTATTTTTTAATTTTTTAATTTAGTTAATCAACCAACAACAATCCAACTATCCTTGTTAAATTATTTTTTAAACTAGACTAAAGAACCAAACTATTATTAAAAGTTTGTCCTTTAGGTTTGATCCTTCATGACAAATCGATGGAAACGTGACTGACATTTGTTGAGTGTATGGAGTCCATGTTACCACTAGAATAAACTGAATATTAGTACCAATAGTATAATTAAATTTATTTCATCACTAATCTAGGACTTGTGAATAAAAATGTACTATCTGATTGAGTTGTTACACGTTAACTTGACTATTATTAAGTCTACATCAGATGTAGGGATAGACACACATCATCAAGTAGGTTTCTCATATTTTAATATAAAACCGAGTTTTATTTAATATATAATAATAAGTATTGCAGATATATACATCAAAATAACTTAATTATGACTAACATGTAACCCAATTGTATTTCTTATTGCCACATGTAACCCTCACATATTTTGGCATGTCAAGGACAACCTACATGAAGATTATCCCATGAACACAACTAAAAACTAAAACAATTAGCTATATATGAATCTAATTCTAATATATGAGCAGTTCCCTTGTACAATTCTCAATATAACCTAGTTAAAATTGCATTATCACAATACAACAACCAACATTGCTCACATTAGCAATAGTGGCAAAAAACCAAGCAGACGTCATTTCTAGTGTTTTTTGGAAGAAGGAAACCACAAAGTATAGTAGATAGACTTTAGTGTATACCCAGACTTGTCACTCATTGACATGGTCTAAGTTTATGGTAGAAAATGTGGAGTTTAAATAACTCATGAATATCTTCAATGTTAACATTCCTATTAGATATGTACCTGAATATTGATCACACATGTTTCTACATGATCTAAATTGACCATCATTTTTCCCAATAGGATGTTGACATAATATGTTTCCCTATCTACATGTAACCCTAGAACAATTGCTTCATCGTGTAGTGTAACTCTCATTTCTCCTATCAGGAAATAAAATGTGATCATCAATGGATGTAATTGATGCACACGTGCATCGATGAAGCATGCATCTTGATGTAGGTGGGTAAGTGTAGTGACTAGACCAAACCAACTACAATAATGTATTTCCTAATCATCTTAAATAGAAGACACCCACAACTCCATAAAATGTTGAGAAATTCATAGGGGAATAGTTCTTTGTTGTGCTACGTCTACACATTATTTCACATAGGGTTCAATAAACTACAAGTTGATAAACTTATTATTTTCATAAAATAAAGAAAATTCACAAAGACTAAATAAAATGCATACAAAAATACCAAGTAAAATATTATATAGATGTTCAATAAACCATTATATATAGGCCAGATAAACCATTATAAAGACTCCAGAAAACCACAACATAGATGGTCAATAAAATATTGCACATATGCAAATAAATCATTATAATAGATGATAGATAAATTATTATATATATTCCAAATACACCAATAAATAGATGCCAAATAAGCTATTATATAGTCAGTATATTCAAATTTTGTGTGCTATAGCCAAATTTTGTTGTAAGGAGTGGGACCCAAGAGGGGATCCACTCCTTACTAAATTTGAGGAATAAACTCATCTAATCCAAACACACTAACTAATATTTTGGAATAGTTGTCTTTTTTTGCAAAAGAATGTATACAAGAAGGAAAATGGAATAATTTCATATGACTATATTTAATTGTACAAGATTACATAATAATCTCCCGCTAGGGGCTTACCTGATGGAAAAACTTCAAGATCTAAGAAGAGGGATATCTCAAATATTTCAAATCGATGTCCCAAGAGTCAATTCCACCAAGCTAAGTCCAAGTCAATAATATCAAGTCTTTAGTGTCTTTCACCAAAGGGGTTGGAAGAATGCCCCACAAAAGAAGACAAATTAGAAGTTGTCAGCATAAAAATGTTGAAATGTGCATATAAATAGGAACTGAGCAATAATAGGAAAAAGGACATAAATAAAATTATCAAGGCATAAAGAGGAAAAAGAACGTCTAAGTGAATATCAAAGAGATCATTTTATAAGATAAACAATAAAAAGGTTTCTTGCCTTAATCAATATCACAACAAAATATCACAATTCTAAACACTACATGTTAAAAGATTCTAAATAATATTATTTATAAGGGTTGAGATCCTAAAAATATCAAGCCTAACTTAGGTGGAAAGGCACACCCCATATATATAATAGAAGTGGAAATGTGCACTCAGGGTGGAAAGATGCACCTAAAAATATTATGGTGGTATGAATCTACCACTACTGTAAATAATTTTATTCTAATGTACATGCACAAATGTAGAGGAAAGAAATTAGTTTAGTCAAGCTTCAAATAGGAGGATGACAAATATGATCAAGGAATCTATGTGTATTGCATGTAAATATACTAGTACAATATAACATGTTGGTAGGAAATAACACATCTACCATAAATATGGGTTGAGAAGGAATATGCACATTTGATCTGAGCATGAAAGAATATACATCTGCTCTAATAATTTCACTTGTAGAAATTATTACCTCAACATTATCAAATGTGAGAATTTACTAATCCACACAAGAATTAACATATTACATTGTAGTAGTAGTCACCACATGATGGATTTAAAAGAGTTTATTTCAAAATATGAGAGGGGAGAACATTTGTGAATATTAGTGGGATCATAGGACCCATAAAAGAAGAGCCAATAAATTCAATGATAAATTAGAATATAGAATAAAAATGATCCTTCAAAGAATAACAATTCAAGGAAATAACTTCATTAAGAAGATCAAGGTTTCAAGTTCCAAAAAGACCAAGAGAGAGAGAAACATAGGTCCATTGCTCAATATGGGTAGTAGAATGCAACATACATCTAGAGAGAGAAGTTAGATCAATTTTTTAATATAGAATATAGGAGATGCTAAAAACCTCATGTCCAAATCTACCAAGATCCAATATAAACCCTAAATCCATGTTAAGGTTTCAAGGCACCTATTAAATACATATATGAAATTAGGGTTAGGTTCACATTATTAAAAAAAACTCTAAAGTTTCCTTTTTATTGTTAATGAATTAGGTCATCCAAACCATACTATCATGTTGATTATATTTTATTGAGTTTATACCATATTTTACTTTATTTTTATGACTTACAAATCATTATATGAATCTAGAAATTCTAATCAGTTAGAAAAACCCATAAAAATCATATATTTATTAGATTGAAATTAGGCGATGAAATCAGTACCATTGAGTGGAGAATAATTTAGTAATTCAAGACATATTTTATTTCATTTTCTATCCATCTATAAGTTACTATCAATTTTGTAATTGTAAGGTATTTATTAATACTTTATAAATTAAAACATGTTAAAAAAGACCAGGATACCCCCTCATCATACATTTGAACTTTGATGCATGTATGGATAACATTGGAAACCTAAGAAATAAAACCTATGGGGGATAAAAAAATGCAGACGGAAGATCTTTGTCCTATTTCCTCAAAGAAAAGGAACAAAATGAGGATTGAGGTTAGAAGAAGATAATCAAAAAACACCACTAAACATGTACTTGAGAACAAGATAACCAATCAAGAGACATGTGGGGTGCAAAAATAGAAACAAAAAGGACATTTCTTAGTTGGAAGAAGACATATAACTCAAAACTTGTAGACATTGGAGTTTGAATTCCATGGTTTACTAGGCGACACAAAAGAAAGAAAAGGAACAAGATGTCATACCTCCCAATGGCCCGATACTAGTAGTTTACCATTTCCTAAAGTCAAAGAAAAGTCTACTGGACCTCTAATGCCATGGTGTTTCACATCATGATGTGAATATGATGAAGGTTGATTGTAGGCATTCGAGAGGATTTGAAGATGTCTATGGTGACCTAGAGGTTGTGTAGGTATGAATAAATTAGCTAAAGAACCATGGTTGACTTTCTTACCTCTCATCCTATAGATGGTGTTTAGTACAAGAAGGAAGAATCTAAAGGATTGATCATGGCATCAACAAGGGTGGATGGAAACTCCACAGGGGAAAGGTAAAATAGCAGGGGAAACCTTATATACTAAAGGGGGTCATCGTCTTGTTTCCAAGTCCTGAAATTTCCTTCCAGGACATGAATAGACCTCCAATGGATGTCGGTACATGTGAAAACCACCAATATGATAGGTTAGAGGCATCCGAGGGGTTTTTGAAGGTCTGTAGATTGTGTGAACCAGATCTAAAGCAAGGAAGGAGTCTTGACTATATATTGAAAGGAAAGGACTAGTTTTTATGTCCCAAGGTAGGTCAGGGTGATAAGAGGGTGATGGTGACAAAATTGTAAGGATTTTAGTCTCAAATGATGTAGAAATTAATAAGGAAACTAGGGGACAGGAGATAAGAAGTCTATGTTGATGTATGAGAGAGAGATTAACGATAGAAGGATTGAACTGTTGCACTCTTCCCGCAAAAAAAAACCATGAGGAAAGGGACGATCATCCTCTTGTTGGATCAATGAGAATGGGAAACATAGAATACTGCTATCGAATCGTGGTGTCTGTATGAGAAAGGAATTATAGAAAGTCCCATGACAAAGACAAATCATGATACACTATAAACACATTGTATTCGCCAAAAAATTATTATTATTAAGATTATATCTTTATACATTCTTTCCTTAGTTGATTGGCTTATCTAGAATTACTCATTTAATCCCAAACTTGGCACCCAAGGTAATTGGAACCCACAGAACCCGATATTGTGATTAGAATTCACTTCTAAAACTTACTATTATGAGTTCCAATATAATTAGTATTATTCTAATTACCTTTTTTATTATAGTTTTATGTCATTATTTGCAATAATCATTAATTAGACTCTTAATAACTTAATATAGTTATTATTACAATTTTGACGTATTATTTTTCTTGAGTTTCCATATTTTACTTATTTAACCCATTAATAAATTAATATCAACTTTAAATTTTATGATGTCACATTAGTTATCTCAACTCATATTAAATATCCAACTATTATGACATTATATATGAGCCATATTATGTTGAACATTAATAATTACTTCATATGAAATTACTAACTGAGAACATTTAAATGGATATGTGTGTATTAATGAACAAGGTGACCTATGTTACATAATTATATGCTCAACTTACATATTGGATCTTGGTTAGGTTATTATGTACATATTATGTTTATTGAGATATTATGTGATTAAATACCTAATATTACATGTATCATGTATGGAAACAAACATTTATGGGTTAGGGTTAGTGACTACAAGTTAGGGTTTAGGGTCCATATCATCATATGAGGTGATGCATGGTGTGATTACAATTTCATGTAACCTTGGGTAGGGTTTATACTTGAATTATTCCTTACATATGAAATTTATGTTCACTAGGGTACAAACTAGCCTATTATGTTTTGTATGAATCCTAGTTTGGACAAAACTAAGGATCTCAGGATACAAGCATCACATCCAAGGGATTAGGATTTCTAGAGTTAATATTCTAGGTTTTGGTATGTTACATTTCCATACTTATTGCATTTTTATGCACTAATACATTTTTGACCTCTTGTGTCACTTTTCTTAACATCGGTTTATAAATAAAACAGACACTACAAGCCTGTAGTGTTGATTGGTAAAGCATAAATGTCACTACTGCTAGAGTCTTGCCGATTAAGAAAAAAAAGGTATCACTTTTACTATAACGTCAATTTCATTGTGAAGAACTAATGTCTAAGATAGCCAACCAAAATTCAAAATTTTAGTGGAAAATTTTGATATAGGCATATTGTGTTGGTTGTGAAAACTGATGACAAAGCCCTCCCCACAAAACAAATTTTGCCTCCACAAAAAGACTCTATCATCAGTTTCTCTTTATAAAAATTGACACCGTAGGCCAAGCCTACCGTAAAAGGTTTTACCTCCCAAAACCCAACAAAGGGTTTCCTACCCCAAATTGGGTTATAGTGTCAGTTTTTTCCCTAAAACCAACGACTAAAGTCTTGACAAGGATGCTTTTTATTGAGAATGAGTTCATGTGGAGTCAATTTCTTGGTGGGATATCAACAATAAAGATTCAATGATGGCTTGTGTTTTTCCCTAAAATCAATGACTAATGTCTTATCGAGGTTGGCAATTTTTAATAGGGATGCGTACATATGGGGTAGATTTTTTAGTGGGAAACTAATGATAGAGACTGAACAATGGTGTCAGTTTTTTTCCCTAAAACTAACAACTAAAGTCTTAGCAAGATTGACATTTTTAATAGGGATAACTACATGTGTGGTGGTTTTTTTATGGAAAACTGATGACAAAGATTGAACTACGACGTCCGTTTTTTTGAGCAACCGGTGATGAAAACCAATGCTGATAATTTTTCTGAGCAAGAAATGACTAAGTTCTACTTAACAACACGGTTAAGCTTTCTTTTCCCCATTCTCTATTTCATTGAACATGATCCCTATCTCTAGCAATAACAACGACATCAGCATAGATTCTTCCAAGAATCTTCGCTTCCAACCATCGCCACCCTTCCATCTTTCACCCTCCTCTCTACTCGTACTTGAAACCACTACTTCTACAACCACAACCACAACCATCACATACTACAACCACATCCACAGCCATAACCATGCCAACCACAACTACCCTCCTCTTTGCTCCTTCTTGGGACTGACATCACCGCAACCACAACCGCCTCTCATAGCCAGCACCATAACAACCACTAGCTAGTGCAACCACCAATGTTGCCTCCTTTCCACCGTCCTCTACCCCTATTGCTTCCTTCTATGAGCCATATGCCCTACCAAGAATCTCCTTCTTCTCCTTCTTATGTAATTATAAATATTTGTTGAGTACATTGTTTTATAATAGTTTGTTGAGAGTATAGTTGTATAGTTGTTTACATGATATGAGTTAAACATTGACATGAATCTACCTAAATTGATATCAATTGAATGATGAAATGTAACTAGGATTTTAATTTAGAAATTGGAGAAATCATGTGTGTACAGTTGGAATTCATGTATAATTTCTTGTATAATTTGGTGTATTGTTAAACTTGAATGTTGTATGGATATATAATCAAACCTAAGAATTAGTTAAATTGAATTGATATGAATTACCTAAATTAGCTTGATTTAGACTGGATTTGTTATACTTACCTAAATTTTAAATAGTCAATCAAAATTTAATCTTATATCTTGTTATCCTAGTAACCCATATGAGATTTACTCCTTATGAGTTAATGTTGTATAGTCCCTAGTTTGGGATTGTTCTTGAACACTTAATCTCACCTAGGATGTAAGTTTATAATGTGTGTTCAGTTTGAAGATGTTTAGTCAGCACTTCCCATGTGTTCTCTAAGTACATATGTAGTTGGATATTTGCCCATCTACATTGGTGTACTTGGAGAACTGCGGGGAAATGCTACTAGAATATTCTCAAAAACTAAATACTCATTATACACTTACTAGTGGGATTAGGTGTTCAAGAATGAGATAGGTGGTATACATCCATTACTATACCCTAAAACCTAATATGTAAACCCTAATATGTAAACCTTAAACTTTAAATGATAAACCCTAATCTCTAAACCCTAATGTCTAAATCCTAAAATCTAAATACCAGATTCAATACTCATTTTCTCTATGACCATAGAATGCATCGATCATGGATGTCCATTTCAAATCACTACATTCCAAAGTTTATTACCAGTCTTGATCAATTTATAAGATATGTGGAAGAACCTTGGAAACAAAATGGAGATAGGTTCTATTATCCATGTAGGAATTTAAATAACAAATTAAAATTCCACATTATTGATGATCTCAAAAGTCATGTCATGTGCAAGGGGATTGTATAGGGCTATATAGAATGGTATTGACATGTAGAGATTCCTCCTATGAGATCAATAGATGTTGATAGAAGTACTTGTGTTGAAGAAGAAATTTTCAACAATGACTTATATGTGAATGACTGATTCTGATAAACATGGTTGATGCGATGGCAGATAGTTGTGGGGTAAATCTCACCGATCCACCTTCCTTATTTAGAAACATTGTGCATGATGTTGAGATGTCGTTATACTTAGTTTGTAGTAAGTTTACAATTTTGAGAGCTACATTGAGATTGTTTACTATTAAGGCTAATAGTAGATGGAGTGAGAAAAGCTTCACGTCTCTATTGTCTTTGTTGAAAGAAATTCTTCCTGATAGAAACAAGCTTCCAATCTCATCATACAAATCAAAGAAAATTTTGTGCCCAATGGGAATGGATGCTATGAAAATATGTCCATGTCTGAATGACTATGTGTTATTTCAAATGGACTACATCGATTGAAAGATTGTCAAAAATGTGGGGGCATCAAGGTAGGAAATGAAAATTTTGTGGAAGTCCAAAACCAGCTCTCCTACCAAGGTGATGGGATATCTACCTATAATACCATAGTTAATGCTTATTTTCTAATACAATGGATGAACATAATTAATCTTGGCATGCAAGCAATGAGAAACAATAGTGGGATCTTATGGCATGCATCTGATTTCCCATAATGGAAGAAAATTAATTTATTGTATCCTAAATTTAATGAAGAAGTTAGGAATAGAAAACATGGGCTTTGTACCAATGGGATGAATCAATATGGCACATTAAGAAGCCAACATAGTACTTGATATGTTATGATTGTTATATACAATATTCCTCCCAAGTTGTGTATGAAAAATAAGTACATCATGTTGTCCTTGTTGATATCGAGCCCCAAAAAACTTGGCCATGATATTGACATTTTTCTTGAACCTCTGATTGATGATATATAGAATGATGTCTTGCTAGATACCAATCACTACTTGTGATGTCATAAATTGGTTATGGACATTCAATGCCAACGTAACTTGGAACCTTATAGAGTTACAGACATAGGATACACTTAGAACAAGAGTTTATTTGTGAATGTTGTCTAAACTTGATTGCTAAACAATTATCTATTCAATTTAAACAACAATGGTTAAAAGTTGACTGACTAGACTATGAATTGACCAGTTCAAGTGTTGAATTGATCTATTCAAGTGTCAAGTCAATTGAACCAATTTTGGCAATCATGTCTAGGAGATGACCGATTCAACAGGTGAACCAATCAACTTGGGTATGTGAATTGATCAGTTTAGGTTGTGAATCGACCAATTTATTGATCAATTTGATTAGATCACATATTAGTGCTGACGTCATGTTGTGCATAAATCAGACATTAATTTCCAATACAATTGTGATTAGGAAACATGTTGAAACGACTGATTCAAGTGTTGAACTGGTCAACTCACATGCCAACAAATTTATTCACTGTTGAATCGATAGTTTCATCATTTATAGGACACAAAAATTCATGAATTCTCATCGCCTTCTACTCACACTCAGAGTAGAACTCCTAACCCTGACACTCCTATAAATACAGGGGTAGTCAAGGCTTTCTAGAGACACAACAATAAGTTCTAACAATTTTTATCTTCTCTGGTTGTGGTAATCGAGAGACCTGAACAAGTCCTACCCCTCAAACTGAGGGATAGCTAGGGAGAGACAATTGGCAGAGCAAGTCGGTGCTAGTAAACTAACTAGAAGGGAAAACTCCTTCTTGTTCGTTCATATAGAATGAAAGGAGTTCCTGGTGGTCTATGTGGACTACTATAGAGATGAGGAGACTGTTTCCACCCTCTAGGAGACGTAGACAACTATTGTCTATGATGATCAATGAGGAAGCCACTATTGTTGATGTACAGGTACAACTTGAAGAAAGTAGCACACTACTGTAAGGGATTGTCATTGGACTTGCTCCAGGACTAGGTGTAAACCTTGCAACCATCCTTCCCATTTCTCAGTTGTTAATGCGAATTTCTATTCAAAGGGAAATATGGCAGTTAAGGTTTTGTTTGCATTTCCTGCTCTATAGACATATTTCCTTATAGTTGTATTAGATCCACATCAATTTACTATGCTTTGGGATTGAGTCGATATGATCAAATTTTGTTTTTTTTCCAGTTAATTATTGCATAGAGGTGAATACTTAAATGATTAATGTACATATTTGATTTAATACCACATACGATCCCAACTAATATTATATATATATATATGTGAGTGTGTGTGTGTGTGTGTGTGTGTGTGTGTGTGGCATATGGAATTTACATGTGTTTCCCTAAAAGTTGCTTTTGATGGTGGATGTTAAGCATGGTTATGGCCAATAACCCGATATTTGTATGCATGGTTGTGGTTGTTTAATCCTATTTCTCTCGATTTACATTTTGAGCCTCTATCTTCTCTTCAATATGTAAAAATATTAATTCTCTCCTTCCTATTCTTCCCTTGAATATAACTCAAGGTTTCCCTATTACCAGTAATATGTTTAATAGTATAAAGATAGTTTTAATTCTTATTATGATGAAGAAGACGCTCATCACCAGACGAGTCACTCATTTTAGAAAATGAACTAGTCGACTGAAGGACCATGGAGGCCAAATGATAGGAGGACCCGAACTAATCGACCGGTGGTCCAACTGAGTGACTGGAGGTGTCCAGACGTCGCTTGAACCAAAGACCACATGATTGATCCAATAGACCAACCGACTAACCATGAGGCGGGCCAATTGGGTCAAGTGTTAAACCAATCAAACTGGATTGGTTCAACCACATATCTTCATCAACAATAGGTTACTTCATGTTTTGTAGACCTTAGGTTGTAGTGATTCCTTGCAGCTTTAATGAATTACAATAGTAATGGCCATAACCATCATGTATGTTTTATAATTGCATGTTTTCTCTTTGTGGGATATAGCATGTATATGATACTTACTATAAGTATGTGGTGATTGGAGTTGTATATGTATTTATAAATATAAATACCTCAATGAAATATTAAGTCTTAGATGCTTTATATTAGCAACATACATGAAAATATTGATCGAGTAAGTGTAGGTTATGTCAAAGCATGGTCCGTGTCTATATCATGTAAGTGTGATGGTAGATATGTAGATCTTCCAAAATAGGGTACATATTCTATCGTGTTGGCTTTTGGGTTAGGCTTAACTAGGTGATCTTAATGAGATTAAGTACTTAGAAACATAGAGATGGATTTTGACAAAGTTTTGCACACCATCTATCCAAGAATTGCATTTTGATGCAATTATCAAAAGTTGCCTACCAAAGTAGTCAAGTTGTGGGCGATCATCCAAAGTTAACTCATGATTTGATGAAGTATGGATCTTGTCTCACTAGAATATTGTACAATGCAATCTTTTGAATTAGTAGTGTGGGCTATCAATTTGAAAAAAGCTAGTGGGAGTGATAATTAGTTAAAGGCCTAATAAATATCATTAATATTATTAAATCAAATCAAAAATGTTTTGACAAAATGCAAAATTTACTCTTATAGATATAAATGGAAAAAGTACAATCATTATGATCAGTCCTTGTGAAGAATAATCTAAACAAGATGAAATTCCATAATTGGTCAGCACCTTGAGAAGCATTCTCTATGTGCCTGAAATACTAGTTCTAGTGAAACCCCCTCAATATTCGCCTAAGGCTGAAATGGATGCTTACTTGAAACATGCCAATGATGTCATTGGCATAAAGAACCTTATGTTGTTGGGTTGTATGAACTATGAGTTGCATAAACAATATGAAAAGCAAGAAAGGTATAATATCTCTAAGGAGTTGTTTCAGTGCAAACTGACAGAGGGATATCCAGTAGAGCTCCATGTGCTCAATATGATTGAGCATGTAGAACATCAAGAAAGATTGTGATTTCCTTTAGGTCAAGAGTTGGCCACAAATATGATTCCAAAATCATTGTTTGAATCAGATAGACTTTTTATCGAGTGTTACACTTGAGTAATGTGGCCAAACTATTGTCTAAGTTGCTTGGCATGTTGATAAATGTTAAAGCACAAATGAAGGAAGGACAAAACTGTGATGGTGATTAGTAGAATAGAGTCTAAGGAAAGATCAAGGAAAAGAAATGTTCTAGGGCTAAGCTAAAGTCCAAGTCTTTTACACTCAAAATAAGGGGAGGAGTAAGGAAACCAAGGAAGATGAAGCAAGGGATAGAGATATCTACTTCTGGTATATATGTTATTGAGATTAACTTAGATACTTATTCATTATGGGTACTTGATACTGGATGTGTATCACACATTTTCTCAAATGTGAAAAAATTGAAAAGATGTAGACCTTTGAAGAAAGGTGAGGTTGAACTATGTGTTACTAATGGAGCAAGAGTTGTTGCTAGTGCAGTTGGAACCTATGATATATCTCTACCAAGTGGGATTATAATAGAGTTGGAGAACTTCTACTATGTCATGCCATTAGTAGGAACATCATATCTATTTTTTTGGATAAAAATGGATTCGAATTTCTTATATAGAATGGTTGATGTTCAATTAGTAAAGATGAGATATTTTATGGAAGTGTCCCAATGTCTTATGATCTACTTGATAGATCTGGAGACAAGTGTGTATAACGTAAATACAAAAAGACAACAACTTGATAACTCAAATCAAACATACCTTTGGCATTGTTGTCTAGCATACATAAATGATAAACACATCTCCAAACTCCATAATGATGGTTATTTGGACTCTTTGATTCTCAATTAATAGAGACATGTGAATCTTGTTTATTCTAAAATATGACAATGACTTCCTTCACTAGTAACAATCAGAGGGCAAGTGATCTATTAGGTCTCATACATATTGATATATGTGGGCCTTTTAGAAGAAATGTTAGAGGTGGTTATCAATACTTCATTACCTTTCAGTACAGAAATGATGTATAACGTCACATTTGTTGGTGTCAGTTAAAACTAAAACACCAACGCGAATATACTATGATGTCAGTTTAAAATGACAACTGACACCTATATATGAAGGTCGGCCGCTTTACAAAAGACATGGGTATCGCTTTTTATTTAACTTTGGCTGGTCAAAATAAAAACCGACGTCCGAAATCACCCGCGAAATACAATTTTCTAGGGAAAAAAAACTTTTGCCTCCAAAATTTTCAATTTGACGTCAGTTTGAGAAACACCGACGACTCATGTTCCGCACCAAGCCCCACAAAAGTTTTATCCCCCCATATGTCGTCGGTGGTTTAAAAAATAACTGACGACTAAATATCCTTCACGAGGTAAAATTCATTTCTTATTTGGCGTCAGTTTTTGCACAAGAATCGATGAAAATGTGTGTTCGCACGTTGTCCTCACAAAAAAAATTTCCCCACAATTTGCCTAGTTGGAATCGATGTTAGGGGAGAAACCGACAACTATGATTGTAACTCAAGAACAATTTTTTTGTCGACATATGTGGATAGACGTCAGTTATTATACATTGAAACCGACGACAAACACCCCATCCCGGTGCAAAACATTTTGTTTAAAGTTATAGATAGGTATCGGTTATGAGTTTAGACCGACATCTATTGCCTTTAAACGTCAGATTTACATAATAACTGACACCAATAATTAACTTAATAGCACGTCTATTGTCTTTAAACGTCAGATTTACATAATAACCGACACCAATAATTAACTTAATAGCACTCGCACGCGCGATCCAGACCCTTCCCCTTCTCTGTTTCATTCTTGATTATCTGTTGCCGCTCAAGTTAGGTCTCACGATTCGGTGTTGCCGCTCGCCGCCACTGCTGTTGCTGTGGAGAGGAGCTCACAACCACTACTGTGGAGAGGAACAGCTATTGAGGAGCTCGCCACCGCCTCTCTAGTTCAGTCACTAAGGAGCTCGTTGCCACTGCTCCAGTCGCCTGTTTCCACTCTAGTTCAGTCGCAGCTCACTTGCTCAGTCATCTCTGCCAACAACCACAACCATAGCCCACCATCCTGCCACTACTCGCCACCTGCTTCACCGCAGTTTCAGTCATCTCTGCTGCCACTGCTTGCCACATGCTTCACCTCTAGCTGTGACCACCTCCACCTCAGGCCGCCACCACCACAGCTTGCTCCACCAATGCGGTGAGTTTTATGTAAGATTATTATTGATTAATTAGGGTTAATTAATATTGATTAATAAGGGTTAAAAAAGGAATGAATGAACTTAGTTCAATATATAATTGTTCTCCAAAATTGTGTAGTTGATTCATAACGATTAACCAGGGTTAATGATGAATGAATGAATTTAATTAATTGATATTGCTTTATTTCTCTCTTGTTAGTGATTGATTTAACTTATTTCAATATATAATTGTTCTTTAAAATTATGTAGTTGATTATTAATGATTAATTTGGGTTAATGATAAATGAATGAACTTGCCCAAATGGAAGAATGAATTGAATTAAATGATGTTACACAAAACCTAGGATATGAACGATGACACTATGATTGTAGGTATATGAATGACAACATATATACATGTATTTTGTTGGCCTAGAAACCCCTCTGAGATTTACTCATTAGGAGTAAATCTTGGATAGTCCCCAGTTTGGGACAGTTCTTGAACACTTAATCTCACTTAGGATGTAAGTGTATAATGTGTATTCAGTTTTCATGATGTTTCATCAATACTTCCCCGTTTGTTCTCTAAGTACATATGTCGGTGGGCATTTGCCCATGTACATCAGTGTACTTGGAGAACTGCGGGGAAATGCTGCCAAAATTTCTTGAAAATCAAATACACATTATACACTTACTAGTGAGATTAGGTGACCAGGAATGGGATAGGTGGTACACATTTATTATATATAAGACCCTAAACCCTAAACTTTAAACCATAAACCCTAATCTTTTAACCCTAAACCCTAATCTTTTAACCCTAAACCCTAATATATACTTGTTTTCTCTTTGATCATAGAATGGATAGATCATGGATGTACATTCCAAATCGCTGCACCCCAGAGTTTATTTCTAGTCTTGATCAATTTATTAGATTTGTTGAGGAACATTGGAAACAACCTGGAGATAGGTTCTACTGTCCATGTAGGCATTGTAGTAACAACTTGAAAGTCAGCACTGGTGATGAAATCAAAAGTCATGTCATGTGCAACAATATTGTACAAGTCTATACAGAATGGCACTGGCATGGAGATATTTTAAATCTGAAATCATTAGATGTCGATAGCAGTGCTTGTGTGGAAGAAGAAATTGCCTTCGATGACATAGATGTGAATGAACCAGTTCCAGTAGACATCGTTGATGTAATGGTGGATAGTTGTGAGGTAGAGTACAATGATCCACCTCACATGTTTAGAAACATTGTCCATGATGTTGAGAGACCGTTATACATAGGTTGTACTAAGTTTACGAAGCTTAGAGCTGTGTTGAGATTGTATAAGCTGAAAGCTAACAAGAGATGGAGCGACAAAAGCTTCACGTCATTGTTGAAAAAAATTCTTCCTAAAGGAAACGAGCTGCCAATCTCAACATATGGGTTAAAGAAATTGTTGTGCCCAATGGGAATGGAGGCCAAGAAGATACATGCATGCCCAAATGATTGTGTATTATTTTAAAAGGACTATGTGGATTTGAAAGATTGTCCAAAATGTGGTGCGTCAAGGTATAAAATGATGACTTCGGGGGAGTCCAAAATGGGTTCTCCTGTCAAGGTGATGTGGTATCTACCTATAATATCACAGTTTCAACGCTTGTTTGCCAATCTGATAGATGCAAAGAATTTGAGGTGATATGCAGATGTTAAGAAAAATAATGATGGGATCCCACGACATGTGTCTGACTCCCCACAGTGGAAGAAGAATGATTTATTGTACCCTATATTTGGTGAGCAAGTGAGGAATCTTAGACTTGGGCTTTGTATAGATGGGACGAATTTGTATGGGACATTGAGCAGCCAACATAGCACTTGACATGTTATGCTTGTTATATACAATCTTCCTCCCTGGTTGTGTATGAAAAATAAGTATGTTATGTTGTCATTGTTGATTTCGGGCCCTAAACAACTTGGAAATGATATCGACATTTATCTTGAACCTCTGATTGATGACTTAAAGAAACTCTGGGGTGAAGGTGTGATGACCTATGATGCTTCATGAAGAGAGACATTTTGTTTGCACGCTATGTTGTTTTGCACTGTTAATGACTTTCCATCATATGGGAATTTGTCTGGATATAGTGCCAAAGGATCTAAAGTGTGTCCTATATGTGAAGAGAAAATTGATTCAATACGACTAAAACATGACAGAAAGACTGTATATCTTGGTCATCGAAGGTTTCTTCCAAAATTCCATCTGTACCATAGGTTGTGCATAGCGTTCAATGGACAGAATGAGGAACAGATGCACCTAAACCTATACCAGGGGAGGTTGTTTATGAAAGAGTAAAAGACGTTGTCAATGAATTTGGTAAGATATCACAATGTACCATGGCCACACGGAGTGACAAATATTTATTCAAGAAGAAGTCAATATTTTGGGATCTTCCTTTTTGGAGTTCTTTGGTAGTCAGACATTGTATCGATGTCATGTACGTTGAGAAAAATGTCTGTGATAGCATCATCGGTACTCTGTTGAAAATACCAGGTAAGACTAAAGATGGGATAAAATCTAGAACGGACCTACGTGAAATGGGAATAAGGAAAAAATTAACAGAATTAGTTAGCAGTGATCAGAGAACATACTAACCTCCTGCTTGTTACGTGTTTTCTAGAAAGGAGAAGAAAGCTTTTTGTGATTGCTTGGTAAATGTTAAGGTGTCATAGGGCTACTCATCCAACATTCGTAGATTGGTATCAATGAAAGATATGAAGCTGATAGGTCTTAAATCTCATGATTGTCACACTCTAATGCAACAAATATTTCATGTGGCAATTCGATCTATACTGCTGAAGCATGTAAGTTTTGCAATCACCAGACTTTATTTCTTCTTCAACAGTTTGTGCAGCAAAATTATTGATCCTGAGACTCTCGATAAGTTGCAAAGAGAAGTGGTTCTTACCCTATGTCAGCATGAGATGTATTTTCCTCCTTCGTTCTTTGATATCATGGTACATCTTGTTGTCCACTTGACTAGGGAAGTGAAAATTTTGGGACCAGTTTTCTTGCATTGGATGTATCCTTTTGAACGATACATGAATGTTTTTAAAGATGATGTTCGAAACTGTTATCGGCCTGAAGGGAGTATTATTGAGGGTTATGTGGCGAGAGAGGTTATGGATTTTTGCAATGACCATTTGAGTGGTAATGACACTCCTGTTAATGATAAGAATATTGAGGTGTATTCTGGCAAAGGAATTTTAGGATCAAGGATGAAAGTAATCAGCCATGAGCTGTTGGAACAAGCTCACTTGTATATTTTACACAACATCGATGAAGTGAGTGTTTATATCGAGGAACATACTAATTTCATCAAAACATAATATCCTCAAGCCAATTCAATGTGGCTCCCTAGAGAGCATAACAAGACATTTATTAAGTGGTTTGAAGATAAAGTCTTACATCAACTATCTCAAACACCAAATAATCTTGCTGAAAAATATAAAATGCCTCGCCTTTAAACCAAAATTGAATGTTATGTCTTATGAAGGGTTTGACATAAATGGTTTCTCATATTACACAAAGAGTCAATATGATAAGAGCATCGTATAAAATAGTGGGGTTACCCTTCAAGCGTCTTCATTATTTTTTGCAAGTGCAAAGGATAAGAGTCTACATGAAGCTAAAATGTCATATTATGGTGTCATTGAAGACATATGGGAGTTTGACTACATAGATTTCAAAATTCCTCTTTTTAAATGTAATTGGGTTGATAACACCAAAGGAGTTATAGTGGATTAATTGGGTTCCACATTAGTGAACTTTGAAAAGATTGGCGAGAAGGGTGAACCATTCATATTGGCATCACAGACGAAGAAAATATTTTATATCGATGATCCTATAAATGATAAATGGTCGGTTGTTCTTCATGGTAAAAGACAGTTCATTGAAGATCCTATATATGAAGAAGAGTACTATGATAAGTATGATGACTCGAGTCCATTCTCAGTTGGGTTGCTAACACTACCAAATAATGAAGCTAACGTTGACTTGTATGTGCGCGGAGATCACAGCAAAGGAATGTTAATTGATAAAAGATTGTAGTATTAGAGGCATGCTTTTATTTTTTTTATGTTTTATTTTTTTTTATGTGAACTTTACAATGTTTTATTATCTTCTAGCTATGTTCAATATTAAATGCTTGATTTTTTAATGATACTTTCAGATGGGTGATCATGAGTATGATGACCGTGCTGATGATTACCATGAGGGTGAGGATATCAATGTGCCACCTCACAATTTAAGTTTTAAAATATATCCTATATTTCTATCTATATGTCCATTTATAAGCTATATCCTGTAAGTGTGTTTTTTTGTCAAATTTTAGGTTGAACATGTACCCCATGAAGAACTTGGGGCACTTGATGAGCAGAGAAATTTTTTTGAAAAAGTGAGGGGCATCACTATGATGAACACATTACTATAACAAAGAGGCAATGGACCCAAACTGGTTGTGGATTTTGATCATGTAGGAAATCCACTTGTAGTGAACTGCAACTCATTTATTTCATATCTTGGGGTTCTTACGCGTAGCCATTGTAGTGCTAATGTAGAATCTTGGCATAAAGTTCCTAAGGGGAAGAAAGACTTAGTATGGAAGGAACTATGTGTGAGTTATTATTATTTGCAAGTATATTTTGCATATTACTAATATTTAGGATACTAGTTAAATATATGCAATTTTGTAGAGTATATTTGAACTAGATGAAAGCCTGCATAGTAAATGTGTGATGCAGCCTGAAAAAATAATGAATTCAAGGTATTAAGTGCCACTCCCAATTTAATTAGTATACATTCTTATGTATTCACCTATTCAAGATTGACCTTTAGTGTTACTAACCAAATCAATGTGCTTACTAACAAGGCAATCAGCGATGCTCAAAGAGCAAGGCGTGCACTGAATGTGCATGACCACACAACTGGTCCAAAAGGCTATGCAAGCGTTTGCAAAAGACTACATGCTACTGCTGATGAGTCTGCTTCTACTCAGGAGACAGGGAGTCCTCTACTGTTACTCCCGCACCTCTGCCTCGCCATGCTGTGTGGATAGTTGGGAGGCAAAATAAGAAAGGAGATATAACCAAGCTCGCAACTACTAAGGAGACTACAAAAATGGTAATTCAACTCTCAGAGCAATCAATATTGATTATTGTTATGTTTACTTACCAATTTCTATTGGTGGCAATTAGTGGGAGCTTCACGAGCAGAGGAAGTAAGGAAAGTTCATCCCTGAGGGCACAAGGGATGAATTGACAGTTGCTCTTGGTAACCTAGAGCATCCTAGACGTGTTAGGTGTGTAGGCGCTAGTGTGGGTATAAAAGTGTTATTTGGGCCATCAGAGCACAAACATGTCCCAAAAGCGGGATTTTTAAAAGATGAGGTAACCTATTCTTTTTTTAGAATGTTATTACAAAAAGGAATTCAATAATCCAAAGCTAGTGTTTCTTTTGTCCATGTTTAGGTCGATGAGTTAATTAATAGGAGAGTCGAGGAAGCACTTGATAAGAGACTCCATGAAGCAATGAGAAAGTGGCAGGAATCTCAGACTGCCACTCAAACAGTACATGTGGCGTGCCACTCTTCTCCTACTGTAGAGGTGGTTGGGAGTAATCATGTAGACCCATCACCTAGCACGTCTATTGTAAGTATTTTTATGACATAGTATCTAGTATTTTCAAGATGATATGTTTATGTATATATGTATATAACATATTTTACATAAATTTGTAGGGGTTGAAGCCATGCCATCTAAAAAGCAAAGAATTTATCATTGCAGAGGTTGAGGCTTACCCACCCCTTCCAGGGGACATGTTTCATGGCACTCCAGTACCAGATGGTGTGGTTCGTGTGAACCCGAGACTTGTACTTCCCCATTGGAGGCATCATCCATTGCCCTATGCCCACCTAGATTTTGAAATGCTTGGTGAAGCAGATGGAGGAGTGATATTGTGGCCCAAAACAGATGTCGTGTATTCTAATATTGTATGGTAAAATGTTAATTTGTTAGTGTGTATATATGAGTCAATTGATCTAGAATTATATATACAGATCAAAAGGAAGAAACCTGCTATATCTCGGCCTCCACCTCCACCTCCTTCTGAAGTACCTAGTTGGCTTCCAAGGGACCTATATGACTTGTTAGGTCCTAATTGTAAGGGTATGGCCATATGGATAGGTGAACATAACCCAAATTGTCCTATAAATGTTTCTATTCTTGTGGGTGCTGCAGGCGAATCATACGATAACAATCTATTTATACTAGATATTTTGGAGTTGTTTCGTTATGATTGACTAAATACATCTATGATAGAGCTATGATATGGTGAGATCTTGTTTATATATCCATATACCTTGTTTTATATATGGTGATCTGGTTTCTTATATATTAATGCATATGTAATATTTGTTTTGCAGCCACTTGCACACGATCTGTCAAGATTTTTCATTTCCCCATGTAGGATTTCTCATTCCATCTTTGATCAGTCATGTAGATAAAGAGCCTTCATCAGCTACCTCATACTGCTATGTCGCTTTTAAATATTTTTGTAAAACAAGAAGACATTGATAATAGCTCCATTCAATGTTGAGTAAGTTTACTTTGCTTATAATTTGGACTGAAGAAAATTATATTTTGTTGTGGATTTTGAATTATCAATTTTTAACTTTCTTACCTCTAGTGCTAAGCGTTAGGAGATAATGGTTATTGTCTCCAAGACGTCAATTGTTTATTATCTAGATCCTTCGAGGAAGGAATTAGACTCATTATATGGACACCCAATGAAAATGCCATTATTCACGTGAGAAATCTTTCATATTTTATATCTGTTAACATCTATTATTACATTACTATTTAATAATGCAATTTAATGTGTTACATTAACATGTAGGGCTTTAAAAGAGTTCAAGAAAGCTGGAGGAAACATGTCCAAGACAAAGAAACCGTTACTTTGGGAGAATGTGAAAGTAATTTCCTGACTCCATTGTATATATTATTTATGTGAACTATGCTTGTTTGTATTTGTTAACATTTTGTATGTTTCAATTTATAGTGTGCTACAAAAAACAATGGTTGGGCATGTCCATACTACATGATGCGATATATGGACCTAATTATCAAACATGTTGCAATGGAAATTGATACCATACAATAGGTATTATATATAGTCTCATTAGATAATATGAAATATATCAATCTTATTATATATTGCTAATGATATATATACGTCATTCTCTTTATAGGTGTTTAAAACTAACTTCACTACAGGTGAAAAGTTATTAGATGTCCATACTCCCTATACTATAGAAGAATTAGATGATGTAAGAGAACAACGGGAAAAAGCCTTATAAGTAGTGGGAATTTTTTATTATCATTGGGATACTGATGGCGATGAAGACAATGATGATAATGATGATCATAAAGAATGATATTTCTAAACTTTGTTGTCATAATTAAATCTATATTTGATGACATGTTAAACTTTAAAAGACACACTTATATGTACATGTCTGAATGATTTTTTTTTAAATGTCTTATCTATATACATATGTGTGAATGTGAAGATGAATACATGAATGTTTCTACATGTGTCTAAATGTGAAAAGATATGAATGAATGGAACTACAGGTTGCTACATGTGTGTGAATATGAAATGGAGGAATGAAATGGAAATATAGGTTTCTACATGTGTGTGATTAATCATATATTGAATTAAATGTGCTTATACATGTGTGTGAATCACATGATCCATATATAATGGTGTCCATCCTTGTTAATTTTGTAGGTTTGTGGCCTGTTGTTGGCTAAAATCAATGGATGCTATAAAGCTATAGTTCAGAACTGAACTATAGGTTATGAGTCATGCTGACCAGCCGAACAGTAGGCCTGCAAGATGATAAGAAAAAAAATCAAAACATAGTCATTGGTTAAAAAAAGAAACTGAGAACAAAAACTTGACTCGTTGGTGATCAATAGTTAACCGACGTCTTTATCCCTAATGGTGTCGGATACTATTTGGTTAACTTACAAACTGTAAATAATTTTAGGTCAACAAAGTCAGTTTTTGTTGCTAACCGACACCTATGGTCTAACATGGGGCCAATTTTTTTTTTTGGATGGGATGTGGCTTCAGTTATGACTTGATAACTGATGCCTATGGTCCCCCTACTGGTGTGTTTTTTTGGGTTGCAATCGGGGGATGACTTTTTGTCGTCGGTTATGAAACCGACGTTGAAGGCGTCTACATTTAGTGTCACCCACTTGGGTGTCACTTGGAAACCGACTATTAAAGTCATATTTAACCAATGCTAAAGGTGATATCTGTACTGGTGTTTACTGATGATTTAGTAGGTATGTTATGTTTACTTGATGAAACATAAGCTCGAAACCCTTGAAAATTTTGAGGAATTCATGAATGAAGTACATATGCAACTTGGTAAAGGCACTTCATTGTGATCGAGGTGGAGAATACTTAAGCAAAGAGTTTGATGACCTTCAGTGAGCCAGTGGTATCATATCATAGTGGACTCCATTTGAAACACCACAACACAGTGGTGTATCAAAAAGAAGGAATTTCACATTTCTAGATATGGTACAATCAATGATGGTTCCTACCTATCTCCTTGGCACCAAGCGATCTGCACCCATCTTTCCCTATTCGATTTTCCCTAAGGCTTCAACAACGAGTTAAACAACAACTTCCTAACCTTGAGAATGGCCTCTTGCGGTTGACATCATTTCCTCAAGGTCTAGGTAGGCTTCAGCCAGACTTTGCTTGTTCGATTTGGAGGTATATCAATTTTGCCCCTTTTTCTCAGTTCTTGATCTTTCCAGCAATTTGATGGTTCCTTTTCATGGTGATGCTTGTTCTCCTCGCTTTTAGTTTCAATTTTGGTCGATGGTTCTTCCTCCGTGGCTGGTTCTAAGACGTCTTGGCTCTTTCTCATTGTCTTGGATTCTCGTAGTAATGGTGGGAGGTGTTTCTTGGTCTATAGTTGGCCATTGTGCCTATAACCAGGCTTGTTGGGGCCGTTGGCACTCTGGGAACAAGATCCTGAAGTTTGTTTGTTTGGTTTTCTCTTTATGCCCAATCTGTCACTCGATGATCCACCTATGAGAACTCCCATTTTGCATTGAGAGAAGGGGGAACAAATCCCTAGGTTTAATTCCTTCTCGATCCTCTTATTTTCTTCTTGCTTTTGTTTTTACATAGAGAGGTAAAATTGTCAATTCATGTTGTTCCTTGTTCCTCTCGCGTTGTGGTGAATTGCCCAGCTATCTGTGAGGCTGAATGAATTGGCAAGCCCTGATTGGGCCAACTCAGATCGCGTGGCCCACTCCATCTCTTTCTTCCTCTTTCTCAAGTGTTTTGCCACATAGAATTTTGAGATTTGTCAAATATTGCAAAATTCATAATAATTCACTCACTGATCAGAAAAATATGGAAAAATGGTCATTGGATTTAGAAAAATAAGAGTTGTCTTGTGGTGTTGGTTTTATCACCTAAATCCAATGATTAACGACAAGTAATTTTAATGAATTAATCTAAATAAGTAATAACTTGTAAAATTCATAATTAAATATTTATAAGTTAAAAAATATAATAAAATATGTTGTGTGCTTCATATAATATAAATTAATATATGCCATGGTTTTGATAGCCTAATTCATTAATATTAAAATGGCAATTTTTAGGGTTTGTGAAATCAATGTAAATCTATCCCTAATTTCACATACTATAAGGACCCTGACCCATGTTTTGGGCTAACCTTGTTTGCTTTTCTTAAGAAAGGTGCTTAGAAACTTAATTGAATCCCTCAAGAAGTTTTGATATCATGTGACAAGCTTATGTTTCTAGTTTGGTCCCGTTTGGATGTTGTTTGAGCAATGTTTGCTTATTTTGGACCAAAGTGCAATTTACCCAAAGTAAGGGGTAATATTGCAATATGTAACATGTAGAGCATGCCTTTAGTTCTCTAGCATCATTGGAAAGAGAATGATGCTTTGAGGCACCTTGAGGAGGGCCTATGCTCAACATTTGAGCTTGGTCGGATGATGCTTGTGCTTTATGTGCTAGTTTTGGTGTAAATTACAAATTACCCAAATTGAAGGGCCAATATGCAATTTATCAGCTCTAGAGTCTCCTCCCTTCTGTTTGGCATCATATAGGATGTGGATGGAAGTTGGTACACCTTGTTTGGATGATAGTTAAGAAGTGACATCTCTATATAGTTTTTATGCCTTATATGTCACATGGGCTATCTTGTCCTTTAGTGTATCGGGTAGAGCTTGGAGTATGTATCAGTTTTGAGGGTGTGTCACCCAGGGAATAGGATCAGTTGCATGATACACAACCTAGAGTGTATCACCAGGCCATGCATGTGGGGCTTTGGTGGCAACAAGTGGCGTTAAGAGCATGAGCAAGTGGCATCTAAGTTTATGTGGTTATGACACCTTTCCTTTGCTACCTCTCTCTTCCTTGGTGTATATAACTCCCTTCCTCCTTACCCAAGTGATCCTTTTCGGCCACCTCTTTCCCCTTCATATATGGGATGATCTTGGGAGCTTTGGAAGCTAAAGGAAAACCCCCATGGAGCTTGGGAGGCCGAGTTCCTTGCCCATGGACATTTCTTGCTCAAGATCCGATCTTGGTGAGTCATGCTTCTTTACTAGATTTTCCTTGTGCTTTCTTCTTCACATCCTTCCTCCCCTCTCGACCATGGATGGACCCTTGATGAGAGTAGGCAAGGCCATGGTTCTCTCCCTCTTTACTTCTTCTTGAGCTAAGCATGACCATGGCTTCTTCTTTTTCTTCATCTTTTGTTTCTTGGGTGACAATGATGGAGTCAAAGGCAAGTTGGGAGCCGGGGATGGATGATCTTCATAGTGAGGAACGTGGGTTTGATGCTTGGACCAGGAAGCTTGATGCCTTTCATGGACATCCTCTTAAGGTGGGTTACAGAACTCTTAACCATCTTTATTATGTTCACTCTCCATATGTGCATACATTGATTCTTGTCTTTAAATTGATACCCTTCTCTATGATAGTTGTGTATGTGGAACTTGAGATCTATTATAATGGAAATTGTCACGTTTTATTACTGTCCTTATCTTGTTTTCCTTGTGCAAGTTGGTGAAGGGGGTCTTTAGGTTGAAGATGATCCACCCGATATGGTGCTTACCTGATATGGGGCCTTACCTGATATAGAGTCCTGCCCAATAGGTTGTGCTTTGGTTGATGGATTGTGAGCAATACCCCTCTCTCACTTTTCTATTGAGAGGTGAGCTTAGGATCCTTTGATCCAAAGATGTACGATAGTGAGTCCTTGGGCAATACCCCTCTCTCACTTGGTTGTTGAGAGATGAGCCTATATGGTTAGGCGACATGTTAGTTTGGCCGATAGGGTCTCCTTAACCCTAGGTTGACCGATATACCCTCTTGGATACCTTAGGTGACATGAGTAGACATGCTTTGATGTTGAGTTTTGAGCAACACCCCTCCTTCCTTGAGTTGTGAGGTGAGCTCTAGCTCTTGGCTGATATGATGATGGGTGATATGATAGTTGATCGATATGAAGCCCTAACCTTAGCTTGGATAATATAGTGTCTTGACCAATATGGATGCTCTAACCCTAGTTTCCCGGCATGTTGTCTTGGGAAATAGGATGCTTTGGCCGATAGGATAAACCTAACCCTAGTTGCCCGACATGGCATCTTGGGTGACATGGCATCTTGGGCGACATGGAGTCTTGGGTGATAGGGTTGCCCTAACTCTAGTTGACCGATAGGGGTGCTCTTGTTGTGATGATCTCTTAGGCATAATGGTGTATTGCCCAAGATAGTGCTACATGGATGACAAAGATGTGAGGTTGGGCATTATGGATGGTCCCTTGATATGCTGCCTGATATCATCAACCCTAACCCGGTATAGGTGTGTATGTATCTGATGACTTGGGCGAAACTAAGGATGAATGCTTGGCCAATACGGTTTGAGCCTGGGCAGTAGGCCTGGGACGATACAAGTTGAGAGTTTGGATGGTATGGTGTCATGAGTAACACAAGGACTAGTGAGGCTTGGGTGAACCAAGTAGGGAAGAGGTTATTACACCTATATCTTGTTGATAGAGGTGAACATAGATGGGGCAAGAAGGAAGTCAATCCTTATAGGGATGACCTATAGAGCACCTTGGTGGTTTTGGTGCTATGAGGTCCTTGGCTGACACAGTTGTGAGGGTGTCTGATCCAAGAGGAAGTGAGATGTGTTGGTTGAACATGGAATCTGACATAGATACATGAGTTGTTTGATATCTTAGAAGGTGGTCTCTTGATAGTGATGGCCTAAGGTATGTCTGGGTGATATGGCCTTTGGAGGTGTTCTTGCATGATATGCCTGGAGGCATGGTGCTTAGGATTGTTCTCTACCTGATATCCTTGGGTGAGGGTTGGTACCCTACCCGACACTCTTTAGTGAGGGTTCTTTGGTCGTTTCTGGGTTTTGGTGAGGGTAGGTGACACCTCTAGTGAAGGGTTGTGCCCTAACCCGATAAACCTAAAAAGTTATCTTGAGCCTTATATGATAGTATGTTATCTTTCTACCTTGAGCCCATATCTTTGACCATGATGATAAGACATGATGAATAGGTTGTGAACATTAGTATGGTTGTTACCTATGGTTGATGGTAGGTGAACCTTTGATAATGCTTGATGGTAGATCATGGTTGTATGATCCCTAAAGATGAATCCTTAAGAATGGCATGCATGATGACATGAGATATAGGGTATGGTGGATACCCATGGTATGGTAACAGTAATGTGTATTATTTAATACACCGTCTATAAAAATTATGCTTCATGTGTTCATAATAATGGATGATTGTTCCAAACCTATAAACCTTAATCTTAATGACATGATATGTTCTTTAAAGATTTGTATGTGGTGATCCAGTTATCTCTTTTGCTATGCTCCCTAACCATGTAGGTATTATCAATTGAATTCATAGCCAGGTAAGAGCTATGGTGATTATATTATCATGTGCTTTGTGTAGCACTTGGTATATCCACAATATTTGAGTAATGATGATGTGCCTTATTGATAAGATAACATGTATCACCATATGATGAGAAAGGTCTAGTAACCTAATAAAGGTTGAGTGCCTGATTGAGGTGTTATCCTCTAGTTGTGATATGAGGGATTGCTATCCCATGATGATGAAGCCTTGAGAGGCAGTAGCATTATGTGATGAACTGAGGGATTGATATCCCATGGCAATATGATGATTGTTGAGGGCATTGAGAAGAACAATAACGGTGTGACACAAGATAATGGAATTTAATGTTTTTTATGTTTTATATATGGTTGTTTAATACAACTTGGCTGCCCCAACAATCCACTTAAAATACATTAACTAAATACAGATGAACTTTCATGTAGTTTGCCCTGGCCATAGATCCATCATCGTCAGGAGCTGGTGATGGTGAAACGGGTTCTCCTGCGGGTTAACCTGGAGCATATATTGTTGAATATGTGGGGTTTCTCCTAGTCGAAAATAGGAGGATTAGAGTGCAACTGTGGTTGTACTCTCAAGATGTGTATAAGAGCATGGTGAACATGCCCATGGCTCAGTGTGATAGAGCATGAATGTATTCATGGCTTGGGAGCACAGTGAACAGGCATGTTGCTCAAGATATACTAGCGTTGTAACCTATACCAAGGTGGGCTAGAGAAAGGGTAGCCTGCGGAGCTAACCCTGTGACTGAGGTCACTTAAGCAAGAGATTGTGGTCCTGCTTTGGTTCTCATGCACTGACCATGAGGGTAGAGGTCGTGGATTCCGGCTCTTCCATTGACCTTGTATGGCACCGGCTTTGGGTTTTGCAACTGAAGGTTGGATTTGAGCGGTACGGCTCACTTCTACAGGGCATAATAATTCATAATCAAGTTGTATAGTATCTTTTCTTAGGGAAAATATGAAACATTGGATGAGGCCTTGTAATGTTCTTCTATGATCTTTGTATAAGTTTTTCATATACATGTTCTTCATATTCCTTCTTGCATAACTGGTTAGTTATTACCTATTGTTTAAACTGATCTATCTTCTCAGTTATCTGTGACAATAATAAAGTTGGTAGAGGGTTATGTTTCTCACTAGGACTATTTGTCTCACCCCGTTGGTTAAGTAACATTTTTAGGTGGGTGTGTCTGGAGAGATGAAGATCATGTGGCTAAGATGATATGCAGAGGTATCGTACCTGGTGGAATAGATAGTGTCTAGTAGTAGAGTCCTATGTGTCGTCCTTGTACACTCAGGTCTTTGGGAGAGTTTTTTGATGTTTCTGATAAGATGATCGATATGTGGTTTTTGGTTTTAGTACCTTGATGTAGTAAATCAACATGTGGAATGGTTATTTCATGTAACGATATGATGGGAAATTATGTTATAGCACCTTGAAAATATGTTATGAAAAGAAAGTGTTGGTTGAGATGCAACATGTCTCATCTTATGGTGCTTGTTGTAAATCAGTTTTTAATTTCCCGTGATTTTTGGTAATCTGCTGGTTAGTATGTAATCATGTTTTGTTCAAGTTGGGATGTTTCACAGACTATGTAGAGAGGTATGTTTTCAAACTCGAGTATTCTTTTTGAGCAATTCACCTACTTTATCATTCTCTTGATCCTACGGACATAAGCCTATACACAATGTCTTTTTCTTTGAAATTATGCTACATGTGAAGTACCTTACTTGTTATCGATCTTGTGATAATGGATATTCTCTTGGACTCTTTTTCATATGCTTGGTGCATGTTGGACTTATTTGATGATGTGTTCCCACTTTGAGGAGGATATTTATATGTTTATGTTGTCCATTAGTATGATGGAAACTTTTGTTTAATCTGACTATAACTTAATACTTGCCTCTCTATTAAACATGCTATGTGAATCAGTAGCACTGGAGTAGTGTAATTGCATTGGTTTTTGGGTAGTATGCCCTTGTTATTATTGGGATGGAGGTGGTGTTGCCCCATACCTGGGTTTCAAGTTTGTGAGGCATGGCCCAACTTATATATATTGGGAGTGGTAGTATGTCATCTCTATCAGGTTTCATGTTTGTGAGTCTTGGCCACCTTTGTATTTATATTGTTCTAGGGCTATGTTTATCTCACATGCATGCAAGTTGATGATTGTGGGGTGTGTGCCCTACTATCTTTTTATGTGCTAGTATGGAACGGTTTTATTTGTTTGGCTATGGAAAGTATCTCTTTTGTTGTTGTTCTTTTCTTTTATGCCTTTTTGGGAAGTCCTTGTCTTCTCTATGGGAAGCCTTTTATATTTGATGTTCCTTTATTTCATAATATTGCTCAATTTTCCTATTTAGTATGCACATACTAGCTTTTTCTGATGTTTCCTTTTCTTCTCCTTTTTATGGGGTATGCTTCCATCCCCAGGTTTAGATCAAGGAGAGGTTAAGAAAAGTGGAATTGGACAACAACCTTTGTAGTTAAGCTTTTGGGAGACTTGAAAGACGTGGTTAGATGTTCCTAAGCTAGATCCTTATAGTTTCTTTTGTAACTCACCCATGTGTGGTGTAGTGACGTAAAAGATATCAAGATTTGTAATAGTTGGATATATTTCTTTTCTGCTACTACTTGTTGTGTTATGATACATACATGTTGAATGAATTGGTCTTCATCCCTTTGGTGAAAAATTTTATGTGGTGTTTGGTTCAAGGGATGTTGCCCTTTCAATTCTAGTAGGGAGTGGTTCTCCTCTGGGATCCCACTCCTTATAGCATGGTATCAGAGCCACTAGTAGTTGGTTATCTAACTATTTCAATCTTGTCTCCCTTCAATGTTTACCTTTTTCCATAGGTAGCTTATACCTAGTATCTTTGCCTTGTGCAGGCAAAAAACCCTCATGGTGGGAGATAACTCAACTCTTGACAACATGTCCGGTTACGAGACACCCCAGAACCCTAGGTTTGGGATGACAAGGATGGATCCACCCTTTACCACACTAGTGATTCAAGGTAATCCTCCATCTGGAAGTGGACCATCAGTAGGTTAGGAGACCCCAACCACTGTTAGTATGGGTGTAGTCATCTCTCCAGAGCAAGCGTAGGCCATATTTTGACAATTTTTTCTACTACCATGGCAAGAAAGATGAAGGACCCATCTGTACCTGAAAAGCCTAAGGAGTTCTCAATTATGGAATTCATGAAGATGCAACCACCCTCCTTTAAGGGTGAAGGTGAAATAGAGATGTTCGAAAAAGTTAATGATTGGGTGTTATCCATAGAGAGGACTTTTTATGGTATGACATGTCCTCCACACCATAAGGTTAGGTTTGCTTCATATGATTTGGATGGACCTACTCGAGTTTGGTGGAATGGGATATGAAGGACTCATGATATCTCCATAATGATGTGGGAGCAGTTTTTGGTGCTTTTCTATGGGAAGTATATCTGCACTGCTACCTTGAATAAAAAGGAAGTTGAGTTCTATAGTTTGAAGCAAGGATCAATGACTATTTTTGCTTATGTGAAAAAATTTGTATTGCTTGAGAGACATGCTTATGGACTTAGTGAAGAACATAGAGATGACCTATATCTACAAGGACTCAACTACAACATGAATGTGATTTAGTGCAATTTGGCACCTTTTTGGCCAATTTTGCCCAGATTTGATGTTTCTTGTCCAAAAAGCGTGTTTTGACTCAATCTTTACCATATTGAATGAAATTGCTTATCTTTGACAAATACAAGATGATATACTATGATGAAGTGCTATATGGTATCAACGAGTGACTTCTTACATGCTCGTCACCTCCCTTGGGAATGTGTTGGTTTGATTGAATTATGATCCGAGCAAGCATAGAACGTTTAATGTTTGTGGAGTTACTTGATTGATATATGGATTTCATTTGGTTCATTCATGTGATGTGATATCTATGGTGAAGTGTCGGACTAGTTTTCATGCAGGAGACCTTATGTGGAATATTATGCCAAGTGACCCCTCTTTGACCCGACCACTCTTTCATCATCTTCATACCCCTCCGCCTCATATAAAGATGACAAAGTGCACATATTAGCCGTGGCCACCTCCAAAAGTTTGGGGTGGCCACATCTTTATCTCCCCGTTTCACTCTATCCACCATATGCCCTATCTACACCAAGGGCAAAGAAAAAAAAAGAGAAGCAAAAATAAAATAAAAGGATGCTCCTGTTTAAGAGCATTCAAATAAAGAAAAGAAGAGTGTGTAAAAGCACTCCAAATCTTACCGTAACCCTTTCTTCTTCTTTCATACCCATGGAGCTAGGAAACATTAAACCTAGCTCACTTTATCCCTTTCTGCATCCATGTGGGTCATTTGGCATAACTTGAAGCATAAGGTTGAATGCATGAAGGTGAAACAACACTCCTAGTCATCAGCGATTAACATCATTATGAAACGGTCTACCCGGAACCTTATGAATGAGATATTGATAACTTGTGCAATCCATGCATTATATGTGAAGTTCATGTGCTTTGTGCTCTCTTCATGGTTGTTTTGTGAAAGTAGAAGACGAGGGAAGTGATTTGCATGTACCTAGTCACCTTTGATCCCATTTATCATTTGTCGCCCATCATATTGCATTTGTCATTTCTTTTGATTGTGGAAAATGGAAAAGAGATTGAGTTGGAGCATACTTGAGGACAAGTATGTTTCAAGTTTGGGGTGGTGATCCAACCCTATTCTAGGGCTGTATCTTGTGTCATTTTGTACCTTTATCACATTCAAATGCATTAGAACTACATGTTATTCTCCCCAATATGATTATCATTGCAAATATGCGTATGGATGTTCTTTGCGCTGTTCTTTAGGTACTTGGACCATGCTTAGATGGAAGAGAGAGAGAAAGGGAGTTCTAGGGTTCCCCCACTCAAGGAGGGGCCCAAACGTAGGCCCTAAAGTCTCCCTCAACCTACATCCAGTGGCCAAGAATCATCCCCGAGCAAAGACATCTGAAAATGACAAAGTTAGAAGAGAAATCAAGAAGTCAAGCCTCACCACGGCCGTGGCCACAATCCCACGGTCGTGGCTTTATTGCCAAGCACCAACAGGTTGCAACAGGGAATTCCATAGATCGCCCATGACCGTGGCCTCCCAGCCACGACCGTGGCCAATGAAGACAACACGACCGTGGCCATCAGCACGGTCGTGGTCAGGAGAAGAGAACACGGCTGTGGCACCCTGCCATGATCGTGGGAATTAAATTGCAAGAAGTCAGACGCCAACAGGGAATTTGCCTCCCAGCCACGACCGTGGCCAAGTCGCCACGAACGTGGTCGATGTTGATCAAGACGCTCGTGGCCCCTCCCTACGGTCACCTCCAACTCCTCCAAAACGGTCGTGTTACCCAACACGTCCATGGTGCATGCTACCCACCACGACCGTGGCACTCCGCCACGGCCGTGGCCACCACCATATTTTGTTTTTTTCACCACTTCCTTCGCCCCCTCTATCTTCGTGGTTCGACCCCGCATCTTCCCTTTGATCTATACTACAACAGTACCCTATACGCTTGCGGGCGCATTGTTTTAGTTTTAGTGATAGACTCGATTTGGGACCATACAAATATCGAAAGCAAAGATCCCATCATCCCGTGCCTCCTGACCTCGTGGATTGCACTTGTTGCAAGCCTCTAGTGGGAGAACACCAGCCACCCATTCCATCCACCCGTTGCTCGAATTGGTAGGCCACCGTGATTTTCTCCTCACTTGTGAATATCAGGAGAGCTCCTTCCATGTAGATGGTAGTTAGGGCGAGCAACGTAGTATAGGAGATCGCAAGATGCATTAAGTCTGGACCGGCGAATTTTATTATGTTAACAGCCTTATGTGATAGTGTTCATCAGTTTTGAGGTAGATATCTTTTATGGATGATTATTGTCGCCTTTAGGGTAATTATCATTCTGTGGTTAGCGAGGGCCGGTATGCGAATGTCCGGTGGGAGTCATATGGGATGTTTGTTGTGATGCTTTGTTCTTTAGTTGACTCTGGCAATTCTATTCTAAGGTTTAGTTACTCGAGGGCGAGCAATGTTCAAGCTTAGGGGAGTTTGATGCGATGATTTTGAGTCGCATTTATAGACTGGTTTGATATGTGTTTTATGCATTTATTAGTCATTTTCATGGTTAATGTTGCATAATTCATCTACTTTGGTCTATGCTACTTCTTTATGTCAAATTTCCCTTATTTCAGCATTTTGAGTATTAATTATCAAAAGAATACGTTTTCTGTAGACTTATGTGGTTTCGTGTGTTAATTTCAGGAAAAACAAGTATCTGCTACTGTCGATACCATCAACAGTGGTCGATACCATCGACCAGACCACAGTTTGCCAACCGTAAGGACCAGAAGAAAGTCGATACTATCGACAGGGATGTTGATGGTATCGAGATACCATCAGGTTGCTGGCAAGAAGTGAGTCGATACTATCGACCCATATGTTGATACCATCGACTAGTGGAGCTTCAGCGACGGTAAAAGGACAAAACTGATGCCTAAGAATGTCGATACCATCGACCCGCGTCGATGGTATCGAGATAGCATCAGGCGCAAAGACAAAAGAAAAGAAGAACTGCCGATGTCGTGCTAGGTCGATACCATCGACCGGCGTCGATGGTATCGACACCGTCAGATATGAGTTTGCTTCAGATTGATCTTAATCTGACGGCTGTGATTAATTGGCGACCTAACTCGGGAATTATACCTAATGACGGCGCCCAAGAGGGAAGGATCATGTCATTAGCTGCGGCACACATCCCGAGAAGGTGTGGAGAGAAGAATGGAGCCCAGAAGTACGCCCCAGCCGATCCGGACGCTGAAGAAGACGATTTCCACCACCGAAAGGCGTGAGAACGTGTATTCCTCACCAAGGATTGCTTGGATCTTCTTCGTTCAGGGGTTTCACCGCTCAATCACATTTTTCTCCATGTTTCCCTTTTTCTACTCCATGTTTTTCTCTGAGATGAACATGCGGGGATAATCCCCTTTGTCTTTAGGACCGGGAGTAGCATGGGAATTCATTGTATGACAATTTTATCATAGTAATTCATATCTTATCTCTTAAATCCGTGGTATAATTTCGTTTTCTCAATTATATTATTATTCTTGATCACCATAATAATAATCTAATGCCCTTAATTGCTTTGAAAGAAGAATTAATGGTTGAAAAGAGACGGAATTTACATTAATTGACAAATCCCTTAAACAAGGTGGTGTAAGGTTAATGGTGGATACCGAGAGATCGTTTTTAATGCACCTAGTTTAGGGTATAGGTTACTACGAAGGTGGAACCGACCTAGACGTAGGTAGTGAATTGTACCACGACAGTGGGAAATTCTAATTTCAGGCCACTACCCGGATAGAGAGTTAAGATTGAGTGACTGCATAGAATTTAATACAATGAAAACCCGCGGTGAAACTGCAATCCTAAAGATCTCATTTTGAATTGATTAAACCAAACATTTAATCGATTTCTTTGTTTTGTTTTATTTTTATTTTCTTTTAATTTTAAAAACAACTCTCAACTATTTAATCGGTCTAGCTGATCGCGAGTAGTTAGTCAGAGTCTCCGACAATTTCACGTATCCCTGAGTTCGACTCGGGCCTCACAAAGGCCTATATTACATTGACGTGTACATTTGCGTTTCTACGCACGGTAAATTCGTGTCAAGTTTTTGGCGCCGTTGCCGGGGATACGGCAAGTTGTCGGCACTACGAGTGCTTCAAGCGGCCACTCTAGGCTACATTTTTATTTTTTTATCATTTTAAAAATTAATAGTCTATTTTCTAAATATTTGCAATCGTCAAGCACTGTACTGAAATTAAATTTTTCTATTTGTAGGTATTGTGCATGGTGCAGACGCGTAGTACCGACTACACACAACAAGCACTAGAGGTTCCACTAACGGGACCTGACGACGAGGAAAGCCACAATCAAGACCATTTAGAAGAAACAGATTCAGAATCCGAACAAGAAGAAATGGAAGAGCCATAGACAATATGGGAGAAGATCAAGGCTTCTTCCTCATCCGCTTCCAAGGGGCCGATCAAGAAGCAGGCGGTTAATATTCCGACATACAAGATTGATCCAGCTTTAATCAACTTGGTGAAGTCAAATGCTTTCCATGGGCTCAAGAATGAAGACCCCGTTGCGCATATAAGTCAATTTGTGGAGAATTGTGATATGATAAAAATAGACAGATTTCCACAAGATGTGCTCTACTTGAAGCTCTTCCCGAGTTCTCTAGTGCGAAATGCGTGAGAGTGGTTACATAACCTGGACGATGAATATGTGGAATCTTGGGACCACATGGTGGAGGTTTTCTTTGAACGGTTCTTCCCGCCCGAGAAGACCAATGACATGATCAGGAAGATCCACAACTTCACCCAAAAAGTAGGAGAGACCTACTCTAAGACCTGGGAAAGGTTTCAGATCATGCTCAGGCGGTGCCCGCATCACGGGTTTGATAAGGAGACACAGGTCAAGATCTTCTATTTTGCTCTCTCCGAGCATGATAGAAGCAACCTCGATTCAACCGGCTCAGGATTCTTCTTGAACAACACGGACACCAGGTGTTGGGAAATCCTAAAGAACATGGCCAAGAAGCAATCGTGAGGCAAAAGAGACGTCGTGGAGCATGTTCGAGTGGCAGGGGAATCTAAAGCAATCAAAGAGATGAATGAGAAGATGGATCTTCTCGCGAAGAAACTGCTTGCAAAGGAGGATACTAAGTCTGAGGATGAGGCTCAAGTTAAATTCATGAGGCAGCAGCAAGGCTACAGGAATAATGACTATTCATGGAGGAAAGACAAGAAGTTCTCCTGGAAGGATCCAAACAACTTCTCGTAGGATCCGGATGCAAAACCCCAGCCGATAGCGGAGGATAAGAGCACAGAGCTGCTCAATCAGGTGATAAAGCAAAATCAAGAACTCATGACTACTTTTGGCCAGCAAATAAAGCAACAAGGGGAGTTTATGAACCAATTTGGGCAGACACTGCAGAGCCATGGGGCTCAAATGAGGACAATAGAGACGTCCATGGCACAAATGGTAGTGGAGATAGCCAATTTGAAGAAGCCGGCGCACCCAGGTTTTCCGGGTAATACTAATGTTCCAGGAGGAAACCAGCAGGCGAAGTCCATTTTGCTAAGAAGTGGCAAGAAACTATTAAACCCCAGAGTCGATGAACCAAGCAAACCCCAAGCAGAATTTGAAGGTGAGGCCACTGAGGAGCTGCCCATACCGGTCGCAGAACCAGTTGCGGACATAGCAGCGGATGCTACTGACAATCCTATTTCAGAGGAGGAGGAGCCTCAGAGAAGGACACCTTATGTGCCACCGCATCAAAGGGCACAGGCTGTCCCGGTCCCATATCCGAACAGTGCTAAGGCAAGGAAAGTGGATGCTCAATTTAAAAAGTTTCTAGACAGTTTTAGAAAGCTTTCAATCAACATCCCTTTATTGGAAGCTATTGAGAAAATCCCTTCTTACGGGAAATTTCTGAAAGACATCATCACCAAGAAGAGAAAAATTCCAGACACAGAGGTTGTTGTGCTTAAGGAGCAGGTGAGTGCCTTCATCGTGGGCACATTGCCACCAAAGAGGCAATATCCGGGCTGTTTCAACATCTCATGATACATTGGGAAAGTTAAGTTTGGTGAAGCACTATGTGACTCAGGGGCGAGCATTAACTTGATGCCTCTCTCTACATTCAAGAAGCTGGGATTAAAAGAGTCACGGCCGAGCAACATGACAATCCAGTTGGCAGACAATTCAGTGGTAAAGCCATATGGGATTTGTGAAGATGTGCTAGTGAAAGTGGATCGATTTGTATTTCCAGTAGATTTTGTCGTCATGGAGATGCAAGATGAACAAGGCAATGAGCTACTGCTCGGACGACCCTTCCAAGCTACGGCCGACATGATACTTGAGATGAGGAGAGGTCGTTTGACCTTAGGTATAGCCGATGACCGATTTGAGATGGTCATGCCTTCCAGTGCCACTTCACCTAAATCTAAGGAGCAATGCCACATGATAAAACATTTTGATAACAATATCTCACTTTGTCTAGGGAAGCCATTTTTAGATATGGCCCATGTAATGACCAAGGTGGAAAAAGGGACTTTGGCTGTGGACATCATGGAGCAGACCAAGGTGGTATCCCTTTGTAAGGCTGTAGGTTTTCCGAACGATGAGGATGAGGACATTCCTCCCTCTACTGAAGATGAGGCTATAGCAAATTTAATTTTTGATGCATATCCAGAATTACCACTTGAGGCATGTTTAGTCAATATCACTCATGATTGGATGAGAAGCAAATCACTGAAGGAGTACGCCAAGATGCTTCAGATGTTTCCGTGCTTCTATGCGAGGCACTATGAGGATGTAGGCAAACTACCACCTCTGCTCCAATCATCCTTAATCAGCCCGCCGGAATTGGAGTTGAAGCCGCTGCCACCGCACCTCAAGTACGCGTTTCTAGCTGAGGAAGAAAAGTTGCATGTGATTATTTCTGCTTATCTAAGTGCTGAGGAGGAGGACCAGTTGCTGATAGTGCTGAAGAACCACCGGGGCGCATTTGGGTGGTCTGTTGCAGATATCCAGGGGATTTCCCCTACTTTGTGCCAGCATAATATTCGTCTCGAGGAGGGAGCCAAGACGGTGATTCAACCACAACGTCGACTAAATCCGAGCATGATGGAGGTTGTGAAGAAGGAGGTGATTAAGCTTCTTTCTGTAGGTATCATCTATGCAATTTCAAACTCGACATGGGTGAGTCCCACGCAGGTAGTCCCTAAAAAGGGGGGAATAACTGTTACTCATAATCTCTTAAATGAACCTGTCACCACCCGCTTGGTAATCGGGTGGCGAGTTTGTATATATTATCGACGACTAAATGCCGCTACGCTAAAGGATCACTTTCCTCTTCCGTTTATTGATCAAATTCTAGAGCGCTTAGCCGGCCGATCACATTTCTGTTTTCTGGATGGGTATTTGGGGTACAATCAGATTTTGATAGATCCTAAGGACCAAGAGAAGTCCACCTTCACTTGTCCCTATGGAACGTTTGCGTACCGCCGCATGCCCTTTGGTTTATGTAACGCACCGGTGACCTTTCAGCGTTGTATGCTTGCCATTTTTTCTGATATGGTAGAACGCTGTCTAGAGGTCTTTATGGATGATTTCTCAGTTTATGGTGCATCATTTGATGAATGCCTTTACAATCTGGATAAGGTGTTACAATGTTGCGAGGACACACATTTGGTCCTCAACTGGGAGAAATGTCATATGATGGTGAGCGAAGGAATAGTGCTAGGACATAAAGTGTCTAGCAAAGGTTTGGAGGTAGATCCGGTAAAAATTGAAGTAATTTCCAAATTGCCCCCACCAAATTCGGTAAAAGGGGTAAGAAGTTTCTTAGGCCACGCCGGTTTCTATCGTCGTTTCATAAAAGATTTTTCAAAAATCGCCAAACCTTTATCTGAGCTTCTAGAAAAGGATGTTGTTTTTTATTTCAATGACAAATGTTTACACGCGTTCAACGTGCTTAAGGAAAAATTGATTTCCGCACCGGTTGTGCAAACACCAGATTGGACAAAGTCATTTGAACTCATGTGTGATGTGTCCGATTTTGCTGTTGGAGCTGTGTTGGGACAGCGGGTGGACAATAAACCCACTGTGATTTTTTATGCCTCTAAGACTTTGAACGATGCCCAACTAAATTACACGACTACCGAAAAAGAATTGCTTGTCGTTGTTTTCGCTTTTGAAAAATTTCGGCAATATCTAGTTGGATCGAAAGTCGTAGTTTGGACTGACCACGCCGCTATTAAGTATTTGATGGAGAAAAAAGATGCCAAACCTAGATTGATTAGGTGGATCTTGCTTTTACAAGAATTTGATATCGAAATCAAAGACAAGGCGGGGATTGAAAATGTTGAAGTGGATCATTTGTCTAGGTTAGAGAGGGTAGATGAAAAAGATTTACACATACCCATTACTGAGGCATTTCCAGATGAACAGCTTTTGAAAGTGAATTCTAAAGATCTGTGGTTTTCATATATTGTGAACTATCTTGCTTGCAGGATCATCCCGGATGATTGGACATATCAAGAGAAGAAGAAATTCTTCCATTCTCTACGATATTATTTTTGGGATGACCCTATTCTCTTGAAGCAATGCAGGGATGGTGTCCTACACAGGTGTGTACCTGAGGTGGAATACGAGAGTGTTCTTCATCATTGCCACACACTACCGACGGGAGGACACCATGCAAGCTCTCGTACGGCAGCCAAAGTACTGGAAAATGGCCTATACTGGCCTACCTTGTTTCGGGACGCTTATGAGTTCGTGAGGCAATGTGATTCCTGCCAAAGGGCGGGTAACATTTCAAAGAGACAAGAGATGCCCCTAAATGTTTTCCAGGAGGTTGAGGTATTTGATTTATGGGGTATAGATTTTATGGGACCCTTTGTGTCCTCAAATTCTAATTTGTATATCCTTTTAGTTGTTGACTATGTGTCGAAGTGGGTGGATGCAATACCCATGAGAACTAACCATTCCACTGTAGTGTGTAGGTTCGTTAAGGAAAATATCTTCTGCAGGTTTGGTGTGCCCCGAATGATCATTAGTGATGGGGGTACGCACTTCCGGAATCAAAAGTTCTCGACATTATTGAGAAAATACGGGGTCAAACATAACATTGGTACCCCGTATCACCCGCAAACTGAAGGACAAGTGGAGGTATCCAATCGAGAAATTAAAAAGATCTTGGAGCGTACTGTGGCTTCCACGAGGAAGAATTGGACTGCCTTACTACCGGATGTGTTGTGGGCATACAGGACGGCATACAAGACATCTATAGGCACCACGCCTTTTAGGTTGGCGTACAGTTGGTCCTGTCACTTACCGGTGGAGTTAGAGCATAAAGCACATTGGGCGCTGAGGAAGCTCAACTTGAGTTATGATGCAGCGGGGAAGAAGAGATTACTTGAACTAAATGAACTGGATGAGCTGCGAATGAATGCATATGAGAACTCTCGGATCTACAAGGAGCGCACAAAGTTGATCCATGATCGCCACATTCAAATGCGCACCTTCAAGAAAGGAGATCGTGTGCTTTTGTTCAATTCGAGGCTGAAGTTGCATCCTGGGAAGCTAAAATCCCGATGGAGTGGACCATTCATAGTAGGAGAGGTCAGACCACATGGCGCAATCATGGTGCGCGATGGGGAGACTACATTTTTGGTGAATGGACAGAGGTTGAAGTTGTATTTTGGTGAAGATTACATGAGGAAGGTGAATGAGGTCAAACTCATTTCACTTTCGGATGCATGACGTGCTTCAAGTCATCTAGCCTAAGACGTTAAATAAGGGTGCTTGTTGGGAGGCAACCCAACCATTGGTACTTTAGTTTAGTTCCTTTACATTCGTAGTTTGATTTGTTTTAACCTAGTTTTTAGTGTAAAAAAGATAACGTGATCGTTTGCTCATTGTGCAGGACTGAGGCAGAGTCGATACCATCGACCCTTGCGTCGATGGTATCGACTGTGGTACAGGTTGGTGACTGCATAAATCGCACTACGTCAATACTATCGACAGCCTCGTCGATAGTATCGACACACCAATAGGTTGATCGTCAAGTCAAGGTCGATAGTATCGACATGCCAGTCGATACCACGAGATCTCTGGAGATATTCCGAAGAAATCGTCTCAGTAAAGTCGATACCATCGACGGCCCTGTCGATGGTATCGACACATTCACACACAGAAGGCGGCGGCCGGGCCTCGCGAGGGTTTGCCCTAATCAGAGAGTCGATACTATCGACTCGCGTCGATAGTATCGACGCGCCACGTCAACAATCCGCGAGGAAAGATCTACGGCGATTGCTGCAACCAAAAAGTTGATCCGGGGGACGAGTCGATACCATTGACTCGCGTCGATAGTATCAGCGTATCAGCAATCCGGGGCCCACAGATCCAGCCATCGACGACCGTCGATACTCGCGGCAGTACGGATTGTGCTACCCGTGTCGATACCATCGACTCACGTCGATGGTATCGACGGGTATGCACCCCAGTTGGCCTCCTACCTTGGGTTGAATTTCCAGTAGCTTACTCCTCTCTCCAACAGGATCAAGGTGAACTTGCAACATCTGCACCACTCCAACCTCATCCTTCTTTGAGATGTCTTGGCATATGCACACTGCCACGTCAACCATGCTTACCAAGAATGCTCGCTTCCTGATCCGGTCTTCAACATCGAAGGGGCGCAACACTTCCGATGGCCTATCATAGACATTGCTGACTCTGATGAAAATGGCGGCAATGACGACAATGACAACAATGACGATGAGGCTGAAGAGGAAGAGGAAGCCTACACCCCTATTTGGGTACGAGTGGCACCACGGAAGCGTCCTCGCATGCATCTGGGTGCATCTTCATCTTCGCAGCCACCGCCGCCCTCGCAGCCAAGCGAGGATGTCTATTCGATGCAGGGCTGCAAGACATACAACAGACACAACAGCATCACACGACGTTGTATACCGGTGTTCAGGAAACTACGAACCGGTTACTGGACAATCAAAGGGCAATCTTCGAGAACAAGCGTCTTCTCCTCGACAACCAACAACAGATTCATGATCGGTTGCATAGGATGGAGATGCAACAGCAGCCCTTTTACGATCACTATTGGATCCAGAATTACTTTGGAGGCTATCCGCAACCTTCACCTAGGGCCCAGTTTGATCCGAGCTTCCAGGGGGAGTATCCATCTTGGGACCCCACGGCTCCACAGTACCCGCCTCCGCCAGAAGAGTAAATCGATATCTCTGTTCCAACCTTTAAGATTGTTTTTGACTCTGAGGCCATAGTCAAATTCAAGCTTAAGGGGGGTGTTGGAATAGCTCTACTCTATTTTTTATTTTTCTCTATTTTTAGTTTTATTGCTTTTGTTCTTGTCATTTGTTTCTTGCAATCTTAGTTGTTTGTAGGATCCACATTCTATATAGTGTAATTGTGGATGTCTTAAGTCTTATGTCATCTCAGTTGCATGTACATGGGAATTAAGGGGAAATTAAAAAATTTTGAGTGTTTGCAAGCTTGAGTGTTGTTCAACTTTGATCACTTAACTTAAGAAAATGATTGGTTTTGTCAACTTTAAAACAGAAAATCACAACTGTACATTTCTAATGATTCATGAAAGTGGACGGAATTGGTTGTTTGAGCCTAAACTGATCAAATGATAATGATACTCTAATTTGAAGTAAGAGAGAGAAACCTCTTAACTACTACACAGGCCAGTAAGGAGGGACACATAATACTTTTCAAAGGTTCAGTCAATTAGTCTTGTGATCTGTCCACCTCATTGCTTTTGACAATCCACCACGAGATTTGGAAGTAAAGTACGGTTTCAACCTTTTTGATTGCATGTCATGTAGATAGGACATGCATTCCAACCACTTTCATATGTTTTGCATGAAAAAAATAGAACAGTTATACATGCACATTACCCTTAGGTGCATGTCATTTAGTTGCATTCATAACTTTTATGCATAGAATACATCATGTACCTCATTTCTTCCTTAATGGTGAATTAAATTGTTCCATACCTTCTAAATAGTTCAAATATTTGAGTAATGCAGAAAAAGTAAGTTCAATAAAGTATTCATTGGCAATTATGGATATAAGGGCTTGAAAAAAAATCTGAAAAAAAATGAAATTGAAAAAGAAAAAAAAGTCATTAAGAAGCAAGTAGAATAAGAAGGAGAAAGGAGCATAATCTCACCTTCATTTTAAGATGAGTGAGTACATGATGTAGCTCAATTAGATATCCATCTCATTTTGAAATGGGATGTTAGTGCATGCATCATTCCACCCAATCTTAGGCATTAGGGCATTTTTCATGTGCATTTGCATCATTTAGGGCTTTTTTGTTTTATGCATGTTGAAACCGTATAATGCTTCCATTTCTTCCATGAGCCACTAATCCAACCCTATTCTAGGGATGTATCTTGTGTCATTTTGTACCTTTATCACATTCAAATGCATTAGAATTACATGTTATTCTCCCCAATATGATTATCATTGCAAATATTCTTATGGATGTTCTTTGCGCTGTTTTTCAGGTACTTGGACCATGCTTAGATGGAAGAGAGAGAGAAAGGGAGTTCTAGGGTTCCCCCACTCAAGGAGGGGCCCAAACGAAGGCCCTAAAGTCTCCCTCAACCTACCTCCAGTGGCCAAGAATCATCCCCGAGCAAAGACATCCGAAAATGACAAAGTTAGAAGAGAAATCAAGAAGTCAAGCCTCACCACGGCCGTGGCCACAATCCCACGGTTGTGGCTTTATTGCCAAGTACCAACAGGTTGCAACAGGGAATTCCATAGATCGCCCATGACCGTGGCCTCCCAGCCATGACCGTGGCCTGTGAAGATAACACGACCGTGGCCATCAGCACGGTCGTGGTCAGGAGAAGAGAACACGGTCGTGGCACCCTGCCACGGTCGTGGGAATTAAATTGCAAGAAGTTAGACGCCAACAGGGAATTTGCCTCCCAGCCATGACTGTGGCCAAGTCGCCACAACCGTGGCCGATGCTGATCAAGACGCCCGTAGCCCCTCCCCACGGTCACCTCCAACTCCTCCAAAATGGGCGTGTTACCCAACACAGCCGTGGTGCATGCTACCCACCACGATCGTGGCACTCCGCCACGGCCGTGGCCACCACCATATTTTGTTTTTTTTCACCACTTCCTTCACCCCCTCTATCTCCGTGGTTCGACCCCGCATCTTGCCTTTGATCTATACTACAACAGTACCCCGTACGCTTGCGGGCGCATTATTTTAGTTTTAGTGATAGACTCGATTTGGGACCATACAAATATCGAAAGCAAAGATCCCATCATCCCGTGCCTCCCGACCTCGTGGATTGCACTTGTTGCAAGCCTCTAGCGGGAGCACACCAAGCTTTCTGGCACTGTTGCCAGGGATAGAGGTGCTCAGCCTAGTTAGATAGCGTAGCTTAGCCTTTCCTTTTGCCCTCACCATTGCTATTCTTTATTCTTTGTGTTAATTTTGCATCTTGGTTTGTTAACTTGCCCTCTTCTATTTGGTTGTGCCCTGTGCATGTGACAAGCAACCCTTTGGAGTCAAGATCGTGGACCGAGATGCGCAAGCCCCTTCAATCCCTCAACCGCCCTACATGATGAAGATGTTGCAAGACATGATGTATCTCATGCAGAATCATGTGGGAGGTCCTTCTCATCATTCTGCTGACTCCATGGTGGCTCTTTGTGGAGACATGGTTCTACAATCCTATGTCATTCAGAACAACCAAAGCCCCATGTTAAGCTCATGCATTTTAGAATGTAGAAATGGTCCAAATTTCTCATGGGAACCACAAGAAGACCGTGAGCCAAGAGATAGCTCCATGTTTGAAGAAGAAGTTCTTGCAAGATTGAGAAGCCTTGATGAAGTGAAGAGAGAGGTGTCCTTTCAAGGACAAACCATTGATCGACTGGAGCAAAGGCTGGATGAGATTTCCCTTTCACTTGCCCTTTGTGAGGAGGGAAGATCCTTTTCCCAAACCATAGCCAACCCAAACAATGCAAATAATTATATGGGCTCCCCTCAAGTTATCTATGATCCACCACCTCCTCAACCTTCATATAACTTCCAACACACCTCACAACCACCACCACAACATCAATCACAAGAACCAGCCCCATACCACCCACCTCCACAACAACCATCCTACATCCTTCACAAACCTAATCCGCCACTACCACCAACACCGCCACAACCATCACTTACTCTCTTTTCTCCCCATTACCAATTGGATACAATTTCAATCTTGAGGTGTGACAAGGTTATAGAGGAGCTTAACAAGGGAGGGAAGCAATTAGACGAAGATCATGATGGAGAACCCCTGCCGCAAAGTCCTTGTGAGAGTACCAAGTGCACTAAGAATTCTACAGTCATGGAAGATTTTGAGAAGATAATATCTTGTGTCCCATCTTCCTTTGGTACGACACCACCAAGTTCTCCCGTTGCTGATCCAAGACATCCCAATGTGATATTTTTAGGGTTGCAAGTGTCCAACGGGATGGAAACCCCTCTCTTTGATGCCTATGAAGACCCATTCCTCGAGGGAAGGCAAAACTGTGGCATGAAAAGTTGGAAGGTCTTAAGATTGACCAAGGCAGAAAACTCATTGATTGCCATCATCAAGCAAATACCAAATTATGTAAAGTTCCATAAGGGTGTTTTCCTCTTCAAGAAGAAGATGAGAGGGAAGATGCCTAAGGAGGTCATCTTAAATGAGCTAATGAGTTTTGTTGATGAGGATTCTTACTTTGGGACCTATGATGATGACCCCGGAGGAGAGACAAATGAAGAAAGACAATTGAGAAACTCACATAACCCTTGGGAGACAATGAAGGCATTTGATAGGATTGTGTATGATGAGGAAGAAAACATTTTTCTTTTAGACAATGGTTGATTGATGAAAAAGAGCAACAAGCCCGGCTGAAGGCTATAAATTTAGCGCTAGTGGGAGGCAACCCACATGGTTTGAGATTCTAGAACCTTGTTTTACCATACTTTCTTTTGTTTTACACAAATACACACACGCACACTTGTGCTTTATAGTTTTTGTTTGAGTTTTGATTATGGCAGGTGATAGACATTAGAGAGAGAGGATCTAGAAGTTAATCGTGGTCATTCAGTCAGAGTTGTGGTAAAAGACCAAATAAAATCGAAAGATCAAATTGTAAAGTTTGACAATTGAGGAGACAAACCCACCATGGCCGTGGAGCTTGACCACGACCGTGGCGCATGTGGAAAAACATGACCGTGGCTCCATGCCACGGCTGTGGGAATTAAAGCACCTGATTGGCCAAAGTTACATGTTGTTTTGAAGATCGGCCACGACCGTGGCGAGCTGCCACGACCGTGGTGAAGGAGACTGCCCACGACCGTGGTCCTCACCACAGTTGTGTTAAAGAAGGCGGCCCACGACTGTGTCAACAGCCCACGACCGTGGGGATTTATGCTGCAAATTGGCCGAGGTTACAGGGTTTTTGCTAGATCAGCCACGACTGTGGCAAGTCGACCACGACTGTGGCATGAGGACAAGGCCACGACCGTGGCTGGCCGCCATGACCGTGGCGAGGTCAGACCGGGCATGCTACCCAACCCTGTCGTGGCACCCGCCACAGCCGTGCTACCCAACCCTATCCACAACCGTGGCCACCTGCCACGACCGTGGCCGAACCCGGTTCAGGAAAACAAAAATGTACTTTTAAGCGTCCAAACACGACCCCCCCCTCATTCTTTCATCTTCCACCTCCAGCAACACACCGTGGCGGCGGAAAACGGTCATGTGCTCCCCCGTTTGTCACCTCCAACCCCCAGAACCACTTCCATTTGATCCCTAATCCATCCCAAATCGATCCCCAACCATCCCTCTCCCATTCCCACCGACCAATCTCTCCCAATCGCATCTCCATTTCCATTTCCATCTCCATTCCGCCCAGCAACTCCCCTACACAAAACCTCCACAAAAACCCTTCCATTCTCACCCAAATCCACCACTAATCATATAACCAACATCCATACATCACTATCCTTCCATTCCACCCATAAAACCACACCCACACCACCTTCTCCACCAAATCCGAAAATCTCCCTCCTACACCACTTTCACCTCCCTTTCTGCAATGAAGAAGATTGGGAAAGCTATCACAAAGGGGACGAACATCCTCACCGGAGGGAAACGGCGTTCTAAAAACGCCTCCTCCGATGTATCCATTCCATCCCACACCCACTCACCTACCACCTCCGCCCACCATTCCCTCCGCCGGTCGCAATCGGTGAGCGGATCGCACTCCCGCTCATCCGACAGCCACCACATTACGGATGCCACTTACGAGGGAGAAGACGAAGAAGAGGAGGAGTCCATGGGGGTCGACTTGGACAATCTCATAGATGAAATCGAGTCTGCGGCCGCAAGAAGAACTCAAAAATCTAAAGCGGCACCGTCATCATCCAGGCTGCCTCCAAAGCCCACACCACCTCGCCACTCGACATCTAGCGCAGCGGCAAGACGTGATGTGCAACCGCGACCCTCGTGGAAACTGCAGAAAGAAGAGGAACAGTCGGCACATTGGTATAACCTCGATACCAGTTCGGGGTCACAATCCTATAGAATGGAGGAGGAAGAAGATAACAGCGAGGAAGAGGCGGAGCTTGAGCCGGAAGGAGAAGATGTTTTGGCACATTTGGAGGCTGACAGAGAAAGAACCCTGGGCAAAGCACCGGAGGGGGTGTCCTATGGTAGAGGACACATGCAAAGGAAAGTCGAGCTCATTTACCCCGAGTGCATGATGAGGCGAGTCGTCGCCACCAAGTATGGATCTCAGAAAGTGATCGATGATCTAGGGATCAAGGAGGCAGTGGAAAGGAGCTTAAAGAGAATAGGGTTGTGGGATATCCTTTTCACACCGCAGCCAACCTACGTCACCTTGACCCGAGAATTCTTCGCTACTCTTGAAAGGACTAAAGTGAGGGGTTGTGATGCAATCAAATTTGCCATAATGGGCAATGTGCACACCCTCACTTCCACTGAGATGAATGGGATATTTGCTGCAAGTCCTGAAGAGGCCGTCAAGATGGATGACGGCTTGTTAGAGAAGGTGAAAGAACTAGATTATGCCTATTTCTGGGAGACAATCATAGGCAGCGGCGTGTACGACGCAGGAAGATCAAAAATAGCCTCCATAAGCAATCCAATGATGCGCTATGTGCAGAAGGTCGTGGCAAACACAATTGTAGGGAGGTATGATAATCAAGGCTCCATTTCACAAAAAGATATGTTTGTCTTGATATCGATGTACCTCAAGAAGCACCTCGACCTCGGTGTTCTATTGATTGATCATATGAAGTCCATACCCTACAAGAGCACAAAACCCTTTGTCATGGGTGGGTTTGTGACTTCGATTGCACTAGCGCTGGGATACGATCTCTCGGGGTTACAGGACGCACTTGAGGCAGAGTTTGTTGACCTCAACTACTTGGTGCGCTCGCACACTATAAAGATAAAGGAAAAGAAGATGATCTATCTTACTACTAGTGTGCCGGACTTCGAGATTGAGCTGCCATACCACGCGGTGCCTCTTCTTTCCGCGTTGGGAATTCATTTCAATTTGAAAGAAAAACTTTTCAAATGGCAGCAAGAACACCCAAGAGAGACGTATACAAGGGGAGCCACTACCGTAAATGAAGACATCGCTGAATCTAATGTACAAGGGCAGGAGCATGAAGCAGATGAAGAAAGGCAGCCCCGAAGAACAAGAAGGAGGGATGAGGGGACATCCCAGCTGCAGCCACCCTCAGGGAATGCCTATGACATGGCCGCAATCCAGGCACACCTTGAGAACATTTAGAAGATCCAAAATGACATGCAGCTTGCCCAACAGCAAATGTGGTATGATCAGCAGTAGATGCACTATCAGATCAACCACGCGTATCAATATCACCATGCCCAAGTAGAAAGAAACCCCGAATGGGGTGCAGATTTTTGGGGTGGTTTAGCTGGGTATCCACAGACTTACCCTCCACCCCAGGACGACTACTGGGGGCACTATTACCAGCATCCTCTATCAAGCTCAGCTCCAGACTCAGCTCCTCCTCCATATCCTCTGAACATGCCAGACCAGCCACCGCAGCCATGACACTTCCCCTATCTCCCCTAAGCTATAGTTTCATGCTGAGGACAGCATGATTCTAAAGTTTGGGGTGGGTAGGGCGGTACGCATCACCCTATCTCACTTTTTGTCATTTTGATATCACCCTGCCATCTAGTTTAGTTTTACTGTTTTTGTTCTTTTCATTGCATCTTTGCATGACATGTAGTTGATTTCTGCATTTTTGAGTAATTTTTCAAAATTTTTGCTATTTCAGCCATGCATTGCATCTCATGTAGTTTTTTTTGCTAATTTTTGCATGTTTTAGCTAGGATTTACTTGCTTTTTACCTAAAAGTGTGTTTGAATGTGATTTAGTGCAATTTGGCACCTTTTTGGCCAATTTTTCCCAGATTTGATGTTTCTTGTCCAAAAAGTGTGTTTTGACTCAATCTTTACCATATTGAATGAAATTTCTTATCTTTGACAAATACAAGATGATATGCTATGATCAAGTGCTATATGGTATCAACGAGTGACTTCTTACATGCTCGTCACCTCCCTTGGGAATGTGTTGGTTTGATTGAATTATGATCCGAGCAAGCATAGAACGTTTAATGTTTGTGGAGTTACTTGATTGATATATGGATTTCATTTGGTTCATTCATGTGATGTTATATCTATGGTGAAGTGTCAGACTAGTTTTCATGCAGGATACCTTATGTGGAAGATTATGCCAAGTGACCCCTCTTTGACCCGACCACTCTTTCATCATCTTCATACCTCTCCGTCTCATAAAAAGATGCCAAAGTGCACATATTAGCCGTGGCCACCTCCAAAAGTTTGGGGTGGCCACATCTTTATCTCCCCATTTCACTCTATCCACCATATGCCCTATCTACACCAAGGGCAAAGAAAAAAAAAGAGAAGCAAAAATAAAATAAAAGGATGCTCCTATTTAAGAGCATTCAAATAAAGAAAAGAAGAGTGTGTAAAAGCACTCCAAATCATACCGCAACCCTTTCTTCTTCTTTCATACCCATGGAGCTAGGAAACATTAAACCTAGCTCACTTTATCCCTTTCCGCAGCCATGTGGGTCATTTGGCATAACTTGAAACATAAGGTTGAACGCATGAAGGTGAAACAACACTCCTAGTCATCAGCGATTAACATCATTATGAAACAGTCTACCCGGAACCTTTTGAATGAGATATTGATAACTTGTGCAATCCATGCATTATACGTGAAGTTCATGTTCTTTGTGCTCTCTTCATGGTTGGTTTGTGAAAGTAGAAGAGGAGGGAAGTGATTTGCATGTACCTAGTCACCTTTGATCCCATTTAGCATTTGTCGCCCATCATATTTCATTTGTCATTTCTTTTGATTGTGGAAAACGGAAAAGAGATTGAGTTGGAGCATACTTTAGGACAAGTATGTTTCAAGTTTGGGGTGGTGATCCAACCCTATTCTAGGGCTGTATCTTGTGTCATTTTGTACCTTTATCACATTCAAATGCATTAGAATTACATGTTATTCTCCCCAATATGATTATCATTGCAAATATGCTTATGGATGTTCTTTGCACTGTTTTTCAGGTACTTGGACCATGCTTAGATGGAAGAGAGAGAGAATAGGAGTTCTAGGGTTCCCTCACTCAAGGAGGGGCCCAAATGAAGGCCCTAAAGTCTCCCTCAACCTACCTCCAGTGGCCAAGAATCATCCCTGAGCAAAGACATCCGAAAATGACAAAGTTAGGAGAGAAATCAAGAAGTCAAGCCTCACCACGGCCGTGGCCACAATCCCACGGTCGTGGCTTTATTGCCAAGTACCAACAGGTTGCAATAGGGAATTCCATAGATCGCCCACGACCGTGGCCTCCCAGCCACGACCGTGGCCTGTGAAGACAACACGATCATGGCCATCAGCACGGTCGTGGTCAGGAGAAGAGAACACGGCCGTGGCACCCTGCCACAGTCGTGGGAATTAAATTGCAATAAGTCAGACACCAACAGGGAATTTGCCTCCCAGCCATGACCGTGGCCAAGTCACCATGACCGTGGCCGATGCTGATCAAGACGCCCGTGGCCCCTCCCAACGGTCACCTCCAACTCCTCTAAAACGGCTGTGTTACCCAACACGGTCGTGGTGCATGCTACCCACCACGACCGTGGCACTCCGCCACGGCTGTGTCCACCACCATATTTTATTTTTTTTCACCACTTCCTTCACCCCCTCTATCTCCGTCGTTCGACCCTGCATCTTGCCTTTGATCTATACTACAACAGTACCCCGTACGCTTGCGGGTGCATTGTTTTAGTTTTAGTGATAGACTCGGTTTGGGACCATACAAATATCGAAAGCAAAGATCCCATCATCCCGTGCCTCTCGACCTCGTGGATTGCACTTATTGCAAGCCTCTAGCGGGAGCGCACCAGCCACCCATTCCATCCACCCGTTGCTCGAATTGGTAGGCCACCGTGATTTTCTCCTCACTTGTGAATATCAGGAGAGCTTCTTCCATGTAGATGGTAGTTAGGGTGAGCAACGTAGTATAGGAGATCGCAAGATGCATTAAGTCTGGACCGGAGAATTTTATTATGTTAACTTCCTTATGTGATAGTGTTCATCAGTTTTGAGGTAGATATCTTTTATGGATGATTACTGTCGCCTTTAGGGTAATTATCATTCTGTGGTTAGTGAGGGTCGGTATGCGAATGTCTGGTGGGAGTCATATGGGATGTTTGTTGTGATGCTTTGTTCTTTAGTTGACTCTGGCAATTCTATTCTAAGGTTTAGTTGCTCGAGGGAGAGCAATGTTCAAGCTTAGGGGAGTTTGATGCGATGATTTTGAGACGCATTTATAGACTGGTTTGATATGTGTTTTATGCATTTATTAGTCATTTTCATGGTTAATGTTGCATAATTCATCTACTTTGGTCTATGCTACTTCTTTATGTCAAATTTCCCTTATTTCAGCATTTTGAGTATTAATTATCAAAAGAATACATTTTGTGTAGACTTATGTGGTTTCGTGTGTTAATTTCAGGAAAAACAAGTATCTGCTACTGTCGATACCATCGACCAGACCACAGTTTTCCAGCCGCAAGGACCAGAAGAAAGTCGATACTATCGACAGGGATGTCGATGGTATCGAGATACCATCAGGTTGCTGGCGAGAAGTGAGTCAATACTATCGACCCATATGTCGATACCATCGACTAGTGGAGCTTCAGCGATGGTAAAAGGACAAAACCGACGCCTAAGAATGTCGATACCATCGACCCGCGTCGATGGTATCGAGATAGCATCAGGCGCAAAGACAAAAGAAAAGAATAACTGCTGATATCATGCTAGGTCGATACCATCGACCAGCGTCGATGGTATCGACACCGTCAGACATGAGTTTGCTTCAGATTGATCTTAATCCGACGGCTGTGATTAATTGGTGACCTAACTCGGGAATTATACCTAATGATGGAACCCAAGAGGGAAGGATCATGTCATTAGCTACGGCACACATCCCGAGAAGGTGTGGAGAGAAGAACGGAGCCCAGAAGTACGCCCCAGCTGATCCGGATGCTGAAGAAGACGATTTCCACCACCGAAAGGCGGGAGAACACGTATTCCACGCCAAGGATCGCTTGGATCTTCTCCGTTCAGGGGTTTCACCGCTCAATCACGTTTTTCTCCATGTTTCCCTTTTTCTACTCCACGTTTTGCTCTGAGATGAACATGCGGGGCTAATCCCCTTTGTCTGTAGGACCGGGAGTAGCCCGGGAATTCATTGTATGACAATTTTATCATAGTAATTCATATCTTATCTATTAAATCCGTGGTATAATTTCATTTTCTCAATTATATTGTTATGCTTGATCACCATAATAATAATCTAATGCCCTTAATTGCTTTGAAAGAAGAATTAATGGTTGAAAAGAGATGGAATTTACATTAATTGACAAATCCCTTAAACAAGGTGGTGTAAGGTTAATGGTGGATACTGAGAGATTGTTTTTAATGCACCTAGTTTAGGGTATATGTTACTACGACGGTGGAACTGACCTAGATGTAGGTAGTGAATTGTACCACGATAGTGGGCAATTCTGATTTCAGGCCACTACCTGGATAGAGAGTTAAGATTGAGTGACTGCATAGAATTTAATACAATGGAAACACGCGGTGAAACCGCAATCCTAAAGATCTCATTTTGAATTGATTAAACCAAAAATTTAATCGATTGCTTTTTTTGTTTTATTTTTATTTTGTTTTAATTTTAACAACAACTCTCAACTATTTAATCGGTCTAGCTAATCGCGAGTAGTTAGTAGGAGTCTCTGACAATTTCACGTATCCCTGAGTTCGACTCGGGCCTCACAAAGGCCTATATTACATTGATGCGTACACTTGCATTTCTACGCACGGTAAATTCATGTCATAACCCTAATGAGATAATACATGAACAAATCACCCTAATGTAACCCAATGTTCTCACATTATATTTAGACCAATAATGGAACATAAAAAGTGATCACATGGGGAATACATGATAATTCGAGCTTAATAATCACACATAAATCTTTAGGTGAAGTTTTGAACATAATTAACTATGTCATAACTCATTAAAGGAAACCCCAAAAGTGGAATCTAAGGTAAAAATTGTGTTCCTTGGGTCCCAATTGCCTTGGGAGTCAAGTTTCACATTATTCACATAATAATAATTAATTTAATTCATTTAGGAAAGAAAAGATCTAAGTTTACCCCAAAATATCAAATAAAATATTAAATTACTCCAAAAGAGGAAAATAATATTGGATTCATAATCTACATAATAAATATAGCCTTTAGGTGAATTTTCATCCAATTTTGAGAAAGTCTGCTTAAAAGGTGAAATCGGGAGAGAGAAAGTGTGTAGAACCTTTAAAATATTAAATAAAGGTATAAATAACTCAAACATGTAAAATTGATGGAAATTCATATCCAACCCATTAAATATGACTTGTGGTGAAGTTTCATCAAATTTGGATAATCCTAATGTCATTATGCATGAGGAAAAAGAAAATAGGATTTGGTTTATTTAACACATTAAAAGTTCTCAAAAGGCAAATCTAATTGCATAATTGGAATCTACATGCCTAACTCAACCTAGTTGCAAATTTTCATTCAATTTGGATAAAGCTAAAATCCTTAATGGAAGAGAGAGAAAAAGGAGCATTAATATGATATCACTTTGTTTTTAATTGGATTATTTCCTTATTTTCCTAAAGTCGAAGGTGTCATGCGGCCTGGATTCTTTTTCTTTTAATCGGATGGCTTAGGTTTTTTCCTTGGTTTCACAAACTCATCAAACAACTCTCCTCTTTCTCCTTCACCCATCCTACTCCTACTAGGACTAAACAGTGGGCGTGAATTTCTCTGGCCTCTCCCTCTTTCCTTGTTGCGTCTCTGTCTAAGAAAGTTGCTCCAATGTGTTCTTCGTGTCTTTCCACATCTGGGAACCCTAATATTCCCAGGGTTTGGTGATCTACACACCCCAATTAGCGAGGGGGTTTCTCCATCGCCTCTGTTTCCAAGTCCGTTATGGATTCCAGTCATCTCGGGACTCACCCCCTATATATATCCCCCTTGACGCACTATGTGAACCCACAACAAATGTTCCCGCCTATCTCCTTGGCCTGGAGCGATCTGCACCCATCTTTCCCTACTCAGTTTTCCTTGAGGCTTCAGCGATGACTTCCTAACCTTGAGAATGGCCTTTTATGGTCAGCATCACCTCCTTGAGATCTGGACAGGATTCAGACAGACTTTGCTCATTCAATTTGGAGGTATATCAATTTCGCCCCTTTTTCTCAATTCTTGAACTTTCCAGCAATTTGATGTTTCCTTTTCATGGCGATGCTTGTCTCCTCACTTTTAGTTTCAGTTTTGGTCAGTGGTTCTTCCTCAGCAGCTGGTTCTGAGAGTTCTTGGCTCTTTTTCACTGTCTTGGATTCTTGCAGTAATGGCGGGAGGTGTTTCTTGGTCTATAGTTGGTCGTTGTGCCTGTAACCAGACTCGTTGGGGATGTTGGCACTCTAGGAAAAAGATCTTGAAGTTTGTTCATTTGGTTTTCTCTTCATCACGATCTATCGCTTGATGATCCACCTAAGAGAACTCCCATTTTACATTGAGCAAAGTGGGAACAAATCCCCAGGTTTAATTCCTTCTCTGCCCTCCTATTTTCTTATTACTTTAGTTTATACACATAGGGGTAAAATCGCTAATTCATGTTGTTCCTTCTTCCTTTCACGTTGTGGCAACTTGCCCAGCTATTTGTGGGTCCAACTAAGTTGGAAAGCCCTGATTGGGCCACTTAGACCATGTGGCCCGCTCCCTCTCTTTTAGTCTCTTTCTCAAATGTTTTTCCATATGGGATTTTGTGATTTGTCGAATCTTGCAAAATTCATAATAATTCACTCACTGATCAGAAAAATATGGAAAAATAATTGTTGGATTCAGAAAAATCAGAGTTATCCTATGGTGTTGGTTTTTTTAGCTAAATCCAATGACTAATGGTGAGTAATTTTAATGAATTAATCTAAATAAGTAATAACTTGTAAAATTCATAATTAAATATCTATAAGTCAAAAAAATATAATAAAATATGTTTTGGGCTTCAAGTAATATAAGTTAATATGTCATGGTTTTGATAACCTAATTCATTAATATTTAAAAGGAAATTTTTAGGGTTTGTGAAATCAATATAAACCTAACCCTAATTTCACATGCATGATAATAGGTATTTTGAAGACCTAGATTTGGATTTAGGAGTGATCTTCAATTGTTGGACTCTATAGAGAGGTATGTATGCATCCTTGAGTATTCTTTTTGAGCAATTCACCTACTTTATCATTCTCTTGGTCCTATGGACATTAGCCTATACACAATGTCTTTTTCTTTGAAATTATGCTTCATGTGAAGTACCCTACTTGTTACTCATCTTATGATCATGGATATTCTCGTGGACTCTTTTTCATATGCTTGGTGCATGTTGGACTTATTTGATGATAAGTGCCCACTTTGAGGTGGATTTTTATATGTTTATGTTGTCCATTAGTATGATGGAAACTTTTGTTTAATATGACTATACCTTTTTTACTTGCCTCTCTATTAAACATTCTATGTGAATCAGTAGCACTAGGGTAGTGCAATTGCATTGGTTTTTGGGCAGTATGCCCTTGTTATGATTGGGATGGAGGTGGTGGCACCCCATACCCAGGTTTCAAGTTTTTGAGGCTTGGCCCAACTTATATATATTGGGAGTTGCAGTATTTCATCTCTATTAGGTTTCAAGTTTGTGAGGCTTGGTCACCTTTGTATTTATATTGTTCTAGGGCTATGTTTATCTCACATGCATGTAGGTTGATGATTGTGGGGTGTGTGCCCTACTATCTTTGTATGTGCTAGTATGGCATGATTTTATTAGTTTGGTTATGGAAAGTATCTCTTTTGTTGTTGTTCTTTTATTTTATGCCCTTATGGGTAGTCCTTGTCTTTTTTATGGGAAGCCTTTTATATTTGATGTCCCTTTATTTCATAATATTGCTCAATTTTCCTATTTAGCATGCACATACTAGCTTTTGTTGATGTTTCCTTTTATTCTTGTTTTTGTGGGGTATGATTCCATCCCCAGGTTTAGATCAAGGAGAGGTTAAGCAAGGTGTACTTGGACAACAACCTTTATAGCTGAGCTTTTGGGAGACTTGAAAGATGTGGTTAGAAGATCCTCAGCTAGATCCTTATAGTTTCTTTAGTAACTCACCCATGTGTGGTGTAGTGATGTAAAAGATATCAAGCTTTATAATAGTTGGATATATTTCTTTTCCGCTGCTACTTATTGTGTTATGATACATACATGTTGAATGTATTGCTCTTCATCCCTTTAGTGAAAACGTTTATGTGGTGCTTCGTTCAAGGGATGTTGCCTTTTTATTTCTCGTAGGGAGTAGTTCCCCTATGGGATCCCACTCCTTACAATGAGCCTCTACTCATGCCCTATTCTTGGGCCGGAGACCAACGGGGACACCACTCCCGACCACCACGTGCCACGCGCAGACCAACGCAGGGTTCGAGGGAGGCTAGTGGAGGAGAAGCCGGGGAGAACGGGGCTCGCAAGGGAGGCTGTCGAGGAGTGAATCGGGTAGTTGACCACAGTAAGGGAACAGTAGGCAAAGGACCGTGCAATAGGGTGGAAGATAATTGGTAGGGAAAGGACCACTTTGCCCCTGGGTCGGTTGCACGACTAAGTGTTGCTTTTGGCTTTTGGCATCCTTTTTTTCCTGAGCCACATGGGCGCAAGGTGCCAGCATGGTGAAAGGCCATTAGCTGGACCCGGCTGCGTGGATATTAACCAGGATAACCGAAATATTGATGTGGCAATCCCTGATTCGCTAGGTTAGCAATAATTTGGAATAATTGTAGTTAATTAATGGTAACTTGAAATATAGAAAAACTATATATCAAATTGTTGAGAAAAATGAGAGGAATCTAAAGAAAATATAATCAAAGTCTGATTAAGCTTCTTATTCCAAATGCATATGTAATACCTATGTTGAAGTGTTTAGTATAAAGGAAAACCTAGATTTTGTTTAATATGATGTTTAATTGAGTAGATTCGTTGATGTTGAGCTAATATCTGATCTTGTTATGTTGAGTGAGCTCATATATTTGAATCATACTAAATTTTTTTTCAATTTCCAACTAGCCATTAAGAATTCATTTTAAACATGACATGAGAACAATGACTTTTAGATAGTTTACACATGAACATGGGAAATCTCATGTATCTTAAAGCAAAGAATCCTCTGTAGTGCCAATGACAAGAATAATGTCAATATTATTTCATCTATGATGGGAATGATAAATCTGATTGATTAACTAATGCATAGACCTGAAAAAGATGGAAATTAATCCAAAATACTTTAAGATAATTAGAAATTTCATTTTGAGCCTTTATAAACACTAAGAGATCATATGCAACTATTCACTATGACAACTTGGGCCTTGAAGGCTTGTGAAGGATTTAATGAGTTGAAAGAGACAAAGTTTATGGCTTCAATAAATTTAGTAACACAACAAGGAGATTCATATTAAAGATTAGTATCACAAGGATTGCCATTGGCTACTAATTTGAGAAACTAAGACATGTAACTCTACCTTTATCCTTTTAGATAATTTATCAACCAAAGTTTTATTCTGTTCACTCAACTTAGATCTTGTGTGCTTCAATTTTTGATAAAGAATGGACATATGAAATGGAAATTGACTTTATCAACCCAAGCATGAACCAGGGGAGGGGGAGGGAAGATAGGAAAGAGAAGTGAGAATGAAGAAATCCTTGATAAAGAAGAATAAATGGCATTTCTATATTAGTAATCTTATTCATGCTGATTTAGGGTTTTGAAACCAATGTGGACATCTTGACACGATCATAATGATAGTAGCATGATCTAGATATCAAAAATAATCTAATATGCTTCAGATGATATTTAGGGTCCCACCTAATATGCATAACTAGGTTTGGTAAACTTAGAAACCATTATATGATGATGGAATTAGGGTTTGTATCCCTAATCCCTAGTCCAAACATGAGATAACCCTAAACCCTAGTTTAGGAGTGGATCTAGATCTGATTAATGTAATGTGGATACGGGTTGACACATATGTAGTATGTATATTTCAGATTGAATACTTTGTTGCTTAGATGTTTGGATGCACTCTTAAAGTACATGAGATATTTTGCATGGTTTCTGTAATGGCAAAAGGTACATGGTTTCACTTATGAATACATGTATCGAATTCTGAGTTTGCTGAGGTTTCTCGATGAGATTGAATGAATGATAAACTGCTTGCCTGCTTATTTACTTCTTGCAAATTATAAAGTTCCTATGAGTACCATGTAAAGTAAATAACAATATTCTGAACCCTATGTTAGACTGATCTTAAGGGTAATGCACATGATCCCAGGAGGGACAGTGGTTACACCTGAGGTAGTAGACCAGATATGGTTAGAATATGAAAGAAAGTCTATGTTCTTATGTTCAAATAAAAGAATTTTTTATCTGTGTACTTGTGATTATTGGATGAACCCACATACCAGTATAGAAATATACTGACTGTGTATTTGTTTGTCAGCATTTTAGGTTCCAGGTATGCTTGATTTGTGGACATGAGGTTACAAATAAAAGATGTTGAAGACACTAAAGTAATTCATGAAGGTTTAGATATAGTGGTATATCATCCCACATGTACAAGTTAATTCTTTCTAAAATTTATGTAACTCCTTAGAGGATATTTTTATGAAAACATGTAAATATTTGTTCATTAATGGAGATTGTTTACTGTTCTGTGTTATTTCATGAATCTGATCCTAGAATTTATGAGTAATGTGTTGCAACTTTAAGGTCTTTTGAACACTCAAAAGTATGGGTCATTACATTTTGTATCAGAGCCCAAATTCATCAACTAATACTTAATAGTTTATAATTTCAAATCATCCTTAGAAATATAAAAGAAAATTTATTAAGGCATAATGTATCTTCTAGGGTTCTCATCTCACATTTCGTATACTTCTCATATCTTTGCTTAATAAGCCTTAAAAAGATATTATTAATTAGAGAAGTAAATGTGTAAATATGTAACCTTTTGTGTAGGTCCCTCTAGAGAGGGTAAACACTAGAAAGATACAAGTTTGGGTAAGTCATTTCATAGAGGAAGGACTTCAATTAGGGTATGAAAACTTTAGTAGATCAAGGGATATGGAAACTCTAAGAGGTAGAGTATAGTCCCCAACCCTAAACCTAAAAATGTAATCGTAAATAATGAGCATGGTGTGCTGGCATGGGACACCACCCATATGAAACTTGAAATCAGGAATAAGAAAGATAGATGGATGGTTTAGGTGACACAGTCTCCCATGCATGTGTGCATGAAAAGCATAACTCTTATGTAAGAAATCTTAACAAATCTAATAACCCAATAGTTATATATATATATATATATATATATATATATATGAAAATGAAAGTTTGAATATAACTTGCTGAAACCCCTCATGTTGTCTCTTGAAGTTTGGTGATAATGACCAAGCCCCTAGAGGGGAAGGCTAATGTAGGCACCAATCCCCTAGAGGGGAAGGTGGCCCAAGTCCATTGAATGGACAGAACCCATGAGGGGGTAGCCCAGAGATTGAGCAAACATGGGTTGAGAAATTATAATGATAAAATGTATACATAATGATGAAAGAAGAAGAAAAATATATATATGAAACCTTTAGGGTTAGTGTGACAAGCTGGGAACGATCAACCCAAGAGTGGGAAGATGACCTATGAGGGAGGCAAAACATTAGATCTTGGAATCAGGTTGTGTCTAGAGAGCTAACCCCCCTCCTATGAGCCAAGAAGGCACCCTGGGCTAGGACATTTCCCATAAAAGGTAAGTTGAATAAAAAGATTTAAGTAATGATATAACCTTAATACTCACCTAGAGGGGTGAAGAGTTAAAGATATAAAGATGAAAGCACATATATTCTTTGAACCCAAGTATGCCATCTATGAGTAACACAACTGGCCAAGCCTAGGATTGGGAAGACCAGTAAGGCACCAGGCTCAGGAGGGAAGGTGGCCTGAGTGGATGACCAAGCCCAGGAGGGAAGGTGGCCTGAGTGGATGACCAAGCCCAGGAGGGAAGGTCATGAAATGGTCAAGCCTAGGATTTGGAAGACCAGTGACTCACCAAGCCTGGAAAGGGAAGGTGGCCCAAGTCCACAGTGCAGTTGTTTAGGATAAAGCCCCTGGAGAGGAAGATCACATAAGGTCAAGCCCAGGAGGGAAGACCTACATGGCATCAAGCCCTGGAGGGAAGGTGGCCCAAGCCCAATGTTGGGACTATGCTATATAATGTGTACTCAAAAGAGAGAGATGAAGGCAATCTGGGTTAAAGAATTAAATGAGAGAATAATGTGCTTAAAAGATGTGACATCTCAAAGAAACCATTGGGAAGGGTAGAGTCCTAATGCAACCCTAAGGTCAAGTAGGGTGTATTATAGGTACATAGGACCGATGGGTTGGGAATTGATATGCCCTGAATACACATGACCAAGTGGTCGAGAGGTAACAGTTAGGTTTGCCCTAGGCCCATGCCTCAGGAGGTTGGCCACCTTCATGATGTTCATGTGGCCTAAAAGGGTGAATGTGAAAGACACTCCCTTGATGCATAAGGATAAGAATACTCCAAAATGTAGTTGTACCCCTAAAGACCTCAAGGAAATGGCTAAGGCTCGTAATATATGAGGTGTAAATATACAAGATATAAGGAAGTCATGAAAACTTTAGAGAAGTTGTGCCCTAACTTAAGAGAAAGAAAAGGGACATTTGACTTCATGGAATATAAGAATGCTATGGATTTAAGAACAAGTATGTTTAGAGTCATATCGAGTATGATTCAACTTAGAAATGTGAAATTGAAAGGTAATGTGTGGAAGTACCATCTATTCTCTTGGAATGGAATGAACTTTGTGTTTGGGCTACAATCAAACACTTATTTCATCTCATTATGAGGGAAAGAGATTAGGCAGACACACGTTATGCTTAAAATTGAGATATGAGGATAAATGTCTTAAGTAGAGGTTAAGGACATGATCTAGGGTTATAGGTTTCACCTCACCCTTGTATGAAAATAATGAATCATAGGTTGGAAACCTAGGTGAAAAGAGAAATCATGAAATCGCCAATGAGAATGAAACCATCAAGAGATGATGAGGTGTGAGTACTAAAGATGTGGATATACTTGAATTTCAATTCAAGTGCCAATCTTAGTAATAAAATATGAAATTTGATATACGAAGGAAAATTGTAAAAGCCATTTAAGTGGGTGTCGACCCTAAGTTTTGAAGATAATATGAGTTACCATTCACCTAGGCTTGGTAGGCCTGAATTTTGAGGACAAAATTCCTTTTAAGGAGGGGTGGAAATTACATACTTGAAATTCATAGATTTCAATCCTAAATGAAATTAGGGATCATATAATAATGAAGTGAATTGAGGGATCTTGGTTGATAATTCCAAACCCTAGAAATAGATTAAATGATCAATTTAAGGAAATAATGTGCTTTGAGCATATGTGTTATAACCTCAAATTTCCTAAGTATGTAATGAAAGGTGTAATTCTCTTTTAAAGAATAAATGAAATCTATTTTTGATTTGTGATGGATTTCATGTGAAATGGCCTTGATTGATTGATAATGGGCTTTGTTGGCCATTGAGCCCAATTGTAAAGAAAGGAGAAATAAAAAGGAAAAGGATTTAATTAATAAAAGGAGAATATGTGAAATAGACTTTTATAAGAGGATAAAGGCAAATAGATAATTCCCAAGGTGGGAATTCATGCCTTTAGGTTTTCTTGAGGTCCAAGGGACCCCAAAATAACAAGATAATGGCAAAGGGAAAAGAAATACTAATTAAATTGGATTAAATGATGGATAACTTGGGAGGGAAGGAAACCTTCTCATTCATTGGAATATGTTTCCCAAACTTGATATATAGCTAGATAATGTCAACAAAAAATTTCCCTTATAATTTGAGACAAAAAGGAGCTATGGTTTAGGAGATATGAATTTCTCAAGTTATCTCCAAAATATGGAATTATTTTGATAATAGGAAAATGATTTTCCTTTTGGATGATCGTGTGCAATGAGAACTGTTGGATCTCGATCCAATACCGGTCGCTCATCATCTAAGTCCCACATGGACTGGGACTCTGCCGAGTTGCAGAGGGATTTTCCCTCTTGTTTTCCTCATGATCCTGAGGGTGTGCAAGCCCGTTCTTAGTTCCTTTGAGTTCAGGAGAAGAAACCGACAAGAACCATCCCTACTTTGTAGGGGATTGGTCGTCGATTGGGAGAATCCCCAATCCAACAGGAACTACCTTCGACCCTATATATAGGGTAGGGTGCATGAGGGCACCAGCATGCAAACTCATCCACCCACGACCTTCGGAGAGATGCAAGGAACGTTTTTGCGTGATCAATTCAAAGCTTAACCCTGACCTACCCCCACATCCACCCAGTTTGCCTCGCCGGAGTCCGGTGAGTTAGCGGCGGTGCTAGCATGAATACGACGAGCAATTGAAGGCCTCGTCAGGTTCGGTGACGGACAGCGGAGCCTTCTGGATCCTCTCCTTGCTCGCAGGTGGCCAGTATCCCAGAGTCAACTGTAAGGTTGACCATCGCAGCAGCAAGCAGCGTCGCGAGGTTGAAGAAGAAGAAGACCATGTGAAATTACCTGAGTGCCCTCCCATTTCCTTCAATCCAGGTAAGGACATTTTGGTCCTTTGCAACATAAATCAAAGATAGTCACGTAGATTCTGAACCATGGGATGATGTGTGGTCCAGCGGACCACAGAGCGCACGATCCTCGTTATTCTAGGGTTTTTGAATAAATCAGTAAAAAGGATTTTCATTACAAAAATCATATCTTTTACTAGAAAACTCAGATGAGAAAAGTTTATGCATGAAAATTGATTAGAAAAATACGAGGGATAGGTTAAAAATGGTTTGGAATCCTAAATCAGTATCTTTTTGTAAAAGTGTATAATTTTGATGGAAAAAGTATTAATTTGTGGTTAGAAACCCTAATTGATGATAAAGGGTAGATTTAATAGTACAAATAGTTAATTCGAGCATGGTTAACTTGTTTAATGATAAAGATGAATATGAACCTATTTTGAAGATGAAATTGCAAGATTTAGGGCTTTTAACCTAATATGATGGTTAATATACTTAGAAACTCTAAATAGGAGAAAAAGGAAAGAAAAGTGCTTGTAATCCGAAATTAGGGTTTCATGTTGCTAAAAGATGATCTTAGGATCTTTTGTGAAAGAAAGATGAGATAATTAGGGTCTGTGAATAATTTTATAAAATTAGGGTTTAAAATAATAAAAATGAAGTGAAATCCTAATTGTAATCAAAACCCTAAAAAGGACTAGTAACCCTAGGAAACAACTAGGATTAATAGACCATGATGGCATGATTAATAATAGGAAAATTGGATGCATATTTCAGGATCAACTTGTGTGTGCTTGGTTGGTTGAATTGTTTCTATGTTCAATTCAGCTTGCCAGGTATGTGGTTAATTATGGTTAATCGCATTAGTTTTCTCAAAGATTTTCCAGATGGTTAATCGCATTGAATGCAACCTATCAGTTTGGATGTCCATACTTGCAAATTATAAAGTCACTATGATTATCACAATTGTAATATAAATGTGTATTCTCGCACCTACATACCACCCTGATGGATGATGTCAAAAAGGTCAAGCCCAAGAGGGAAGACCCATGAGCACCATGAGAGGTGACCCTAGACACCAAGCTCGGGAATGAGAAGGTGGTCTATGTTGCATGACTAATGGGAACCATGAGGGGTGACCCCAGGCACCAAGCTCAGGATTGAGAAGGTGGCCTTAGGTCAATGGAAAAAGAGAAACCCTAGAGGGGTATTCTAGGGTTAGGGCAAAAACGGTGGAGAATGACAAATTGAAAACGTAAATTGGCTTGTTAATTATCTTGATTGTGATAATTAGCTTGTTAGCCATATTTGTGAAATTTTTTTGTTGTCCCCACATACTGGCATATTCTTATATGTTGACCGACATTTTGTTTGTCGGTGTTTTAAGTACAACCCTGAAAAGCACAAACAGTAAAGTGACACATTGTGAAAATAAGAAATAAAGTGTAAGGAGGATTAGATAGAGGAGTTTCAAGCAGTGGATAGAAATATATTTCCAAAGTTTTTAAAAGGTATGCAAAGTTTTATTTTATACCAGATTTTAGCTTAGTTGGTAGAATTTCATAATTATTATTGATTAATTATTGAACCTTTGATCCAGTTTATTGGGATAATGGCTCTGACCTCTTAGTCTCCCTTAATTGGGGATTACCGGGAGGCAGGGTCGTTACATTTGGTATCAGAGCATAGGTTCCTCATTTAATCTTTAATAATTATTAAATTTTACAAATTCTATAGAATCGAGGGAGTTATTAAAGGATTTTCTGAAGGACAGAGGTGTCTAGAAAAGGATCACATCCGGGGGTTGGAAATATTTTCCTCCGCACCGCTAGTCAGAATATGAGGACTCTCGGATTGTTTGACTACCTATTTGATGTCTTAGGATTTGACTTGAAATAAGATACCTTTAGGACTTTCTCATCTCATTCATCTCTTCTCAACTCAAATGTTGTTAAGGATTTTAAGGATTAGGATTTTCTCTCTCTTCCTCACCCTCTTGAAGTATGGGTATAGTTGATAAGGTCTAAGGAATCCTCCACCAAATTAATATAAGATATGTAATTAAGATGTCATCGACATAAATATAAATAATTAAATATAGACTAAAGGTCTATTTGTGTGCTTATGTAGATGTCTCGTACAAAGATCGTGGCTATCCAGGTTGCCGCCAATGGTGGTGGGCCTCCCCACAAAGAGAATGGGTCTTCATAGAAGAGGAAGCGGAACCATGGTGGTGAAACTTAAAAGTAGAGAAAGAGACGTGAAGAAACTAGACATGAGGCCCCCAACCTTGAACCAATACCCTTCAACAACCTTGAACCAGAGGAGGGACCGGGATATGAAGAACAACATGTGTACAAGGAGGTAGCCCAGATGGAGGAGGACCAGGCTGGTGGTCCGGAACCGGCCATGGTAGTCCACACTATGGATGCGGTGTGGATGGAGCAACAGAAACGGCTGACTGAGGCTATCCATGCCTTGGCCCTCAGGGTCATAGCTAGAAATGAGAATGGCAAGCCACTGCCTATTCATCCTCGACTGGGAGCCACCATCTTGGACTTCGTCAAGCTGAACATCGAGAAGTTCTGGGGAGAAGATAAGTCTAAAAAGGTCGATAAGGCAGAGGCTTGGCTGCTTGCAGTTGAGAATGGATTTCGTATGCTCGAGGTGCATCCCAACAAGAAGGTTCTCTTTGCTTCTCACCTTTTGGAAGGTGCAGCCAAGATATGGTGGGAGAACCATATCACAGGGAGAGACTTAAGCGAAGAACCAATGGCGTGGACCAATTTCAAGACCATCGTCATCTCCATATTCATCCCCGTTTCAACCAAGAAGGAGAAGGAAAGAGAGTTCAATAACATGACTCAAGGAAGCTCGTTAGTTGCGGACTTTGGTCGCAAGTTCCGCATCCTAAAACGGTTCGGGCACATGATGGATGAAGAGAGGAGGGTGCACCACTTCATAGAGTGTTTGCACCCTGCCATCAAGCCCCATGTGATGGCTAGTAAGCTAAAGACCTTCTCGAAAGCCTACAACACTGCCTTGGACATGGAAAGGATGGTGATGCCTGCATAGAATCCCTCCAAGGGGTACCTGGGATTCACTCAAGGAGCTCAGGGGTAGAAGAATGAACACAAGAAGGGGCAAGGGTGCAACCACAACAAAAGCAAGCATGGACACAAGGGCAAGCCTCATGGTCTCCTCTAGTAGTGTCGCACCTGCGGACGGACACATCCTAGGAAGTTCCGCTTTGAGAAGAAGGTGTGTTTCAAATGTCAGCAAGAGGGACACTTCATCACCAATTGCCCTTAGCCTGACCCAAGAGAACCTTTAGGGTCACAACCTATGGTAGCACAACTGGTGGCTACAACACCTCCAGCCGGAGCACCCCCAGTTGGAGAGAGGAGGCAAGCTAGAGTGTTTGCCATCGACAATGAAGAAGCCCAGGCAAATGCTAATAGGCTGATCGAGGGTAATAACCCCTAGATTTTTCCTTTTAGTTCAGTAGATCATGCAGTAGTTTTTTGATATGGCATAAACTATGTAGGTCTGTTGGAAGTCATGGGATAAAATGTAAAAGCACTCTTTGATTATGGTCTTATTAATACATTTATTTTGAGAAATCTGGCAACTATGCTTTGTTTGGATATCAGGGATTTGGGTTATGTTTTGGATTTCACAACCCCGAGTGATCGTATTTATACATCTATTTTGAAAACCCCCATCTTTCCAGTAAAGTATCTGAACCATGAGCTTCCCACTGACTTCATCCTTCTCGATATGAATGATTTTGATGTAATCATTGGTATGGATTGGCTTTCCACCTACAGAGCCCAGATTGACTGTAGAGAGAAGAATATTCTTATTAGGAAAATAGTACATCCACACTTCACCATTTGAGGAAGGAAGGGTGCAATAACCATCCTTTATGTGCCCGCTTTGAAAGCTGAATGGATGCTATCCAAAGTTTGTCGAGCCTACCTAGCCATAGTTACCATACCTGATGTAACATCCCTGACATGGGTTATGAATTAACCCTAGGTGTTTTTCTTATTAAAAGTGATTATATGCTTGCTTTTATCTTTAAAAAGTAATTAAGTCTCAATAGGAACTTATAATGCAATTTTAGTCCTTTTTTAATATTGTTGAAATCAATATTTTGCTTATTTTGGACTAAAGTGAAAATTACCCAAGTTAAAGGGTCTATTTGCAAATTGTGCATGATAATATGTTCCTCATGTGTTGAAGCATCATGAGAGTAAATATGATGTAGAGGTATGGCTTGTGATAGCCTGAATTCCAAGAAAGAGATGATAAAACAATGTTTGTGCAAAAAAAACCCTAGTTTTGGTGTAATGTGCAATTTACCCAAAACCTAGGGTGCAATATGAAAGTTACCACTTCAAAAAGGTCCCTAATGTTTCTTGGCATCATGTGGAGCAAAGAAAATGAGAAGGGCGCCTTATTTGAATTAAGTTGAAGGAGAGCAAATATTGATATTAAAATCATCAAGATTTAAGCATAATGGAAACATTAATGCAAAAATAAATAAAATAATTGAAGGGCCTTCAACCAAAATCAAAATGGTGGAATTCAGATGTGTGTGGACGTCCTTGAGCTTTGCAAGGACCGAAAATATCCTAAGGAGGTGAAATTCCACTCACCTTATTATAAGGAAAAGAATTTCCACTCAAAAATATATATTAATATTATAAGGGATTAAGGTGCTTAATTTCTTTTCCCTTAATCCATGGATAATGGAAGGGAGCTCAGTTGGATTGAGTTGCCTTTGCATGAAAGAAAACCAAGGAGGAACAGGTGGAAATTTTTTTGAATTAATTGGTTTTTATAAAGCATTTTCTCTTTCATCAATTTTCTTATAAAAGAGCCTTTTCCAACCCACCTAAGGATCTATTCAGATTTCTTTCTTCTCCTTGCTTGAAAAACTGACCAAGAGAGATAAGAACAGTAGGAAGGACGCCCCCAACCTGTTGGTAAGTCTTTGACCTTCGTTCTTCTTGATTTCATGGTGAAAATCATAAAACAATGTATGATTCCTTCATTTCTTCACTCCATCTTCAACCCTAGCCGATCCTTTCACTCCAAAAGCTTGAGAAACGACCTTGGGAGGTTGCTAGAGCTTCATCCATCTTGGATCCGTGAATCTTGGAGCTTGGGATCAGATTTGAAGGTGGTTTATATAACTTAAACCCTTAATCTTTGTCATTGAGTTCGATTTCTCCATACAATTGATTTAATTGTTATTATTGCAATAGCCTTGCTTGATTAATGAAGTTGCCATGGAAAATGGCAGTAGTTCTGCGAGTCTAAAGGTTAAAGATGATAACATGTTCATAAGCACACACCTTAATCAAAGATCAAGAGAAAATGGTCGTGGACCTTTGGTCCAAACGGTTTCACCAAACCATTTGAGACCAAACGGTTTGCAAACCATTTGGTGTCTTGGACTCCAAACCGCATAAAGGGGTTGACCGTTTGGTATAGTTGTTCATTTGAGGTCTGAACTTAATTACAGGTTGGATGATGATCCAATGGACTCAATTGATTGATTTAATGTGTGCACAATCCTTCAAGTGGAAACCCTAATCAAGTTGATTGAAGAATCCTTAATTGGTCCTAACGATTTCAAGACAACTTGGGCCAAATGGTCTTGAGACCATTTGGTGGGTTAGTGGTTGATCCTTGACCCATGGATGATGATCTAATGGTTTAGATTGATGAACCCTTCAATTAAATAATCAATAGTGTATTCAATAGTGCAATTGGAAATCGATTTGATTGATAAATGACCTAGTGAGCCCTTGCGGTTTTGGGACTGATTTGGCCCAAACGGTCTTGAGACCATTTGAGACCAAATGGTCTTGAAACCGTTTGGGGCCAAACGGTTTCAACACCATTTGGGGTCAAATGGTTTCAAAACTGTTTGGTGATGAAACATCAAAACTGCATGGAGGTTGATGGTGGTTCAATTACTTGGATATTGAAGGTAATGATAGTTCCAATAATTCAAAGATGGTTAGTAATGATAATCAATAAAGGTACAAAGGTTAAAACCCTAATAGTACCTAGGTGATTAGTGTCAATTAAGGAAGAAACCCTAATTGCTTATAAGAGCAATGAATTGGTACACTATGTCATTCATATTTGTATGAACTTGGCTAAGGGTTGATATGACCTAATCAAGTTGAGAGGAATGATAGCATGGAGTTGATACATGAGTATGATTCATGTGGTGATTAAGAGTATGATCCTTAAGTAAAGAGATCATGAAACCCTAATCATGAACATAAACCCTAATTGACAAGGTTGTTGAACCTTAACCCTAATCAAGGGCAATTATGAATGAAACCCTAATTGGTATGAATAGTAAACTCTAATTATGGGTAATGGAACATGAAGCCCTAATTGGGATGAATAGTAAACCCTAATTATGGGTAATGGAACATGAAACCCTAATTGGGATGAATAGTAAACCCTAATTATGGGTAATGGAACATGAAACCCTAATTGGGATGAATAGTAAACCCTAATTATGGGTAATGGAACATGAAACCCTAATTGGGATGAATAATAAACCCTAATTATGGGTAATGGAACATGAAACCCTAATTGGGATGAATAGTAAACCCTAATTGTGGATTATTGAATGTAAATATTTTTCTAGGGTGAAAATTATGTGAAACCCTGACTAAGGATGGTTTCATGAGAAACCATGATGTTTGATGTTCTGTGAAGCTCAAATCTAGGGTTATGCTATGTAATGCTTAACAAACCCTAATCTTGGGTAATATGATGATAAACCATAGCTATGATGTGGTAATGAGATGATTATCCTCATATGAAATGAAATGGGAAACCCTAACCCTGGTAAGGGAATAGTGGTGTTACCTATGAATAGTGAATTCATATTTGTTGGACATGGTTCTGATATGCAATTGATATCACTGTTATCATCTGTGCTAACCATGCAGGTATGTTGAAATGATGATCATGGCCAGGTATGAGCTATGATTTTTATTTCACTATTGTGATTGTATCTTGAGTCTCATAATATACCTTGTTGCCTGGTAAGAGGTAACAAGCGAGTTAATGGGCCTCAAGTACCATGTGTGATGCTTGTAATAGCAAGTATCATGTTTGCCTTGTTCAGTTGACCTAAAGGTGATGGTTACCTCGAAAAGTGGTAACAATGCTTAATGATGAATCTAGGGTTTAATTACCCAGGGCCATATGATTATGGTGATGAAATTGTGAAGCGATGAGAAATTCCCAGTTTTGATATAAGGGACTGAGTTCCCAATATCTTTTAAAGATTGTTAAGTAGTTGATGAAAATAGTACATGTTTCTTTATAGCATTGTCATAATAAGTTTTTTTTGAAAACTTTTCTGATGCTAAAAGAATATGAAAATGTACTTAATTAATCAAGTAAAATATATTCATGTAGTGCTCTGACCATAGATCCATCATCGTCAGAAGTTGGTGATGGTGAAACAGATTTTCTGATAGAATTCCTGGAATTCGCATATTCTAAATATGTGGGGGTAAATGGGTGAAAATATCCTTAAGTCCTTGTGAAGAGATTGAGAAAGGGTAAACATTAAACCTCTCAATCCTTCATGTGTCGGGATAGATGTATCATAAATCTCCCGATGGTTGGGATGGATGTATCATTAATCTCCCAATGTTATTTTATGTCGGGTTGATGGAGATAAACATTAATTCTCTCGATTGCCAATGAGAGTGCAGTTGACGCTGCAACTCTATAGCTAAGTTCCAATATACCCTGGAAAGCTATTTTGAGCAGTTAACATAAGTCCTGCTTGTGGTCCCATGCTGACTGGGATGTGGGAGGTCATGGGAATCCGGCTCTTCCATTGACCTATTTATCGTACCGATTACGATTCTAGAAATGGTCAGTTGGAGTATGAGCGGTATACCTCATCTCCTCATAGCTTAAGTCTGTTTGTAAAATATAATCAGTTGTGTAGCGTATTTATATAAGATTGAAATATGAGAACCATTGGTTGATGTTACACTGCTTAGCATGTCCCTGATACATAAATGTTACTTATATTCCTTTAATTCATATTGAATATGAGACATGTTGCTTTATCAGTTTATAACTGAAATACTTGCATAAGAATGATTCTCTAATCTATATAGATGTTGATTCATCTTCTACTGATTTATATTATCCCACTTCTCAGTTTATTTCTATTAAATTACAATGATAATGTCTTGGCGGAGGGTTATATCTCCCGCTGGGGCAATTTTTATATAATTGTCTCACCCCTGTGGGATCCAATGTTTTTAGGTAGATGCAGACATCAAGGCAGAAACTCTTCTGTAGGGGAAGAGCAGCAGCAGCCACAAGGACACCAGTGATCCATCAGGTGGAGGCATTGGTTGTCTAGTTTTGAGTAGTTAGTCCTATGAGTCGTCTTTGTACTCTCGGGTCCTAGGAGTTAGTGCTTTGACAATTCGATCTGATATTTTGGCTTGATGCCTCGAGATTTTTATACTGTTGATGTATAGTTTATCAGAGCAGTCAATGTTGTAACTCTCGATAGGAATAGTACGAGAGATGTACTAGTGAGCCAGTATGTACTTGTAATACTTTGGTTCTGAATGAAAGAGTTTTCCTGTGAATGGATCTCTTGATAAATGGTTTTAATTTTTAGCAATTTTTCAGTAATTCCACTGCTAATAATACACTTTCGTGTTAGTTAATCTTATTTTCTCGAGTGAATTGTCACAGATTAAGTGGTATCAGAGCTCTAGGTTCGTTGAGTCTACAAAGACATAGGATTAAGGTAGTTGAGTATGTTCTAAGTGTCTTCTGCTCATATAGGAGAACAAGAACTAAGGATGTCTGGATCACATGATGAACACGCTGCAGAGAGCAGTGTTGCTACACCAGGAAGAGGTGCAAGAGACCAGGACAGGGAGGAACAACTACATGAACAACCCCAGTTCAACCAAGCTGACATGGGTAACCCAGCCTTCCAAGCTATGTTCGGGTAGTTTATGGCAGCTATGACCCACATGACAGATAGAATTCCAGTACCTGCACCTAGGGCACCAGCCCATGATGAAAGACATGGTGCCGGCAAGACTTTTGAAAGGCTGAAGAGGGTAGGAGCCTTAGAGTATGCTGCTACAGCCGACCCAGTAGATACTGATCTATGGTTGACTGAGTTCGAGAAAGCCTTCAGAATCCTCATGATTCCTGATGATGAGAGGGTCAGACATGCAATATATCTCCTCAAAGGGAGTGCTGGCCACTGGTGGACCATTGAGGAAGGCAAAAGACCTGGAGTTGTGATTGGATGGGATGAATTCAGGCATGAATTCTTCGCTAGATACTTTCCCAAGACGTATCTAGATGAGAAGATCTCTCAGTTTGAGAGAATTAAACAAGGACCTATGAACATTAGCGCGTATGAGGCTAGGTTCATGGAGTTGTTGCGGTTCTGTCCACACATGGCATCTAATGATGAGGAGAGAATTCGGCAGTTTGAGAAGGGGCTGAACGCTGAATTGACCACTCCAGTGTCTGCTCTAGAGAACCGAGAGAGGTTTGCAACTTTCGTGGAGTCTGTAAGACGCATAGAGAGGTATGTAGTTGAAAAGAAACAGACCAAGGGCAAGAAGGAATACCCATAGTTTCAAGGATAGAGTGTTGGAAGTTTCAAGAAACCAAGGTATTTTGTGCCTACACCACCACCAAGGTTCAATACCCAGACGCAGTGGACGTCCAGTAAGGATAGAGGCCGTAGTTTACCACCGAAGGGAGATTACAGCTCAACTTCTATGTCAGTAACAGGACCACCCAGACCACCGAGGGGGAATGTAACCTGTTATAGATGCAGGAAAGAAGGCCATGTGGTGAGGGACTGTCCTGAGAAAGTTAGGAATGTGACCCAGCAACTGAGGTAGAGTCAGTAGGGTTCTTAGAGGCAACAGCCTGGCAGTGGTTCTAGAGGACGTGGACAAGCATCCCAAGCTGGTTCTTTGACATCTAACAATCGAGCACAGGGTCAACAGCAAGCGACGGCTAGATTCTATGCTATGAATCAGCCTGAAGTAGTAGTCAACCCTCAGGTTGTGACAGGTCAGATGGAATTGTTTTATTCTGATATGTCTTTATCCTGCTTCGTATCTGTGTTAATTGATCCGGGTGCTACTCACTCTTTTATCACTCGAGAAGTGATTGATGACTGCAATATGATTGTCAGTCATAGAGAAGATAGCTTATTGTTAGAAACACCTTTAATGGGTTCTGCAGTATTGCGGGAAGTGTGTTTTCCCTGCAATCTTTTCTTTTCTGACCATCGCATTCAAGTGGATCTTATACCACTTGAGATGCATGGGTTTGATATAATCCTTGGGATGGACACCTTAGAGAAGTATAAGGTTGTCTTGGATTCAAGCATGTTGTGTTCACAGATGGTGGTGAAACATGGATCTTTCAGGGAGATAGAAAGATTCTTCCAACATGTCTTGTTTTAGCTATGGTAGCTGAGAAGTTGATGAAACAAGGATGCTTTGCATTCTTAGCCCATGTGGTTGATACCACAATGGAGAGTCCTCAACCTTATGGAAGTTCCGATAGTCAGGGAATTTGAAGATGTATTTCCTGAAGAACTTCCAGGTGTTCCTCCACCCCGAGAGATTGATTTTGAAATAAATCTAATCCCGGGCACGCAACCAATAGCACAAACGCCGTATAGGATGGCGCCTGCTGAAATGGCAGAGCTCAAGAAACAACTGCAAGAGTTGCTTGAGAAGGGTTTTATCTGACCAAGCACTTCACCATGGGGTGCTCCGGTCCTTTTTGTTAAGAAAAAGGATGGGTCTATGCGATTATGCATCGACTATAGACAGTTAAATAAAGTGACTATAAAGAACAAGTATCCTCTGCCAAGGATTGATGACTTGTTTGATCAGTTGTGTGGTGTGAATGTCTTTTCTAAGATAGATCTGAGGTTGGGATACCATTAGTTACGTATCAAGGAGGGTGACATACCTAAGTCTGCCTTTAGAATGAGGTATGGTCACTATGAGTTCACAGTTATGTCCTTTGGACTAACTAATGCACCAGCTGCATTTATGGAACTCATGAATAGAATCTTTTGACCTTTTTTGGATCAGTGTATAGTCGTCTTCATAGATGACATTTTGATCTACAGTAGAGATGCTCAACAACATGAGCAGCATCTTCACCAAGCTCTAACTTTGCTAAGGGAGCATAAGTTATATGCTAAGTTTAGCAAATGTGAGTTCTAGTTGCCAGAGGTTTCTTTTCTTGGACACGTAATATCTTCCTCAGGTATTCATGTTGATCCTACAAAGGTAGAATTTATCCTATAATGGGAACAACCAAATACACTGACAGAGATAAGAAGTTTCCTAGGACTGGCAGGCTATTAAAGGAGGTTCATTAAGAATTTCAGTTCAATAACCTTACCCCTGACCAAGTTGACAAGGAAGGAGATTCCTTTTGTCTAGAATGACAAGTGTCAACAATGTTTCCAGTTGTTGAAGGAAAGGTTAACCAGTACACCTGTGTTAGTGCTACCTGAGCAAGGGAAGGGGTACATAGTCTTCTGTGATGCATCTAAGAATGGCTTAGGATGTGTGTTGATGCAGGATAAGCAAGTGATTTATTTTTCTTCTCGATAGCTTAAGAAACACGAGGAGAATTATCCAACACACGATCTAGAGTTAGCTACTGTGATTCATGTCTTGAAGATCTGGAGACATTATCTCTATGGAGAAACATTCCAGATTTTCACAGACCATAAGAATTTGAAGTATATCTTTTCTCAGCATGAGATAAACATGAGGCAACGCCGCTGGATGGAGATAATCAAGGACTACGATTGTACAATTGATTATCATCCAGGGAAAGCCAATGTGGTTGCTGATGCACTAAGTAGGAAATCAGCAACACCAGCCCTAGTTAAAGCACAGTTGAATTCCTTGGTGTGCTCTAGGAGGGGTATGTTTATATCCTTGAGGCAAGACAATGTACATCTTAAAGTGTCATTGTTAGCCTGGTTATTAGCTGAGATGCACATAAAACCAACTCTGAGACACCAGATCAAAGAAGCACAGCAGACTGATTCTATGATTCAACAGATCAGGTCAGAATATGGCAGTGAGAAACGGGATGGTTTCCATGATTCTGATGACCAGGTAGTCTGTTACCATGGTAGGATGGTAGTGCCTGACGTTGATAACTTAAGAAAGTTAGTTCTAGAAGAGGCTTATTCTTTGATGTATGCTATGCATCCAGGGAGCACTAAGATGTATCATAACCTAAAGGATATGTATTGGTGGCCTGGTTTGAAGAAGGATGTTGCTGAGTTTGTTATGCAGTGTCCGGTGTGTCAGCAAGTTAAAGTTGAACATCAGAAGCCCTCAGGAACAATGCAACCCCTACCTATACTGCAGTGGAAATGGGATCATGTAACTATGGACTTTGTGGTTGGTTTTCCTAGAACAGCCAAAGGTCATGATTCCATTTGGGTAATAGTTGATAGGTTGACAAAGACAACACATTTCTTACCTGTCAAAACAACCTATACAGTTGAGAAGCTTGCACAAATCTACATAGATGAGATAGTGCGGCTGCATGGGGTACCAATTACAATAGTTTCTGATAGAGGTCCTCAGTTTACGAGTCATTTTTGGGAACGACTTCATAAATCTTTGGGCACTCAGTTGAGGTTTAGTACAACATTTCATCCTCAGATAGATGGACAGTTTGAGAGGACAATACAAACCGTGGAGGACTTGCTTAGGGCATGTGTCCTTTAGTTTGTGGGGAGTTGGGATCTACATCTGAGCTTGATAGAGTTTGCTTATAATAACATCTATCATCACAGTATTGACACGGCACCATATGAGGCTTTGTATGGTAGACATTGTAGATCTCCCCTATGTTGGTATGAAACTGGTGAATATCAACTTTTGGGTCCTGAGCTGGTTCAACAAACAACTTAGAAGATAAGGATCATACAACAACAGTTGAAAACAGCCCAGGATAGACAGAAATCCTATGCTGACACGCATCATAGACCCTTAGAATTCTGAGTCGGAGACAGGGTGTACCTCAAGGATTCACCTTGGAAAGGCATCCTGAGATTTGGAAAGAAAGGGAAGTTAGCTCCTAGATTTATGGGGCCTTATCTGATCATTGAGAGGATGGGAAAGGTAGCCTATAAGCTAGAATTACCACCTGAGTTGCATAGATTTCACCCAGTGTTTCATATCTCTATGTTGAGTAAGTGTCATCCTGACACTGAGTTAATTCTACAACCTATGGAGGTAGAACTAAATGATGACATATCTTATGTTGAGAGACCAATGTTGATTCTTGATAGAAGAATCAAGAAGTTGAAGAAGAAAGACATTAGTCTTGTAAAAGTCCTATGGAATCACCGTGGCATTGAAGAAGCTACGTGGGAACTAGAGGATGAGATGAGGAGGAAATATCCTACTCTTTTCTCTTAATGTTTTGTTGATGATTTCGGGGACGAAATCATTGTAAGGGGTGGATAAACTTGTAACATCCCTGACCTGGGTTATGAATTAACCCTAGGTGTTTTTCTTAATAAAAGTGATTATATGCTTGATTTTATCTTTGACAAGTAATTAAGGCTCAAGAGGAACTTATATTGCAATTTTAGTCCTTTTTGAATATTGTTGAAATCAATATTTTGCTTGTTTTGGACTAAAGTGCAAATTACCCAAGTTAAGGGGTCTATTGGAAAATTATGCATGATAATATGTTCGTCATGTGTTGAAGCATCATGAGAGTAAAGATGATGTAGAGGTATGTCTTGTGATAGCCTAAATTCCAAGAAAGAGTTGATAAAACAATGTTTGTGCATAAAAAAACCTAGTTTTGGTGTAATGTGCAATTTACCCAAAACCTAGGGTGCAATATGAAAGTTACCACTTCAAAAAGGTCCCTAATGTTTCTTGGCATCATGTGGAGCAAAGAAAATGAGAAGGGCGCCTTATTTGAGTTAAGTTTAAGGAGAGAGAATCTTGATATTAAAATAATCAAGATTTAAGCATAATGGAAACATTAATGCAAAAATAAATAAAATATTTGAAGGGCCTTCAACCAAAATTAAAATGGTGTAATTCAGATGTGTGTGGACGTCTTTGAGCTTTTCAAGGACCGAAAATTTCCTAAGGAGGTGAAATTCCACTCACCTTATTATAAGGAAAAGAATTTCCACTCAAAAATATATATTAATATTATAAAGGATTAAGGTGCTTAATTTCTTTTCCCTTAATCCATGGATAATGGAAGGGAGCTCGGTGGGATTGAGTTTCCTTTGCATGCAAGAAAACCAAGGAGGAAGAGGTGGCAACATTTTTGGAATTAATTGGTTTTTATAAAACATTTTCTCTTTCATCAATTTTCTTATAAAAGAGCCTTTTCCAACCCACCTAAGGATCTTTTCGGATTTCTTTCTTCTCCTTGCTTGAAAAACCGACCAAGAGAGCTAAGAACAACAGGAAGGACGCCCCCAACCTGTTGGTAAGTCTTTGACCTTCGTTCTTCTTGATTTCATGGTGAAAATCATAAAACAATGTATGATTCCTTCATTTCTTCACTCCATCTTCAACCCTAGCCGATCCTTTCACTCCAAAAGCTTGATAAACAACCTTGGGAGGTTGCTAGAGCTTCATTCATCTTGGAGCCGTGAATATTGGAACTTGGGATCAAATTTGAAGGTGGGTTATATAACTTAAACCCTTAATCTTTGTCATTGAGTTCGATTTCTCCATACAATTGATTTAATTGTTATTATTGCAATAGCCTTGCTTGATTAATGAAGTTTCCATGGAAAAGGGCAGTAGTTCCATGAGTCTAAAGGTTGAATATGATAACCTTTTCATAAGAACACACCTTAATCAAAGATCAAGACCAAACGGTCTTGGACCTTTTGTCCAAATGGTTTCACCAAACCGTTTGAGATCAAATGGTTTGCAAACCATTTGGTGTCTTGGACTCCAAACCACATGAAGGGGTTGACCGTTTGGTATAGTTGACCATTTGAGGTCTGAACTTAATTAAAGGTTGGATGATGATCTAATGGACTCAATTGATTGATTTAATGTGTGCACAATCCTTCAAGTGGAAACCCTAATCAAGTTGATTGAAGAATCCTTGATTGGTCCTAACAATTTCAAGACAACTTGGGCCAAACGGTCTTGAGACCGTTTGAGCCCAAACGGTCTTGAAACCGTTTGGGACCAAACAGTTTCAAAACCGTTTGGTGGGTTAGTGGTTGATCCTTGACCCATGGATGATGATCTAATGGTTTATATTGATGAACCCTTCAATTGAATAATCAATAGTGTATTCAATAGTGCAATTGGAAATCGATTTGATTGATAAATGACCTAGTGTGCCCTTGCGGTTTTGGGACTGATTTGGCCCAAAAGGTCTTGAAACCATTTGGGGTCAAACGGTTTCAAAACCTTTTGGGGTCAAACGGTTTCAAAACCGCTTGGGGTCAAATGGTTTCAAAACTGTTTGGTGGGAAACGGTTTCAAAATCGTTTGGTGATGAAACTTCAAAACTGCATGGAGGTTGATGGTGGTTCAATTACTTGGATATTGAAGGTAATGATAGTTCCAATAATTCAAATATGGTTAGTAATGATAATCAATAAAGGTACAAAGGTTAAAACCCTAATAGTACCTAGGTGATTAGTGTCAATTAAGGAAGGAACCCTAATTGCATATAAGAGCAATGACTTGGTACACTATGTCATTCATAGTTGTATGAACTTGGCTAAGGGTTGATATGACCTAATCAAGTTGAGAGGAATGATAGCATGGAGTTGATACATGAGTATGATTCATGTGGTAATTAAGGGTATGATCCTTAAGTAAAGAGATCATGAAACCCTAATCATGAACATAAACCCTAATTGACAAGGTTGTTGAACCTTAACCCTAATCCAGGGCAATTATGAATGAAACCCTAATTGGGATGAATAGTAAACCCTAATTATGGGTAATGGAACATGAAACCCTAATTGGGATGAATAGTAAACCCTAATTATGGGTAATGGAACATGAAACCCTAATTGGGATGAATAGTAAACCCTAATTATGGGTAATGGAACATGAAAACCTAATTGGGATGAATAGTAAACCCTAATTATGGCTAATGGAACATGAAACCCTAATTGGGATGAATAGTAAACCCTAATTATGGCTAATGGAACATGAAACCCTAATTGGGATGAATAGTAAACCCTAATTATGGGTAATGGAACATGATACCCTAATTGGGATGAATAATAAACCCTAATTATGGCTAATGGAAGATGAAACCCTAATTGGGATGAATAGTAAACCCTAATTGTGGATTATTGAATGTAAATCCTTTTCTAGGGTGAAAATTATGTGAAACCCCGACTGAGGATGGTTTCATGAGAAACCCTGATGCTTGATGTTCTGTGAAGCTCAAATCTAGGGTTATGCTATGGAACGCTTAACAAACCCTAATCTTGGGTAATATGATGATAAACCATAGCTATGATGTGGTAATGAGACGATTATCCTCATATTACATGAAATGGGAAACCCTAACCCTGGTAAGGGAATAGTGGTGTTACCCATGAATAGTGAATTCATATTTGTTGGACATGGTTCTGATATGCAATTGATATCACTGTTATCATCTGTGCTAACCATGCAGGTATGTTGAAATGATGATCATGGACAGGTATGAGCTATGATGTTTATTTCACTATTGTGATTGTACCTTGAGTGTCATAATATACCTTATTTCCTGGTAAGAGGTAATAAGAGAGTTAATGGGCCTCAAGTACCATGTGTGATGCTTGTAATAGCAAGTATCATGTTCGCCTTGGTCATTTGACCTAAAGGTGATGGTTACCTCAAAAATTGGTAACAATGCTTAATGATGAATCTAGGGTTTAATTACCCAGGGCCATATGATTATGGTGATGAAATTGTGAAGGGATTAGAAATTCCCAGTTTTGATATAAGGGACTGAGTTCCCAATATCTTTTAAAGACTGTTAAGTAGTTGATGAAAATAGTACATGTTTCTTTATAGCATTGTCATAATAAGTTTTGTTTGAAAACTTGCCTGATGCTAAAAGAATATGAAAATGTACTTAATTAATCAAGTAAAATCTATTCATGTAGTGCTCTGACCATAGATCCATCATCGTCAGAAGTTGGTGATGGTGAAATAGGTTTTCCGATAGAATTCTTGGAATTCGCATATTCTGAATATGTGGGGGTAAATGGGAGAAAATATCCTTACGTCCTTGTGAAGAGATTGAGAAAGGGTAAACATTAAACCTCTCAATCCTTCATGTGTTGGGATAGATGTATCATAAATCTCCCAATGGTTGGGATGGATGTATCATTAATCTCCCAATGTTATTTTATGTCAGGTCGATGGAGATAAACATTAATTCTCTCGATTGCCGATGAGAGTGCAGTTGACGCTATAACTCTATAGCTAAGTTCCAGTATACCTTGGAAAGATATTTTGAGCAGTTAACATAAGTCCTGCTTGTGGTCCCGTGTTGACCGGGATGTGGGAGGTCATGGGAATCTGGCTCTTCCATTGACCTATTTATGGTACCGATTACGATTCTAGAAATGGTCGGTTGGAGTATGAGCAGTATACCTCATCTCCTCATAGCTTAAGTCTGTTTGTAAAATATAATTAGTCATGTAGCATATTTGCATAAGATTGAAATATGAGAACCATTTGTTGATGTTACACTGCTTAGCATGTCCCTGATACATAAATGTTACTTATATTCCTTTAATTCATATTGAATATGAGACATGTTGCTTTATCAGTTTATAACTGAAATACTTACATAAGAATGATTCTCTAATCTTTATAGATGTTGATTCATCTGCTACTGATTTATATTATCCCACTGCTCAGTTTATTTCTATTAAACTACAATGATAATGTTTTGGCAAAGGGTTATATCTCCCGCTGGGGCAATTTTTTTTTATAATTCACTACAAAAAACATGGTCTTTAGTGGGGGTCAATAGTGAAGGACAAATGGCTCTCACAAATGGTGAGTATTTGTGAAGGAATGACCTTTAAAGGTGCACCAATTTCCTTCAGTCGAGATTTCAAGTGTGTAGTAAGTTTTTGAAGGACAAAAATCCCTCACAAATAGAACATATCCTTCATAACTAATTGCAGACACTTCCCTCTAGTTCTTCCCTCCAAATATTGCCCCAAATAATTGCTAGTTATAAATATTAGCGGTGCCTTTGGTAACTCGAACCCTAAAAACAACCCTCTCTTTATCCACTGCATACATATTTCTCTTGTCAATCAGCTTCCGCAGTACAATCATCCAGGCAGTAATGGAGTAGCGAACAGACCTACCACCAGACCTACCAGCCAGCCGCAGTACACAGACAGCAGCTAGCCACCAGACCTACCATCCAGGCAGCCAGGCCTAGGCCTATATGTGCTCAGCAGTCTATAGATAGTACAGGCGGCAGTGACCTATTTCCCCAAGTCACAGCTTCACAGCGGGGGGTTATGCTTTGCGGCAGCTGTAATACCTACATGATGTGGAAGGAATCTAGGATCATATTTGTATTTTGTAAACATTTGATAGCCACAGATCTTTGCAATTTTAAGCGTATGGAATAGGCGGTGGAGACGTGAGCAAAACATTGGTAGTCATTTGCATTGTCACAAATCAGTTTCTTTTGAGAAGTTTTCTTTGTTTGCATCCCAAAATTGGAAACACCGCCTAGAAGCATAGGTAGGAAGTCCTCATTTCTCTCGGTCAACAAATTATATATGTTCTACATAAAGTAAACTACTACTTACTTTTTGTTGGAGTGGTCATCACTTTTACACTTGTTTACTTCATGATGATGGTTTATGCTCGATTCGAGCAGAGTGAAGAGTTGATGTTGGGCATTGTGGACGAAGATGAATGTTTTCTTGCTCAAGACAAGTTGATCACACCATTACATATTGGAATAGGTATGCTTATGGAAGTCTTGTTATTTTTTTTCAATATATAAATTAATTATATGGTACGTTTGGTACTTGGTGAATCATGGGAGGAGAATGATGGAAAAATAAAAGAGGTTGTTTGGTAACCATGATGACAAGTGATGGTGAAATTTTTCATGGTGAATCCATTGATTATTTTTATCTATTTTTATCCCAATGAAAAAACATGATAAATTATAGTGAAAAAAATTTCTTTCAAGACTCCACTACTTATTTAAACACACACAATAAAACCTTCTAATAAATAAATTTTTACTTGTTTAGGATTTTTCTTATAAAGAATTTCTCCCTCTTTCCCTATACTCATGTAAGAAACAACATTTTTTAAGTTTTTAACCATTGATATCCCTTTCACCATGCACATGTTACCAAACAGCATATTTTAACAATTTTCGCTTTCCCATCACTGTCCTCTTTTTTATCACTCCCTTCACCATTATCATCTATTTTGCACAATGCACCAAATGCAGCCTAAAAGTTAATAATGTATTGCTTTCTTCCGCTCCAATAGGAAATGTTTCATGCATATTTAAGTCAATACGTGGCAAAAATTATTTGGGAGCCCTTTTCCTAAAGGGTGTTTTTTTCATGATCATATGTTTTACACGCTATAATAGCATATGTTCAAATTCTACTGTCAAGTTATTTCCACAATTGTTTGCTCAAATTTAGACCGCTATATCACATTGTTCATGTATTACTGAATTCGATCAAATTTGAAATATTTTAAAATTTAATTATGTGGGTGAGCCATCTAGTTCATAGTTCACGCATTCCGTCAAAATATTCCAATTATTGATGTCATACTACAATATATATGCATTCTATAAATATCACCTCCTTACACCTAGCTCTACATCTATATTCAATTGCATATCACGACTAGGATTGCTAGCTTGCTCAATGTAACTGCATTATCTTTTCTCTTGTTGAATGTGGTTAATGTCTATGATCAATGTCACGTCAATTTTTGCTGCTTACTTGTTTGTTCTATAAATTTGTTTGCAGATGGCACACATGACTACCTTACAAAGGTAACAAGTGGAATTTATTGAGCATATGCATTATGTGATCTTATTTATTCTCTTTTGTTTGCCACTACAACAAGATATGTTGCTTCTGCCGTCAGTGAGAAATACTTTTTTCCCTAAGTTTGTGCATTGTGTACATCCTTTGTATATTTTTTCATATTGAAACCACATATAGTTTAATTAATATTAGTTGTGAAATAACTTTTCATCTGAATTTCAAGGACATATATGTTTGATGATACGTGGGATTCACATGGAGAGAAGAATCGATACTAAAGTGAACATGTGACAATCTTCATATTGTCATTACATCAAGGGAGAGAGCTTTAGGGAGGGTATCACATAAGAATCCTCTTGAAAGTCTCAAAGATGGTCATGGGAAAAATGAGTTATAAATGAAGAAATGTAGATATATTTATATTCAATTTTTAATCAATTAAGGGGCAAGGGTCCATGTCCTCCCCTATGTGATGGAGTTTTTATATGTGGAATAAAAGAGTATGTTTTGAAAGAGTGATTTCTTATGGTTGTTGTATCTTATTAACTAAATAAGTTTATTAAATTTTCATTTGTATTTGAGAGAAATCACCAATATTTTGTTAATAATATATAATACTTTGAAGATTAGAACCTCATTGACAAACACTAAATCGGTCCCTCAAAAATGCATTTTGGGCTAGTAAGTATATTTGTGAAGGCCCTAGAACCTCATTGAAAGTTGTGAATTAGCCTTCATAAATGTATTTAGGAGGCCTGCAAATATTTTTGTGAAGGAAAAATAGTCCTTCAGAATAGTAATTGTGAAGGCCATATTCTCTCATCAAAGTATTTGTGAAGAGGCTTTTAGAGTAGGACTTTTTGTGAAGGAATTCCCTTCAACCGAATTTTTTAATGAAGGATATAATGTACATTTGTAAAGGACTCATCCTTCACAAATAGCCAATTTTCTCATAGTGATTGTCTCACCCCCGTGGGATCCAATGTTTTTAGGTAGACGCAGACATCAAGGTAGAAACTCTTCTGCAGGGGAAGAGCAGCAGCAGCTACAAGGACACCAGTGATCCATCAGGTGGAGACATTGGCTGACTAGTTTTGAGTAGTTAGTCCTATGAGTCATCTCTGTACTCTAGGGTCCTAGGAGTTAAAGCTTTGACAATTCAATCTGAGATTTTGGCTTGATGCCTCGAGATTTTTATACTGCTGATGTACAGTTTATCAGAGCAATCAATGTTGTAACTCTTGAGAGGAATAGTACGAGAGATGTACTAGTGAACCAGTATGTACTTGAAATACTTTGCTTCTGAATGAAAGAGTTTTCCTATGAATGGATCTCTTGATAAATGGTTTTAAGTTTTAGCGATTTTTCAGTAATTCCACTGCTAATAATACGCTTTCACATTAGTTAATCTTGTTTTCTCGAGTGGATCGTCACAAATTAAGTGGTATCAGAGCTCTAGGTTCGCTGAGTCTACAGAGACATAGGATTAAGGTTGTTGAGTCTGTTCTAAGTGTCTTCTAGTTTATTTGATAGTGTCTTCTGCTCATATAGAAGAAGAAGAACTAAGGATGTCTGGATCACACGATGAACACACTGCAGAGAGCAGTGTTGCTGCACTGGGAAGAGGTGCAAGAGACCAGGACAGGGAGGAACATGTACCTGAACAACCCCAGTTCAACCAAGCTGACATGGGTAACCCAGCCTTCCAAGCTATGTTCGGGAATTTTATGGCAGCTATGACCCACATGACAGATAGATTTCCAGTACTTGCACCTAGGGCACCAGCCCATGATGAAAGACATGGTGCCGGCAAGACTTTTGAAAGGATGAAGAGGGTAGGAGCCTTAGAGTATGCTGGTACAGCCGACCCAGCAGATGCTGATCTATGGTTGACTGAGTTGGATAAAGCCTTCAGAATCCTCATGATTCCTAATGATGAGAGGGTCAGACATGTAGTATATCTCCTCAAAGGGAGTGTTGGCCACTGGTGGACCATTGAGGAAGGCAAAATACTTGGATTTGTGATTGGATGGTAAGAATTCAGGCATGAATTCGTCATTAGATACTTTCCCAAGATGTATCTAGATGAGAAGATCTCTCAGTTTGAGAGAATTAAACAAGGACCTATGAACATTAGTGAGTATGAGGCTAGGTTCATGGAGTTGTTGCAGTTCTGTCCACACATGGCATCCAATGATGAGGAGAGAATTTGGCGGTTCGAGAAGGGGCTGAACGCTGAATTGACCACTCCGGTGTCTGCTCTGGAGAACTAAGAGAGGTTTGAAACTTTCGTGGAGTCTGTAAGATGCATAGAGAGGTTTGTAGTTGAGAAGCGACAGACCAAGGGCAAGAAGGAATACCCACAGTTTCAAGGACAGAGTGTTGGAAATTTCAAGAAACCAAGGTATTTTGTGCCTACACCACCACCAAGGTTCAATACCCAGACGCAGTGGACGTCAAGTAAGGGTAGAGGTCATAGTTTACCATCGAAGGGAGCTTACAGCTCAGCTTCTATGTCAATAACAGGACCACCCAGACCATCGAGGGGGAATGTAACCTGTTATAGATGCGGGAAAGGAGGCCATGTGGTGAGGGACTGTCCTGAGAAAGTCAGGAATGTGACCCAGCAACCGAGGCAGAGTCAGCAGGGCTCTTAGAGGCAACAGCCTAGCAGTGGTGCTAGAGGACGTGGACAAGCATCCCAAGTCAGTTCTTCGACATCTAACAATCGAGCACAGGGTCAACAGCAAGCGACGGCTAGATTCTATGCTATGAATCAGCCTGAAGAGCTAGACAAGATGAAGGGTTTAATGATGAAGCCACAGACTCGTCTATCTGTGGGAGTAGATAGAGGAATCAGGTTTGAGAATCGCATATGGTTTTTGACGGATTCATCGATAAAGGAACGTATCTTGCAAGAGGCTCATGGATCCAAATACACAGTGCACCCAGGAACTATTAATATGTTCAAGGACTTGCAGAGGTTTTCTGGGGGCCAGGGTTGAAGAAAGACATTGCGGCATGTGTGGCCAGCTATCTTACGTGCCAGATGGTGAAGGATGAACATCAGTGACCCGGCGGGCTTTCACAGTTGATAGAGATTCCAGAATGGAAATGGGAGTAGATTACCATGGATTTTGTGGTAGGTCTACCCCAGACCAGGAAAGGTCATGATGTGAAATGGGTCGTGGTAGATCGTCTTACCAAGTCAGCGCACTTCCTTGCCTTAAAGACCACTACTAAAGTGTCAGACCTAGCTGAGTTGTATATCCAAGAGATAGTGTGTTTGCATGGCGTACCCAGTTCCATCATCTCGGATAGAGACCCAAAGTTTACTTCCAAGTTGTGGAAGCAAGTTCAAGAGGAACTTGGTACCAGGTTGAAGTTTAGTACCGCTTATCACCCCTAGATGGATGGTCAGTTAGAAAGGACGATCTAGATGTTAGAAGATCTATTGAGAACTTGTGTGCTCGATTGGGGTGGTTCATGGGAGTATCACTTACCTTTAGCTGAGTTTGCCTACAACAACAGCTACCAAGCCAGTATCGGGATGCCTCCATATGAAGCTTTATATGGGAGACCGTGTCGATCCCCACTTCACTAGGATGATGTGGGAGAGAGGACCCTGTTGAGGTCAGATGAGCTCCAAGTGTATGTTGATAAAGTTGCTTTGATCAAGCAAAGGCTAAAGAGAGCCCAGGATTGATAGAAGTCATATGCTGATGCAAAGAAGACTGACATGCATTTCACTGTAGGAGAGCATGTGTTTTTGAAAATACGACCGCTCTGAGCTATAGCCAAGAATAGAGGAAAGTTGAGTCCCCGATACGTGGGTTTGTTTGAGATGCTAGAATGGATTGGTGAAGTTTCATATCGTTTGGCGTTACCCCCTCAGTATAGCATGATGCATGATATGTTTCACGTGTCCAACCTGAAGTGATATGTGTAAGATCTGAGCAATGTGTTGAGCATTGAACCTATTGAGCTTCAAGGGAAGCTGACTTATCCTGAGACACCTTTGCGGATTCTAGATACCAAGGTGAAAGAGCTCAGATGTAAGAATATAGAGATGGTAAAGATTCTTTGGAGGCACCATGGAGAGGATGAGGCCACATGGGAGCTGAAGGAGGACATGGAGAAAGCATACCCTGATTTGTTTGTTTGATTGTTCAAATTTTGAGGGGAAAATTCCTATAAGGAGGGGAGGATGTTATAACCTCAAATTTCCTAAGTATGTAATGAAAGGTGTAATTCTCTTTTAAAGAATAAATGAAATCTATTTTTGATTTGTGATGGATTTCATGTGAAATGGCCTTGATTGATTGATAATGGGCTTTGTTGGCCATTGAGCCCAATTGTAAAGAAAGGAGAAATAAAAAGGAACGACGTGAGGTTGAAGAAGAAGAAGAAGACCCCGTGAAATTACCTGAGTGCCCTCCCATCTCCTTCTATCTAGGTAAGGACATTTTGGTCCTTTGCAACATAAACCAAAGATAGGTGTGTGGATTCTAAACCATGGGATGTCATGTGGTCCAGCAGACCACGGATCGAACGATCCTCATTTTTCTAGGGTTTTTTAATAAATCAATAAAAAGGATTTTCATTAAAAAAGCATATCTTTTACTAGAAAACTCAGATGAGAAAAGTTTATACATGAAAAATTATCAGAAAAATACGAGGGATAGGTTAAAAATGGTTTGGAAGCCTAAATCAGTATCTTTTTGTAAAAGTGTATAATTTTGATGGAAAAAGTATTCATTTGTGGTTAGAAACCCTAATTGATGATAAAGGGTAGATTTAATAGTACAAATAAGTTAATTTGAGCATGGTTAAATTGTTTAATGATAAAGATGAATATTAACCTATTTTGAATATGAAATTGCAAGATTTAGGGTTTTTAACCTAATATGATGATTAATATACTTAGAAACCATAAATAGGAGAAAAAGGAAAGAAAAGTGCTTGTAATCCGAAATTAGGGATTCATGTTGCTAAAAGATGATCTTAGGATCTTTTGTGAAAGAAATATGAGATAATTAGGATATGTGAATAATTTTATAAAATTAGGGTTTAAAATAATAAAAATGAAGTGAAACCCTAATTCTAATCAAAACCCTAAAAAGGACTAGTAACCCTAGGAAACAACTAGGATTAATAGACCATGATGGCATAATTAATGATAGGAAAATTGGATGCATATTTTAGGATCAACTTCTATGTGCTTGCTTAGTTTCTTGCTTGGTTGAATTGTTTCTACATTCAAGTCAGCTTTCCAGGTATGTGGTTAATTATGGTTAATCGCATTAGTTTTCTTGAAGATTTTACGGATGGTTAATCGCATTGAATGCTACCTATCAGTTTGGATGTTCATACTTGCAAATTATAAAGTCACTATGATTATCACAATTGTAATATAAATGTGTATTCTCGCACCTACATGCCACCCTAATGGATGATGCCAAAAAGTTCAAGCCCAGGAGGGAAGACCAATGGGCCCCATGAGAGGTGACCCCAGACACCAAGCTCGGGAATGAGAATGTGGTCTATGTTGCATGACTAATGGGCATCATGAGCGGTGACCCCAGGCACCAAGCTCAGGATTGAGAAGGTGGCCTTAGGTCAATGGAAAAAGAGAAACCCTAGAGGGGTATTCCAGGGTTAGGGAAAAAGCGGTGGAGAATGACACATTGAAAACGTAAATTGGCTTGTTAATTACCTTGATTGTGATTATTAGCTTGTTTGCCATATTTGTGAAATTTTTGGTTGTCCCCACATATCGGCATATTCTTATATGCTGACCAATGTTTTGTTTGTAGGCATTTTAGGTACAACCCTGAAAAGCACAAATAGTAAAGTGACACATTGTGAAAATAAGAAATAAAGTGTAAGGAGGATTAGATAGAGGAGTTTCAAGAAGTGGATAGAAATAGATTTCCAAAGTTTTTAAAAGGTATGTATAGTTTTATTTTATACCAAATTTCAGTTTATTTGGTAGAATTTCATAATTATTATTGATTAATTGTCGAACCTTTGATCCAAATTATTGAGATAACAGCTCTGACCTCTTGGTCTCGCTTAATTGGGGGTTACCGAGAGGCGGGGTCGTTACAATATGTGATCATATGAGGCTAATATAAGATGCAGTGGTTACCAAATCCTCAATATTGGTAATTAGGAATGTGACTAAGCTCATGGAACCTTTGGAAGGCCCAAGAAGTGGTTCATGGGCCTTAGGAAAACTTTTCATCCCAATAGGTTATTCAGAGTTTACATATGGGTCCCTGAGATATTTTTTGGATATTGAGGATGTTCATGATCATAATAGATATCCAAAATATTTTTGGTTAATAGATAATCAGAATGTATGATAATGGGAGAAGTTCTAAAATGTTCCAAGTTTCTATGTGGCATGGATAATTAATGGAAGAATCATCCACCTTTTTATTAAGGATTATGTTTCAGATAATTAGAGAAGATATTAAGCTCCCATATTTTAATAGAAGATAGATAAAAGTAAGTTGGGCTTTATCTTAAAGTATGGGGATAATTGGAGATGTTAGGTACAAGTTATAATTATCTTTGAAATATAGGTTTTTCTTTAAATGAAAATAAAGAAAGGTTTTGTGGAGGAGTCCAGTCAGATCTGGACTCTCAGATCTGGGCGACGCTGGGGGTCAGGGAACTCATCTCTCTGACCCGAACTCTCTTGAGTTCCATAGGAACCCCACAGGTCCCATAGAGTATGTTCCCTCTCTGGCTCTCAGTTTTGGCAAGAGATACTCCCAATGGTTTTGGGAGGAGAAACTGAACACAACGAATCTTCTGGTTGTGATTATCACTGAGAATCCAGGTTATGCCCAATTTCCCAACCCTCCAGGGAGTTGGGGATCAAGGCGTCTATTGGTAGTAGATCTATATAAGATCATAGAACTCAGCGGGGGGGCACAGAGCGATGCACCTTGGATCACTGTTCCTTGTGAGGGCCTCATATCGATAGGAATAAACAACCCCCTACTCAACTCGGTGCTCAGTTGTGCTCAGGACAATCTTGGCTGGAGTCACCAAACCAAGGGGTTCGCAGCCAATTCTTCTTGCCTCTAGCACATACAGGCAGCGGCGAAGGGATCCACATGTTCAGCCTCACATCAGGAGGCATCCAGCGGCGACGACCACTAGCCTCTGCTCGTGCCCTATTATTGGGCTAGAGACCAGCGGGGACACCACTCCCAACCACTGTGGGCCGCACACAGACCACAGTAGGGTTCGAAGGAGGCTGGCGGAGGTGAAGTCGGGGAGAATAGGGCTCGCAAGGGAGGCTGCCAAGGAGTCAACTAGGTAGTTGACCATGACAAGGGAACAATAGGTGAAGAATTGTGCAACGATGTGGAAGATAACTAGTAGGGAAAGGACCACTTTGCCCCTAGGTCGGTTACACAAGGTAAGGGTTGTTTTTGGCTTTTGGCATCCTTTTTTGCCTGAGCCACATGGGAGTGAGGTGCTAGCATGGTGAAAGGCTATTGGATGGACCTGGATACGTGGATATTAACCAAGATAACCAAAATATTAATGTGGTGATCGCTGATTGGCTAGGTTAGCAATAATTTGGAATAATTGTAGTTAATTAATGGTAACTCAAAATATAGCAAAACTATATATCAAATTTCTCAGAAAAATGAGAGGAATCTAAAGAAAATATAATTAGAGTTTGATTAATATTCCTTCTTCAAAAGTATATGAAATACCTATGTTGAAGTCTTTAGTATAAAGGAAAACCTAGATTTTATTTAATATGATGCTTAATTGAGTACATTTGTTGATGTTGATCTAATACCTAATCTTGTTATGTATAATGAAGACATCCTTGATAAAGATAAATAATTGACATTTCTAGATGAATAATCTTATTCATGTTGATTTAGGGTTTTTAAACCAATGTAGACATCTTGATATGATCTTAATGCTAGTAGCATGATCTAGGTATCACGAATAATCTAATATGCTTAAGATGATGTTTAGGGTTTCATCTAATATGCATAACTAGGTTTGGTAATCTTAGAAACCATGATATGATGGAATTAGGGATTGTAATCCTAATCCCTAGTCCAAACATGAGATAACCTTAAACCCTAGTTTAGGAGTGGATCTAGATCTGATTAATGTAATGTGAATACGTGGTGACACATATGTAGTATGTATATTTCATATTGAATACTTTTTTTCTTGGATGTTTGGATGCACTCTTAAAGTACATAAGATATTCTGCATGGTTTCTGCAATGGCATAAGGTACGTGGTTATGCTTATGAATACATGTATTGAATTCTGAGTTTGTTGAGGTTTCTCAATGAGATTGAACAAATGATAAACTACTTGCTTGTTTATTTACTTCTTGCAAATTATAAAGTTCATGTGAGTATCATGTAAAGTAAATAACAATATTTTGAACCCCAGGTCAGACTGATCTTAAGGGTAATGCACACGAGCCCAGGAGGGATAGTGATTACAACTGAGATAGTAGACTAGATATGGGTTAAAATATGAAAGCAAGCCTATGTTATTACTTTCAAATAAAAGATGTTTATTTATCTATGTACTTGTAATTATTGGATGAACCCACGTACCAGTATAGAAATATACTGACCACGTATTTGTTTTTCAGTGTTCTAGGTATCAGGTATACTTGATTCGTGGACATGAAGTTACAGATCAAAGATGTTGAAGACACTAAAGTAATTCATGAAGGTTCAGACATAGTGGTATATCATCCTACATGTACAAGTTAATTCTTTATTAAATTTATGTAACTCCTTGGAGGAGCTTTTTATGAAAACATGTAAATATTTGTTCATTAATGGAGATTTTTCATTAATGGAGATTGTTCACTATTCTATATTATTTCATGAATTTGATCCTGGAATTTATGAGTATTGATCTACGACTTCAAGGTCTTTTAGACACTCAAAAGTGTGGGTCGTTACACAAGGCTTGACACCAGATTTAATAAGGTCAAAGATGTCACAAAAAGATTGCATGTGTGCACGATTATTGGATGCTTTATTATAAATTCAAGCAAGGTTAAAATATTTGAAAACACTCCTTATACAAAAATACACAACAAAGGAGTATGAGATAGTCAAGCTAGTCAGGACATCCTCAAACACTATTCTAAATAAGATGCCCAAGAAGAAAAAAGATATGGTATTATTTTGGATTGCACGTTACATAGGGGCTTCTACTTGCAAGAAAGGGTTCATAAGTCTTGAGGCCATCCATTTTATTACGCCCCTTAGTTTGTTTAAAATATTTGATTTCACTAAAATTTCACCTACAGGGATGGTCATTCAACTGTAAGATTGTTCTATACCACACCTCTAGGAATAGTAGAGGGAGTACATGTGTGTGTTGGAAAAGACTCATATGTGTTGTGCAATTTTTCCATCATGTACATTAAGAAAGAATTTAGTAATCCTCTTATCTTTGTCCACTCATTCTTGGCCATGGTTAGAGAGTTTATTAATGTTGAGGAATGGACCTTTTTGTTGAGTCTAGTATAGGAGAGACTTGAGTTCAAAGTCTCCACTGGTCTAAAAGGACCTAGTATGCATGAGAATTTTTTTTGCTTGATTGTATTGGGAAGATTTCTTATCTCAGACAAGACAATATATGGTTATATGACCCCCTACAAACTCCTCTCAAGATTGAGAATGAATAGGTTGGATAATGTTTATTCCATCTCGATACCTATGAAGGTGACCCCAATTTTAAATTTTGAGGAATTTAAAGTTATTTCCAGTGCTGAAGAGAAGGTTGGTGCTCCTAAAGCTCCTAAGGTGAATCCCATACTAGAAGGGTTGAAATACATTTTTCTCAATGACGTATAATTGTCAAGTGATTATAAATTCAGACCTTACAAATGAACACGTAGACATACTTTTAACCTAAGGAAAAAGAAGAAGGTTCCAAGCTAAAAAATGAAATATTTAATAGGGGTGAGCCAGACCCTTTGCATGCAAAGGATTCACATGGTTGAAGATTACAATCCCTTTAGAGAGCCTGAACATAGAATGAATCATAACATGAAGGATGTTGCACGTATTGAAGTGATAAATTTGTTGATATTTGGGATCATTTATACTATCTCTGAATACTATGGGTAAATCATGTGCAACTGGTTCCCAAGAAGCGCTAATGTGGTATTGATAAGAAGAGAAAATTAATCCCTACACACACTTTTTTGGGTTGAGGTGTGTATGAATTACAGGAATTCAGACAAAGTCACATGCAAATATCACTTCCCTCTGCCCACTATGGATCAAGTTCTAGAACATCTAGCTCATCAAGACTTCTTTTTCTATCTTGACGGTTATCCTGATTTCTACCATATTCCTATAAACTTGAATGATGAGGAGAAAATGACTTTCATATGTCCCTTCAACACATTCTTTTCTAAGGATGGCCTTTGTGATATGTAATGCACCAGCTACGTTCTGATGATGCATGGAAGTTACCTTTTTAAGATTGGCATAAACAATAATGGATGCATTTATCAATTACTTCTTCATATATGGAGATTTGTCCAATACATGCCTTCATCATCTCTCACTTGTTTTAGCATGATGCAGAGAAGCACACCTGGCACTTAATTAGGAAAAATGATGCTTCGCGATGAAAGAGGGCATAGTGCTTGGGCATTGGGTTAGAATCACAGGAATCAAATGGAAAAGGCAAAGATGAATCTTCTTTCTTGATTATCATTGTCATCCATAGTTAAGGAAGTCATACCCTTCCTAAGTGACACATGGTTTTATTGTAGATTTATTACAAAATTCTCAAATATTTCCATAAAAATGCCCTTAAAAGAAGTTGAGTTCTATTTTGATGTAGAATGTATGAAAAGGTTCAACAATATGAAAGTTTTTCCCAACTCTACACTCATTATAAGGGTGCCAGACTAGTTTCTTTTCTATGAAATCATGTGTGGTGCTAGTGATTATGAGGTTCGAGATGTTTTGGGATAGAGGATAGAAAATAAGAACCATGATACATACTACATTTCTAATAAATTAGATGAATCCCAAAGAAATTACTTTACCTCTAAGGAGTTGATGGCCATTGTTTATTCCTTCGACAAATTTTTCTCTTATCTTGTTGGGTCACGATTTATCATGCTTCCATCCATGACTTGATGACCAAGAAGGATCACAAGTCACAATTAGTTAGGTGGATTATATTGTTGGTGGAATATGACATTGAGATCAGTGATAACAAAAAGGTCATCAAATATGGTGTGGCATGTCATCTCAATTGACTTCACATCTTGGACACAAAATTCACCCCCATCAATGGTTCACTTCTAGATGAACAATGGATGGAGATTTCTTTAGCCATACCTTGGTGTGCTAACTTTGTCTACTACCTAACATACAATGTCCTATATACAAAGTGCATTGGAAATGCAAAGAATTGGTTCAAGCATGATGTTTGGAAAAAGTATTGGAATGAGTGCTACTTATTTTTCCTATGTCCATTTGGGTGCATCGTCGTTGCATACCTAAAGAGGAGGCACCTATAATTCTATAGAAGTTCCACTCTAGGCCTACTAGGGTCTATATGATCTCAAACAAGACTACAACTAAGGTTCTTCAATGTAGTCTATTAGGCTATTTATTCAAAGATGTCTGCAACTTTGTTCTCTTGTGAGACCATAGTCATCAAACAAGAAATATATCTAAGAGAGATGTGATGCCTCTAATCTCCTGGAAAGAACTCAAAAATTTTAATGTATGAGGGTTGGACTACATGGTCCTAGTCCCCTCTTATTTTGCATTCTCATACATATTGGTTGTAGTTGGTTACATTTGAAAGTGGGTTGGGGCAACCCCCACAGTCTATAATGATTCCAACTTGTCATCAAGTTATTTAATGAGACCATTTAACCAAGGTTTGAAGTCCCATACATAGAGATATCATATGGAGGGTCCTACTTCCTATAGTGAGGTTTTCAAAATTTTTTTTAAGAGGTATGGTATTTATTACCACGTGGCTTCTCCCTACCACCCACAAATGAGTGAGAAAGTGGAAGTTTCAAATAGGAAAATCAAGGTCATTTTGGATAAGTCCATTATTGACACCAAGAAGGACTGCACTCTAAAGCTCAAAGATGCTCTATAGGACTAGAAAGTCCATTCAATATGTCCTTGGGTATCACCCCATTCAGATTGATATACAAGAATCGTGCCATCTTTGTGTAGGGTTAGAGCACAAAGCATGTTGGGCAATCAAACAACTAAACTTTAACATGTCATCAACATGTAAGAAGAGGTATCTTTAGCTTGAAGAATTAGAAGACCTTATATTAACCGTGTATGGGAATGTTTGTATCTATAAGGACAAATGAATATGTAGAACAAAGGTCGCCTAAATATGAAGCATTTTCAAGTTATGTGTCAAGTCTTTCTTTACAACTAAAGACTTTGACTATTCATAAGAAAGATGTGTTCATGCTTGTATAGGTTTTATATTGTGAAGCACGCCTATCCCCACGATGATTTCATACTATGAGACAAGTAGAAAGGAGAGATTTTGGTGAATGGACAGTGTTTGTAGAGTATAACACAATGGATGACTTGACAGTCAAAAGAATCTAGTTTGACACCCTCTCTGACCTAAAGGCAAAGTGAATTTCAAACACCAGTCCATTGACACTAAACATGTCCTGTCTAGAGGAAACCCGACAATTACTTTTTATTAGATTTTTTAATTTATAAGTTAGTTCACTCATGCATAGTAGTTGATTTCATTCACACTATATCCCATTAAATTGTAGTTAACATTGTATTTTAGATACTAATGCAAGGTACTTTTGGGTTATAATGTGGAAGATTATTTAATCATGCATTAAAACATGATAAATCATCCAATTGACCAATTGGTTGGAAAAATCGCTCAACTAGACAAAATGGGGTCTGTATGACAAGTATGAAATTGAAAATTGGTTGTATGGCAACCCCATTCTACTAACTCACCTATCACAACTTTCCACTCTTGTAGGTTAACCAAATGAGTTTTGTATGAATCAACTGGTTGGAAATTTTAGCCACTTTACTAGCAAACAATAGAGATATTCAATATTGACCAACTAGCTTGCCATCTGATCGACTCATTTATAGCTTGAAAAACACTTCACTGAGCCTACTAATCAACTCATGTGATGATTTGATCAGTTGGTAATTTTAGTCCAATCAATCAAAATAGAATCACAGTAGATCTTCACTTTGGTTTCTGAACTGATCACTTCCCTATTGTGTGGATTGTGCCACTCAGTACAACCAAGCAACTCCCTCAACAAGATAGTCATTTGGGAAAGATGGTCAATTCAATATAAATTTTTTGAAATTATTAAACCAATTGACTGTCTTGCCAATTGATCAACTCATGTGTAGTTTTTTCAAACTTGATCAAGCCCTAGTTTCCTAATTTGCTCCTTAAGTTAGTCAACCAGACTTCTAAAATAAGGGATACCTGATGGAAAGGGACTTAATGATTACACTCCCTACATTACTCATATATTTAAGAGAACAAAAGAAAAGAGAGACCTAGCAATGATCATCACCGGTTGATCGGGAAACACAGAGATCTCCAACCAGTCTACTCAATTCTCAGCCATAGTCGCATAGACCTACAACTTCCATCTCATACTCAAACCTTCTCTAGGGTTTTGGAAGACATCAAAACCACACCATCACGTGTCAAATGACTAATATCTCTAAAGTTACATGACTATACCCCCTCTACTCACAAACCCCTCATTATTTTGCCTCACCCCTCCGATCTAGGGTCCAAGAGAAGAATTTTCTACCACCAAGCCAAGTCAAGTGGACATACAAGTACAAGCATCCAATTGGTGTCTATGAGTTTTGCTCTCTACCGCAAACCACTCATCATCACTAAGCTTCCTCACCATTCCCAGTCAAAATACTCCAACCAAGGAGTCAATTCTTTCAACTCGCAATGATCAAGCACCTCATTGTTTCTGAAAGCTCATCTCCACCCATCCTTGATACTCCTTCATCAAAATAAATTGTCCAAATTTTCATACCAATCAATTTATTTTCCACTAAAAGAGCTACATGACCTCTTAAGAGTCAACCAGTTCACTTTCCCAATAGGATGATTCTTCTCCCAACTGGTAGACTTAACATTTGAGATGGTCCATTGACTATTAAATGGAGATATAGTTTTATGTCTTATCTCTCTTCAACAATGGTGAGATCAATAATAGGATGTGCCATTTTTGACACCATAATAAATGCTACAAAAATGTTGCTCTATGGGAAAGATAAGGGCAAGGACAAGGATAAAAATCACTCTCCAACCCTCTCCCATTCACAATCTAGTCACTCAATTGCATTAGGCACTCTTTATATCTAGGAGAGTTTGTCTTCAAATTATTATTAGGTTTAGGAGATCTTAGGTGATCACTATTCACAATTTGACACCGTCAATGCTTTATATGTTGATGCTTTTGACTATAAGGTCACTGAGGCGGCCAAGCAGTGGCAATGTGAAGCTATTCTTTGGGTTGTAGGAAATTTTTACTCATGGAAGACTCCAATACAATAGTGGTAGGAATCCTCCACACAATCTTCTCTTGAGGGTGTACCTGGGCCATGCTTCCTTCTCATGATCTCCATGGTACACCTCAACCCAAAAAATATAAGGCAACAATTATAATTGATCACAAGAAGTGTCGAAAGAAAATCAAAGAGGTTGGTCTACATTTGCCTCACTGGGCATGTCTAGAAACATTCATCAAACAAGATATTTGGGAATTTATTAGAGACAATATTTATCATTCTCGGTAGTACATTTATTCCTTCATTATTTTCCATGTATGTGCAGAGCTCACCCTTTATCTCCTAGATACATATACGCTAGTGTGATCTAGCAACAATGCATACAATTACATCCATTGCATGTTTGGGGAAGAGAATGCATTGAAGGATGCATATTTGTCTTCCATTCTCTTAGACACCGACCTCAATTGGTTGAAGAGGTATGATATAAGGAATCACTTTGGCTTTAGTGATAAATATGTAGATAGCAAGTTTTGAGTGGAGATAACCAAATTGTTATCATTCAAGTTGGGCTTCAATTCCTCCCTTATTCATAACCCACTTGTGACGTACATAAACTAGATTCTCACTTGCACCACATATTGTAGAGGAGGAACTAGTCAAGGTGTATTCAACAACTTCAACCTCTACAATCATCGTTGTGTTCAGCATGAACAACCATACAACTCCAGTAGCCTTATGATAGATCATATACACTTACATTTTCTCTAGAAATAAGATCTCGCCATTTACATAAGGTGGCCTAGTCACATCCATTGTTACGTTCTTGGGGTACACCTACTTTCCTTATAAGAAGTTCTTTTAATTAGGAGGAAATTGATTTATATGAGATATTTACATGGGGTTCATTTACTCACTCATCACTAGTAGGGCATCTACTTTATGTTGTTCAAGGACAAGCTGACTCAGTATGCCCTTCCTTTCATGCTAGGAAGTATCAACAACAACACTCATCACTAGTAGGGCATCTTCCATAGTACAAACCTCCAATAGAGAGAGATCACGCAACCTCGGTAGCTATTTTCATCTCCTCCATTTTGAATATACTGCTTTCTTAGGGATGAGGAAATTTCTAAGTTTGAGATGGAGGGTGGGTGGTACATACACCATTCCATCGGCACCTATCTTTTTATTCAATCAGTATCTTTGATTGATAGGATCTAATTCATGCTCACACATCCATGTCATTGCATTTAAGTGATTTTAAGCATTTTTTTCTTTTTTATAGTGTAATGAAGTGAATACATAGCCTGCTTAGATTTGCCTTTGTTTCTCATTATTGCATGCATATGCATATAGTTCATCTTACAATCCCCCTTCTATGATGCAAACCCTCATTTTAAGCATTACAAGAGAAATTTCCTTTGCTTAGAACCACCCTATTGTTGATAATCTTAATTTGTATGCTACATTGATATATTTATAAGTCATATGGGACTGACACAAACTAAATAGATGTTCATTTTACTGAATAGCATATCATATTTGTGAAATGTCATCATCCCCTGTCATTGAATTATTTGAATGTGAAGAACAACCCATTGCACTAAAAGTCAATAAATGAGATGCACATGATCCAAACCCTCATCTACACTTCATCCTCCACCTTCATACCCCATCCCATACAAAATAAATAAAAATCAAAAAATGTTTGAAATTCTTTGTTTATGGTGGAATACACTCATATAACTAATTTTTCTTTTTCCATACCTCTCTTTATGTAATAGGGGTGTATCACCAAAAATAACCAAAATATGCCAATGTGAAAAAAAGAAAAAAAAATAGTTTTGCAATATGCAACTACACAAATAAACACATCTCAAGCCGAGAAGATGAGAGATTCACATAGTCCCTTATGTACTTATCTTTACTCCAGTTTCCTCTCAAGGGCATGCTACATGTTCCATTGGTTCCACTTTCAACCCCAGTGTTGAACTTGTGCATTTTCTTAGTTTGTGCAGGAATCTTCACTTTTCTATGAAATTATTGTGTATCATGATATTGAATTTTATGTGGAAGTAGGTATCACATAGAAAAGTTGTGAACGAGGATAGCGAAAGTTTCCTTTTGTGATTCCAACAAGTTAGGGTTTCTTGGCCATATTTTCTTGCATGGATAACACATGACTAAGAGAGAGACATGAAAATGGATTGTTGTTATTTGTTGTTTATCTCTAAAATGGTGTTACTCAAGGATGAGAAAATTTGAGGTTTGGAGTTGTTTTATGAATTCATATTCATCATAGTTTAGTCACATAATTTAATTAGAATTTCATACAATTCTTGGAATTATCACTGTATTTCAACTTAATTAAGTTATCATTGTCTTATACTTGTTGTTATGGTTTCCTAATGAAGACCTCTTATTTTGTTGTTGGAATTATGCAAAACCATTTAAGGATCCCAAGAAATGATGATTCATGTATGATCAAGGTCAAATGGAACATTCTCCTTGAACCTTGAGCATAGGAAGATGATGCATTTATGATAGAGGAAATACAACATTCAAATGAGCCTCAATTGATTGGATGTGCCAGTTGGCTAGTTCTGTCATAACATCAGAGCTCAAGCACCAACATCCCATGTCAGGTGACTGCACATCCTAGTCAAGTGATTGGTTATCCCATTCAACTAATTTTCAAAGTGGGAGGAGACATTAGTAGCATTAACAATTAACCAATCGATTGGTTCACCTAACAGTCACATGAGTATCCAATAGAGAACCCTCACCGGTTATAGGTCAATTGGCTAGTTCACCAGCCAATTTGACTTATCGATAAGTTTTTTAGAAGCCTTATCATTGATAGTTGAATAACTAGACCAGCAAGTCAGTAAACTCACAACTCAGCCTTGCGCAATCAAATCCCCATCCCTTCAATTAATAGAAATGGGAGTTATACAATTGGGATTCCATGTGATTCATGTTTTAGAAATCCTATAACTAGTGAGCCATCTAGTCAACTGACTAGACATTTTTAGTGACAATCGAGTGTCCCATTGGTTCAATTAAGTCACTAATTGGTGGGACTAAAAGTGAGAGAATAAGAGGATTCTCAACCTAATAGCAGGAGTTCGAACCCCACCATTAAGATCAAGATTTTTGGAGACCTGTAACTATGGAGAAGAAGTCAATGATGATGTCTACCCTTAGGTTGTGCTAGGCTATCTATGTCACTGGAGTGTTTCTCATCTACTAAACATAATGACTTACATTCTCATAACTAGTGGCAAATAGTTATACTCTAGTGATTCAACTCCTACCATGAGTGAGTTGTTTCCTTGCTAGGGTGATTGAGTTAGCCCCACTTCCCATAGTTTGTAATTTCATTTGGTGAACTCATATTAATATGCACTACTGGATTGATATGAATTGCTTAATGCATGATAACTACAATCTAGGTGTAGAGACATTGAAAATTAGGAATAAAATATTATTTGATCCTCGTGCACCCTAGATGAGAAATTAGAAACAAGTTCTCTATGGAAGAAAATTTAGGATCTATAGGTAAAACACATCAAGTAAGTGAGGAAACATCTCCTTGTGAATTCCATAATTTGGAACTATATGGAATTCACCTCCCCCAATCTAGTGGTTATATGAATGAGTGATGCAATGGGAGTGTGAGCAGTGTCAAACTCAGGCCCAATGCACAACGCTCTAGTAGAGTTGAAGAATGAGGATTGACCTCACAGACCACCACTAGCCTTAACTACATACTTTTTCATTACTCACACGCAAAGTGAGATCAACTTCCCGACTAGTCACCCATCCTAGTACTACTCTGGGCTGAATATGCTCAATGATAGAGTTCATAGTGATGGGCTCCCTGAAAAGAGGTGCACCTTGTTGATATGGGTAGTCCAACCATTCCTTTAAAGATAATTTTATCTGAGGCCTCAAATCTTGGGACATTACAATTTCCACACATAGACTCTTGATGTCCTCATCAAGGCTCAACTATATGGCCTCATAATAAATATGACCTCATAATATTTCCCCATTTTTGTGTAGACCTAGAATGACCCATGGACACCCAACTTCCAACCGTGACTACCAACACAAAGGTGGCTACATCACCATGGACAACCCCTTCCAACATGCTCGACTATATGGCTCAAGACAAGCATGCCAATAGCCCATGTGGGCCCCACCTACTTGTGGGGTTTTGGATCTAATACCATTTGTAACACCCATGCCCACTGCCCAAGGATGTAATAGAGTTTTAGGAATGTAGAATGGTTCCACATACACCAATGGACTTAACTGTGTGCTTTAGCATCACTCATGCAAAAACAGGGATCTACTTCCTTATTGGTCAACCATCTTAGTACTACTCTAGTCTTAGCACTCTTAACCACATAGTTTTTAGTGATGGGATACCTTAAAAGGAGGTGCACCTTGGTGATATGGGTAGTCCAATCCTTTTTTTTAGATAATTCTATCTAAGGGCTCAAATCTATGACGTCACAGGTAGTAATGGTGAAACCTAATTCATCCTGATTTTTTTATATATAAATTCATGCCCTTTTCATTTTGATTTAAATTTCTATAATTAGAATAACAAACAATCAAAACATTTGTTGTTAAATATTTGTCTTTACTTGGATTGGGTTTGGTAACCAATAGACTTCAAAATGTTGTCCTTAGGGTTTGATCCTAAAAATATATTACAATAAGACATGTATGCTTGTAGGGAGTGATTATTGCACATTGGGTTTGATAAAATCTAGAATGAAATTCTTAGATAATTCTCAAGGGTATCTCCATAGATGACCCACAAGCTCGTGATATCTTTCAAGAAACTCAAGGTCACTCTGTCTATGAATATTAATATTAGCATGACACTAACCCTGCTAATGAGGCATGACAAAGATGGGTAAACTGTGGGATAGGAGATTTGAATCACTTGTGGAATTATTTTTTCCTCACCTTGCCAATATAAGGAGAGAATTAACTCTCATATTTTCTAGATTGGGCCTACAAATTGAGAACATTCACTAAGAAAATCACATTCATTTGCAATCCAAAAGTACATCATAAGGCTCAAAACAAAAATGTACACAATGGTAACTATAAAGTGAATATTAACACATTATGAAGACCTAAAGGGAAGCCATATATGTATATATTCTTTTGATGTATTACTTCTTCTAAGAATTGTTGAGAATAGAGTCCAAGGAGGTGTCTTTGATGTCTGATCTTAACCCATCTAGGTAGGGTGTTTCCACTTGAACATTTCTTACATGACACAACTAATATCATTATGCGTGATTTCCAAATATAGTGGCGCATAGGATTATTTCCTCTTATGAGAGTCAAATTTCCCATCCTAACATTTTGAACATAAATATCCATAAAGTATAATGCAACTGAGAGAAGGTTGATTTAACAATTCCCAAACAACACTCAAAAGGTGGAAATATGCTTGTGACAAATTGAATGCACTAAAAGTGTTGGGAATAGATTCCATGGTAGTTTTTGTGATGTTTGGCTCCTTGACCCAATTAGGTAGGGGATTTCTACTCAAATACTCATTAAAATGTGCAATTTGAGTCAAACAAGCATGAAGTCAAGAGGTAATAGAGCATTAAATACACCCTAAATGAATGACCTTTTAGTGATACATCTAGTTATGATCATTAGGATGTAAGAATCAACCTTCTAGTAGTAGAAGATACAAGATAAGAATAAACATGCTTGTGACTCAAACCACCTTAAACTTACATAATAGAAAGATGATACAAGGTTTTATGGGTGTTGTCATTCTAAATCTATAAAGTTGTAATGATCATTTAACCATTAATCACATCTCATGTCAGGCTCTCCAGACTAACATGGATCACTACAACTCGCCAAAAGGTTATCAATCATAAGGACCTCAATATTGATCATGCTCATGAGCTACAAAGCTTTCAAAGTCTGGGTTGTGATAATAACCATGAGAAGAATGAGACAAAAGGAAACAAACATGTTAATTCAAATCAAGCTAAACTAGAACCAAATTAAAACTTTGACAAACTACCATTAATGTAGTAATGTCAAAATAAGAATTCCATAAAGTTGTAACAAATCAAAAAATGTTACCAAAATAGATACAATCATTATAATCCCTCAAGAGGAGAAAAATGAAGTATGCAAGACACCTGATATGACAATGACCCACTTATCATCACCACACATATTAAGGAAACATAAAAAAGACCTCCTTTGTAACTCAACTAGATAATTCCATCAGGGATCCACTAATAGAATATTTTATGTAATAGCAGCATAATGTACATTTGAACTACCTCAGCATAGAGACAAAGTCCCAAATGAATTGAACCTATCCTCAGTAAACATATTCTATGTCTCTAAGATAAGAATCTGATAAGGCAGTCTAGATCATGAGACTCACAAGACCTTACATGCATCTTAGGACAAATTTCCAAACATCTTGTATGGAGCTAACTCATATCACCAATAAGAAAATTAAGATAAGCACACTTTCCCCACAGAAACTAATGAATTGCAAAAGGAAATCAAGTCCAATGACACTTCATAAGAGCAACACATCAAGGATGGGATCATTTACATAAAAACCATAGGCATTCTCCTCCAACATATGTCAACCCAAAAAATATTTCCCAAAGTAAGAGACAACATGATATAATGTCTATTGTTGTCAGCTACTAAGAAATGATAGACGTCTTTAGTTCAAGAAAGAAGAATTGATTTATTAGCATAAGCAAACTAGCCATCTATCATAAATTCATGAGATAATTAATGTGATTTTTGTTATTGAATAGGAAAATTTTCTTGGGTAAAAGTCACTAGATTTTATGTATAATAATAACCACCCACAAGTGGACGGATCTTATTGTAATATAGTATAGGATTGGACCCAAAAATCAACTTGTTTAAGAGTTATCTTATCAGTGTAACCAGTAGAGAACTAGTATACATTATATGGACTGACTCCCTTCTAAGTGAGATTATTTGAAGGTAGGGTTGGGTTTTTAGTTTCTTCTGGGTCAGGATAATGACATGAAGGAAGAATTCAGATTGCCAGAATCTTCAGAGATAACGTGGGTTATTGTTTATTACATTAATATTACAATAATGAAAGTTAGATTAAGGGTTGAAAATCAACAGATGAAAACACTAGGTCGAATGGGTTTCATCACTATTACCTATCAATCACTCTCTCACTTCAACATGTTAAGCATAAATATACATATGTCGAGTCTAGGTAAATCCCCCTTTTGGTACTAGGATCAAAACCAGACAGATGTTTCTATAATCTCATCGTCACATTACCTAGAGATTGTTTATCTATCATCTCAAAAAATACCTATGTGAAGTTCTCATCAAGGGTTAACAAGAATCAAATCGATATCCTAGATTCTAGGTTCAAAGTTCTCTACACCCAAAATCTGGCAAACATGTAAATTTGATGATCAGGCAAGAGTACGAGCATAAAAATGATTGATTATAAACATTTTTTTATCCATACAGTAATAGATGTAGTAAAGAGAACAAAATTAGGTAGATGGGCTACTCCTTTCACCCTAGCAAGAGGTCTACTCTCTCATCACAATAGTAACTAGATCAACATTAGAAGAAGGGAATCAAGACATCATCGTAGTAGACAAAGAAGGGGCATCTATGGTGTTCAGATCTCTATCTTTGAGGTTTACGGAGATGGTAGTCAACATAGTGATGAGATTTTTCCTTAATATTTTTTGGGAGAGACTTGGTGGCATCGTCTTCCTTGATTGATGGAATATTTATTGTTATGTGGATAGAATGGTAGGATGATGAGGGTGGAGGATGTCAATCGATGGAAAAGAACATTATATGAACAACCTATTTCAAGGTATGAACCTTGGATACTTGGCAGAAGTGGAGGTGAAATCTTTAGTTGACTTTCTTCAACCACTGGAAACAATTGATGGAATCTAGAGGTGGAGGCTCAAAGTGGGGTTTAGTAGCATGTAGGCAAGGATGGAGGATCCTTTTTTGGAAGTGATGGCCTTATATTTATTAGTGTAATCTAGGTTTTGGGACCCTCTCAGTCACCTAGAAGTTAAACCTTTAACCGTCATGGAGGCAAATAGACAACAACAACATGTAGACTAAGGCTTTTCGAACCCATTGTATTTCTGTTAGTAGGTGAAGGGTCAGCACAACCATCAGAAGACAAAGTCTAGAGTTCCTTTGGTTGCTGAGATCAAGCTGACCATCAGCTGATGAAGTGACCATTGATAGATGGAGTTTGACCTAGCATTAGTAGTCGACTACAATTTTCATTGGAAGGTATGTGCAGGAAAACCATCAAAAGAGGATACAGAAACTCTATCTGATGGGAAGCCAAGAGTACCTACAGAAAGCATAGTAAAACTTCCATTAGTATACAAGCATTGGTAGGAAAATGTTGGTGATTGCGTCCTAAGGTGAGCACAACATTTCCTTCAGAAGGTGTGAGTGCAGGGTTTTCATCAATAGAAAACACACATGCATTTCGTTAGAAGATGAATGTAGCACTTCCATCTAAAGAAGACTATCAGTAGGTAGGCGTGGGGTTTCATTGGTTGTCAACCAATGAGATGGAAGAGTGATGCAAACCCACACCCGTAAGGCAGGGGGACTATTGCATGTGTCATTCGGTCTACGCCCTTGAGGCATAAACTAATGGAATCATCATTTTATGAAGAGACAAATCAACAAATTATTGTCCATTCATTCAAAATTATATTTTGCCTACTATCTAGTTACAGAGACCACCATCCTACACTAATATCCAACTTATCATGAAAACAAGGATTGGAATCAAAATCCTAAATATAAACATAGAATTAAGAATACCTAAATGTGAGCTAGTTCTAAAGTAAAAATGGTGGACATGAATGCAAAACTAAGTTGAAAATGTAACTAAAACTAGAGTTAACATGCATTCATCAAATAATCCCAAACATAAACATTGTTTGTCCCCGAGTAACAAAAAAACTAAATTAGGCACCACATGGATACTCTTAACCCATGTGATTGCCTCATCTTCACATCATGATCATTTCTCTACCACCTGATATGGCCTAGTTCTCCAACTTTCTAAAGACAAGAACACATCTATCTATGTCTTTGTTTCCAATTTTTCTTCCTAAAGACACTTCTTTGCAAACTCTCCCCAATACCAGGCATATCTAAGAGGTTTCATGAAAGTTTGGATATTCTTGCTAAACAACAAGTATGAATATGATATGTCTCTAGGGGTGCGTAAAAAAGATGTCAAAACTGGGGATATTCACTATGTCTCTGGGTAGAAAATGGAGGAAGTGTGTCCTAAAAGCAAGATGTAAATCTCTCCTTTATTTGACCTGACATTGCATTTATTTGTGCAAATACAAATATTGTTAAAAAAATGTCCTCATTTCTATGCACATTGGCATCTCTTATTTTTGGTGGTACACCATGACTATTGGAGAGGGTATGAAATAAATGAATAGAGTAAGGAGGGAGTGGGACACCCAAATTTGGAGTTTGGCACTTTTAATGGAATTTTATTTTCTATTTGACATGTGGAAGGCAAGATAAATGAAAGAAGTGTAGAAAAGGGGTCAAATCAACATGTAACTTGATTTACAATTCCATGCACCGATTTATTCTCCTAGTCTCACTATACTCAAATAGTCACCTCATAAAAGAAAAAGTAATGATTCTATAAATTTATTTCACAATTGAAACATTGATATATTTGATTCCTCTAATTTCCTTAAATACCAACCATTTTTCCACAGAAACATGACGTTTGGGTTCCTAGGTCACATGAGGTGATTTCTAGCTATTAGTTTGTTAAAAAAATTCATCACTATGAGATGTTTCTTTAAATAGAGGGAGTTAAATGATGATGGCATACATGAATGCAAATAGAAAATTTTAATCTAAACTAGATAGATAATGGTTTTGATTACTCTAAAAAATAACTTTTTCTAAATCTATTGTATTTTACCATATCGTTTGGTTGCATGCTCTTGCGACACACTGAATGAATTTAAAACTAGGAAATGAAAAGCGTGAAATTAAACTGCATGTTCAGCCATTTGGTTGGATGAGTCTCCGACTCATCTCTTTTGTTTGTTTGTTTGTTTTTTATAAAAGGTCATGCAATTCGATAAAATTCAAAAAGCTATAGATATGCAGGCTAGCACCTGCATGAGATCATGTTTGGTACAAAATAGAAGCTATAGATATGATGAGATAAAAATTGTGATAAAGAAAATGTTCCATGGGGAGGCACCCCTTAGACAAGCCTCTAGATGATGAAAATCATGAGCTAAGCAAACTAAAGACAACCATCTACTGGTCTAGCCAAAGCCCTCTATCAGAAGTTTGATTCTTCCTCCAAAATCTCCTCTAAGTTGTAGAAGACATCTCCTACTGTAGTGTTGTTTTCCAAGCTTTCTTCTACTGGAGTCATCCTAGATGACGTCGGCACCTATCCTGCAAGCATGTTGAATAGTGAGATCTGATGTTATCTTTAATAGAATGATATGAAATGGATTGTTGGCGTTATTAAATTTTCTATAATTTCTTTCTATCCAAATATGCCATAAGATGGTGATAATGATGTCTTCTGGTTAGAAATCTGCTACTCTATGTAGAGGTCTTATATTGAAAGGTATAGCGGTAAGATTTTGATTATCAAATCTAATATCGAGAAAGTTTTTTATGATAAGTTTTGATACGGGACAATTTTTGAAGATATGTTTTGTTGTTTCTGAATCAACTAGGCAGAGATAGCATCTGGAAGGCCCAACAAATCCTCTCTTTGTAATGTTTTAGTCGGTGAGAAGCTTGTTGTTTTTTAGGAGCAAAAAAAAATTGCTTCTGATACCATTTTTTTTCATGTGAGAGAGTAGTTAGGGGTGATGCCTCTGTAGGTAAGGAAAGTGTAAGCTACCTTTGAGGTGTATAATGCCCCCATCTCCATGAGATCTTATTTTTGTGTTGAATTCCAACTCATGAATTATGTTGTTTATTTCCAAATTTTCTAGGTTTGTGAGAAGGAGCCGCTTGAGAGCATTTGTTTTTTTGTTGGTGAGGAGACTGAGGGCTTTGTCCATAGTAATAGAAGATAATTTTTTTGGTATAGACCATTATGGATGCATGTTTTTGATGGTATTTCGATGGAACCAAGGGTCTTTCCAGAAGTTGATGTGCAGTGAGTGTGTGGAGGGGTATGAATGATATTCCTGATCAGGGGGATGTGTCTGTTAATGTATTTCTAAAGAGGAGAAGCAATGTGTTTCGTGGTTTTATGCCATGGTGGGATTTTTTTGTAGTATTTATGCTAGATGAGATCACTCCAGATCTTGTTTTTTTGTTTTCCAGGGGGTTGATGATCTTAATCACAAGGCATAGAGCATGAGTTTCAAGGTCGATGATGTCCCATCCTCCAAAGCCCGTGGGAGCTTATATGGTGTTCCAATTAACCAGGTGTAAATATTTTCTTTTAGCATGTGAGTGATTTTGATTATTCCAAAGAAAGCTCCTCCTAATTTTGCCAATGATAATTTTTTGGTAGGTAAGAGAATGCACCTGAGGTAGTGTGTTGTGATGGGGGTAATGACACTATTTAGGAGAGTTAGGTGACTAGAAAGATTGAGGAAGTTATTTTTCCATGAATTTAGTTTTGTGTTGATCTTGTCTATAATGGGAACCCATATAGAATGAGTGATGTTTAGAGGGGTGATGGGTAAACCAAGATAGTTGATCGGGAACTCTTCATGCTTGCATTTGAGGAGAGTTGTATATTTGTTGATGATGTGATGATCAGTGTGAACACCAAAGATGGAAGACTTTTGGAGGTTAAGTTTCAGTCTCGAGATGTATGAAAAGATTCTAATTATTCTAATGGTATTTATGATGGTGTTGTCTTTTGGTGAAACCAGGATGATAGTATCATCCACAAACTGTATGATGTTCTCCTTACATTCAAAGGGGGAAGTAATAAGCCCATGGGCAGAGCCAAGTTTGATCATCGTTGTGAGGATCGTAGTCATGATTATAAATAGGTAAGGAGAAAGTGGATCACCTTTCCTGAGCCCATTAGTGTTTTTAAAGTATCCAAATGGTGAGCCATTGATGATTGTGGAAAAGTGATTTGTGGAAATGCAGGCATGTATCCAGTCTATCCAAGGTTCTAGGAAACCAAAACCAGCCAATATTTTAATGAGACAATTCCAGTTGATGTAGTCAAAGGCTTTTTCAAAATTAAGTTTGATAGCAATCAAAGGGGTTTTATTTATGTGGCACAGATGAATCGTCTCATTTACCATAGCTAAGCATCTTGGATATTTTTGTCTTTAAGAAAGGCATTTTGGTTAAGAGGTATGATGTTGTTGATGCAGGGTTTCAATCTATTTGCCAAGGTTTTAGCAATGATTTTGTATGATGTATTGATGAGGCTGATGGGACAGAATTGTGATATATGCTCAGGATGATCAGTTTTTTTTATAAGAGCAATGAAAGTTTTGTTTAGATGTTTGAGGATGTTGTGAGCATTGTTGTGTTTGTGTATTTCTTGAAGCAAAGCCAAGAATTCTTTCTTGAAATGGTTCCAGTTAGCAAGGTAGTATTCCACATTTAGCCCATCAGGCCCAGGTGATTTGTTTTTTCCGAGTGACTTTATAGCAGAATCAAGCTCATCAAAACAGAAAGGTATGATTAAGTTTGATGCAGAATCAATCTTAATCGGGCAAAGAATCTGCCGGTTTATGGAGTTAAGGAAGGATGGATTGTGGTGGGTATTAAATATCTTTCTAAAGTGTTCAACAATGTGAGAAATGATCAGGTGTTTGTGGTGATGACCCCTTGAATGTTTAAAAATGCAATGATATTTCTCCTATGGTTATTGTTGCAAACTTTATGGAAGAATTTTGTGTTTTTGTCACCTTCCTTAGCCCAAGTGACTTTAGCTATTTGTCTCCACTTGATGTCCAGACAATTTTTAATATGGTCAATCTCCAACTTGATAGTAAGAATAAGAGTTGGATCAGCTGAGGGGTCACTATCAATAAAAAAATGTTGTTGTTCAAGATCTTTAAGAGAGTTTGCAAGGTTTTGGGGTTGTCTGAGTTTCCAATCTAATATCTTATGTTTCATGAGTTTGGTGTTTCTCTGTATGTGGAACCCTAGATTTCTAGTTATGTGATCTGCCAAGATCCAGTTGTTTTCACAGAGTTTAACAAATTGAGGGTTTGTGAGCCAGTAGTTTTCGAATCGAAAGGATTTTTTTCCCCAAACTTCTCTATGGGTGTCAATGATTAAGGGAAAGTGGTTTGAGATAGGCTGATGGGAAATATGGATAGAAGCTAGAGGGAAATTTTCTTTCCAAGAGGAGGAACAGATGAATTGATCCAATTTGGCTCTAGTATTATTTCTAGTCCACGTGAAGCCAGCATTAGAGGCAGGAAGGTCAATCATTTTTTGTTTAGAGAGGAGGTGTATGAAGGTTTTGTCCGTTGGAGTAAGGGCTGATGTTTTTGAGGATAAATTTTGCCTGTCGGTGTCCCTAGTAATGAGGTTGAAGTCTTCTCTAAGAAGCCATGGTTTATGAAAGTTGGCTTGCATGATTTCTGAGAGTTCCAATAGAAAAAGAGATTTGTTGTGTCCTGGCTCACCATATATACCAGTAAAAGTCCAACTGAAGTGATCAGATGAGTTTATCAGAGAGATAGAAATGGAGAATGTGTTGAGATTCCAATGAGAGAGAGTGAAAGTGTTTTTGTTATATCCCACTAAGAGTCCCCCTTTGAAACTATCTGGTGGGATTTGAAACCATTCAGTAATCTTATTTCCTCCTATAGTTTTTAAAGCAAAAGGGGAAAGTGTGGTTTTGGTTTCTTGAATGGTAATAATATCTATGTTGTTTTTGTAGATGTGGTTTCTAATCTCTTTTCTACTATGTGTGTTGGCCACACCACAGACATTCCAGAATGTTATTCTCATTGGTTCAGAAGAGAGGACAAACAAATCAAGATGATTCAGAAAGAAAGGTAGTTAAGTGATACTCAATAAGTTGATCTTCAGGTTTGTCTCTTCTAATGGCCTTCAATTTTTCCAGTTCATAAATTTTTCTCTATCATTCAATGCAGTGTTTGTTATGTTTTCCTCTTCAAATTGTATTCCTATTTTGTAAGCAAAACTGGTGAAACTTTGAATATCAGGCTATGACGCTAAGTCTTTAATATTGTCAATATCATGGTATTCTATGGAGGCAGATGTTGGTAAACTAGAATTCAAAATAATATCTAAGTAGGGAGAAGAGAAATGAGTACTTGTTTCTGGAGCAGCAAAGATGTTTCTCATGAGCATCCCTTCTAGGCTGGATTGCATGGTGTTGATGTACTTGATGATACTCGTGTCCTTTCCTTTTCCCTTCTTCTTTGGACTCTGTGAAGATTTAATCTCGTCACTGATTTCTATTTTGAGCTTCTTAATAGTATCCAGATCTATGTTTAGAGAAAAAAAATTCATCTTTTGGAATTGAGGAGAAAGGTTGATATGTGTCATTGGGGGAGGGAAAAGAATTTTTGGCAGGTGGAGAAGTTGTTCTTTGTCTTTTGAGACTGTGAGATATGTTTGAGTCAGCTGAGAATTTTGAGGTGGCTGTTTTTCTTTCCCATACCAAGTTCCTTTCACCTGGTTTGTAGATAGGATTGTAAGATTTTTTATTGTTGATTGAAGAGTACCAGGAAGGGGGATGAACAGAAAGATTAGAGAAAGAGGTTTTTATGTCATATGGGTGCTCTACTAAGAGTTTGATGTTGTAGATGATTTCTCCCAGTCTGATATTTAGGGAAGATGGGAGAGAGGTGGTTTGTTTAACAGAGAATAGGCAGTAAGCTTTGATAAACTGTGAGGGGTGTAAGGTCTCCAGACTGATGTATTGGAGAGTAGCACCAATTGCATGAGCATTGGCTCTGAAGACCTCTACTTCCCAAAGGTGTGGGGGAAGGTTGGATATAGTGACCCACCCTGACCCACCCGACTGGGCCTCAAAAGCCCCTTGTCCAGATGTCCATTTAGAGATATTGGCTTGAACAAAGCTAGACCCACAAGGAATCGTCAGGATCTGTCAAAAAAGGTGGTCTATCTTTGTACCTTCAGGGACAGAGTATAAAAAGTTGTGAGGGCGAGAGAATTTTTGGTTTGAGCACAGTGTGCCCAGGGATTAATAGGGAAATAGCTCTAGTAACATCCAAAATATTGACCATGTTGTTATCTAGGTTGTTTTCTATAGTGTCCATTACACTTCTAGTTGTGAAGACCTTCAGAAGTCTCATAGAGTTGGCTGGGAGATCAAAAGGAATAGCAGACTCAAGGTGGGCAGCAGGAGCCATGGCGAGAGTTTGGGTTGCCAGAAGAAGAGTAGGGGCTATGTTGGGTTCAGAAGGATGGGGTGTGGGTTTTTCTGGTGGTGCCATAGAGGACTTAAAAAGAGGACATGAGAAGATATTATCGTGTGCATGGGGGTTAGATGGAGGGAAAGGTGGATCTGCAAGACATGTAAAAGAGTTGTTTTGAATCAAGAAAGAATGATTAGGATATTTCTGCTGATGGGATTTGTCATATCTGAAAAAGTGTTTAGTAGGTTGTTTGTGAGCATCGTAACCTGGATGAGATCTTGGGAAATTCCTAAGCTTTTTTGGAAAATGATTTAGGGTGGATTTGCAGAAACACCAGGTGTGGCCCCTCTCTTGGCAATTAAAGCATATCACTTTTTTGGTGCATCTGAGTCGTGAGTGGTGTGGGCTGTGGCAATAGGTGCAGCGAAGGGCTCTGAAGGGTCGCCTCCAAGGGGCTGGTTCCCAAGTTTGAGAGTGTCTCTATGTCTCATAGCACATCTGAGTAAGAAAATGCTGGGAGGTGTCCAAGAGGTGGAAAAGTAAGATTTAGTTGGTGAGGGTCATTTGGTATGATGTTATCTTTTTTTTAACGTAGTGTTTACTAGCTACCCTACAAAACTCAAGTGGGAAAGATTTTTCGTACCTTGTTGCAATCGTGTTTTCGATAGATAATGATGTAGTTGTGTCTTCCGTATCTTCATTATCGAGGCTAGACGATAGGGAGATGGACTAGAATTTTGAACCAGTGGGAGGTTGGTGCTCTTTTCTCACAAAGAGATGATCAGCAGAGCTAGAAGTAGAAGAGGAGATGTGCTCTTCCTTGCTAAAGAAAAGTGGGTATAGTTCTTGGGGGGGTTCGTTGTTGAAATCATTTACCCAAACAGTCAGGGTTTTCTATGATGATTGGGAAATATTTGTTTCCAATGAGGATAGTATTAGGATCAGGCGAGATGTCGAATTTGTGGTATTTCCATGCTTTCGGGAGGGGTATGCTGGTGATGTACAAAGGGTTGGATAAGTTGTAATCTATGAAAGGGAAGCGTGAAGCCATATTTGGTAAAGTAGGCGGGAGGTAGTATGTTCTAGCAGGGGTCGGTGGTTTCTTGTAAAGCATAGCTAGTTTGAAAAGAGTTGAGATCATTTTCTTACCTTTTATCCTCTTGTTGGTGCTCAGAGAGGCAGAGATGGTACCTCCAGTCCTAATATTGAAGTTTATGAGGGATATAGATTGGGAGGGTGGCTCGAGGGCAATAAAGGGACAGCGATTTATACCAGGGGCACCAACGATGGTAAGAGATGCCTAAGAATGTGATCGCTAAAGGTAGAGAAAGTCTCGCTTGAGGAGTGAGGGATCAGGCCGTGCATGCAGGGAGCAGGAACGGCCAGGGGGCTTCTTGTAAAGGGGATGATCGTAACATGATGAGAATAGGTGTAGGGCAACACGAAAGGGGGGGACGATCGATTCTGGAAGATGCAGGAGTGGGAGTCCAGATTGGTGGTACAATTGCAAAATCAGAGATGTAGCAGCATCGATCTGGAGGAATAACAGCTTGAAGAGCTCACCTGAGTAGAAACCCTAGGTTAAAAAGCTCACCTGATCGGGCCCATAGAAAGTCTAGATGTTTGCCTCGATGGTGTCGTGAGAGGCTCCGTGAGATCGATGCGCCGTAATCCGCAGTCGGAGAGGACGGTTGGTGTTCCAGAAGTATGGGTTAACGAGTAGTTGGAGTTCAATGCTCTGGAGCTCGCCGAAGGAGATAGCTGTTGATGTTCGTGAGGTTGTGGCTAGAGAGAAGTTGAAGTTTTCTCTCACTTTCCTTCGGTCCTCTTTTGTTTGTTTATATTTGGTTGCAAGTAGATTAAAGCTTCAGTTACCGCCCAGAAATTATCCTGACATGTTTCTCCTATGGCACGTTTCCAATCAATGGCAACAACTTTCTCTACGATTGTCACCTTCTCCTGTACGTTTACCTGACCACCATGTGAGCAGATCGGCATACCATTGTCACCTGCGATCTATTGCCCTTTTGAGGGTTAATATTATCAAATATGAACAGCTTATGAACCTGCCCCACACCAGCAGACGAGAGCGTAGAATCTCTAGTAGATGATCATGGTCATTCCTTTGAACAAAAGGGTCAGAGAGGTAACTTAGGGCTCGTTTGGTTCCGCTGCAAACGAGTTCCCGCAGTTGCAAGTACACAACGACTTCAAACTCCTACGTTTGGTTGGGCAAGGTCGCAACCCACCATGCGGAAACGGAACCCATGGTCATCTTCGAATCTAAAGAAAAGTGGGGAAACGGACCGCACGCCTTTTGGGCGCGGTTTCAGTTCACGATCTCTGCATCATACAGCCTGTCATCTTCAGACTGTATAAATATGACAACTTTCCGATAGCCATGATATCTGCTGGTGTATAAATACATGAACTGCAAGCTACAACTGCCCTCAACCAAACGTGTACAAACTAAATCATCCACTTAAATCTACTCAGAACCAAACAAAAACAACTTAGTTACAACTCATTGCTTACGAATTCCTGTTTTATAATTCCTGATGTTGGTTGGTTTTACATCCAACCAAATTAGCCCTTAAACAACTTCCACAGCCGAGGAAAGTTAACTGCACCCAAAAAGGACGCGGTCCGTTTGCAAGCGTTTTGTGCGTGATCCTATCTAATCGTGCGGTTCATTTACACACTGTGGGTTGGAGTTACGTCCAACCAAACGCATTACGTTGAAAAACACGGTGAATCAGAACAGCATCCCTTGATTTACGGCCCAACCAAACGTGGCCTAAGCACACACAGTCTACCTTTCCATTCGTTTCCGTCCTCGCACCAATTTAACACGTGAGCGAGAGTCCTATATCCACGTACATTTTTAATAGGTGAGTAATACGTCCTAAATCCAGCGTTAATAAACCAAATTGTTGGTGAAGATAATCTCAATATACTTTCTTTGATATCTTTATTCATAAGCAACACCTTTCTCCAGTAATTTGAGTTAAATTTTTTTCCACGCTCACGCCCATCACGCGCCCCTTCACGCACAGTTAAAATTAGCCCCCAAACTGCTTCTACGTGGCAGATGACGATTGGGTAGTTTTTTTAAAATTATACAATAGGTAAATAAATTTGTTTCGCTTATAACTTTTGAACCGAAATGAATATTTTAATAAAATAAAACCGTTAGATTTGTTACGAGGAATGCAATCTAACAAGCCTAATGTTGACATATTTTAAAAAAAAAATACAAAAATGATATATATAGGTTAATTGACACTCAAAGATGGTTCATTTGCGTCTAGAAATAGTTCATTGTCACCTAATGTATAAAAATGACGCACAAGTAAATAGTGTACATGCTATATCACATCTAAGGTAATTGACAAGCAAACACTTAAGGTATTTCACATTCAAAAACAACATAAGGGTGCCCATAAATAATTATTGACACCCAAAGATGGTTAATTGACACCCAAAATGGTTCATTGACACACAGAAGTATAAAGATGACATCCAAATAAGGTATTTACAATAAAAAATAATGTAACGACGTCCAAATAGATTTGTATGACACTCAAGAATTTTAGCAATTTGTTTGCACTATTTAGCCATTTTTTGACGCTATTTAGTCATTTTTAGACGTTATGACGCCCATAAATGGTTATTGACACCCAAAAATGGTTAATTGATGCTCAAAATAGTTCATTGACACCCAGAAGTATAAAGATGACGCTTAAATAAGGTATTGATAACTAAAATAACATAACGACACCCAAATAGGTCTGTTTGACACCTAAGAACCACTTAATAGAGCGCAAAATAGTTCATTGACACCCAGAAGTATAACGACGTACATAAATGGCTATTGACACCCAAAAATGGTTAATTGACGCCGAAAAGAGTTTATTGACATCCAAAAGTATAAAAATGTTGCCCAAATATGTTTGTTTGACACCTAAGAGCAACTTAATGGTTCCCAAATATGGTTGTAAAAAATAGTTCATTGATACCCAGAAGTATAACGACGCCCATAAATGACTATTGACACCTAAAAATGGTTAATTGACGCCCAAAAGAGTTCATTGACACTCAAAAATATAAAAATGCTGCCCAAATAGATTTGTTTGACACCTAAGAACAACTTAATGACGTCCAAATATAGTTGTACTCATTAAATAGAGTATAAGGGAACTTCACGCCCAATAATAACTTATTGGCGCACATAAATTGCTAATGACACCCAAAGATGGTTAATTGACGCTCATAATGGTTCATTGACACTCAAAATCACCTATTCATATCATTTTTATATTATTTTTTGTTAAAAATATATCAATATTAGTCTTGTTGGAATGCATTTTTCATAACAAATCCAATGATTTTTGTTTCGTCAAAAAAGTTATCATGAATATAAGTAAAATAAATTTATTTGCATATTACACAACATTTATCGACCTATCCAATTAAAATCCGTCACGTCATCACCCCAAATCAACATTTCCCCCAACAATATGGCTCCTCTCCCGCGTGTGAGCTGCACTTGACGCCAGCGCGCATGACCAGATCTTTTTCGCAGTAATTTTTGTTGTCATGATGCTTGATTCCAAACCACAGAGGCCACCGCGGATACCTTGCAACTTGTTCGTGGAGGGCTTGCCATTATTCTTGACTCAAAACCACGATGCGAACTGCGGTGGATATCTTGCGAGTTGTGCGTGGAGGGCTATAACAAGTGGCTCGTACAGTCGTACTCATCAACAACCAGAATTTAGCTCATTCAAAGTCATAGCAGGGTAGTCTGTGTTGGCTATCATCTTTGTGTGAAAGTTCATGCAATCGTTGTTGCTCTTCCTTTATTACCACAGCCTATCGGAGTGGTCCAAATAAAGATACATTTGCGGCACTACATCCTGAGACGCCATCCTATTACTACTCTGTTATCAAATGATAGCGCCACCATCATAAAGACATGGGTCGACCAAATGATTTTCGTGAAAGGTATGACAATGACCGTGAAAGTTATACATACCCTACGTACTACATTCAGGCTAATTGAAGTCCCAGATTTGATAAAATTTATGTTGTATTTCCTGTTCCACATTTCAGTTTTTCAGCCAAACGTTTATCACATATTGCTTGCAGCAGGAACCACACAGCTCCTTATATGTGCTAGTGGTCCCCAAGAGATCAAGACCTCTCAAGGGCAGAATTTACGACGGATTGGCTAGGCTTGTGTATTTCTCGAAATAAAATAAAATACACACACGCACATACGCGTTCGTTCACCCGCCCGGCCGGCTGGTGCGTGGATTTATCTTTTTATAAATTATTTTATTTTATTTTATTTGTCCCGAAACGACGTTTTGTTTTCTGTGTTGCGTCGTTTGGAGTTCGGTTGACAGTGTTTAAGACACAGCAATAAAACCTCTCTTGACTACCCATTAAGTCGGCCATTAAACGCGATGTTAAAGACGTATGTTGGAGAGACCAACAGGTGCGGGCAGTTACCGCGGCGGCTGAGACGCACTCCATATAAGGAGGCGTCCGCTCTCATTTGAGAGATACAACAACAGACAAGAGATACATAGAGAGATATCGAGAGACAATACTTGAAAGCAATTCATTGGTTCCTTTACTATTGTAGTACGGTTCCTTTATTGCTATATTGTTGTTCCTTTCCTGCTGTACAGCGGTTCCTTTGCTGATGTACAACGGTTACTTTCCTACTCCACTACAGTTCATTTTATAGCGGTTCCTTTCCTACTGTACAACGGTTCTCGTTCTGCTGTACCGAGGTTCCTTTCATGTGGTACATCAGTTCCTTTACTCCACCACAACAAGCATGTTCTCCCGAACACAACCACTCCTTGCTGATGTCTTGCGCCGACGACTACTTCGCGACGCCGTTTTGCTGTTTGCGACCAAGGGCTAAAGGAACGAGTTCAACATAGCACTCTCGCTTGCACTGAGCGACTGTACCAGAGTTGGGGTGGCTGAATCTTGGCGACAGACCGTCGGAGACGCTCATGCTAGGAGCAGCGGAATCTGTCTTGAAGACGGTGTTTCACACGCCTTCATCTCAGGCTCTGGAGTTTGATTTCTAAACTCATTCACCATTTTCTCTGAATCTGAATTACTGTTACTATTACTACTGCTTATTGGTGGTTGACTGCTTGCAATTATCTAATTAAAATCTGTCTTACAGCAACTCGAAATTTTCTAAAATTTTCAAGACAGATTCAATCTGTTTACTGCTCTGTTTTAGATTGTATAAACAATTGTATAGACAAACCAGTTTGTTCCTAAAATAGTTATTAATTAGATACACATCTTACTACCTATTTGAGTAATATGGATTCAAAAACTATGCTATCGCTTGACGATGTAGCCTCCCTTCGTCCAGAATACTTTTCTGGTTTGTACTTCCATTGTTGACAACAGAAAATACAATTTTGGCTTTCATCTCTTGGACTTATTTCTTCCATCTTACCACCTGAAAACTCTATTCCTGTTGTGCTTCCACCACAACCCACTAACCTCTTTACTGGAGAAGTCAATCCTGAACCTGTTGTTCCTGAACCCGCCGTTCCCACTCCTGTTTCAAAGGGGACTGATTACCTATGTCATGGTAGGATCCTATCAGCCTTATCTGATGAACTGTATGATATATACCATAGGATTCTAACGGCTCTTGAATTGTGGACGACCTTAGATTCTAAATTTAGTCTAGAAGACACTGGTCTTGAGCGTTATGTCTTTGTTCAATGGCTAACATATAATATGGTTGATGATAAACCTGTCTCGGCTCAAGTTCTAGAATACCAAAACTTAGTATCTAAATCCATGGCTAAAGGTTATAACCTTGATGAAAATATTCGAGTAGCATCCCTCATAGAGAAGATCCCTCCCTCTTGGAAGAATTTTGCCAGGACCCTTAGGCATAGATAAGGGAACATGTCCATGGCATCCTTAGTCAAATCCCTACAAATCGAGAATAGACATAGGGAACAAGACAGGAAGTCTAACATGTTTGTCAACATGGTTATAGGTGATAAGACTAAGAAGAAACCCAACCAATCTCGTTTCCATAAGAAATCTAAACCTTCCTTTAAGGGTCGCAAGCACCACCAAAATCAGAGTAATAATAATAGTGATCAAGGAGAAAAATGTGTCTACTTTGTGTGTGATAAACCTGGCCACTTAGGGAATGTGTGCAGATTTCACAAAGGTCAAAGGAAGAAGAATGTCTAGGCTCCTAAAAATCCTGAAGTAAATATGATCATTGTGGGGACGGTTCCTTCCTCTTCTGTAGAAAGGTTAGAAAATCCTATTGTTCTTTTTGCTGACTTATCTTTAGAGTGGTACATAGATTCTGGTGCCACATCCCATATTTACTTTGACCAATTCCTCTTTTCTACCTATCAGGCCGAAACCCAAGTAGAGAAACAACTAGAGAAGAACATTAAGAGAGTGAGGTTCGATAGAGGTGGTGAGTACACTTCTAATGAACTTAACAAGTTCTGTGAGGACCATGGCCTTATTCATGAAACCACTGTCACATATAATCCTCAATCTAATGGAGTTGCTGAGAGGAAGAATAGAACATTAATTGACATGGTCAACTCAATGCTGGCCGAATCTGGACTTAGTCACAGACTGTGGGGGGAAGCCCTTCATACAGCCAACTACCTTCTTAACTGCATCCCTTTTTAAACACCTTAACAAAACACCCTATGAACTTTGGCTTAATAAGAAACCATGTTTGAAATACCTCAAAGTGTGGGGGTGTTTGGCCAAGGTTAAGATCCCTGAGAATAAGAAGAGAAAACTAGGACCCAAAACTGTTGATACTGTCTTTATAGGATATGTTGAAAACAGTAATGCCAATAGATTCATAGTAATAAAATCTTAAATCTCAGACATTAGAGTTAACTCTATACTTGAGATTAGACATGTAGATGTTGTCTATTATGAAACCATCTTTTCTCTTAAGGAAAAGGTTCCTAGACAAGTTAGTGAAGATCCCTCTTCTTCCTCTCATGTTGAACCTCTTGTAGTTCCACCTTCTTATGAAGTAGAACATGAACTCCTAGTAGATGAGCCTCTAAGTGATCGAGGTAGGGGTAAAAGGACTAAAGTTGATAAGAACTATGGTCCCGACTTCTACACCTTCATAGTAGAAGAAGACCCGAGTACCTATGAGGATGCCATGAAATCCATAGACTCTAGCTTTTGTAAGAAAGTTGTTGATAATGAAATAGAATCAATTATGAGCAATCATACTTGGATTCTTACTTAACTCCCTCCAGGATGCAAGACTATTGGATGTAAATGGGTGTTTAGAAAGAAGATGAGGACAGATGGTTCCATTGATAAGTTTAAGGCCAGACTAGTAGCCAAAGGATTTAGTCAGAAGGAAGGATTTGATTACTTTGATACATATGCACCTGTAACCAAAATCTCTTCTATTCGTGTCCTAGTTGCTTTAGCTGTGATCCATAAACTTGAAATCCATAAAATAAATGTCAAGACAACCTTCTTGAATGGAAGAAGATATATATATATGGATCAACCTGAAGGCTTTGTAGCACCTGGACAAGAACACAAAGTTTGTAGACTTGTCAAGTCCTTGTATGGACTGAAACAAGCACCTAAATAATGGAATGATAAGTTTGATAAAAAAAAATTATCTTCTGGAATTATTGCAAATGAATCTGATCATTGTATTTATTCTAAAACTATTGATGATGTCTGCATAATAATGTATTTATATGTAGATGATATATTGTGGTTTGGGTCTAATTCTGAAATTATATCTGAAACTAAATCTTTTCTTGCTAGCAATTTTGATATGAAAGATTTAGGACTTGATGATGTAATACTTGGTATTAAGTTGAGTAGATCTACTTATGGTTATATACATAATCAAACTCACTATGTTGATAAAATCTTGCATAGATTTGATATGTTTGATTGTACTCCTGTTAATACACCTTATGATGCTAGTTTACATCTTGTTGTACATAAGGGCACTCATGTGGATCAACATAGATATGCTCAAGTTATAGGAAGCTTAATGTACCTTGATAATTGCACTAGGCCCGATATTTCTTATGCTATAAGCAGGTACACTAGCTGTCCTAATGAGGACTACTAGAAAGCTTTGGTAAGAGTGTTTAAGTACCTTAAAGGTACAACTATGTATAACCTTCATTATACTGGTTTTCCACCTATATTAGAAGGGCATACCAATGCTAACTAGATTGCAGATTCAGATGAAACCAAATCTACCAGTGGGTATGTATTTTTTCTTGGAGGAGGTGTAGTTTCTTGGAAATCATCCAAGCAAACTGTGATAGCTAGATCCACTATGGAGGCTGAGTTTATTGCTTTAGATTTAGCTTGTTGTTAGGCTAAATGGCTTAGAAATTTACTTATTGATCTGTCGATTGTTTCTAAACTATTTCCTCCTGTTTGCATATTATGTGATAATAAAGCAGTCATTGACAAAGCTAAGCAATCTAAAGGTAACCCGGGTAAGCACTTTATGAGATTAAGGTATGAAAATGTGAGAGATCACATCACCCAAGGGGTCATATCTATAGAGTATGTGAAATATACAAGTAACATTGTTGATCCACTTACTAAGGGTCTAGTTACAAAGCGAGTACTCAATTCGTCGAGGGGGATGGGTCTTCTACCCATAGAATAAACATTACAGTGGTAACCCTACCTTTACAAAATTGGATATCACGTGAGGAATTGTTCAAAGGGACAACTAAGTTGCCGTGTTATGTGGAAGCACACTTTGGAGTTTTACTCCATGATCCTCCCTATGGCACTAGTGCTTTGACTATGTCTGAGTATAGGAATAACTTTGCTCTAAATGAGTTCAAGGTCATTTATTGACAGGGTATGCACCGAACAGGATACCCTTGGAGATCCCTACTATTTGAGTATAACCCAAGAGTCGGGGTTTATGTGAGTTGGGCATACTCACTAGAGTGCTCAAGAAACAAGATTATGTGAAGGCCATTTATGCACAACACTGATACAAACTCGTTCCAGTTCCTGCACTATGATTGTTTGATTTACTAAGGTCCGAATCAGGGAGTCTGGTTCAAGACGTAGTTCACCACGTCTCTCCGGGTTGAAGTGAGTCATTCTAGGAAATGGTTCAAAGCCACAAGCTACCAATGCTGAAAAACATAGTAATGTCGCAAATTTTATTATTTATTGAATTTCTAAAAAGAATTATGGAACATGTGGGGGAATGTTATATTTCCTATTCTAGAATTCAGTTTTTCAGCCAAAGGTTTATCCCATATTACTTGCAGCAGGAACCACACAGCTCCTTATATGCGCTAGTGGTCCCCAAGAGGTCAGGACATCTCAAGGGCATGGGAATTTACGAATGATTGGCTAGGCTTGTGTATTTCTCATAATAAAATAAAACACACACGCACGTGTGTGCGTGTGTGTTCACTCGCCCGCCCGTCCAGTCGGCTCAGCTCGGTTCAGTTCGGTGTGTGCGTGGATTTATCTTTTTATGAAATATTTTATTTTGTTTTGTTTGTCCCGAAATGATATTTTGTTTTCTGTGTTGCGTCGTTTGGAGTTCAGTTGACAGCGTTTAAGACACAACAATAAAACCTCTCTTGACTACCCATTAATCCATCCATTAAACGTGATGTTAAAGATGCACGTTGGAGAGACCAATAGGTGCGGGCAGTTACTGCAGCGGCTGAGACACACTCCATATAAGGAGGCATCCGCTCTCATTTTAGAGATACAACAACTGAAAAGAGATACATAGAGAGATACTGAGAGACAATACTTGAAAGCAATTCATCAGTTCCTTTGTTGTTGTAGCACGGTTCCTATATTGATATATTGTTGTTCATTTCCTGCTATACAGTGGTTCCTTTGTTGTTGTACAACGGTTAATTTCCTACTCCACTACAGTTCATTTTACAGCGGTTCTTCTCCTACTGTACAACAGTTCATGTTCTGTTGTACCGGGGTTCCTTTCCTGCGGTACATCAGTTCCTTTACTCCACCGCAACAAGCATGTTCTTCCAAACACAACCACTCCTTGCTGCTGTCTTGCGCCGACGACTACTTCATGATGCCATTTTGTTGTTTATGACCAAGGGCTAAAGGAACGAGTTCAACATAGCACTCTCGCTTACACCAAGCGGCTGTACCAGAGTTGGGGTGGCTGAATCTTAGAGATAGACTGTCGAAGATGCTCGTTCTAGGAGTGGCAGAATCTGTCTTGAAGATAGTGTTTCACATGCCTTCATCTCAAGCTCTAGAGTTTTATTTCTAAACTCATTCGCCATTTTCTCTGAATCTGAATTACTATTAATATTATTGCTGCTTATTGGTGGTTAACTACTTGCAATTATCTAATTAACATCTGACTTACAGCAACTCGAAATTTTCTAAAAATTTACAGATTGTTCATGAAAACCCAAAACATTTTTGGAACTCATTCTCACTGGTAAAGGTCTGCACGATGTCCCATGACACTCAATTCCAGCCTTCTAGGGATTCTAATTTTTTTTTGGAAATAGGTAAATGTATTGCCAAAGAAGGGTAGCATAACTACCACTTACAACCAAGGACGGCTGCTCTATGCAGATGGGGTATACAAAAACCCATCGTATCTATGCTAAATTTTGGGGTATACAAAATCCCTAAACTGTACAAGTGGGTTACACTATAAAATCCCACCTCCTCATCACTGAGGGTTCCACTTTGTCTATGAGTTTCAGTTTGGCTTTAGCTGCCAAGTGTAGCATATTAGTGAGATGCTTAAACAGGCCTATGTTGTTCGGCTTCTCTTTGTTGTGCAACCTATTGTTCCTCTCACTCCAGATCAAGATTAAATTATTTTAGACTTTAGTAATTCATATCTTATCATGCTTTTAGAAATTAGATTTTATTTAGCTTAAGTTGTGTTGAGAGATCATTAGATTTTGAGTATTTGAGATTTATAGTATTCTTATGCTCAGTTTAGTTTATTTCCTTAAGCCTTAAAACTCAGATGTCAAATATTTGGTATCAGAATTATGTTTCTCATGTTAAAATAGAGTTTTAAATTAAGATTTATTAAATAATAAGATTATTAGATTTTAGATCCAAAATTAGATTCAGTTCAGAACTAAAGAATATAGATATATATTTAGATATTATAGATTAAGATTCAGAGATAAGAAACTAAGAATAGATTCAATGATAAGAGATTAAGATTTAGAGATAAGAAATTAAGAACATATTCAGATATAAGATATTAATATTCAGATATAAGAAATTAAGAACATAGATAGAAAATGACATCAAAACATTAACTATATACATTATAGGATAAGTCCTCACCAAAGAGTCCCTAGACAATTCAGAGGGTGCACTGCGTCAGACAGTGCGGGTGTCACAGAGGACATATTGTGCCAACAGAGAGTGTGTTGCACCATAGAGGACGCTTTGTGTCAATAGAGGGAATGTTGTGCTGACGGAGGGTGTGATGCACCATAGATGGCAGTTTAATATCAACAATGGGCACGTCGTGCCAAAAGAGGGTGTGTTGCACCATAGAGGACACTTCAATGTCAAATAGGAGGACTTATCATATAATGGTGGCCACAAATTAGTTAAACGACATACATAAAAGATATATCAATTTAGTATAATTTTACAACTTTAGATCTTAATTCAACTTTTAGTTATAGTGTAATTAAACTAATCGTATTAAAAATTCAATGCCACTTACTCTAGCCTAGGTTTCCCTTTGTGCATGGTTGGGGATGAGATGTTTGCAGGTTTCAAGCTTTAGAAAGAACATCCAAGTCAGAGTTTGCAAGTATAGAGATAAGACGATTTCTTGGTGGGGTGCTATCTACATGGTCCTAGATTTGAGATGAGAATCGTATAAGGTAGTATCATGGTATGAGCTTGTTATGTACATGATAATGTAATAGATCCCTTTGCTAAGAAAATAATGAGAATTCAATTCATACATTGTTTGTGATGGTTTTGTTTATTATTATTGTTAGGTATAGCATAGCTGTGACACTCCCAACAAAAGAAACTGAATGGTTGTTTATGCTTCCACTACAGAGATTGGTTTGTTGCAATCAACATTTACCATACTACAAATTTAGCCAAATTATGTATCCAGTGAGTAAATTGTCAATACATAATCTTTTTACAGAAACTAAACTAGATCAAGTTGTGCTTATAATGTCAGTAATAATACTTCTACTTATTTTGAAATAAATAGTATGCATGGTAGTATTGTTATCCCTACTACACAATGTGTATACGAAAATACATGCATCATCTGTTGGCTGAATTGGACATTATTATAATCCCTTTGTTTTGATGATGACAAACAGTTCTTTGTTGTGGTTTTAACTTGCTATTTGAGTGTTTCAGAGATAAGCATATAAGGTGGTGGATAGCAAAGACTTGGAAGATCAATTTGCTAAAATTGCTTTATTTTCATGATTGTAATCAAATGTAAAAATGTGTACAAGTATATAATGTACAAGTACTTAAATATCATGTAAATCAAGTGTTTAGATCTTTCCTATCCACACACAACACTTATATAGGTCATCTCCTAAGTTAGTGTCACAATTACACGTTGATACACTCATTAGATGACTCAATACATTGAATCAGGCATATTCTCAGTCGACAAAAACTTCGACCGAGACACTCTCGGTCGACAAAATTCTAGACCGAGAATAGACCCTCCTAGTCATTAGACTGAGTTAGAAAAAGTAGTTGTGAGTTGAGTTGAACGCTGCAATACACTTATTCCAGACTTACCCTCGGTCAACAAATTCCTCGACCGAGAGAATCTCGGTCGACAAACTTCTCGACCGAGAATGGTTCTGTCTGGACTTTTCAGAATTAATCAATTGGCTGTTACAAATACAATTAATGGATATCTAACGGCTAGTTGAGTACCAAGGACATTGTAGAAGGTGTATAGAACGTCCCCAAGAATTAACAAATCACTCCTATAAATAGGACAAGCTATAGGACACCCAGTGCATCACTTAAGCATATAATTACACTTTAGATTCATTCTTTGTGAGCAACAAGCTTGAGCTACACTTGCAATCTATTTTACATTAGTGTCCTATAGATTAGTATCTCCTAGACACCACACTACCACATTCATCCACAGTGGATAGGAGATCAATACACTTGATATAGGATCAAAGTGATGTACTTAATTGGTAACTTTGTTTGTTTCTTCCAATCTTGTTCCTTCTATTGTATTTCGTTCTCCTTTGATACTCCTAGGTTGGAGGCTTTGGAAAGGAGATTGTTGGAGCTTCTTTAGGTGGAGAAGGTATCTTGGTGGACTTTGGACTACTTCTAGAAGGTCTCAACGGGAATATACTTCAAGGAGGAAGGCTACTTCAAGGGGGAGCTTGAAGTTAATTCAAGTGAAGGCTGCTTCAAGGTTGGTGAGATGACTTCGGGGTGAAGGTTGTCCAAAGTGTTGTGAAGGTAGTTGTATCTTATGTAACATCCTTGCGAGGTAATAAAATACAATTACTTTCAAAATCCCAGTTGGGAACAACCAGGTAGTGGACTGACTCCCTTAGTATTTTCTAAGGGTGGAACCACTTTAAACACCTTGTCTCCTTCTCCAACATTTTTGTGGTTGCTTGGTTAAATAATTTTTAAAATATTATAAAACCCTATTCACCCCCCTAGTGTTTTTCAATTGGTATTAGAGCAGGCTTCAAGGAACTTTAACAAAGTCTTGAAGAAAATGGGTGATGGGGTACTAAACAACCTCAACTTGGAAGGAACACTTGTAGCTCGGCCTCCACCATTTGATGGCACCAACTACAACTACTCGAAGAGGAGGATGCAATTCTAATTTCAAGGGATAAGCTGGGATCTATGGAGAATGGTCTCAAATTCCTACACTCTTCCTCAAACAGAGTCTACTACATGGGATGCTAATACGGTAAAGCTAGTCCAATTAAATGCAAAAGATGTAAGTATCCTTTATTGTTCAATCTCCGTATGTGAGTTTAATAGAATATCAAATTGTGAAACTGCATATGAAATATGGCATAGACTCTCTATTACTTATGAAGGAACTGATCAAGTAAAGAATTCCAAAATTTTTATGCTTAAACAAAAGTTTGAACAGTTTTGTATGGAACCAAATGAGTCTATTAGTGAAATGTATGCAAAGTTTTCTTCTATTTTTAATGGTTTGAATGCCTTAGGTAAAGCAATTAGTGAAGAGGATCAAGTGTCAAAAATTCGTAGGTCTCTTCCTCCCAAGTACAAGCCTAAAGTGATGGCAATTGAAGAAGCCAATGACCTCACCCGACTAAGGATGGAACAACTCATTGGAAACTTAGAAGCACATGAGGCAACCTTGGAGGAGGAAGAAAGATGAGAATGTGAACTTCAACAAGGGAGAATGAAGGACATTGAATTCAAAGAATCAACCAAGATTAGTCATGACACAAGTGAAGAAGATAGTGAAGAAGAAACTCTCATTGTAAATGGTAAGCAGTATAGAAGTTTTAAAACTAACAAAACTTCTAGGGGTCGTTTGGGTATAGTAATTCAAGACGGTATTGTATTTCTCGAAAGTATTCTGACTACGGCTTTTATATTGAAATCGTTTGGATACAAGCATGAACTTTATCAAATCCAGTAGTCTGACTGCAGCAGTTCCTTCATGTATATTTAGCGGCCCTTCCAAAAGACGCCAAAATTGGCGTGCTTTTAAATCTCGTGTTCCACTCCCGACACCCCGATAGCTCCGCTTCTCCCGATCAGTCTCTTCTCTGCCGCCCTCGATCGGCTTTTCCGGCGATTATCTCCTCCTATGTTCTCCTTCCTCCGTGGTCAGCCCTCCTCCCTTACCTACATTTCTCCCGATTTCTTTTTTCTCTACGGCGGCGGCTTCCCTATAGCGCCTTCATTTGAGCTCTATGATGTAGAGAGCGAGGAGCAGGCCGTCCTCCTCATCCTCCTCATCCGGTGACGCCGCTCTACCTGACGACATGAATCTAGAGCCTGTAGGGGTGCACGATCACAGCCATGATGGATCGACTGGCCGTCGCGGCCGACACGGCGATGGCATGTTGGGTGCGGCAGAAGCAGGACGAGATCGGATGGATCTTCCAAATCGACGCCAGCGTTAGATGACCGCCCGATGGGGATGCCCATGATCCTGTTGCGGCGACACAAAGGCGAGCATGATAACGTCGAGGCTAGTCTCGTCTCCACCACCGATGCAGGGACTGCTGGGAGGACCAGGTTGTGGGCGTGCTACTGCCCTGCAGGCATCTGTTCCTCTGGGTCGATGTCGCTACTGGCATGCCTACTTTTCTCCTACGCCAAACGATGCCATTAAAACGAACAGGTTTTATTAATTTGGCAGTTCAACTCCCGATTTTAATGACTACTGCAGAAGTTTAAAATGGGTCGCCCAAACGGCCCCCTAGTATTTCTTCCTCCAGGTGCTTTGAATGTGGCAAAAAGAGACACTTAAAAGGTGATTGTCCTAAACTTAAGAAGGGAAAGAAATTATCTCACAAGAAGAAGGAAAAATTCTACCAAGTTGCATGGGATGATTCAAGTGAAGATAATGAAGGTGGAGAAGAAGAAGTGGAGTGCCTTATTGCTACAACAAATGAAGAAGAAGAGGTAAGTCTTTTTCATTTATCTAAAGAAGAGTTAGTTTCTAGCATTAATGAATTGCATGATAAATATATTGATTGTAAAAAGAAACAAAAAAAAGTTACTAAACCAATGAGGATTTGTATGCTCAATTAAATGATCTTGCTTCTGAAAAAGAAAGTATTATTTCTAAAAATCGTACCTTGAAATAATCTCTTAATGACTACAATATGAAGTTGCTTACTCTAGAAATGAATTATGGCTTTCTTTCTCAAGAAAAGGTTGAACTACTTGTAAAATTGAATGATCTTCAAACTCAACCTATTTTGTGTACTCATTTAGATTATGATGATGTTATCAAAGAAAGAGATAGTTTGTTATCTAATCTAGAGCAAGCAAAGTTAGACATTAAATGGAGAATGGATGAAATTGCTAAGTTACAAAAGGAAATTAGTAGCTTAAAAAACAATGATATTCTTGATAAGATCCTAAAAGACTCTTCTGGTCAGATTGGAAGAAGGGGACTAGGTTATAAGCCCAAAGGTAAATCCTATCAAAAACCTAGAGTGAAAAGGATACAAGTGCCAAGAATAAAGTTATGTATGTGCCTAAATACAATCTAGCCAAGAAGAGAAATGAGATTGATTCAATCTGTTGTAACTATTGCTTAAGGCTTGGACATTATTCCTTTTCATGTCCCTACAAGAAAAAGGATGTTGAGTTGGTATGGGTTCCAAGAACCCCAAACTAAATAAATATGAATACAATTAAGTTGAGATATGACCAAAGACTTTAATTTGACTATCTATATGTCCTATCTCAACTTAACATAAAGGTACAACAAATGTACCAAAGTGATTTAATCCATAACTTGAATAAACATATTTTTGAAAGAATTTATAGACATTCTCTCGGTCGACATATAATTCGACCGAAAGTAAGTCGGTCAAAACACTATTTGATCGACAAAGGCTCTGTATTGGACCTGAAATAACTAGAAAATCAGTAAAACACTCGGTCGAAATATAGTTCGACCGAGAGATCAGTCGGTCGAAAATTTGTGGACCAAATCTAAAGCTGGAACAACCTGTAAACAACATGTAGGAATTTATAAAAACAGTAACTTATTCGGTCAAAATAAACTTCAATCGAGATAAATTCAATTGAAAAATTATTGGATCGAATTTTAACTGATAAAACTGGAGATACATCAACATTCTCGGTCGAAAAACACCTCAACCAAAAATAAATCGGTCGAGAAAGAATTTGATCGATCAAGGCTCTGGAAAACCTGTTTAAATGTTTGCTATCAATTTAGAAACAATGACAAATTGATATTGGACATGCTTTCTTAAAATCACTGATTGAAAATTCATATTTTTGAAAAAGTCTATTAAAGCATGGTTTGATTTAGATTTGAGAATTAGTGAACCATGATTGCTTTGATTCTCTACTTTGCCTATCTTAAATCCAAAAAGCATGTTGATTTGAGAAAACGTAATCAAAGAAATAATGGATATGCTTTAACTGTGTTTTATATTTCACATGGTTTGTTTAAAATAATCCCTGGTCTATGTCTATAAATAAACCATGTGCTTTGGAATTCTATTGAAACTTATGAAATTGAATGAATAGCTCTTATCATCAAAATGATTATAGTGATTCAGCTCATTTCATGTATATATGATGCTATAATTGAAAATGCAATTATTGCATTAAGGAAAATCTCTATGGAACAAATGCATCTTGACATATTAGTTAATGATTATCTTGTGCTTAACTTATGGAAAAGGATATCATCTTTGTGATGCATGAATATTTTCACTATGGACTTCAAGTTTTATGTTTTGCATATAAAATCTTCTATGAAGAAAAAGGCAAGTAAAATTGTTTGACTTTAATATCTTACTTAGAACAAGAATATTAATGTTTTATCAAATTATTTAAGAGAAAAAATGTTACAACTCATATGAATCAAAGATCTTGCTTCAAGACATTAAATACTATAAGAATCACACATGTTTTTAAGGTAAAAAAATTTCAATTGATATCCACCTATTTAAGATACATAAAGGCTTTATATTCAATCAAGTGGATCGTTGTGAATGCTTAAACTGGAAATCTGCAAAAATTGCCTCTTGGTCAAAATTAAGTTTGACCGAGGGGCGCCCAGGTCAAAGTCAAGGTCGACCTAAAATAAGCTTGACAAAATGCTTAATTGTAAATCATTTCTTAGTATATTGGTTCTAAACTTGTTCATCATGTTGGAAATAAGATTTTAATCTCTCATAAAAGGTTTGACTTATTGTAATCAAACTTTAATGCTTGATTATAAGATTAAAGGGGAGCTCACAAACTTTGTAAACATTATGATAAATCTTTTTTTTTGGTCGGTCAAAAACTCGTGTTGCTTTTTTTGATTTTTTCATAGTATCTGTACAAAACTAACCATCTTCAACTAAATATGGTAAAAGAAGGAAAAAAAAGATATAAACTTTACAACATATGTCCCCAAAAAGAGAAGATAAAACACTTCATACCCATCAGCAAGCATCAGGCAGAAAACATCAAAAAAGAAACGGCAGCAAGATACGGCCAGTAAGATCACAAAACAGATTATCCTTTAGAGCATCAGCAGTAGTCCACTTAACAGCTTGAACCGACACATGAACCATATGAGCTCATCCAACGCAGCTATGCAATCAACCAAGATAGGAGGCAAGAAACTCCGCACCGCAGCAGCCGCAACAGACAGCAGGCACAAGAAAAAAAAACAGCAGAGCACTCCATAACAGGATAGGCACTGGGACCAAAGGCACTCAACCATCATAGCATTAATAACTATGAGAGGGGAGCAAGACACCCAAGCACACTTCTGAGCACCAAGCACTTGAAGAACCAGCAGCACTCAACAGAGAGGATCAAATATTCGAGCCAAAAGGACACAACTATCACAGCTAAGCACACCTGCCATGATAGGGGAGCAGACCCAGCACCACAGCAGCCGCCCATTATAGCATAGAACCACCAGCTAAAACTCATCATCAGACTATCATATCGAGCAGCAGCAGCAGACGCTTGAAACAGCAACACACATCAGCCAACACATCAAAGGAAGAGACATAAGCAACTATAGAACAAGACTAGAGCACTAGCATCATCCTAGGAACCAAACAGCAGGAAAATAGAGATGAGATCAGCTAGGAACCAGTCCCAAGCATAAACCAAGAAGCCAAGAAGTAAAACAGAGATCATCATCCATCAGCTCGATCTCTAACCAACAAGATGTAAGACATCCAGGCCAAGCATCTTCAACGTAGCCTCCAACACAAAAAAGCTTGGAAAAGAAGCATAAGATTCACATCAAGAAAAAATACCATCACCAGATGGGGAACCTGACGACCCGCTCATCTATACCTCTATAGGAGCAAGGGGAAAGCACAACCACCAAATCAGCTTCTATGAACAACAACACTCCATCAACCTCAGAACAGGGAAGCCAGCAGATCCGCAAAAAAGACATCAAATAACATCTGCAGCAGCATCAAGACTAGAAACCCTCTTTAAGAAAAACCAGTAGCAACGAAACTGGACTCCATATATCGTCAGCAACAAAGAACATTCCTCCCTTCCCAAGGAACATCCAAAGGCGAAACAAGATCGTGAGCAACAAAAAGAAGAAGCCTTCCAACACAACAGCAGCAGCAAAACATGCACTATGGAGAACTCTTCCACTCCCGAAGGATAAGTTCACCCATCCATAGGCATCAGAACTACAGCTATGCCAACACCACATTAGGGATAAAGAAGTCTCAGGGAGAAGGGAGCGTCGACAATCCAAGGAATGGGGACTTTACCTTCACCCTAAGAGCCAGGACAAAAGAGCAAGAATCTAAACAGCATCAAACAGAAGCTCCAAAGTGCAAACAACAAGGAAACTCAGCTCTCCAAAAAACAGCCACGCTGCCTTAAAAGAAGCCTCGCCAGCCAACCAACCTATAGAGAGCTCTACCACTCCTGAGGGATAAGCTCATCCACTATAGGCAAGCCACCCGAAGGGAAACTCCAGCATCGTCAAAGGGAGGAAAACCAAGAACAAACAAACGCTCCAAACAGCCAACTTCAGATGTAAAGCAGCAGAGAAAGATAAGCAACTAAGGCTCAAACATCAAGAAACAACAGACTTCAGAGGTCAGCAATGAGGCCAAAGTAATCGCCTTTGATTCTATCCCACATGCTCCTTATAGACAGAGAAGAACCTTCGTGACTTATTCTGTTCCTTTCAGCCCACAAGTTGTAATGACAAAAGAAATAAAGGATCTTTGCAGGCTTCCCAAGCATCAACTCCTTATTCCAATTGTCAACATACTTCAAATTAGGCAAGTTAGCAGCTCTAGCAATCCACTCAAAAAAATTCTTACAGAAGTCACATTCGAATAAAGTATGGTTGGTATCTTCATAGGAATTAAGACAAAGATAACACCTTGAAGTCACATGAATACCAATTCTTCTGAGATAGTCATCATTAGGTAGCTTATTAAGAACCGCTTTCCAAATATGACAAGAGAAGCGCCCAGGAATCTTACTGTCCCAAATCCATTTGAAAGTATTACTATAAGTACCTCTAGAACGGAAGGTATCCCAAAAAGTTCTCATAGTAGGACTAGAAACCTCCTTAAAAGTAATAAAGTCCTCTCCCCCTCGGGGAGGCTTCTGGATGGAAATCAAATTATAGAACTTCTTATTCATTCTATTATCCTTAATAAACCAAGTTCCATTACGAATGATAGCATTAATATTACAAGAGTGATCTAGACCAGACTTAAGAAACCCATCTCTCCCAATGATGTCTTCAATCCATTTTCCTCCAGCAATCCAGGGGTCAGATCAAAGTCTGAAATTAGCACCATCCCCAATATGAAAACTGATATGAGGTAGCATGAGGTCCTTAACCTTGACAATCTTCCTTGAGAGCCAGGACCAAGTAGGACTAGGAGTAGCTGACCAGAAAGAATCATTCTTAAAATATCTCTCATTGACCCACTTGACCCACAAAGTATCCTTTTTATTAGCCAAATTCCAGGCATTGGTACATAAGCAAGCAAGAGAGGTCTCTTTAGTTTTCCTGAAACCTAAATCACCTTCACCTTTAGGAAGAGTGATCCTATCCCAAGGCACAAGGTGAAGAGTGGAATTACCTTCCGAATTGCTCCATAAGAAGTTCCTGCATATGGAGTCGATGGTATTGCAAACAGACATAGGAAGGGGAATAGAAGAAGACCAGTACAGATGTATAGTACTAAGAGTAGACTTAATGAGCTCACATCTCCCAGCAAAAGAAATAACTTTGGATTTCCATCCTTCCAGCTTACCTCTAACACGATCAATCAAGGGGGCACAATCAGACTTCTTGAGTTTTCCAATGAACATAGGAACACCTAGATACTTTGAAGGAAGAGAACAATTAGAAAACCCAGTGATAGCCAAGATATTCTCTATAGGAGCATCTTTGCTAAACAGAATAGAACTTTTGCAAACATTAGCTCTTAAGCCTGAGCAATCACCAAAGGAATCAAATAAAGCTTTAATAGTTCTAGCATTGCTCTCATTGGCCTCAGCAAAAACCATAAGGTCATCAGCAAAGATAATATGGGAGACACTAAGAGAGGCAGACGCTTTGATAGGTGTAAGCTTCTTCTCGTCAACCTCATTCTTGATCAGCTCAGTAAAACCTTGCATAACAATGACAAAAATATAAGGGGCCAATGTGTCTCCTTGCCTAATGCCATTAGAGGGTTTGAACTTAGGGCCAGGTTCACCATTTATGAGAATCTGATAAGATGTGGACTTAAACATAGCTTCTATTAGCTTAATCCATCTAATAGGAAATCCCATCTTATAGAGAATAGAGAAAAGATAACTCCATTTCACATAATCATAAGCCTTAGTTAAGTCCACTTTGACACACATTTTGCTAACATTATGTCTATTGAAATCATGTATAAGCTCATTTGTAAGCATAATCGCATCCTTAACACTTCTATTCTTGATAAAAGCACATTGATTCGGACTAATTATGTCAGGAAGGATGAGCTGGAGCCTATTAGCCATAATCTTAGAAATCAACTTATAAGTGATGTTGCATAGAGCAATGGGACGCCAGTTCTTGAGCTCACTGTTGTCTTGACCTTTAGGAATAAGGGTGATGAAGGTATTATTAGCTTCCTGCAGCAAACTTCCATTCTTGAAAAACTCAGTAATAGCTTCACTAACATCATTCTTGATCATATGCCAGGTTTTTTTAAAGAAAATACCATTATAGCCATCAGGCCCAGGCGCCTTGTCTACCTTCAAAGTGTTAATAAGATCATCAATTTCCTTCTGAGTAACAGGAGCCATAAGAATAGTTTTATGAGCCTCCGAGATTTTTGCTCCCCTCCACTCTCCTTGAAAAACACCATGCAAGCTATTATTGTTAAACAGAGTTTTGTAATATTCATAAACGGACGTCTAAATAACACTAGGGTCAAAAGTAACAGACTCGTTGATCTTGAGCGAAAGAAGGCTGTTTCTTTGTCTTCTGGTTTTCATAGATAATTAAAAAAAATTTGAATTAATGTCCCCCTCCTTGAGCCACTGGACACGGGATTTTTGTTTAAGTAAACGCTCTTCCTTCAAGGAAGCTTCCTTAGCCAGCTTTCTAGCATCAATAGCATCCTTTAAAAGATTCTGATCAAAAGGATTTGCATCAGCCTGTTCCTGTAACCATAGAGCATGCTACCTTTTCCTATTCGCATCGCTGATATAATTGCACAAGGTGTTCTTATTCCAATTGATCAATCTACTTTTGAGGATTTGAAACTTTTTGTACACTCTAAACATAGCATACCCATCAATACTAGCATTCCATGCTTCTTCAACAATATTAAGAAAATCTTGCTCCGAAGCCCAGTTGTTAATGAATCTGAATGGTGCTTTGATGTGGCGAGTGTTTCCAATCACAAGGCTGAGAATTTTGTGATCACTAACAATATTGGAGATGACATTACCAGAAAAATCTGGACAGGAATTGAAAGCACTAGCATTGTACAAAATCCTATCAATTTTAGTAGCAATATGCTTCTCACCAGGTTGATGATTGTCCCAAGTGAATTGAGGCCCCTTTAGATCAAGATCAAAAATATTATTATCAAGAAAGCAGTTGTTGAAATCCCTCGTCGACTTAGTAGACGGAGGACAATCTCCAATCTTCTCATATTCTTTGCGTACAGCATTAAAATCTCCAATAATGAACCAAGGGGAAGTAACAGTAGAGCTAATATTATGAATAGAGTTCCAAAGCTTTTCTCTATCGTAGTCATCATTATGTCCATAGACGGCAGTAAGAGTAAAGTTGAAATTCTCAGAGAATACCTCACAATGAATAACTTGGTCAGTCTCTAGAATTTTCCTCACAGAACAGACATTAGAATCCCACAAAAGAAAGATTCTACTAAGAGGATGAGACTCCAAGTTGGTATAGAAATCAAACAGCGGAAACTGCCTTCTCATAAACGAATTAACCTTCTTCCTTCTAATCTTGGTTTCTATGAGGATGATGATGTGACCTTTCACCCTCCTCAAATCCTCCTAGACATCAGCGATCTTGTTGCTAATACCTATGACATTCCAGGAGGTGACTTGAAAAGAACTCATGACTGCTTCTCGGCTGTTGGGCTGACAGCCTCAGCATTCGAAGGAGAAAGCAGAAAGTCTCTTGGAGCAGAAGAGAACGTAGAGCTTGCTAGCCTATCATAGATACTAACATTCAGTTTAGCTTGACACCTGGGGGACTTTTGGGCTTCTTACCTTTATTGTTCACCACAGAAAAAGAGGACATTTGAGAACTTCCTACACTGACAGGCAAAACAGTAGGAGTAACCAGATTAGAGGGTGGAGTAGAAGAAATGGGCCTTTGAGTATGATTACTTTCCATAATAATATCTTGAAGTATAGCTTCAGTTTCAAGAGCATCGTATCCAAAACCTTCATTAACTTCACGCGATATCTTTAAGTCCTCAACTGTCTCTACTTGTTGTGACAGTCCCTTCAATCTAGCTATTTCTGCTTCATCCTCTATTTCCTCCACTATGTACACAGGTTCTTCTTCACGTTCAGCAACCTGATCGGGAGTAGGAATATCAATAGGCTTCTTTTCAACCCATTGTTTCTTCTGAACACCACCAGTACGACCTACATTAGACCCTGCCTTCAGCACTGGAGTAATAATGCAACTATCATGTCCCAGGAATCCACAGTGAGAACACTTGAAAGGTATCCACTCATATCTAATATCAACAGAACATTCTTCCCCTTCATCGCTTATCAGGGATATTTTACTTGGGAATTCTGCAGAATAGCTCATCAGCACTTGAATACGAGCATAATCTATGTGCTTCAAACATCTAGTATTCTCATCCATCTTCAACGGTCTGTCGATAAAAGACCCAATTCTCTCAAAAAAACTAGGATCCCACATTTATAATGGCAAGTTATAGATTCTGATCCAAACTGGTACCTCAGAAAGAATCGTCTTCTTTTGTTCATCACCCAGCTTCCATCTCTTCAGAATTACAGGTTTGCTCAAAACATACCAATCACCTTTTAGCACAAGATCCAGATCACTCTATTTATCAAATCTGACTAGAAAGAATCTATCATTCCTATCGGAAATTTCAAAGGAACCTCTCATGCACCAGGTATCAGCGAAGTGTTTAAGCAGATTCAGGATGTGGGGTTTGAAGTCAATCACGTAACCCATCAAACACTTACTCCAACGTTCAGCATTCATGATGGCCTCTTGTTTCGGGTATACGATTTTGCCATCACTAATGGATATTTCCTTCAGGTTCAGAGCGGATGGCCCCCCAGAATATATACCAGCCAAATCTTCCCATTTCTTCGGTGTCCGAGAAGAATGTGTATCCTGGTCTGCAGTCGGCCTTGAAAGAGATTGAGCATCAACTACTCGAACTGAAGCATCACCTCTCGTGGGAACTGTCTGGTCAGGCGGACGGCGAAGCGCCGACGCCGTAGTAGTCATCTTCTAGCTCAGGAGAGGGGTCGCTCACTCTCAGGTCAAGTCTCAGGGGAGGGGTCGCCGTCGCTCTGCTGAGTGGCTTAGTTGGTGATGTGGTTATCGCTAACAATCTCGTTGGATCCTTTTCTTAGGATTATTGAATTATCTTGATCAAATCAAACTTTAAAAACTAGCTATGACCTTAGGATTATTGAATTATCTTGATCTAAAATGGACTCTTTATATCAATATGGGCTTAACATCCCTGATTATTGATTAGAGATATATTTCTTGATCCTAATATTCCATAAGGAAAATCTCATATCATTTTCAGGGCTTAACATCCCTTGTAAAATGGATGAGAAATCAATACATGTATCCATCATGAGCCTAAATGGATCTCATATCATTTTCAAGGCTTAACATCCCTTGTAAAATGGATGAGAAATCAAAACACATATGACATGAATTTAAAAGGATCTCATATCATTTCACGACTTAACATCCTTTGCAAATGATTGAGAAATAAACTGTGGCTAAACTTGACATAAAAATAAGTGGTTCGCATTAAATTGTGTTGATTACCCTTGCTTTCAAAATTGAGCATCAAATTATCAAATTAAGAGGGAGCAATAAAAGTCATGATTATCTTGGTTATCTTTTTGAAATGACAAAGGGGGAGAAACAATATAAAATCAATAACATAAAGTAAAATGAGTTTCATAATCTCTCAGCTAACACACACTTACACACAATTCACAAACAAGAGAATGGCTGCAAAAGGTAAACTTCATGTATGAAACTCATATGATTTATATTTCCTTGATTTATATTTTGGAAATGTTTGTCATCTTCAAAAGGGGGGAGATTGTTGGCTAAATTGGACATTATTATAATCCCTTTGTTTTGATGATGACAACCATTTATTTCTTGTGGTTTTAACCTGCTATTTGAGTGTTTCAGAGATAAGCATATAAGGTGGTGGATAGCAAAGACTTGGAAGATCAATTTGCTAAAATTACTTTATTTTGATGATTTTAATCAAATGTAAAAATGTGTACAAGTATATAATGTACAAGTACTTAGATATTATGTAAATCAAGCATTTAGATCTTTCCTATCCACACACAACACTTAGATAGGTCATCACCTAAGTTAGCATCACAATTACACATTGATACACTCAGTAGATGACTCAATACATTGAATCAGGGATATTCTCAGTCGACAAAAACTTCGACCGAGACACTCTCAGTCGACAAAATTCTCAACCGAGAATAGAACCTCCTAGCCGTTAGACTGAGTTAGAAAAAGTAGTTGGGATTTGAGTTGAAAGTTGCAATACACTTACTCCAGACTTACCCTTGATCGACAAATTCCTCGACTGAGAGAATCTCGGTCAACAAACTTCTCGATCGAGAATGGTTCTGTCTGCACTTTTCATAATTAATCAACTAGCCATTACAAATGCAATTAGTGGATATCTAACGGCTAGTTGAGCACCAAGAACACCCTAGAAGGTGTATAGAATGTCCCCAAGCATTAGCAAACCACTCCTATAAATAGGACAAGCCATAAGACACCCAATGCATCACTTATGCATATAATTACACTTGAGATTCATTCTTTGTGAGCAACAAGCTTGAGATACACTTGCAATCTATTTTACATTAGTGTCCTATAGCTTAGTATCTCCTAGACACCACACTACCACGTTCATACATAGTGGATAGGAGATCAATACGCTTGATATAGGATCAAAGCGTTGTACTTAATTGGTAACTTTGTTTCTTTCTTCCAATCTTATTCCTTCTATTGTATTTCATTCTCCTTTGCTACTCCTAGGTTGGAGGCTGCGGAAAGGAGGTTGTTGGAGCTTCTATAGGTGGAGAAGGTAGCTTGGAAGATTTTGGACTACTTTTAGAAGGTCTCAACGGGAAGCTACTTCAAGGAGGAAGGCTACTTCAAGGGGGAGCTTGAAGTTAATTCAAGTGAAGGTTGCTTCAAGTTTGGTGAGATGACTTTGGGGTGAAGGTTGTCCAAAGGGTTGTGAAGGTAGTTGTATCTTATGTAACATCCTTGTGAGGTAATAAAATACAATTACTTTCAAAATCCCTATTGGGAACAACCGGGTAGTGGACTGACTCCCTTAGTATTTGCTAAGGGTGGAACCACTCTAAACGCCTTGTCTCCTTCTCCAACATTTTTGTGGTTGCTTGGTTAAATAATTTTTAAAATATTATAAAACCCTATTCAACCCCTCTAGTGTTTTTCATCATCACCATTTAAGAAGAAGTTTGCATTATTCTTGAGATTTACATGATAAAAAAGTATCTACATAACACTTCATAGTCCCAAGAACAAAAGAAAAAACCCTTTTTGTGTGTAGTTCAATCACTGGATAAGTTGTTCCAATTGTGCAAGTTGCATACTTCACTCCAGTTACTCCATGCACTCATGGAAATTAAAATTCGTTGTTGCATATCATCGATGATCATCAAGGAACATTTTCAAGTGTATGTGCATGATTTTTCTTCTTGGTTTGGATATGTTCTATTTTTTATTATAAGAGAAGGTCCATAATAGCTATTGACATGTCGTGTCACATTTTCTATATGCAAAGGTATTACAACATTTGGAACAAGGTAATGAAGATGCCCTTGAAATCAGCCCATGCCCAGTGTTGATTGTTGTACGACTAAAGGCCTTCAGGTAATACAATGTCACTGAAGAAAAAACAAAATCTGAAGCCATTTATTAGAGAAAGGTTTAGAGACTGAGTAAAAAAGGAAGGCACATCTTAGACTAACCATGTGTTAGTAGAAATAAACATAGATATTCCAAACCCCAAAACTAGATCCTCTTTGGAAAAATCAACTAGACAATTAACAATAATTCATGCAAAGCAAAGTTAAAAAATAATGAGAATGGAATTCTGAGTACCAAGCTAGGTATACTATCATTTGACTTGACAATACATAAGCATGAATGATACAACTCACTATTTCATTTGGCCTTTCTCCTAAGAAGAAGGTAATTACACTATGGAGGGAAGGTGGGATTAGTTTTTCTTGTTAAGATAATGAAAATTCGATCCAAATTGAAATCAGATGATCATTTCAAAGGTAAAAACAACATTTGATTTATTAAGGAAAAAAATAAAAATACATTGAATAGTCATCATGCGGGGTCAGACTTCCTAGATATCCTTTGCAAACATCTAAGTGTTTGTTGGATAGCTTTTGCTTAAATATTACTTTATGAGTTGTGTACACACTCATCATGTAGGCTCGGACACATGCATGCTCATTTTATCCCCTCAGCTTGCATATAGAATCCCCAAATTCCATTACAAAGGATGTGACCTCTTTTCTTTCCTATTTAGCATAGTTCTAGCCTTTTGTTGTTTATTTTCTATACTACATTCGATTTTTTTCAAAAAAATAAAATATTGTTTTTCTAAAATATCATATGTATGCCTCTTTTTGTTCGACTAATTTATATATAAATATAGTGATCTACCATAGGTTTTTGTTTTACTGAATATAGTCATCAATTTGATGTTTTACTCATAATTTTAGAAGGATTTGTGTTAAAATATTTGTGAGATAGATATGAACTGATAAAAAAACTTCAATGGAGATCGTGAAATACCTAAAGAGCCCCAACCATGGGAAGCATTGTCCTAAATGATTCAAAACCTTAGAAAACATCCACCCCAAATGCCCAACACTTAGGAAATAAGAAGTTAATAATTGCAAAACATTGTTGCACAAATTATACTAACTACTGCTTCTTATCCTCTCAGATCCCACATGTAAGATCTAAATGATTACTTATTTTATATCTTAACTTCCCCAAAATTGATGCTAAAGTTTTACAATTTGATAATATACTTAGGTTTTGGACTTATTGGAACATGAAAAAAAAATTATGTGTTCTTCTTAAAATATAGTTTTCACCTCAAGATTGAGATAACTTTTTCACCTAACTACACACATAATATTCTTACAAGCCATGTTCTTGTTCAACATTCTTCAAGTAGTATTTTTTTTACAATAAGTAGAACATATGTTATGACCCTAATTTTGAAGTTTTATGAAATCAAATTTATACTAAATGTAAAAATGGATCAAATAAACTTATTAATGAACCATGAAGTATATTAGGGTCATGATAAGTGTTTTCTACTTTCTTGATCAAAGATTTGATGATTAGGTACATTCAATCAAAGGTTTATGCACCTATATACATGGTTATTTAAAGATCTTAATTTGATGACTACATGTTGAGTTTTCAATATCAAACTTGTAATCTAAGGCTTGGTGTAATGAGGGACTCATGGTTCAAATCTTGATTGATTTTAAGTCCCACACTAGAATTTATAAGTGTTAGAAGATATGAAAGAAATGCACATAAGACCATGTTATTTGCTTTAGTGATATGCATCATGGAATGCATACATTTTGGGTCAATAATTCTCACTATTTTAAATGATGGATGTATGCTCACCACCCATACCTATAATACATATTCACTCAAGGTCAATACCTTGCCCTCTACTCGATCACCTACTAAGTCATGCGTGCTTTGACAAGATGTGTGCCAACGTGCTTGCATCCTACCAATATGTCATGCATGTAGGATCTGCTCAACACATTGAGATCATAATGTATGAAAATAGGATGAGTTACCTCTCTCCACCCATGGCACAACTAATGTTAAAGAGAGGAAGAGGAAGAAGATATGTCATAGAACCAAGTGACAAGAGGTGAGTATCAGACAAAAATGATCGTCCTAGTCCTCCCAAAGTGAGTAAGAAGGCTTGGCTCGAGGTGGACCACCTTGCCATGTCTGCTGAACTCCATCTCTATGGACTTGTGAGATGACCTTGGAGATGAAGACCTCATTGGTGAAGGAAGTTGATGCTTACTTTGTGTTGTTTTGAAAGAGTAAATGGATCTTTAGAGGTCTCACGGCCTTCCTGAAAACATTCAAGATCCAAGGAGAACCCAACCAAGAAGTTTCCACCTCCTGTCTGTCCCACTAAGCAGTCGACATCATTGATGTTGGGTGATTTAGCTGGGATTTGGGCCGCGAAACCTTATCATCCTTGCCTCCAAGACCACCACAAAAGTGATGGAAGGGTCTTTGCATGTTGATATGATCCTATGATGTTGTACTTCCACACTGGAATTTGGAAGCACAACAGCGAGATCTCAGGGATTTCGCGATGACGAGATCTCATGATATTGGGGGTGGCGAGGCTTGAAGTGCCTATTGAGAAAGTCGCCACTCTTTCATAGACCACCCCAAAGCTTCTGGGATTCTTGGTGTTCCAAAAGGAGGTGATAATCAGTCCCCCCTTCCCAGGTGGGCCTTGTTGTGTGCGTAGGCATTCGCATCATGGCAAGATGGAGACCCGCGCGAGACTTGAGAAGGCAATCGCGTGAGAAAAGGGTAATGAGTCGGGTCAACCCCCAACTTAGACTAGGCAGACTCTTTCTTCTAGCCGACCAATCAGGCCATGATCCAACCTAGAAAAGACTCAAGGGACCGCACCCTTAGAGCTACGTGGCAGACATCTAGCTCCATAGGAAAGTGTTGACCAATAACTCTAATGAATCAATTAACAATATGGCAATGCCTACTTTCTTTTTCCTAAGTTTTTAATCAAATGTTCAAAAGTGCATAACTCCCAACTCCCTAACCCAAATATCATGGAAATATGTATCTGTAACATCCCAGGATTTGAGGCCTCGGATAAAACGATCTTATAAGGAATGATTGGACTACCCATATCACCAAGGTGCACCTCCTTTTCTGGGAGCCCATCTCTAAAAAACTCCATAGTTAAGCGTGCTCAGCTTGGAGTAGTACTAGGATGGGTGACCAGTCGGGAAGTTGCTCCTGGCTTGCGTGTGAGTGGACAAAAAGCACGCAGTTAAGGCTAGTGGTGGTTTGTGGGGCCAGTCGTCATTCCTGAAACTCTACTAGAGCCTTGGGCAGTGGGCTCGGGCGTTACAAATGGTATCAGAGCCAATTCCCCTCCAGTAGGTGGGGCCCACATGGGCATGGCATGCCAGTCTTGAGCCGTGCGGTCCAGACATGTAGGAAAGGGATGTCCATGGTAGATGTAGCCACCCTTGCGCTGGTATTCTGTGATCGGGAGCTGGGTGTCCATGGGCCATTGTGGGTTTGCACTGAAATGGGGAAGAGATTATGAGGCCTTATAGTTGAGCCTTGACGAGGACGTCAAGTGTCTAAGTGGGGGAGATTGTAACATCCCAGGATTTGAGGCCTCGGATAAAATGATCTTATAAGGAATGATTGGACTACCCATATCACCAAGGTGAACCTCCTTTTCCGGGAGCCCATCTCTAAAGAACTCCATAGTTAAGCGTGCTCAGCTTGGAGTAGTACTAGGATGGGTGACCAGTCGGGAAGTTGATCCTGGCTTACGTGTGAGTGGACAAAAAGCACGTAGTTAAGGCTAGTGGTGGTTTGTGGGGCCAGTCGTCATTCCTGAAACTCTACTAGAGCCTTGGGCAGTGGGCTCGGGTGTTACAGTATCATTTTGGTCGTCTTCATGATATCTAAAAAATGGAACAAGTTTTAGGCCCCAAATCACGCTGTTATATCCATGTTTGTCTTAAGTCATGAACCTTGATCACTTTGTATACACCTAATGTGTTTATATTATTAATCATGGATGAAAAATGCTAGAAGTTCCTCCTAATAGTATAATCAATAAATTTATGAACCTTTAGTCCTATGGCAGTCTAATCACTCCCTATGTCCCTTGCATGTACCTAATGCATACATATGACCCTTACTTGGCTTTAATGATGAATCTTGTTTACCTTGTTCATCCTTGACTCAAATGACCTTGAAACTAGTTAACGTCAAAATTTGAAATTTTATGCCACTCCAAGGCACACAAATCCACATATAATCCTCCTTGTGTACTTCTTTGACCCTTATGACATAAATAAATAATGTTGGAAATTGAATGTATGTTGATAATTTTGAATACATTGTTGTATCTCATAAACCAAGACTTATGTGACCATACACCTACCTTAGAAACATGTTTATCTTGTCCTTATGTTACTGGCCCTCATCACCTTCCATGGTTGGATCTAATGACTCATTGAACCTTAACCTTTTTTTCTCCCTATTTTGAGTCTTTTGACCTGAAAATGTACATAAGTGGCATGAGTCTTGTAATGTCCATATAAGTTGAATGGAACATTGAAATGATGTGAAACTTGAACCACGCCTTCACGATGACCTCTAGATCAGTAATAGATCATGAAATGTACTAAAAACCAACCTTGAACCTAATCTGGCTAACCCCCTAAAAATGGAGTTAATTAGGGTTAATATATGTGATCTTTCTCTTAACCAGGAGGTTGCTTGTGGTCTAGACAGTCAATGTTAAGTTATGAAATCTTTAAATAGGGTATGGGATTTAATAGTTATATGACTGGCTTTCCTTCTTGAACTGTGATATGTATGTATGCTTGTTTACTTGCTCAATATTGCCATGTAGTATTTCGCTATTGTACTCAATGGTTGTATTATTGATTTTATAACGTGAACACATAATATAGATCTCCAATATACAAATCGTAAGCACCTGCCTATAGTCTCAGGGTAAGAACACAAGGATGGGTGTCTTACTTGAGTTTTCAAGATAGGGTGGACCATGTTGATACAAGGGTTACCTCTTGGTGATGGCCTTGAGGTCCCTTACGAATAGGGTTAGCTAATCTTGAACACCTGCATGGACCCTTCCAATGGGAAGTTGGTCAAAGACCTTATGATGCACTATATTTTTGGTATAATTGGAGTAAATTGACTAAAGATGGGTTCTTTCTTTGCTAAGTAATTAACTCATTTATCTCTTATTCATTTACCTTTGCAAATCTTTTCAAATTATGCAAAAATTATATATATGTATCTTTCTTCCCTGCACTCAACACCTTGTGTGTTGACCCGCTTGTTTCACATATGTTTGAGGTTCAGAGATAGCTTGGAAGTTGATGGCTTGAGAGCATATGTTTATGTGTACTTGTTGTAAGATTCTAGCTAGTGTACATGAACAAACTTGTATAAATGCACTTCAACATGTGAATGGAATCTTGTAATCAATCATGTTGTTTAATATATCTTGTTGAATGTTGAGATTATGTTTATGCTTTTAGCTTGTTATTTTTTCATGTAAGCTAAGCATTTCACACGTCTGCATGTTGTGTTCGATACTTGTTTGGTTCACGAGGTTGTAATATCAATTTTGTGACAGATTGTATCACAACATGAACAATAACTACACAAACATCACTCACATGAAACACAAACTAAACACAACCTTACATATCAAACTTAGAAACTTATTGAGTTGTCCTTTGTGGACTAAGTTGACTTAGCCTCTAGGTTATAACCTAGATGTTCTATAACTAGGTGTAGACTTGTGTAACACCTAGAAACTTTTCTTCTCCCCTCCTTCTATCATGTAGTATGGGTTTTAGGTTCAGGAGGGTGAGAAAATGGATATCTTACTACAACCCTAGACATATGTTCGCGGCATGTGCTTAGGGTAGCTACACAAGTCTGTACCATGTTGTTACTAGTTCTTTAGGTGTCATGGTACTAGACTACCCAATGAGTGTGGCAACTCATTTTGGTTTTGGTTTTATTCGAATGGAGTATGGTGGTTTGCATCGCCTATTTTGACATTGGAGAAAACCTATTTAAAATATTAATATATATGTACATATGAAAAATGTTACCACACATAGAAAGGCAGTGATTATCCATGTAACCTAAGAGAAAGAGATGTAACATCAATATAAATGAGAGTGTTAGATTCCAATTGTAGTCTCTAGAGTTATCTAGAGCCATGATAAAGGTTAGGATAGTAAGTAGCCTAGATAACCTAAGTTGTTGTTGATGATGATGATGATGACGACGACGACGATGATGATCATGATCATGATGATGATGATGATGATGGAAATGACGACGATGATGATGATGATGACGATGACGATGATGATCTTGAGCTTGATCTTGATCTTGATGTCAATGTCGATGTTGATGTTGATATAATGAGCTTGTTTCTTGATGACCTACATTTGATGTTAGAAGTTTCAATTATGTTTTATGACATGAAAAGAGTTTGACCGTGCAACCTGAGCTAAGTCTAGCACCATGGTTGATGTATATGCCTTGGTTGACGTGCTACACATAGCTAGTGGGTTGTCATGCTTGCTTGTACCTAGTTTTGCATATGTTGAGATCAGTGTTCAGGAAATCGGTCTGTGCGGCCGCATATGCGGCCGCTTAAGCGGTTCGGATAGGGGACCACACTGCATATGTCAAAGCGGACCAATAATCGGTCCAGGTCTGATTATGCGGTCGATTACCCGCTTATGCGGCCGCTTAATCACCGCTTTTCCAAACACACATACATGGAATTGAAGAAATGAAATTTATATGATATTTTTGTTGTTTCTAATTCAATATTTATACGATATTTCTGTTCCCTTTCTTCTAATTAATCATTCTATGTTGTCCTTGTATGTAATTGTTCAATGTGATATATAATTCTATATGACTGATATATAAATATACATAGATATATTAATTTATTAAAAAAACCCAAAACCGCATATACTCCCGCATATTCTCATGCATACCGCATATACTCTATTCAGTGCCCCGTCCGCCCGTACACCGAATAGCGCTTTTCTGAACACTGGTTGAGATATGATCAGTGAGATATGGTATGGGACCAACATGGGCCTCAACCTCTTTACATAGAATGACATCTGGTATGGGACATATGATAAGGGTGAACACTTAATGTGAAGAAACTTGACATGAGAGAAAGTTGGAGTACCTAACCTCCAAAATATGTGAAATGTTGAAATATATGCATGATTTAATACATGATGATGAATCCCTAGCTAGTCTAATTCTAAGTATATGAGTTGAGTTGCCTAGTGTGTGGTTCCCTTTGTTATGTTGAACCCTATATTTCCTATGAAAATATCTAAACCTAGAGAAAGGGGCATTTGAATATATGTATGTTTTCCATATATGTGAGGGAGGCATACCAAAATCCTAGGTGATGTATATGATGTGTGATCTCCATTATGAGCCTCATACTCGTGTTAGTGGTTCCACTTGAAGGAATCTGGTTGCCTCTATTTATGAGAGAATGGGTAATAGTTTCATATGGGTATATTTATGCAGATTAACATGTTTTTCCTTGACAAATAAAGGTCTTAACTTGAGTGGCTAGGGCTTGTGAAACCCTTTTTTTAGCTCTGGTGATATGCTTATAGAATGTCAATGTTGATAATAATGTTGTTCCTCAGAAAATGTATGATACATGAAAGAATCTCACTGGAGTTATAAAATTGATATGTGTGTCCATTCACTCTTATAAGCTTGACCTAGTATGAATCCATGCCTTACATGATAGATAAATGTTTGAAATCATGAGCTTGACATGATAATGTAGTTGAGATCGTAGTTGGAATGATTATGATACATGCTCAAACCCATACATCTAGTGAAATATTGCAAACACAATTTGTGATAGTGCACATAATTTTTGGGTGAAACAATACCATGTAATCATGAAAAAAAATAATCTATCTTAATGATGAAATCAAAGTATGATATTGACTTATAATGAATGTGTTCTTTTAGTAATTAATAAAGATTTCTCCCAGTTCTGGATTAAGAGCATGTAGCAAGAATTACCCACTCTCATGGTGTAATTCACTACCTAACCTAATACCAACCCCACTCTCGTATCAGTTGTGTTATGAAATAGGTGCCTTATCAAATTCTCTGGGTATCTCCTCTTGTTGTTAAACCACCTTTCCCAAAGGGTTTTATGAAATGTGTATTTCTATGAGTTTTGACTATTAATTTCCTTTTTCAAAGCAATTAACAATCAAAATACTATCTATGGTGATAAAGAAAAAATAGTTCATTCATTCACATAGAAATAAATCCAGAAATTGAGAGAAATCGAGTGATTAATGCATAAGAGTCAAATACAATGCATAGCCGAGCTATTCTTGGGTCCTAAGGAATGTGACGGATCAGACCCCATAATTTCCATATCTAAAAGCATCAAAGGGGAAAGAAAAACGTGGAGAACATGAAGAACCCCTGAAGTAGATGGTTCAAATGCTCCCTTCTCGCACATGTGCCGATTTGCTACCTTCTGGCTACAATTCCGTCCACTAGAAGTGCCCGGATTGTTCGATTTGCCTTCTCCTTTTCTATCTCCTCTCCTTGATCTCCCTTGTCATGAAATGGAAAAAGACTGGATAATTAAGTCTGGGAGTAACTCCTCTTAGTCATAGACATGACTTATGGTGAGTTAGAACCTCAGCCGTTGGATTAAACGTAGCTTTCAGATCTGCTTGATCTCAATCCATCAGTACTCCTGACAGTGTGTCGGTACTACTGACTTCTTTAATTTTGTGGCCACCTGTCAACTTGTTGGTACAACTGAATGTGTGTCGATAGTATCGAGTTTCTTTGAATTTCTTTGACAAAAATGATGTAACCTCATCGGTAGTATCGCCAGTCCCATCAGTACTTTTGAGTCTTCTCAATTTAGTTCCTCTTTACTAAGCAAGTGTCGGTACCACCGACTCCCAAGTCAGTAGTACCGAGCTGTGTAGATTCTTGAACAAAATTTGAACCTAAACTCTGAAAAATTATCAAATCACTTGTAAACATAAAAATTATGCAAATTTGATGCAATTGAGTAACACATGATAATATTAATAAATCATGCACAATTAATATGAGATTTGACCACAAATTGCACAAAAAATCAATACAAAATAGCCTGTGAAAATGACAAATAAATAGTGCATCAGTAATTCATGACATAATATGATACCTCACCTCGAGTTTTGTAACATACCAGATCTTGGACCCTACTCTAGAATTGTGATCTTTTAAGTTTGACCAAACAAGGTTAAGGTTAGAATGCTCCCAATAAGCTAATGCATGAATAATGTAATATAATATGTCAAATAATTCATTTGGTGATAATAAGATGATAAATAACTTAATTACATGCATAATTTGGTTAATGGGCCTCTAATGGGCCATATGATGTAACCCATGTAAGAAATATTCAAAATAAATAATAGACTTAAAATTCGTAATCTACACATCAAAATAATCTTACATATCAATTTTCATTTAATTTGGACCACCTTGAAATAATATGGTAAGTTAAGAGAGAGAAATTGCCTAAAAAGTGTAATTAATAAATTAATATAATAATTGACTCCAAAAGAGGAAAATAATGTTATATTCATAATCTACCTAATAGATATATCCTTTGGGTGAATTTTCATCCAATTTGGGGAAAGTTTGCTTAAAGGGTGAAATCTGGAGAGAGAAAGTGTGTAAAATCTTCAAGATATTAAATAAATATGCAAATATATCCAATATGTAAAACTGATGGCAAATTCGTATTCAACACACTAATTATGACTTGTGGGTCAAGTTTTATAAAATTTGGATAATCCTAAAGCCATAAATGAAGAAGGAAAGAGAAAATGATATTTGATTTATTTGACACATTAAAAGTCGCCAAAAGGAAAATCTAATTTTATAATCGAAATCTACATGCCTAATTTAGCCTCTGTGCAAAATTCCATCCAAATTGGAGTTGGTTTGCACCCTCTTATGAGGAGAGAGAAAATAGGAAATTAATTACATCCCTATTTTAATCGGATTTTGGTTTGTATAAGATTTCTGGTATTTTCCTTGTCACGCGGGTTATCTTTACACGACTTCTTTCGACCGTCTGATTCCATATCTAACGGCAACAGAGTCATCTCCTACCTTGAGTAGGAGACTGACTCGTGATGCACAGTAAACCTGAATTTGTCGTCGGCTTTTCTCGCTGCTCAGAACACGATTCTTTGAGATTTTAATTTCTTCATTTTCCTTGCCCTTTTTCGCGCTGGACAAGCCCTTATATATTGGGGTTTGTTGCTCCAATCTCTGGGTCGGCTAGGAGGGTCTCGTCGCTCCCCTGTTTTCCTATCTTCTCCACTTTTTCTCGCCTCTTCAGTCTTTTGGATTCAACCTGTGCTCTCGGTGATCTCGTGCGGGACTTTACCTACCTTCTCACGGTCCCTATTCGCTGGCTTTATCTTCTGAGGGTGTTTCCCCATGGCCGACCGGAGTCCGGCGAGTCCCTGGGCTCGGGATGGCGTGTCGGGTCTTCCCAGTGCCCTCGGGTGATTGCTAAACTATCTCTGAGTTGCCTTTGTGGTGTGTGACCCTCCAATTAGTTTGGCTACGCAGGTATGCTGTTTTCCCTCTTTTTCACCTTCTCCGCAGGGCTTTCCGGCATTAACATGGTGATGGTCGTTTCCTCTGCAAGTTTTGGTTCTTCGAGTTCGTTGGGGCACGAGGAGGACGATGAAAAACCCCCATTACCTTCATTTCTTTGCGAGTTGCCGTGTTGATTCTCGCCCTGAGCTGCTGCTGCTCTTGTCGTTGTTTCTGTAAAACGAAGAAGATGACCTGTGCTACTTTGTCTAACTTACCCTCGTTTCTTCCTCGTTTTGTTTTTCTCTTTAGGGGTAAAATCATCTTTGTGCCTCATGTTTCCTTTTTTATGAGGCGAGTCAAAATGAGCCTTTGACCCGCTGAACTGGCCAGTCATGATTGGGCCATGTCAGCTGGGCCCGATATCTTTTCCCTCTCGCCTCTGATTTGCTGAGTTGGCTTTCCTGGTTCTTCCTATTGGTGGATTTTGTAAAATTAATAACTAATTCTACACTGATCAGAAAAATATAAATAAATACTCGTTGGAATCAGAAAATTAAGGCCTATCTAATGGTACATGTTTTGATAACTAAATCTAAAGATTAATAATAGGTGTTTTCAATGGATCTAATCAATAATGAATTAACTTGTAAAAATCATAACTAATTATTTATAAGTTAGAAAAATACAATAAAATATGTTTTGGATTTCTAATAACATATACTAAAATATGGCATGGTTTTGGAAACATAATTCTCATAATAATAAAAGACAAATTTTAGGGTTTTGAATAATTAACCCTAATTCCATATATATGCCTAATAGGTTCTTTGGATGCCTAGGCTTGGACCTAGAAGTGGCTTTGGATCGTTTGACTCTGAAGTTGAGGTATGATTGCATCCCCCATTAATTATATATTGAGAAATTTCATATTCATCTCTCTTAATGTATGTTTGCATCCCCAATTATTCTTCTTGAGCAATTATCCTATTTTTGTCTTACTTTTGGTCCTATGGACATTAGCCTACACAATATCTTGTTCTTTTGAAATCATGCTTCATGTGAAGTATCTTATTTTGTTATTGATCATGTGGTCATGGATTTTTTCTTGGAATCTTATGTTGTTGCCTTGGTGCAATTTGGACTTTTGATATTATATACCCACTGTGATGTGGATTTTACTTGTTGATATATGCCCACTATGATGTGGATGTTTATATGTTTGTGTTGTCCATTGTGTGATGGCAACCTTGATAATTCTGACTATACTTTTCTACTTGCCTCAACATTATACATGCAACGTGATTCAGTAGCACTAGAGTAGTGTAATTACATTGGTTTTGGGGCAGTAATCCCCTATTGTTTATTTGGAGGGTGGCAGTATACCATTCCTCTATAAATCGAGTGTGGCAGTAATCCATGCTCAAACTTTATATATTTGGGAGATTGGCAGTATTCCTTTCTCTATCAGGTTCAAGTGTGTGCTTGGCCGCCAATTGTGTTTATATTGTTCTAGTGTTATGCTTATCTCACATGCATGCAGGATATTGATTGTGGGGTGTGTGCCCTACTTGTGCTTTGTTTCCCACCATGGTAGTGGATTTATTTATGGCACAATCCTTTTATATATTTTATGGCAAGTATTCCTTTTGTCATGTTACTTTTCTCTTGATACCCGTTTGGGTGGTTCTTATCTCTTACATGGGAAGCCTTTACACTTGATGTCCTTTATTTCCTTATATTGCTCAAATTTGCTTTTTAGTATGCACATACCAGCCTTTGCTGATGTTTCCTTTTGTTTCTCTTTTGCTGGGGTATGCTTCCAACCCTAGGTGGAGGACTTGGATGACAAGACGTGATGACCTAGACTTAGCTTGAGATGATGAAGCTTGGAGACAATCTTGAGGTGGTTTAGATTTCCTCTACTTGGATCCTTATGATGTAAGTTTGTAACCCTTTGTTTTATAATTGAATAGTCAAATATTTTCTTCCGCTGCTATACTTTGGTCTTTTGTTACCATTATACAAAGATTTGAAAATTTTACACCCACTCCAACATACCTTCTGAGTGTGTTTGGACTGGAGGTTTTATTGTTCAAATTTTTAGTGAGGAAGTGGTTTCACTTCTTTACAGCATGGTATCAGAGCCCATGGTAGTCGGAATCTGACTATTTCAATTTTATCTCCCTTTAGAACCCTTGACTTAGTTAGTTACCTTTAAGTGAGATGTTGACCCTAGACTTGATCAATGATGATCTTTATATGAAATAAGGTTTTGTTTGAGGATAAGAATTAGGTTATGAGGAAGTATTCATATGGAAATATTGTGACTTGGTTCTCGTATTGATTTTAGTGCACATGTTGGATTTACATCGCAAAGTATTTCATCAACAAAAATTATTTTCATTATATTACTATATGTACAAAAATTTTCTCTGGTTTGTCGATGTTTTCTCGAGCTAAGTCACAATGAAGAGAAACTATAGTTTGAGTAGAATCTAACCCTAGTTTTATGACTAGGAATGATATAATGGTATAGTTGACCTACCCTATGACTTTTGGTGTTTCATGTAGGGTTGTTAGGTTAGTGACACAAGGACCTAAAATCTCAACCCTAGTTGGTGACTAAATAGTTGGATACAAGAGAAAAATAAATATCTAAAAATTTCAAAACTAAGAGATGTGGGTAGCTCTAAAAAGTTGTTTAGTTTGACTTGTTAAGTTGAACCCTTTAAGGGGTGGAGAGTAGTTAATTGTTGAGGTTTGGTTCAATAGATTTCGAGGACGAAATCCTTTTAAGCGGTGGAGTGCTGTAACATACCAGATCTTGAACCTACTCTAGAATTGTGATCTTTTAAGTTTGACCAAACAAGGTTAAGGTTAGAATGCTCCCAATAAGCTAATGCATGAATAATGTAATCTAATATGTCAAATAATTCATTTGGTGATAATAAGATGATAAATAACTTAATTACATGCATAATTTGGTTAATGGGCCTCTAATGGGCCATATGATGTAACCCATGTAAGAAATATTCAAAATAAATAATAGACTTAAAATTCGTAATCTACACATCAAAATAATCTTACATATCAATTTTCATTTAATTTGGACAACCTTGAAATAATATGGTAAGTTAAGAGAGAGAAATTGCCTAAAAAGTGTAATTAATAAATTAATATAATAATTGACTCCAAAAGAGGAAAATAATGTTATATTCATAATCTACCTAATAGATATATCCTTTGGGTGAATTTTCATCCAATTTGGGGAAAGTTTGATTAAAGGGTGAACTCTGGAGAGAGAAAGTGTGTAAAATCTTCAAGATATTAAATAAATATGCAAATATATCCAATATGTAAAACTGATGGCAAATTCGTATTCAGCACACTAATTATGACTTGTGGGTCAAGTTTTATAAAATTTGGATAATCCTAAAGCCATAAATGAAGAAGGAAAGAGAAAATAATATTTGATTTATTTGACACATTAAAAGTCGCCAAAAGGGAAATCTAATTTTATAATCGAAATCTACATGCCTAATTTAGCCTCTGTGCAAAATTCCATCCAAATTGGAGTTGGTTTGCACCCTCTTATGAGGAGAGAGAAAATAGGAAATTAATTACATCCCTATTTTAATCGGATTTTGGTTTGTATAAGATTTCTGTTATTTTCCTTGTCACGCGGGTTATCTTTACACGACTTCTTTCGACCGTCTGATTCCATATCTAACGGCAACAGAGTCATCTCCTACCTTGAGTAGGAGACTGACTCGTGATGCACAGTAAACCCGAATTTGTCGCCGACTTTTCTCGCTGCTCAGAACACGATTCTTTGAGATTTTAATTTCTTCATTTTCATTGCCCTTTTTCGCGCTGGACAAGCCCTTATATATTGGGGTTTGTTGCTCCAATCTCTGGGTCGGCTAGGAGGGTCTCGTCTCTCCCCTGTTTTCCTATCTTCTCCACTTTTTCTCGCCTCTTCAGTCTTTTGGATTCAACATGTGCTCTCGGTGATCTCGTGCGGGACTTTACCTACCTTCTCGCGGTCCCTGTTTGCTGGCTTTATCTTCGGAGGGTGTTTCCCCATGGCCGACTGGAGTCCGCAGAGTCCCTGGGCTCGGGATGGCATGTCGGGTCTTCCCAGTGCCCTCGGGCGATTGCTAAACTATCTCTGAGTCGCCTTTGTGGTGTGTGACCCTCCAATTAGTTTGGCTACGCAGGTATGCTGTTTTCCCTCTTTTTCACCTTCTCCGCAGGGCTTTCCGGCATTAACATGGTGATGGTCATTTCCTCTGCAAGTTTTGGTTCTTCGAGTTTGTTGGGGCACGAGGAGGACGATGACAACCCCCATTACCTTCATTTCTTTGCGAGTTGCTGTGTTGATTCTCGCCCTGAGCTGCTGCTGATCTTGTCGTTGTTTCTGTAAAACGAAGAAGATGACCTGTGCTACTTTGTCTAACTTACCCTCGTTTCTTCCTCGTTTTGTTTTTCTCTTTAGGGGTAAAATCATCTTTGTGCCTCATGTTTCCTTTGTTATGAGGCGAGTCAAAATGAGCCTTTGACCCGCTGAACTGGCCAGTCATGATTGGGCCATGTCAGCTGGGCCCGATATCTTTTCCCTCTCGCCTCTGATTTGCTGAGTTGGCTTTCCTGGTTCTTCCTATTGGTGGATTTTGTAAAATTAATAACTAATTCTACACTGATCAGAAAAATATAAATTAATACTCGTTGGAATCAGAAAATTAAGTCATATCTAATGGTACATGTTTTGATAACTAAATCTAAATATTAATAATAGGTGTTTTCAATGGATCTAATTAATAATGAATTAACTTGTAAAAATCATAACTAATTATTTGTAAGTCAGAAAAATACAATAAAATATGTTTTGGATTTCTAATAACATATACTAAAATATGGCATGGTTTTGGAAACATAATTCGCATAATAATAAAAGACAAATTTTAGGGTTTTGAATAATTAACCCTAATTCCATATATATGCCTAATAGGTTCTTTGGATGCCTAGGCTTGGACCTAGAAGTGGATTTGGATCATTTGACTCTGAAGTTGAGGTATGATTGCATCCCCCATTAATTCTATATTGAGCAATTTCATATTCATCTCTCTTAATGTATGTTTGCATCCCCAATTATTCTTCTTGAGCAATTATCCTATTTTTGTCTTACTTTTGGTCCTATGGACATTAGCCTACACAATATCTTGTTCTTTTGAAATCATGCTTCATGTGAAGTATCTTATTTGTTATTGATCATGTGCTCATGGATATTCTCTTGGAATCTTATCTTGTTGCCTTGGTGCAATTTGGACTTTTGATATTATATACCCACTGTGATGTGGATTTTACTTGTTGATATATGCCCACTATGATGTGGATGTTTATATGTTTGTGTTGTCCATTGTGTGATGGCAACCTTGATAATTCTGACTATACTTTTCTACTTGCCTCAATATTATACATGCAATGTGATTCAGTAGCACTAGAGTAGTGTAATTACATTGGTTTTGGGGTAGTAATCCCCTATTGTTTATTTGGAGGGTGGCAGTATACCATTCCTCTATAAATCGAGTGTGGCAGTAATCCATGCTCAAACTTTATATATTTGGGAGATTGGCAGTATTCCTTTCTCTATCAGGTTCAAGTGTGTGCTTGGCCGCCAATTGTGTTTATATTGTTCTAGTGTTATTCTTATCTCACATGCATGCAGGATATTGATTGTGGGGTGTGTGCCCTACTTGTGCTTTGTTTCCCACCATGGTAGTGGATTTATTTATGGCACAATCCTTTTATATATTTTATGGCAAGTATTCCTTTTGTCATGTTACTTTTCTCTTGATACCCGTTTGGGTGGTTCTTATCTCTTGCATGGGAAGCCTTTACACTTGATGTCCTTTATTTCCTTATATTGCTCAAGTTTGCTTTTTAGTATGCACATACCAGCCTTTGCTGATGTTTCCTTTTGTTTCTCTTTTGCTAGGGTATGCTTCCAACCCTAGGTGGAGGACTTGGATGACAAGACGTGATGACCTAGACTTAGCTTGAGATGATGAAGCTTGGAGACAATCTTGAGGTGGTTTATATTTCCTCTACTTGGATCCTTATGATGTAAGTTTGTAACCCTTTGTTTTATAATTGAATAGTCAAATATTTTCTTCCGCTGCTATACTTTGGTCTTTTGTTACCATTATACAAAGATTTGAAAATTTTACACCCACTCCAACATACCTTCTGAGTGTGTTTGGACTGGAGGTTTTATTGTTCAAATTTTTAGTGAGGAAGTGGTTTCACTTCTTTACATCATGGTATCAGAGCCCATGGTAGTCAGAATCTGACTATTTCAATTTTGTCTCCCTTTAGAACCCTTGACTTAGTTAGTTACCTTTAAGTGAGATGTTGACCCTAGACTTGATCAATGATGATCTTTATATGCAATAAGGTTTTGTTTGAGGATAAGAATTAGGTTATGAGGAAGTATTCATATGGAAATATTGTGACTTGGTTCTCGTATTGATTTTAGTGCACATGTTGGATTTACATCGCAAAGTATTTCATCAACAAAAATTATTTTTATTATATTACTATATGTACAAAAAATTTCTCTGGTTTGTCGATGTTTTCTCGAGCTAAGTCACAATGAAGAGAAACTATAGTTTGAGTAGAATCTAACCCTAGTTTTATGACTAGGAATGATATAATGGTATAGTTAACCTACCCTATGACTTTTTGGTGTTTCGTGTAGGGTTGTTAGGTTAGTGACACAAGGACCTAAAATCTCAACCCTAGTTGGTGACTAAATAGTTGGATACAAGAGAAAAATAAATATCTAAAAATTTCAAAACTAAGAGATGTGGGTAGCTCTAAAAAGTTGTTTAGTTTGACTTGTTAAATTGAACCCTTTAAGGGGTGGAGAGTAGTTAATTGTTGAGGTTTGGATCAATAGATTTCCAGGACGAAATCCTTTTAAGGGGTGGAGTGTTGTAACATACCAGATATTGGACCCTACTCTAGAATTGTGATCTTTTAAGTTTGACCAAACAAGGTTAAGGTTAGAATGCTCCCAATAAGCTAATGCATGAATAATGTAATCTAATATGTCAAATAATTCATTTGGTGATAATAAGATGATAAATAACTTAATTACATGCATAATTTGGTTAATGGGCCTCTAATGGGCCATATGATGTAACCCATGTAAGAAATATTCAAAATAAATAATAGACTTAAAATTCATAATCTACACATCAAAATAATCTTACATATCAATTTTCATTTAATTTGGACAACCTTGAAATAATATGGTAAGTTAAGAGAGAGAAATTGCCTAAAAAGTGTAATTAATAAATTAATATAATAATTGACTCCAAAAGAGGAAAATAATGTTATATTCATAATCTACCTAATAGATATATCCTTTGGGTGAATTTTCATCCAATTTGGGGAAATTTTGCTTAAAGGGTGAAATCTGGAGAGAGAAAGTGTGTAAAATCTTCAAGATATTAAATAAATATGCAAATATATCCAATATGTAAAACTGATGGCAAATTCGTATTCAACACACTAATTATGACTTGTGGGTCAAGTTTTATAAAATTTGGATAATCCTAAAGCCATAAATGAAGAAGGAAAGAGAAAATGATATTTGATTTATTTGACACATTAAAAGTCGCCAAAAGGAAAATCTAATTTTATAATCGAAATCTACATGCCTAACTTAGCCTCTGTACAAAATTCCATCCAAATTGGAGTTGGTTTGCACCCTCTTATGAGGAGAGAGAAAATAGGAAATTAATTACATCCCTATTTTAATCGGATTTTGGTTTGTATAAGATTTCTGTTATTTTCCTTGTCACGCGGGTTATCTTTACACGACTTCTTTCGACCGTCTGATTCCATATCTAATGGCAACAGAGTCATCTCCTACCTTGAGTAGGAGACTGACTCGTGATGCACAGTAAACCCGAATTTGTCGCCGGCTTTTCTCGCTGCTCAGAACACAATTCTTTGAGATTTTAATTTCTTCATTTTCCTTGCCCTTTTCCACGCTGGACAAGTCCTTATATATTGGGGTTTGTTGCTCCAATCTCTGAGTCGGCTAGGAGGGTCTCGTCGCTCCCCTATTTTCCTATCTTCTCCACTTTTTCTCGCCTCTTTAGTCTTTTGGATTCAACCTGTGCTCTTGGTGATCTCGTGCGGGACTTTACCTACCTTCTCGCGGTCCCTGTTCGCTAGCTTTATCTTCGGAGGGTGTTTCCCCATGGCCGACCGGAGTCCGGTGAGTCCCTGGGCTCGGGATGGCATGTCGGGTCTTCCCAGTGCCCTCGGGCGATTACTAAGCTATCTCTGAGTCGCCTTTGTGGTGTGTGACCCTCCAATTAGTTTGGCTACGCAGGTATGCTGTTTTCCCTCTTTTTCACCTTCTCCGCAAGGCTTTCCGGCATTAACATGGTGATGGTCGTTTCCTCTGCAAGTTTTGGTTCTTCGAGTTTGTTGGGGCACGAGGTGGACGATGACAACCCCCATTACCTTCATTTCTTTGCGAGTTGCCGTGTTGATTCTCACCCTGAGCTGCTGCTGCTCTTGTCATTGTTTCTGTAAAACGAAGAAGATGACATGTGCTACTTTGTCTAACTTACCCTCGTTTCTTCCTCGTTTTGTTTTTCTCTTTAGGGGTAAAATCGTGTTTGTGCCTCATGTTTCCTTTGTTATGAGGCGAGTCAAAATGAGCCTTTGACCTGCTAAACTGGCCAGTCATGATTGGGCCATGTCATCTGGGCCCGATATCTTTTCCCTCTCGCCTCTGATTTGCTGAGTTGGCTTTCCTGGTTCTTCCTATTGGTGGATTTTGTAAAATTAATAACTAATTCTACACTGATCAGAAAAATATAAATAAATACTCGTTGGAATCAAAAAATTAAGGCCTATCTAATGGTACATGTTTTGATAACTAAATCTAAAGATTAATAATAGGTGTTTTCAATGGATCTAATTAATAATGAATTAACTTGTAAAATTCATAACTAATTATTTATAAGTCATAAAAATACAATAAAATATGTTTTGGATTTCTAATAACATATACTAAAATATGGCATGGCTTTGGAAACATAATTCGCATAATAATAAAAGACAAATTTTAGGGTTTTGAATAATTAACCCTAATTCCATATATATGCCTAATAGGTTCTTTGGATGCCTAGGCTTGGACCTAGAAGTGGCTTTGGATCGTTTGACTCTGAAGTTGAGGTATGCTTGCATCCCCCATTAATTCTATATTGAGCAATTTTATATTCATCTCTCTTAATGTATGTTTGCATCCCCAATTATTCTTCTTGAGAAATTATCATATTTTTGTCTTACTTTTGGTCCTATGGACATTAGCCTACACATTATCTTGTTCTTTTGAAATCATGCTTCATGTGAAGTATCTTATTTTGTTATTGATCATGTGGTCATGGATATTCTCTTGGAATCTTATCTTGTTGCCTTGGTGCAATTTGGACTTTTGATATTATATACCCACTGTGATGTGGATTTTACTTATTGATATATGCCCACTATGATGTAGATGTTTATATGTTTGTGTTGTCCATTGTGTGATGGCAACCTTGATAATTCTGACTATACTTTTCTACTTGCCTCAACATTATACATGCAATGTGATTCAGTAGCACTAGAGTAGTGTAATTACATTGGTTTTGGGGCAGTAATCCCCTATTGTTTATTTGGAGGGTGGCAGTATACCATTCCTATGTAAATCGAGTGTGGCAGTAATCCATGCTCAAACTTTATATATTTGGGAGATTGGCAGTATTCCTTTCTCTATTAGGTTCAAGTGTGTGCTTGGCCGCCAATTGTGTTTATATTGTTCTAGTGTTATGCTTATCTCACATGCATGCAGGATATTGATTGTGGGGTGTGTGCCCTACTTGTGCTTTGTTTCCCACCATGGTAGTGGATTTATTTATGGCACAATCCTTTTATATATTTTATGGCAAGTATTCCTTTTGTCATGTTACTTTTCTCTTGATACCCGTTTGGGTGGTTCTTATCTCTTGCATGGGAAGCCTTTACACTTGATGTCCTTTATTTCCTTATATTGCTCAAATTTGCTTTTTAGTATGCACATACCAGCCTTTGCTGATGTTTCCTTTTGTTTCTCTTTTGTTGGGGTATGCTTCCAACCCTAGGTGGAGGACTTGGATGACAAGACGTGATGACCTAGACTTAGCTTGAGATGATGAAGCTTGGAGACAATCTTGAGGTGGTTTAGATTTCCTCTACTTGGATCCTTATGATGTAAGTTTGTAACCCTTTGTTTTATAATTGAATAGTCAAATATTTTCTTCTGCTGCTATACTTTGGTCTTTTGTTACCATTATACAAAGATTTGAAAATTTTACACCCACTCCAACATACCTTCTGAGTGTGTTTGGATTGGAGGTTTTATTGTTCAAATTTTTAGTGAGGAAGTGGTTTCACTTCTTTACAGCATGGTATCAGAGCCCATGGTAGTCGAAATCTGACTATTTCAATTTTGTCTCCCTTTAGAACCCTTGACTTAGTTAGTTACCTTTAAGTGAGATGTTGACCCTAGACTTGATCAATGATGATCTTTATATGCAATAAGGTTTTGTTTGAGGATAAGAATTAGGTTATGAGGAAGTATTCATATGGAAATATTGTGACTTGGTTCTCGTATTGATTTTAGTGCACATGTTGGATTTACATCGCAAAGTATTTCATCAACAAAAATTATTTTCATTATATTACTATATGTACAAAAATTTTCTCTGGTTTGTCGATGTTTTCTCGAGCTAAGTCACAATGAAGAGAAACTATAGTTTGAGTAGAATCTAACCCTAGTTTTATGACTAGGAATGATATAATGGTATTGTTGACCTACCCTATGACTTTTTGGTGTTTCATGTAGGGTTGTTAGGTTAGTGACACAAGGACCTAAAATCTCAACCCTAGTTGGTGACTAAATAGTTGGATACAAGAGAAAAATAAATATCTAAAAATTTCAAAACTAAGAGATGTGGGTAGCTCTAAAAAGTTGTTTAGTTTGACTTGTTAAGTTGAACCCTTTAAGGGGTGGAGAGTAGTTAATTGTTGAGGTTTGGATCAATAGATTTCGAGGACGAAATCCTTTTAAGGGGTGGAGTGTTGTAACATACCAGATCTTGGACCCTACTCTAGAATTGTGATCTTTTAAGTTTGACCAAACAAGGTTAAGGTTAGAATGCTCCCAATAAGCTAATGCATGAATAATGTAATCTAATATGTCAAATAATTCATTTGGTGATAATAAGATGATAAATAACTTAATTACATGCATAATTTGGTTAATGGGCCTCTAATGGGCATATGATGTAACCCATGTAAGAAATATTCAAAATAAATAATAGACTTAAAATTCGTAATCTACACATCAAAATAATCTTACATATCAATTTTCATTTAATTTGGACAACCTTGAAATAATATGGTAAGTTAAGAGAGAGAAATTGCCTAAAAAGTGTAATTAATAAATTAATATAATAATTGACTCCAAAAGAGGAAAATAATGTTATATTCATAATCTACCTAATAGATATATCCTTTGGGTGAATTTTCATCCAATTTGGGGAAAGTTTGCTTAAAGGGTGAAATCTGGAGAGAGAGAGTGTGTAAAATCTTCAAGATATTAAATAAATATGCAAATATATCCAATATGTAAAACTGATGGCAAATTCGTATTCAACACACTAATTATGACTTTTGGGTCAAGTTTTATAAAATTTGGATAATCCTAAAGCCATAAATGAAGAAGGAAAGAGAAAATGATATTTGATTTATTTGACACATTAAAAGTCGCCAAAAGGAAAATCTAATTTTATAATCGAAATCTACATGCCTAATTTAGCCTCTGTGCAAAATTCCATCCAAATTGGAGTTGGTTTGCACCCTCTTATGAGGAGAGAGAAAATAGGAAATTAATTACATCCCTATTTTAATCGGATTTTGGTTTGTATAAGATTTCTGTTATTTTCCTTGTCACGCGGGTTATCTTTACATGACTTCTTTCGACCGTCTGATTCCATATCTAACGGCAACAGAGTCATCTCCTACCTTGAGTAGGAGACTGACTCGTGATGCACACTAAACCCGAATTTGTCACCGGCTTTTCTCGCTGCTCAGAACACGATTCTTTGAGATTTTAATTTCTTCATTTTCCTTGCCATTTTCCACGCTGGACAAGCCCTTATATATTGGGGTTTGTTGCTCCAATCTCTGGGTCGGCTAGGAGGGTCTCGTCGCTCCCCTGTTTTCCTATCTTCTCCACTTTTTCTCGCCTCTTCAGTCTTTTGGATTCAACCTGTGCTCTCGGTGATCTCGTGCGGGACTTTACCTACCTTCTCGCGGTCCCTGTTCGCTGGCTTTATCTTCGAAGGGTGTTTCCCCATGGCCGACTGGAGTCCGGTGAGTCCCTGGGCTCGGGATGGCATGTCGGGTCTTCCCAGTGCCCTCGGGTGATTGCTAAACTATCTCTGAGTCGCCTTTGTGGTGTGTGACCCTCCAATTAATTTGGCTACGCAGGTATGTTGTTTTCCCTCTTTTTCACCTTCTCCGCAAGGCTTTCCGGCATTAACATGGTGATGGTCGTTTCCTCTGCAAGTTTTGGTTCTTCGAGTTCGTTGGGGCACGAGGAGGACGATGACAACCCCCATTACCTTCATTTCTTTGCGAGTTGCCGTGTTGATTCTCGCCCTGAGCTACTGCTGCTCTTGTCGTTGTTTCTGTAAAACGAAGAAGATGACCTGTGCTACTTTGTCTAACTTACCCTCGTTTCTTCCTCGTTTTGTTTTTCTCTATAGGGGTAAAATCGTCTTTGTGCCTCATGTTTCCTTTGTTATGAGGCGAGTCAAAACGAGCCTTTGACCCGCTGAACTGGCCAGTCATGATTGGGCCATGTCAGCTGGGCCCGATATCTTTTCCCTCTCACCTCTGATTTGCTGAGTTGGCTTTCCTGGTTCTTCCTATTGGTGGATTTTGTAAAATTAATAACTAATTCTACACTGATCAGAAAAATATAAATAAATACTCGTTGGAATCAGAAAATCAAGGCCTATCTAATGGTATATGTTTTGATAACTAAATCTAAAGATTAATAATAGTTGTTTTCAATGGATCAAATTAATAATGAATTATCTTGTAAAAATCATAACTAATTATTTATAAGTCAGACAAATACAATAAAATATGTTTTGGATTTCTAATAACATATACTAAAATATGGCATGGTTTTGGAAACATAATTCGCATAATAATAAAAGACAAATTTTAGGGTTTTGAATAATTAACCCTAATTCCATATATATGCCTAATAGGTTCTTTGGATGCCGAGGCTTGGACCTAGAAGTGGATTTGGATCGTTTGACTCTGAAGTTGAGGTATGATTGCATCCCCCATTAATTCTATATTGAGCAATTTTATATTCATCTCTCTTAATGTATGTTTGCATCCCCAATTATTCTTCTTGAGCAATTATCCTATTTTTGTCTTACTTTTGGTCCTATGGACATTAGCCTACACAATATCTTGTTCTTTTGAAATCATGCTTCATGTGAAGTATCTTATTTTGTAATTGATCATGTGGTCATGGATATTCTCTTGGAATCTTATCTTGTTGCCTTGGTGCAATTTGGACTTTTGATATTACATACCCACTGTGATGTGGATTTTACTTGTTTATATATGCCCACTATGATGTGGATGTTTATATGTTTGTGTTGTCCATTGTGTGATGGCAACCTTGATAATTCTGACTATACTTTTCTACTTGCCTCAACATTATACATGCAATGTGATTCAGTAGCACTAGAGTAGTGTAATTACATTGGTTTTGGGGCAGTAATCCCCTATTGTTTATTTGGAGGGTGGTAGTATACCATTCCTCTGTAAATCGAGTGTGGCAGTAATCCATGCTCAAACTTTATATATTTGGGAGATTGGCAGTATTCCTTTCTCTATCAGGTTCAAGTGTGTGCTTGGCCGCCAATTGTGTTTATATTGTTCTAGTGTTATGCTTATCTCACATGCATGCAGGATATTGATTGTGGGGTGTGTGCCCTACTTGTGCTTTGTTTCCCACCATGGTAGTGGATTTATTTATGGCACAATCCTTTTATATATTTTATGGCAAGTATTCCTTTTGTCATGTTACTTTTCTCTTGATACCCGTTTGGGTGGTTCTTATCTCTTGCATGGGAAGCCTTTACACTTGATGTCCTTTATTTCCTTATATTGCTCAAATTTGCTTTTTAGTATGCACATACCAGCCTTTGCTGATGTTTCCTTTTATTTCTCTTTTGCTATGGTATGCTTCCAACCCTAGGTGGAGGACTTGGATGACAAGACGTGATGACCTAGACTTAGCTTGAGATGATGAAGCTTGGAGACAATCTTGAGGTGGTTTAGATTTCCTCTACTTGGATCCTTATGATGTAAGTTTGTAACCCTTTGTTTTATAATTGAATAGTCAAATATTTTCTTCTGCTGCTATACTTTGGTCTTTTGTTACCATTATACAAAGATTTGAAAATTTTACACCCACTCCAACATACCTTCTGAGTGTGTTTGGACTGGAGGTTTTATTGTTCAAATTTTTAGTGAGGAAGTGGTTTCACTACTTTACAGCATGGTATCAGAGCCCATGGTAGTCGGAATCTGACTATTTCAATTTTGTCTCCCTTTAGAACCCTTGACTTAGTTAGTTACCTTTAAGTGAGATGTTGACCCTAGACTTGATCAATGATGATCTTTATATGCAATAAGGTTTTGTTTGAGGATAAGAATTAGGTTATGAGGAAGTATTCATATGGAAATATTGTGACTTGGTTCTCGTATTGATTTTAGTGCACATGTTGGATTTACATCGCAAAGTATTTCATCAAAAAAAATTATTTTCATTATATTACTATATGTACAAAAATTTTCTCTGGTTTGTCGATGTTTTCTCGAGCTAAGTCACAATGAAGAGAAACTATAGTTTGAGTAGAATCTAACCCTAGTTTTATGACTAGGAATGATATAATGGTATAGTTGACCTACCCTATGACTTTTTGGTGTTTCATGTAGGGTTGTTAGGTTAGTGACACAAGGACCTAAAATCTCAACCCTAGTTGGTGACTAAATAGTTGGATACAAGAGAAAAATAAATATCTAAAAATTTCAAAACTAAGAGATGTGGGTAGCTCTAAAAAGTTATTTAGTTTGACTTGTTAAGTTGAACCCTTTAAGGGGTGGAGAGTAGTTAATTGTTGAGGTTTGGATCAATAGATTTCGAGGACGAAATCCTTTTAAGGGGTGGAGTGTTGTAACATACCAGATCTTGGACCCTACTCTAGAATTGTGATCTTTTAAGTTTGACCAAACAAGGTTAAGGTTAGAATGCTCCCAATAAGCTAATGCATGAATAATGTAATCTAATATGTCAAATAATTCATTTGGTGATAATAAGATGATAAATAACTTAATTACATGCATAATTTGGTTAGTGGGCCTCTAATGGGCCATATGATGTAACCCATGTAAGAAATATTCAAAATAAATAATAGACTTAAAATACGTAATCTACACATCAAAATAATCTTACATATCAATTTTCATTTAATTTGGACCACCTTGAAATAATATGGTAAGTTAAGAGAGAGAAATTGCCTAAAAAGTGTAATTAATAAATTAATATAATAATTGACTCCAAAAGAGGAAAATAATGTTATATTCATAATCTACCTAATAGATATATCCTGTGGGTGAATTTTCATCCAATTTGGGGAAAGTTTGCTTAAAGGGTGAAATCTGGAGAGAGAAAGTGTGTAAAATCTTCAAGATATTAAATAGATATGCAAATATATCCAATATGTAAAACTGATGGCAAATTCGTATTCAACACACTAATTATGACTTGTGGGTCAAGTTTTATAAAATTTGGATAATCCTAAAGCCATAAATGAAGAAGGAAAGAGAAAATGATATTTGATTTATTTGACACATTAAAAGTCACCAAAAGGATAATCTAATTTTATAATCGAAATATACATGCCTAATTTAGCCTCTGTGCAAAATTCCATCCAAATTGGAGTTGGTTTGCACCCTCTTATGAGGAGAGAGAAAATAGGAAATTAATTACATCCCTATTTTAATCGGATTTTGGTTTGTATAAGATTTCTGATATTTTCCTTGTCACGCGGGTTATCCTTACACGACTTCTTTCGACCGTCTGATTCCATATCTAACGGCAACAGAGTCATCTCCTACCTTGAGTAGGAGACTGACTCGTGATGCACAGTAAACCCGAATTTGTCGCCGGCTTTTCTCGCTGCTCAGAACACGATTCTTTGAGATTTTAATTTCTTCATTTTCCTTGCCCTTTTTCGCGCTGGACAAGCCCTTATATATTGGGGTTTGTTGCTCCAATCTCTGGGTCGGCTAGGAGGGTCTCGTCGCTCCCCTGTTTTCCTATCTTCTCCACTTTTTCTCGCCTCTTCAGTCTTTTGGATTCAACATGTGCTCTCGGTGATCTCGTGCGGGACTTTACCTACCTTCTCGCGGTCCCTGTTCGCTGGCTTTATCTTCGGAGGGTGTTTCCCCATGGCCGACCGGAGTCCGGCGAGTCCCTGGGCTCGGGATGGCGTGTCGAGTCTTCCCAGTGCCCTCGGGCAATTGCTAAACTATCTCTGAGTCACCTTTGTGGTGTGTGACCCTCCAATTAGTTTGGCTACGCAGGTATGTTGTTTTCCCTCTTTTTCACCTTCTCCGCAGGGCTTTCCGGCATTAACATGGTGATGGTCGTTTCCTCTGCAAGTTTTGGTTCTTCGAGTTCGTTGGGGCACGAGGAGGACGATGACAACCCCCATTACCTTCATTTCTTTGCGAGTTGCCGTGTTGATTCTCGCCCTGAGCTGTTGCTGCTCTTGTCGTTGTTTCTATAAAATGAAGAAGATGACCTGTGCTACTTTGTCTAACTTACCCTCGTTTCTTCCTCGTTTTGTTTTTCTCTTTAGGGGTAAAATCGTCTTTGTGCCTCATGTTTCCTTTGTTATGAGGTGAGTCAAAACGAGCCTTTGACCCGCTGAACTGGCCAGTCATGATTGGGCCATGTCAGCTGGGCCCAATATCTTTTCCCTCTCGCCTCTGATTTGCTGAGTTGGCTTTCTTGGTTCTTCCTATTGGTGGATTTTGTAAAATTAATAACTAATTCTACACTGATCAGAAAAATATAAATAAATACTCGTTGGAATCAGAAAATTAAGGCCTATCTAATGGTACATGTTTTGATAACTAAATCTAAAGATTAATAATAGGTGTTTTCAATGGATCTAATTAATAATGAATTAACTTGTAAAAATCATAACTAATTATTTATAAGTCAGAAAAATACAATAAAATATGTTTTGGATTTATAATAACATATACTAAAATATGGCATGGTTTTGGAAACATAATTCGCATAATAATAAAAGACAAATTTTAGAGTTTTGAATAATTAACCCTAATTCCATATATATGCCTAATAGGTTCTTTGGATGCCTAGGCTTGGACCTAGAAGTGGCTTTGGATTGTTTGACTCTGAAGTTGAGGTATGATTGCATCCCCCATTAATTCTATATTGAGCAATTTCATATTCATCTCTCTTAATGTATGTTTGCATCCCCAATTATTCTTCTTGAGCAATTATCCTATTTTTGTCTTACTTTTGGTCCTATGGACATTAGCCTACACAATATCTTGTTCTTTTGAAATCATGCTTCATGTGAAGTATCTTATTTTGTTATTGATCATGTGGTCATGGATATTCTCTTGGAATCTTATCTTGTTGCCTTGGTGCAATTTGGACTTTTGATATTATATACCCACTGTGATGTGGATTTTACTTGTTGATATATGCCCACTATGATGTGGATGTTTATATGTTTGTGTTGTCCATTGTGTGATGGAAACCTTGATAATTCTGACTATACTTTTCTACTTGCCTCAACATTATACATGCAATGTGATTCAGTAGCACTAGAGTAGTGTAATTACATTGGTTTTGGGGCAGTAATCCCCTATTGTTTATTTGGAGGGTGGCAGTATACCATTCCTCTGTAAATCGAGTGTGGCAGTAATCCATGCTCAAACTTTATATATTTGGGAGATTGGCAGTATTCCTTTCTCTATAAGGTTCAAGTGTGTGCTTGGCCGCCAATTGTGTTTATATTGTTCTAGTGTTATGCTTATCTCACATGCATGCAGGATATTGATTGTGGGGTGTGTGCCCTACTTGTGCTTTGTTTCCCACCATGGTAGTGGATTTATTTATGGCACAATCCTTTTATATATTTTATGGCAAGTATTCCTTTTTATCATGTTACTTTTCTCTTGATACCCGTTTGGGTGGTTCTTATCTCTTGCATGGGAAGCCTTTACACTTGATGTCCTTTATTTCCTTATATTGCTCAAATTTGCTTTTTAGTATGCACATACCAGCCTTTGCTGATGTTTCCTTTTGTTTCTCTTTTGTTGGGGTATGCTTCCAACCCTAGGTGGAGGACTTGGATGACAATACGTGATGACCTAGACTTAGCTTGAGATGATGAAGCTTGGAGACAATCTTGAGGTGGTTCAGATTTCCTCTACTTGGATCCTTATGATGTAAGTTTGTAACCCTTTGTTTTATAATTGAATAGTCAAATATTTTCTTCCGCTGCTATACTTTGGTCTTTTGTTACCATTATACAAAGATTTGAAAATTTTACACCCACTCCAACATACCTTCTGAGTGTGTTTGGATTGGAGGTTTTATTGTTCAAATTTTTAGTGAGGAAGTGGTTTCACTTCTTTACAAGTTTGTATATGTGTATGAACAAAACCCTAATGTTATGGGAATAAGGGATGTGAACCCTAATGTTACAATATGTCATGTTATGAATCGTGCATCAAGTGATGCTCCAATCTTTATGAATTGAGATGGCTACACCCTATATGTTTTTAAATCATATGAACAACCTATGATTGTGTACCATAGTTATGGATGCCTTGGCACCTAGAAGTGGTGGCCTAAATGAAGTAGAAACTATATTATGTATTTTGTAGTATGATATCAGTTAAATTTTGAGTATGAAATTTCATATAAGATAGGGTGGATGTGACAACACCGATTTTGGATTTTTATGAAGTCAAATTTTCAATAGATGTACAAATTGATAAAATCGGTTTAGTAATGAACCATGAAGTATATTAGGGTCATGAGAAGTGTTTTCTACTCTCTTGTTCAAAGATTTGATGATTAAGTACATTCAATCGAAGTATATACATGGTTATTTGAAGATTTTAATTTGATGACCAAATGTTGAATTTTTAGTATCAAACTTGGTGATCTAAGGCTTGGTGTAATGAGGGACTCATACTTCAAATCTTGATTGAGTTTAAGTCCCCTACTAGAATTTGTAAGTGTTAGAAGATATGAAAGAAAGGCACATAAGACCATGTTATTTGCTTTAGTGATATGTATCATGACAAATTTTGGGTCAACAATACCCAATATTTCACATGTTGGATGTATGCTCACCACCAATACCTCTAACACATATTCAATCGAAGTCAATACCTTTCCCTCTACACCATCACCTACTAAGTCATAGGTTCTTTGACAAAATGCATGCCAATGTGCTTGCATCATACCAAAATGTCGTGCATATAGGATCTATTCAACACCCTGAGGTCATAATGTATGAAGATAGACTGAGTTTCCCCTTGTCCACCCATGGCACAACTAACGTCAAAGAGAGGAAGAGGAAGAAGATATGGAATAAAAGTGAGTGACAAGAGGTGAGCATTGGATGAAAAATATCACCCTACTCCTGGGAAGTGAGGAAGAAGGCTTGGCTTGAGGAGGATCATCTTGCCATGTCTATTAAACTCCATCTCTATGGACCTGTGAGATGACCTTAGAGATGAAGACCTCACTAGAGAAGGAATTTTTTGCTAACTTTGTGCTATTTTGAACAAGAAATGGATCTCTTGAGGTCTCACAGCCTTCCTAAAAATAATCAAGAGACAAGGAGAGTCCAATCATGAAGTTTTTGCCTCCTATCTACCCCATTGAGCAGCCAACATCATCATTTTTGGGTGATTCAGATGGGAGTTGGGTCTCGAGCCCTTGTCATCCTTGCCTCTAAGACCACCACAAAAGTGATGGAAGAGTCTCTGCATGCTGATATGCTGCTATGATGGTATCCTTCCTCATTGGAATTTCGAAGCATGTCGACAAGATCTCACAGATTTGGTGGCGGTGAGATCTCATGTGATAGGGGGCGGCGAGGCTTGAAGTGCATGTAGAGGAAGCCACCAGTCTTCCATAGGCCACCCTGAAGATTTTGGGCTTCTTGGTGTACCAAGACAAGGCGAGAATCAGTCTTCCCTTCCCGTTTGGGTCTTTTTTTGTGCGGTTGAATCTGCATTGTGTCAAGATGGAGACTTGCATGAGACTTGAGAAGGAGATCCCATGAGAAAAGGGCCAAGTCAACCCCCAACTTTGACTGGGCGGACTCTTTCTTCTAGCCGTCTAATCATGCATTGAGCCAGCCTAGAAAATATTGAAGGGACCGCACCCTTGGAGCTATGTGGCAGACATCTAGATCTGTAGGAGAGTGATGATCAATTACTCTAATGAATCAATTAATGATATTGTAATTCCCACTTGATTTTTCCTCAGTTTTTAATCAAATGTTGTAAAGTGCATAACTCCCAACTCCCTAATCTAAATATTATGACACTATATATCATTTTGATCACCTTGATGGGATCTATAATATGGAAAAAGTTCCAGGCCCCAAATCACCTTGTTGTATCCATATTTTCCCTAAATCACAAACTTTGATCACTTTGTATACACCCAGTGTGTTTATATAATTAATCATGGATGAAAAATGCTATAAGTTCCTCCTAATCATATAATCAATAAATTTATGAACCTTGAGTCCTATGGTAGCCCTAATGACTCTGTATGTACCTTGCATGGACCTAATGCATAAGTATGACCCATAGTTGGCTTTAATGATGAATCTTGTTTACCTTGTTGCTAGCCTTGACTGAAATGACCTTGAAACTCAGCTTTACTTCGAAATCAGAAATGTTATGCCACTCTGAGGCACCCAAACCCACCTATAATCTATAACATACTGAATTTGGGACTTTTTGCCTTTTTGGCCCTCTTTCCCATCTTTTCCTTTCAATTCTATCCTCTTTGGCCTTTCTATTTAATTTTTGGAGAATATAATGGCTAAATGAGCATTTGTTCACCTTTTATTCCAATTTTTGGGTTTATGCACAAATACCTCAGTAAAAGTTTAGAAATGGGCTTAATATGTAAAATGTCCACTTAAGTAATAAAATGGATAAAGTATTTCATCCTAGAACTTTCTAGTGCTTTTTAGAATATGAAAAAGGAAATAAATCCCGAGTATAAATAAAGGAGATGATAAATATAATAAATGGAGATAATATGGGATATATTGAATAATAGGAAATAATGTGGAATATATTGTTTCAAAAATCCCAAATAGGAAACCATGAGATAATTTGATATGTAAATTCGTTTTCTTGATCTAAAAGAAACTTAAGGGCCAAGTATCACCTAATTTTGAAGATAAATGCATATATTAAAGTCTTTATTAAAAGAAAATAGGAGATAAGCCAATAAGGTGAAATAAAATGTCTAACATCCTCAAATTGGAAAACTAACTCCAAATTCGTAATCTACATATCAAAATGAGCCTATGCGTGAATTTGTATTGAATTTGGTCAATGTTAAATATTTTATTTTATTTAGGAGAGAGAAAATGATTTAAGACCAAAAATATTAAATATATGTTGCAAAAAAAATTTAATACCAAAATTGTGTTCCACACGTTTATTATTGCTTATAGGACAAGATTTACATTTTTAGAAAGTTTCTAGATGCCTCAAATAAATTAAAAGGATAAATAAGTGATAAAATATAAATGAATTAAATAAAATAAAAAATCTTCAAAAAAATAAAATAATACCAAATTCGTGTTATACAAATTGAAATAGATCTCTGGATGAATTTTGACTCAATTTGGAAAATATTTGATGTGAAGGTGAATTTAGGAGAGAGAAAGTGTGCAAAACCTTCAAATCATTAATTAAAATAACAAACAAATGAAGTTAATAACACATTCATGTAAATATATTTTGTTTTTCTTGGGAGTGAAGTTTCACATTAATTAATAATTATATAAGTCTCTAAAATATTAAGAAAGAGAAAATATGAATTACTTTAAAGAATTAAATAAAATATTAGAATCCCCAAAAATGAAAACTAATGTTACAATTCATATCTACATGTATTAAATAGTATAGGGTTCAAAATTATATTTAACTGGATAATGCTTGCTCTCCCGTCTAGATTATGAAATAAAATTAGAATTTATGTCTGATATTCTAACTATTTAATCATGTATTTATTTCTATAAAAGTTTCAAATTTATGTACTTATCATACGGATTTTCTCTCTTGATCTATCACAATTGTTATAGAACCTACATTTACCTACCTTGATTGAGAATTTTATAATACAAACAATACGATATAATATAGTCTTTTTCCTTCTCATCTTCTTACTTTTCCTACGTTTCTTATTTAATGCTCACTATTTTCCCTCGATGGCTTTCCCCCTTATCATTTCATGCATATATATAACCACCAAGGGTTGCGATTACCAATCATCACCAATCTCTTTGAAGCCATGTTTCATTGTGTTTGGTCAATTTTGATGCTTGATTCTGATTTTTTTGAAAATGTGTTTTTGGGAATGATTTAATTAATTAAAAATCACTAAAAATTCCTATAAAAGCCCATATCTTCAAAATACATAAAATTATATGTTATTTTCATCAGAAAAACCTAATAAAGATAGTAGTGGTGGTTTCATGACCTAAATCGATTCTTTGTAGAAAAGTTGGTAAATTTGGGGTTTTAAGTCCTTAATGAATGAATATAGTGCTAATACATGAACATGATTATGCTATTAGGGGAAGTGGACTCTAATCTTGATTAGGTATCTGAAAGTGGATTCTAGCACTTTAAAGAATAAAGGTATGTGCATATACACCTTCAGTTGGGAAATTTTATTATACCTTTACCTGTGTTCCCTAATGAGGCTTGATTTGACCTAATCCATTAATCTTGAAACCTAATTTTTTTATGCCTCAAAATCAATTGTAGTATTATCTCATTTGGGTCTTATACCCTACTGCTATGTTATTTAAATCAATGGATTACTCTTGCCATAACTCTTTTGCTAGCATGTAATTATATGTTCTATTTAATTTTAAAATAGAGGTACTTATGTACAACCACCCACAGAGGGCATGTATATAATCTCCCTAGGGGAATGTTTGTATTCTCCCCAACATATTGTGTAGGTGACTGGGAACGTTTTATTCTCCCCTCACCTATAGGTTAGAGGTCCGGTAGGTGCCTCAACCCTACTTAGTTAGGTAGACATATTAATTTACATGCAAATCCTTTATTTATATTTGTTATTGGCAAGTTTCTTTGTTTAAAGCCTCATACTCTTGATGTCTCATCTTTTGATGAATCCCTAGCCTGATTTACTTGTTATATTTATCTTTTCACCTTTAGTATAGTTTAGTGACACATACTTTTATTTTCCTTCCCTTTTGTTGGGTGCTTTCCCAACCACCCAGATGTGAAGCAAGGTGATGGATAAGGCATGAAGATCTTAGCGTTGGCATGGACTTAGTTGATGGATATGTTGCTTGGAGACAAACATAGAGTAGTATAGACTTCCCTCTATCTAGATCCTAATTGTGTATGATGTAACCCTAAAAGGGAGATTTTGATGTATTTTATACAATCTTTTATGAAATTGATTTAGTCAGAAATTTTTATTCCGTTGCTTTCCAATGTGTTTTGTTTACCATATTTTAGTAAAGAGGTGATCTCACACTCTTTACAACATGGTATCAAAGCCCATGGTAGTTGGAATCTGGCTATTTTAGTTTTGTCTCCCTAATTAGAATCCATGTCTCACATAGTTCCTTTAGGTGACATGGTTACCCTAGATTTGATCTACCTTGATGAAAGGTTGACTTAGAACTCAATAGTTCCTCATTAGAATCTTGATGAATAAAACCCTAAAATACTCATAACTAAAACATGCATAACTTGATGTTGTTTAGGTTTTCCTTTAGGAAACTATTAGGGCATGAAGTTGAAGTAAGGGTGTCTAGAAAGGATCAGGGTTTTGGGGGCTGGCAATATTTTCCTCCACGCCACTAGCTTGGTTTACAAGGACTCTCGTGCCCATATGATACCAGCCTGGCCTGAGCTAATACGAATTGCCCAAAAAAGTTTGCTTTAGGCAATAGTAACCTTAGAGTTCTATGGTGTATATATTTGGATATCCTAATAGTTTGAATTAAGTTTCACATGTATGTTGGTTTGTCCTAAAACCCTAATATGATAACCTTTGACTTGTTTGAGGATATATACCCTATATAGTTCCTTATGTCCCTTAGGACTATATGTTTGGATAGTCTATCCTTATGAACCAAGACTTTGGAGTTGAGGTTTATAAGGGTAACATAGTGCGTTTTGGAAGTGTAGTGTATCCTATACATGGTTTTGTAGGCTTACCCTTTAGCCCTAGTGTAGTTTGTGTTGATAGGTTGAACCCTTTAAGGGGTGGAGTATGGTTAGTTTGATGATGTTGGATGGTTAGATTTCGAGGATGAAATCCTCTTTAAGGGGAGGGAACCCTATAACCTCTTGAAGTCTATCTAATCTATCTTTAGAAACCCTAACCCTATGAATAGGAGGTTAGTATGCTTGTATCCTCAGCTTTGACCAAACAAGTTATAGTTGTAACTATCAGGACCCACTTTTTTTATCAGTATAAATACCAATCATTACAGATAATCCCAAAACCTAGACCCAGATTATGAAATAAAACAATAAATTCTCGACAAAGGCGAATAAACAATATACAAAAAACACAGATAAAATTTTCCTTTTTCTTTGTTCACAAACTCATAAATCAATGTCACATCAAGGACATCACATTCAGATATCACAAATCATATTCACCTCCATTAAATCTAGAATCAAATCTTGTTCTCATATGTGGTTCAGTTTACATCAGATACATGTACATTGATGAACAAACTTAATCTACAACCCATCTCGGGAAAGAGAGAGTACATGGACATTCTAATCTATCTAGATTATGCTATTTATATCTTCCTTGTCGTGACCTCCCTGTTGAATAGCATTATACCTAAAAACATTTAAAACAACCTCATGAGACTCATATAGAGTCCCAGTGAGTGGATACCTCCCACTCAAGCTAGGTGCATGCATCAGCATCAGATTAAGTATAATAAACTTAACCGAAACATGCAGATATTGAAAAGTCTAGCAGGTAGATCTATCATAAGTCATTTCTAACTTGCAATGATAATCTGATCCAACAGATAAGGTAATCACTTAAACCAATTATAACTTTGAAATGCCTTTTAAAGCATGTCTATGAACAAATCAACAGATACTTCTTAGTTCAGATTAAGAATCCTAATGCATGAGTAATAAGTCAAGTTCTAAGCATTTTGAATCAATACATAACAATAACATTAACTTTGTGACACTCCACCAGCGGGACCAGGAACACATCCTGCAGTCCTGAAGCTGAAGTACACATAATACATATCTACCAAACAATACTATCAAATAGCAAACAATCCAACTAATATTCAGAATGGATATAAATCCCAACATTTATAACTTGTCAGCATGACAGATCATAATATGAAATAGAAATTGTCCATAGCAACATGATTACTTTCCACAACATGAAGCTTAATCAATAATGACAAATCATCAACAAGTAGTACAAGGAATGTAATAATCATTCAAATCATGTTCTACACGGCTTATCATCTTTTATTCATTTGCCCTGGAACTACTTGGCTTGTACCTCACCAAGTAGAATTTGCCATGCCTGATTCTCATTTCAACGACTCACCGTCACTATCTTAAGGTTTAGCTGGCCACCCTAAGATATCAACAACAGACCCTAGCCACCTCAGGGTTTCCTAAAGAGGCTCACATCCTCATCTCGGGTACACGAGATAGGAATCAACATAACAATATATAACATATCACAGTATTTCACATATTTTCACATTTCACATGTTTCATTTAATCAGATTCTATTCCATCTGGACATAGACTTTCACAGCAAGGATTTAGGGCCATAGACACTCCAGTTGACTCACTCCTATATCCTGGTGGTCTAACCTTTAAGGTTTCGATTCACACTCTGGAAATCCTTCTCATAATTCATCGATTACTACAAGGAGATCCGTTTTGTTACCCCATTGTGGTCCTTGGGGGAAACTCACGGTATTCAGGGCACCTAACTAGATGTTCCATCATTTCACTTGTTATTAATCTCTTTTACTCATCTTAAAAGAATTCAAAACATCATATATCATATCTGTGTGTTCTCGCATAACTAGAATAACATGAAACATATCAAGTTTATCAATAAGGAAAATGATCAAAGCAAGAAGCACAATAAATCTGTATATTGCAACACATATGACTATTTCTTTCTTCTACTTCATCTCATAGCAATCATCAATAGTGGGCCTTCAGCCCAAGACATAATCTTATTGTCCATCATTTACCCCATCAGGGTTTTATCATCATCAGTGGGCAATCTCATTATGCAACATTTACCCTTATCAGGGTTTCTCAATGTAAGGAGTACATATTAAATTCAATTTCAACATAAATCTTATCAATTCATTGTATATCACAGTTTTGAACAAATATTAGAAGAGGCATTAGAACTAGCAACAGTAAAAGCATATAGATATCATGTATCATTCCTCATACTCAGAATAGATTTATCATACAACATATGCATGTTCCATCCAATCCGAATAGATGCCAATAATTTCATGCATATACATGCATAACAGACTTAGTTCTCTTCTTTTATTTAACATTCTTCATATGGATTTACTAATCAACACATGTTGACTATCAATTGAAGTTTGTACTATTAGTCCATTCTCAGAGTACAATTCACAATTCAAGAACACATTCTTGTAAATCAATTCAAATACTTGACTTTCATCTTTTAGTTGAATTCAACTATAGTTATGTGCATCTCTTAATCCCCCATTTGAGATTGTCATTCACTAGCATCATCAAACTCATCATTTTAGGGTAAGAGTTACATTCTTAGAATCATCTACTAATTCCTATCTTTTTCCATCATTTTATACTCAATAGTCTCAACTTCTTTCATTTCATGTTCATTATATTATCTGGACCAATCTTTCTTGATTCACTTTACATACAATGCTTCTCTTCTACATAACATTTATCAAAGTACAGTTCTTAGTATATTTCATTTAATTTGGGTTAAGCCACATGTAATTAAAATAAAAGATAAAACACGTCATCATATTATCTTCATTAGTTTCATCTTTATCTTGCAATCACCATTAAGTACATCTTGTTTATATTGTCTCTTATATTCAGATAAGTGTACCCTGTCATTGACCACTAATGGAATTCCCATAATCAACAATGATCATTCTTTATTATACTAAAACAAATGCATTAGACTTAGATGATATTAGTAAGACTCATCATATTCAATTGAAGTATTAATACCTTCGACTTCAGCATTTGATCACATTTACAACATCATATACAAGTTCTAACTTTATCGCTCATAATCATCTTAATAATAAACTTTTAGGGTTTTCAATAAGTCATTCCTTAGTTCAACATATCATAATAATCATATCATTCAGTAATCCAATCACGACTCAAGGGTTCATTAAGGTTATTCACAAACATGGAAACCCTAGTTTCCATTTTCACACATTTCATTCATCAATCATAAGTATACATTGATTAATTGACTCATTTCATTCATTTCCTCAACACAAATCCTAATCAGGATATGTGGTCATTCAATTCCATTAACATTCAACAATACACTTGTATCATACAATATAGTACAATTCAAATATGATTTTACACATGTCAATTTAATTCCAAGCATATCGGCCATTGGGCTGATTTTTAGGCAAAATTCACATGAAATAGCATAGTCATCTACCCATAAGAAAAACACATGGATCCTCAATAAATATATTAGGAACTAATCAAGTTCCAATCAATGATAAATAATCAAAATCAGTAGAAGTTGATCCCCTAATATCGTTCCCAAATCAAATCCAATCGCATACATATATAAGTAAGGTTTTTGATTGTTTAGCCGGATAGAACTAGGCTTTCAACATGAATACAAAGCTTAGTAGGGAAAAAAACACTCACCTCAGGTGCCAAGCACCTTAAAAACGTAGGCCAGCCTCTGAATTTTTGGAAACCCAATCAAACTCTCGCAAAAGAATCCAATTCTTTCTCCTCTCAACTCGAAAACCCTAGAAATGGGGATTAGAAGAGAAAGAGTGAGAAAAGGGGGAGATTTGATGTGATTTTGAATCAAATCTGGGGAGGGACAGAATCTTGACATGTGAGAGAAGATTCACCATGAAATACTATGCAAAGAAGCTAAAGTTACTTGATTTCATCATATCTTGGATAGAGAAACCCTAGGTCAACATCTCCACCACTTTCTCTTCTCAAAACCCTAGCTCTCCTCTCTCTCAAGAATTTCATTTATTTGATAGGAAGGACGAGTTATGAGAGATCCTTGTGTGTTAGGTTAGTGACATAGATTAATTGAGGTGCTTAGAACATTTGCAAACAAGTCCCTCAATGTATTTTTATATTGCTCAGACTAGTTGGTCAACTGAGTTATAAACTCAACCGAACCTGCATGTTTCAGAACTCAAACCTCATATAAAAATTATGAAACTTTAACATAATGTATGAAATTGACTTTATAAGAAACATTAAAATTTTTAGATCATTTGGAGTTACCAATAAACAAATAAAAATCAAATACTACACTGCTATATTGCAGTCAGCAACATGGTCAGTCGAGTTTGTCCTTCACAGAACTTGACCAACACCCCTCTCTGTAGAGATCAAAAATCATACAAAAATTACACCAATTTAATAGGGTATCTATAATGTAGTTTAAAAAATACAGTTAAAATTTGAGATCAATTGGATATACCAATAAAAAGATAAAATTCAATTTCCACACTGCTATATCAATCTAAAAATATGATCGGTTGAGTTTGAAACTCGACTGACAAATAGGTCAGAAAATTCTTTAAAAAATCTTATATTTTTCAAGAGTGTTCAAATTTTATATTTACAAATCATGTCAAAATTTGAATTAAATCCGAGTTACACATAAAATACTAAAACTCATTTAGTGAGACACTATATTTATCAAATTCTGTATTCATATGTCATCAAAACCCTAATTTGGACCGATTAGGGTTTCCAAAATTTTAACCCTAATTATGTGAATCAAAGTATGATTAAACCTAACATAAAAACTTAACTACCATCATTAATAAAGGTTTAAATAATGATCAACTTAATTAAGCATACAATCATCTAAGTAAACCCTAATTAGAAGACTAATTTGAAAACGGGTCATTACAAATTCTTCCCTCCTTTTAGGATTTCATCCCAAAATCCAAGAAAAGATATGGAAGAATATCATATCATATAATCATTCATCTCTCTCAACATCCAGTTACAAAGTATTCCATTTTATCTTTCTTTCATATGACATCTTTTTTTTTTGTATTAGAGGGATATTTCATCCTATGTCATCATCATATCTCTCCTTGAGTATTATAAACATTTGAATCACTAATATTAGTAATACATCATTTATCAAGATCTGATTCACATCACCTTTCACATCCTTTTTTTTAATTTGATTGTGTATCTCATGGATTAAGATTATGACTCATTCACATATTATCATCCACATTCATCAATTTTATTTATAAAGAAGATCATCTAGTATGCATCTTAGTTCATAGATTTTCTCAAAATTTCAGATATCATACTCAAATTCAAACTCATTAGAGATTGTTTTCATAATCCATTAATCTTTCATCTTTCTTATATGAAATTTCATGCTTTCCATAGGTTCCATATTGAATTATAAAATCCTTTTCTCTTTCACCATTTTATCGCCAGTCTTCTCTTTTTCATCATGTATCTTATTATACTACCAAACTATGTTCATCTGGATACATGGTCAGGGCATCCAAAAGCAGTATAGTCGGCAGTTCCATACTAGCTTAGCTCAATATCTAAATATTTGACCAGAGTATCTGGATACTGAGTTCAGTCAGTATGCACATCATTTAGGTTATATTCAACATCGACATTATCAATTAGTCCTAGATCCTATTGTCCCTGTAGACTCATCTAACCTAGGCTCTGATACCACGCTTGTCGGAACCCACTCTTTTGATCAGTATAAATACCAATCATTATAGATAATCCCAAAACCTAAACCCATATTATGAAATAAAATAATGAATTCTTGACAAAGGTGAATAAACAATATACGAAAAACATAGATACATTTTTCCTTTTTCTTTGTTCAAAAACTCATAAATCAACGTCACATCAAAGACATCACATCCAGATATCACAAATCATATTCAACTCCATTAAATCTAGAATAAAATCTTGTTCTCATATGCAGTTCAGTTTACATCAGATACATGTACATTGATGAAAAAACTTAATCTACAACCCATCCCGGGAAAGAGAGAGTACAGGGACATTCTAATCTATCTAGATTATGCTATTTATATCTTCCTTGTTGTGACGTCTCTGTTGGATAGCATTATACCTAAAAACATTTGAAACAACCTCATGAGACTCATATAGAGTCCCAGTGAGTGGATACCTCCCACTCAAGCTAGGTACATGCATCAACATCAGATTAAGTATAATAAACTTAACAGAAACATGCAGATATTGAAAAGTCTAGCAGGTAGATCTATCATAAGTCATTTCTAACTTGCAATGATAATCCGATCCAATTGATAAGGTGATCACTTAAACCAATTATAACTTTGAAATGCCTTTTAAAGCATGTCTATGAACAAATCAACAGATACTTCTTAGTTCAGATTAAGAATCCTAATGCATGAGTAATAAGTCAAGTTCTAAGCATTTTGAATCAATACATAACAATAACATTAACTTTGTGACACTCCACCAGTGGGACCAGGAACACATCATGTAGTCCTGAAGCTGAAGTACATATAATACATATCTACCAAACAATACTATCAAATAGCAAGCAATCCAACTCATATTTAAAATGGATATAAATCCTAACATTTATAACTTGTCAGCATGACATATCATAATATGAAATAGAAATTGTCCATAGCAACATGATTACTTTCCACAACATGAAGCTTAATCAATAATGACAAATCATCAACTAGCAGTACAAGGAATGTAATAATAATTCAAATCATGTTCTACACGGCTTATCATCTTTTATTCATTTGCCCTGAAACTAACATATGAACAGGAACATAACGAGAGGTAAAGGAGTTAGGGTTAGAAGCTATGCAACCTGCCTTAAGCTCCAAGCTCCAAGGAAGAAGAAGAACTCCAAGGTCCAAGGGATATCGTCCACCAAAGCTCCTCCAAGGGGGTGTATCGGCCACCACTGCTACTCCAGGAGAGTGTATCGACCGACACAAGCAAAGAAGGAGAGGGGTGCCGTGCACTCAAGGTGGAGGAGAGACCAAAGGATCAAAGGAAGCTAAGGCAAGGGAAAGAACCACATATATAGAAGGAAAGGGAGGAGAAAACAAGGTAGATCCATGCTATGTGTCGTCCACCCAAGGGACACTTGTCCTAGGGTTCAAGCCAACACTCTAGCACACCAAGAGACACTTGTCCAAGATATGCACCAAGTGTCCACCAAACATGGTCAAGGTTGGACCAAGCAACATGGGCGACACAAGCAGCAGCTCTACTGGGCGACACACCATGGTACCTGGGCGACACACTACCCCGCTGGGTGACACAAACCATCCTTGGCCGACACACACTCCTCCTTGGGCGACACAAGCTTCACTTGGCCGACACAAGGCTCAAGCAAGCCCAAACAAGGCACCTAAAGGCCCAAACAAGCTCAACCAAGGCCCAGGAAACTCAAACAACAAGCCCAAGCCTTCCTCTCAACCCTAGAGGAAGCAAAGAGAGGGAAACATCTCACAAGATGGCAAACTTGCGCACAAAACCCTAAACTTGGGTTATTTGCAAGTAGCCCCTCAAACTCTCAACAAAGCACAACAAAAACCCTAATCACCACTTAAAGGTGATTAGCAAGCACCAAAGCACCAAGATTAAGCAAGACAAACAGGGTAAACCCTAAACGCAGGTCAGGGTCCTTACAAGCTAACCCCCTTTAAGGGATTTTGTCCCCGAAATCCAAAGAGAAAAGCGAGGGATACTTCCTTCTCATCTCTTCCTCAAGCTCCCACGTGGCTTCCTCAATGCCACGACGATGCCAAAGAACTTTCACAAGAACCAGGTCTTTCCTTTTCAGCTTCTTGATCCTTTTGTCAAGGATCGCCACAGGACCTTCCTCGTAGGTCACATCTGCATCAAGCTCAACCTCGACTGGCTGTATCACTGTACCTAAATCCGGATGACTTTTCTTCAGCATACTGACATGAAACACTGGATGCAACCTGTGCAACTCTGGAGGCAACTCTAACTCGTAAGCTACCTTGTCAACACGTGCTATGACTGAGTAAGGCCCCATATACCTGGGAGCTAACTTACCCTTTCGACCAAACCTTAGTACACCCTTCCACGGTGAGACCTTAAGATACACTTTGTCTCCTTCCTAGAACTCCAAAGGTCATCGGTGATTGTCTGCATAAGACTTCTGCCTGTCCTGTGCCACTTTCAACTGTTGCTGTATCACTTTGATCTTTTCTGTTGTTTGATGTACTAACTCAGGACCCAAAAGCTGATACTCACCAGACTCATACCAACACAAGGGAGATCTGCACTTCCTTCCATACAAAGCCTCATAAGGAGCCATGTCGATGCTCCGCTGATAACTGTTGTTGTAGGCAAACTCTATCAAACTCAGATGTACATCCCAGTTGCCTAGAAACTGCAAAACACAAGCTCAGAGGAGATCTTCCAAAATCCCAATAGTCCTCTCAGACTGTCCATCTGTTTGTGGGTGAAAAGTTGTATTGAACCTCAACTGTGTTCCCAACGCTCTGTGCAACTGTTCCCAAAAATGACTCGTAAATTGAGGACCTCTGTCAAAAACTATCATTGCTGGCACATCATGCAAACGTACTATCTCATCCACATATACTCGAGCGAGTTTCTCAGCTGTATACGTCATCTTTACTGGTAGAAAATGGGCAGACTTAGTCAATCTGTCCACTATCACCCAAATGGAATCATGATTCCTAGTTGTCCGGGGTAGACCAACTACGAAATCCATGGTTATATGATCCCATTTCCACTGCGGTATCAGCAAAGGTTGCAACGTACCTACCGACTTCTGATGTTCAACCTTCACTTGCTGACACACCGCACATCTCGCCACTAACTCAGCTACATCTCTCTTCAAACCGGGCCACCAATACAAGTCCTTCAGACTATGATACATCTTGTTGACACATGGATGCATAGCATACATCGATGTATGTGCTTCCTCAAGCACCAACTTCCTCAGATCATCAGCATCTGGAACCACCATCCTATCACGATAGCAAACTAGTCCATCCTTGGACTCATGAAACCCATCACGCTTGTCGCTGCCGAACTCTGATCTGATCAACTATACCGCATCATTTGTCTGCTGTGCATCCTTGATCTACTGTCTCAACGTAGGCTTAACTTGCATCTGTGCGAAAAGACCAGACAACAAAGAAACTTCCATATGCACATTCATCTGTCGCAGAGAAACAAACATATCTCGCCTATGGCATACCAGAGAACTCATCTATGCCTTCTTTGAAGAAAGGGAAGAAGACTTCCTGCTAAGCGCATCAGCTACCACATTCGCCTTACCAGGATGATACTCGATAGTGCAGTCGTAATCATTGATCAAATCCATCCATCGTCGTTGTTGCATGTTCAACTCTTACTGCGTAAAGATGTACTTCAGATTCTTATGATTCGTAAAAATCTGACATACTTCCCCATACAGATAGTGTCTCCAAATCTTTAACACATGAACCACTGCTGCCAACTCCAAATCATGAGTCAGATAGTTCTCCTCATGTTTCTTGAGTTGTCGTGAAGCAAAAGAAACTACATGATCTTCCTGCATCAACACACAACCTAAACCTTTCTTGGAAGCATCACAGAAAACAACATAGCCTTTCCCAGGCTCTGGCAAGATCAACATTGGAGCACTGGTCAGCTTCTCCTTCAAACTCTGGAAAGCTTGCTGACATCGATCATCCCAAACAAAAGGTACATCCTTCCTAGTCAACTTCATCATTGGCAATGCGATCACACTGAAGTCCTTGATAAACCTCCGGTAGTATCCTACCAAACCAAGGAAACTACGAACTTCTGTCGGCGTCTTCGGCTGTTCCCAATCCGCAACGAATTCCACCTTCTTTGGATCTACTTTGATTCCTTCAGCAGATATCACATGACCCAAGAAAGTCACTTCATCCAACCAAAACTCACACTTACTGAACTTGGCATACAACTGATGTTGACGAAGAAGAGTCAACGCTCGACGAAGATGTTGCTCATGCTCTAGCCTGTCCCGACTATAGATCAAGATGTCATCTATAAAGACTACAACAAACTGATCTAATAATAGATGGAACACTCTGTTCATCAAATCCATGAAAGCAGCAGGTGCATTGGTTAACCCAAACGGCATAACCACGAACTCAAAATGACCATACCTCGTCCTGAAAGCTGACTTTGGTATGTCATCTGCCTTTATCCTCAACTGATGATATCCAGACCGTAGATCGATCTTCGAAAACACTGTAGCACCACACAACTGATCGAACAAATCATCTATCCTCGGCAACGGGTACTTATTCTTGATCGTGACCTTGTTCAACTGTCGGTAATCTATATATAACCACATCGAACCATCCTTCTTCTTAACGAACAACACGGGAGCACCCCACGGCGACGTACTCGGTCCGATAAAACCTTTCTCCAACAACTCTTGCAACTGCTTCTTCAACTCTGCCATCTCTGCTGGAGCCATCCTGTATGGTGACTGTGCAACTAGTTGTGTTCCTGGAACCAGATTGATCTCGAAATCAATCTCTCGGGGTGGAGGAACACCAGGAAACTCCTCAGGAAATACGTCTGCAAACTCTCGAACCACTGACACCTCCTCAAGACTAGGACCTTTCGCCTTGGTAACCACAACGGTATCCACCAAGTGAGCTAGGAACGCCTCACATCCTTGTCGTAACAACTTATCTGCCACCATAGCTGATACCAAACACGTCAGAAGAATCTTCCTATCTCCCTGGAAGATCCACTTCTCTCCAGCAACATCAAACACTGCCTGCTTGGAACCACAGTCCAAAACAACCTTATACTTCTCTAAGGTATCCATTCCAAGGATAACATCGAAACCATGCATATCAAGTGGTATAAAATCCACTTGGATGCGGTGTCCCGAGAAAGACAAAGCACAAGATGGACACTCTTCTCGAAGCAAAGAGTAACCATCAAGAGGGGTTTCTAACAACAAGCTATCCTTCTTACATCTAACAGGTAAACGACAGTTTTCAAGCATACTATAGGTGATAAAAGAGTGTGTAGCACCCGGGTCAACCAGAACAGATACAAAGCAAGAAGAAGACATATCAGAATGAAATAACTCCATCTGACCTGTCACCACTCGCGGGTTGACTATCGCCTCCGGCTGACTCATGGCATAGAATCGAGCCGTTGCTTGCTGTCCACGACCTCTGCTTCCTTGAGCAGACGATCCAGCTTGAGACGCTTGACCGCGTCCTCGTCCTCTACTACCACTGGGCCGTGGTCTCTCTAACCTCTGAAGACTCTGCCTCGGCTGCTGCATCACTTCAACGTCTCTATTCGGGCAATTGAACTTCCAATGCCCGACTTGTCCACAAAGATGACATGACTTGTCCTCAAACCGTGGCCTAGCTGGCCCTATCACTGCCACAGAAGCTAAACTGTGCGCCTTAGACGGTGAAGAAACATAACCTTTCCCCTTACTCGGAGACCACTGAGATGGTACACCAGAACTTCTCATCGCTGACGGTGCTGAAAACCTGGGCTTCTTAAAGCCACAAAACCTACGTCCTTGAAACTGAGCAGGTCTTTTAAGAGACATAGACTCTCTTTTCTCCCTTACTGTCCTCTCGATCTGTCGAACAGATTCAACGAACGTAGCAAACCGCTCTCGATTTTCCAACGCAGACACCGGGGTTTTCAACTCAGCACTCAAACCCTTCTCGAAACGTCTGATCCGTTCCTCATCTGTTGCCGCCATGTGAGGACAAAACCTCAACAGATCCATAAACTTAGCTTCATACTCGGTGATGTTCATCGTTCCTTGTCTCAGGTTCTCGAACTGACTAACCTTCTCATCCAGATACGTCTTCGGAAAGTATCTCGTGACGAACTCACGTCGAAACACTTCCCAACAGATCACCTCACTAGGCCGCTTCTCTTCTTCGATGGTCCACCAGTGACCAGCACTACCTTTCAGAAGGTAGACAGCATGCTTTACCTTGTCTGCTTCGGGGATGTCAAGGATCCGGAAAGCCTTCTCGAGACTTGTCAGCCACAGATCTGCATCCGCTGAATCAGCCGTTCCAGCATACTCCGAAGCTCCAACTCGGCAAAGCCGCTCGAAGGTCTTCCCAATACCCGATGCTTCTCCATGGGGAACCTGTGCTCGCGGAGGAGGCACTGGTAATCTCTCAACCATGAGATTCATCGTAGCCATTAACTTCCCCATAAGCTGTTGGTAAGTAGGATGTTCAAGTATGGCTGGGTTAAATTGGGGAACCTCAGGCACCCGATCTTCATGTGCCTGTCCATCTGCTCCATCAACTGATGCAGCATCACTATGCTCAGGAGCATGTTCTTCATGGTTTCCAGACATCTTGGCCTTTCTTCCGCTGAGGGCAGAAGATTTTGTAAGAAAACCTGGAAAACGCATAAGAACATACTCAACCTAGTCCTAAATCCCTGTAGACTCAGCGAACCTATAGCTCTGATACCAAACTTGTGGCAACACATCCCATTATCATATAGATAACGAGGTGTTACGCGAAAACGTGCGGAAATCACCATAACCACAGATTATCGAAAACACGGGTTAATTAAAACTGATTGCGGAAAACTGATAAACTGTGAAACTATTACTTTCCAGTCCTCATCCTGCACAGAAACATGTCATATATATATATACATACACGAGATCTGATACGTGTCCACAGCTCAGGAACAGTTGTTCATCCATCACATGAGTTCACCACCTATTCATATACATAAAGGCCCACATCCGGCCAACAACAGGATATACAAACATCATCAATCGTTCATCGTGAAACAACGTCAAAACACTTCCAAGGACCTGAGAGTACAGGGATGACTCTAGACTCTACTACAAAACATCCAAAACAGCAGCATGTCCATCGCTTGCCTTCTACTGCTCCTCAAGCTACTCGTCCGCAACACCACGACCACGACCACGTCTACCTCGACCACCTAAAAAGGGTGTAAACCAGCGGGGTGAGACAATTGAACAATTTTCCCAGCGGGAAACATAACTCCCCACCGCAACTACATAACCTCAACAAGATAAACTATAACAGCAGATAACTAATAACAGGTATAACAAGAGCAGTCTATATATATAGGGAAAAACTATTCTTACTGACAAGCTTACCATCTGTACAAAAGCATATAACCAGATGTCTTTCAATGGAACATGATTGACAAGATAAGATATATCACTATGTAACATGATTATCAGAACAAGATATAATGCCACATAACCTGATTATCAAGATAAGACAGATTGCCACATAACCTGCAAGGTATAACAGAGATATTTACACAACAATGCCTCAACCAATGTTTTGTGTTCGATATGGTCAGTGAATACTAAACGGCTGTATTACGTGTTATTATGCCCTGAGGATTTGAACTGTACCGTTCAATTCCAACCTTCGGTTACGAAACCCAAGCCGGTGCCATACAAATTCAATGGAAGAGCCAGACTCCACGACCTCCCACCTCGTGGTCAGTATACGAGTACAACACAAGCAGGACCGCAGTCACATGCTGAAGTGGTCTTAGCCACAGGGTCAGCTCCATGGGCTACCCTTCCTCTATCCCGCCTTGGTACATGTCTCGGCGCTAGTAAAACTGAGCCACGGGCCTGTTCACCGTGCTCTGAGCCATGAACGCATTCATGCTCCACACATCACATATCCTGAGCCATGGGCATGTTCACCATGCTCTATATACATATCTGAGTCTACAACTGAAGTTACACTCTTACCTCCTCATTTTTAGGCTAGGAGCAACCTACACATATTCAACAATATGCGCTTCCAGGTTAACCCGTAGGAGAACCTGTTTCACCATCACCAAGTCCTGACGATGATGGATCTATGGCCAGGGCAAACTACATGATATATTTCACTATTATTAATTAGTATCTTTTATATGGATTGCAAGATTCAACCAAGTTGTATAACATGCAAGATATAACAAAAAGTAAACAACATTATATTATTATTTAATCACATCAACATGATCCATCTCAAGGGTCCAACATCACATGTTACCACTTGGCCTCTTGCCAACCATCCAGATCCATCTCAAGGATCATCACATACCACGGGATCTCAATCCCCCATCATGTACTGTCACTGCCTCTCAAGGCTCACATCATCATCATGGCACAAACACATCATACATACAACCTCATAGAATAATTATCAAAGTGATGTTACTCATCACATATATCTCATAGCATTTTCATGGCTAAGCATCACCTGCATGGTTAGGGTACACAAGAATCATAAGGACTATACTTATTATCTCAAGATGATTATCCAAGATACTAGGCTTATCAATCTTTGCATTATTTGATGATCAAGTGTATAAAGCACATCATTAACATACCATATTCATGCTTATCCTCATCTCAGAACTTTACGAATAAACAAGATGTCCACTTCATTGTAAGCAGTCATGTTGAATAAACAGAACAAGCATTATTACCACTATCATTACTGTTACCAGCCACTATCATTACTATTATCATTATCATTAAGAAACCACTAGTGTAACTACCACTATTCCCTTTATTATTAACAAATAAGCATAAGGGTCACATCATGCATATCATTACTACTACCTTCCTCATCATCATCATCTACTACTATCAGCCTCACCAACATTAACATCGTTATTGTTATTACTACTAGCAAGGCATCACTATCATTGTTTGTGTATAACCAACCACTTCCATGGGACAAGGAACCGTCCCTCACTACTACTCATCACAACCCTCACCCAAAAGAAGGGTACAACGGTTTAGAACAAAGGAATGCAGCAACGCTGCGTTGCTACCACAACACCCAACCCGTGCGACACATCGCCTCAAGGTGTAACGCGTCAGAGAGAGAAGAGGGTGTCGGGCATCCGTGCATATTGGGCAACGCCCGTTGCACCTTCTACCGGCCGACACACCAGGGAGTGTGATGCCCGTCACAGCCCAAACGCAACGCCCGATACGGTTGTCCATAACGCCCGATACTCCTACCAAAACGGCCAGGTCACCATGCTTGTAACAACCAGGAGAGAGAGAAGAACTTCCACAAAACGGGCAACCACCATCCAAGGCCTATCGACCGATACACACCAAAGGGAGGGGCGCGACGCCTGTCACAACCCAAACCCTATCGGCCGTCACACACAAGAGGGTATCGTCCGCCAAGGCTATCGGCCATCAACAACCATGCATAGCCTATCATCCAACCCAAGCACACATGCCATACATAGCCCTGTCGTCCACCACAAGGACCACCACAAGGGTCACCATATCGGCTAACACTTCTTCTAGCTTAACCTATCGCCCATCACAAGGGCAAGGATATCGCCCAACACCAGGGACACTCACCATGTCGTCCATCACAAAGACACTCATGTCGTCCAACATAGGTCATCACCAACCTCCAGCATAAGGAGACTCAAACCCTAGAGAGCAAGGTACACTAGATCACAAGGAAACCCTAAACCCTAAGGAGGATCGACCACCAAAGGTACAAAAGCAAGGAACTAGCTACTAACATATGAACAGGAACATAACAAGAGGTAAAGGAGTTAGGGTTAGAAGCTATGCAACTCGCCTTAAGCTCCAAGCTCCAAGGAAGAAGAAGAACTCCAAGGTCCAAGGGATATCATCCACCAAAGCTCCTCCAAGGGGGTGTATCGGCCACCACTGCTACTCCAGGAGAGTGTATCGGCCGACACAAGCAAAGAAGGAGAGGGGTGTCGTGCACTCAAGGTGGAGGAGAGACCAAAGGATCAAAGGAAGCTAAGGCAAGGGAAAGAACCACATATATAGAAGGAAAGGGAGGAGAAAACAAGGTAGATCCATGCTATGTGTCGTCCACCCAAGGGACACTTATCCTAGGGTTCAAGCCAACACTCCAGCACACCAAGAGACACTTGTCCAATATATGCACCAAGTGTCCACCAAACATGGTCAAGGCTGGACCAAGCAACATGGGCGACACAAGCAGCAGCTCTACTGGGCGACACACCATGGTACCTGGGCGACACTACCCCGATGGGCGACACAAACCATCCTAGGCCGACACACACTCCTCCTTGGGCGACACAAGCTTCACTTGGCCGACACAAGGCTCAAGCAAGCCCAAACAAGGCACCTCAAGGCCCAAACAAGCTCAACCAAGGCCCAAGAAACTCAAACAACAAGCCCAAGCCTTCCTCTCAACCCTAGAGGAAGCAAAGAGAGGGAAACATCTCACAAGATGGCAAACTTGCACACAAAACCCTAAACTTGGGTTATTTGCAAGTAGCCCCTCGAACTCTCAACAAAGCACAACAAAAACCCTAATCACCACTTAAAGGTGATTAGCAAGCACCAAAGAAACAAGACAAACAGGGTAAACCCTAAACGCAGGTCAGGGTCCTTACAGGTGATTTCTTCCCCAGGGATCACTTTACAATCCTTGCATACTTATCTATCCAGTCATCTTATAAGGAAGTAATCAGTTTGTCTATAATTGCACCCACTCTTAGAAGTAATAAGAAGAGTATCTCTTTTCTTAAAATGTGTATTCACCAAGATCATATCATAACCAACTATAAAATCTAAAATCCTCTCTCCTTATCCATTTCTATTGCCGTATCCAAAATCTTCATGAACTCTCTCATATCCAACATTGCTACTCCTCACATGGGCATTTAAATCTCATATATATAGCAACACTATATTGGCATCCATTACAATAATTAAATGATTACTCAAATAGGGTTTAAACTATTTAATTTCTTTCTTAAATGAATCAAGGGCTCTAAGATTATCTAATGGGGGTCCAATTTGGCAAGTTTGTTAATGAAAGCATTAGGATCTCGATAAAACAAGTTAGTTTCTAATTTTGAGAGTCCTTTCTCTCGATTATCTTATTTTTAAGGTTAAACATATATTTAAACATTTATGAATTTTTAAAGAGAGTTAGAGGGTCATAATTTGATGCTAGCTCATTATTATTGTGTTAAACTTACACACACACACACACACACACACACACACACACACATATATATATATATATATATATATATATATATATATATATATATATATATATATATATATATATATATACACACACACACTATCAGGTCGTATTATGAACAATGATCATATGAATTTCTCTTATACCCCAAAATGACACTTTCATTAATGATGAACATAATTCTATGCATTTTTTTATTGCAAATGCCTTAATCTTAATTCCATCCTTGTTGAATTTAATGATACTGCCTTTAAGTATGTAATTTAAGTTGAATAAAATGTTATTATAGGAACATATTATCAAATTAATACAATTGAAGCTTACTTAGGTTAATATCATATTTGAATTCTTCAAACTAGGGTTTTAAGACAATTCTAGAAAATAAATCAAAATTTAGGATGTTAAATTTAGTTTCACACTTGGCATATAGTGCAGAATTTGTCTTTGAAGGTGGTGGTCTTTGTATTAAGGGCCACATAGTTAGTTTGTTGAATAATTGTGTTTGGAACATGACAAGCTAAATGAATATAAAAAAATTAGAATACGACTATCAAGGATAATGGCTTACCGACAATGTTTATTGTATGTGACACAACTAGTTGTAGTTGTTTATACAAGACTCCTTTTCTTTGTAGAAGGGGAGCACTGAGACAATAAAAGATTTGAATATTATTATAGCCATGTCAATTTCTAGAAATCTTTCATTAATTCCATAGTACATAGGAAATTCTATTTACATGTTTAGGAAGTTGAAAATGTCTCGGGACTTTGATGATAGTAAAGTAGCCTACCTTTTGATTCATTGTAGCCATCAATAGAGCAGTTGTGTAGTATTTATACTAAAGCTATATACAAATATTTCATGTTGAGGGAAACCAACTCTTGTTCTTAGTGAGTAGAATACTCTTCAACGCGGTGTCTTTGGAGTATAAAGTATTCAGTAGAACCTGCACATCGTGCACACTGAAGCTAGATTCTTCTGATGACATGGTCATATATACTTGTTTAATGGTGGAATTCAAAGGTTTACCATACATGCATATTCTTCCATTGAGTTCAAAACTGAACCAAATTAGACGTACAATATGATCCAATCGAGTTGGATGCAAGAGTCTGAGTAGTTTGCCATAAGTGGCATACGGAACTTAAGAACTCAGATTGTTTTAAAGTTGTCCATGACTGTTTTTAGAAGTCTATGGAATATCATATGCACATAATACTATAAAGCCTAGTATTGGACTGATTAGCAACATCACCCATTATAATTCTTTTACATATTCCACTAATAACCAATCGAAAGCATTTTATTATCACTTATATTCATAAGAAAACTATATGACTAATAAAATTCTACATACACTTACAAAAAATGCATTCACAAAAAAATCACCTAAACTCAAACTCTAAGAACTAAACTTGAGTGCCCATAAAGCAAGTTTTGCTTCAACACATAAGCTGCAAGTTATATTAAGATATTTTATATCCCAAATTTAGGATTCTAATTTCACGAAAGTCTTGGGATATTGGATTCCAACCTCTACTGCATCTCTTTTGTTATGAGTTATAACTCATGGTAGTAACGTGATATTTCACGGGCGTTCAATTCTTATGATAACATATATACGGCATAATTAATGATTTGAATTGACCAACCCCTTCTGCAAGTGTGTTATTTCTTTTGTGTCGAGGACATGGTAATTTGATCTGTCACGGGGCCTTCGCCAGAATTTCAGCAATATTTATTGACGACAATAATGATGGGCTTTGCTGCTTATCACAAGCAAAACTCCTAAATTAGCAGGGCTCATCAGACGGATCCTGAATGAAGGAAAGCTTCCCTAAAAGGCTAAAACGTAGAAACGTCGGACTCTCGGGAGGAAGTTAACCGAGGGAGGGACGGCCGTCTGCACAGGATTGGAATTGGATCCGAACGCGGAAACCTGAAACGGGAAACCCGAAACCTGGATCGGGACTGGGATTCTCCGGTTAACGACCGAGGTCATGTAATGGGGACTGACGTAGCGTATCCGTAACCCCCCGGTGATAGTGATTCCATCGGAACACGGAGGGCAGAAACGGCATCCTACTGAATCCCACCCATCCCCCACCTCGCCCGCACCCTCGTGTCGGGTTTTTAATTTATCCCCCCACCCTCGAGTTTCTGAAGTACAACATTTCTCCTCTCCGCCGTATTCACCCTCTCCATCGTTCTCTGCTCCTCGTCGCCTCCCCACCCGCCAATCTCCGCCTCTCGTTGCATTCCTAGAAAGAACAGAGGGAGCGCGGGGCAGCTCGGCAAAGAGGAGCCCTCCGCCTCTCCCTCCCTCCTCTTCCTCCTCCGCCGATCGGATCGGCTCGATCCAGGTCAGCTGCCGCCTTCCCTCCACCAGATCTGTGCCGGACAACCCCTGTTTCGACCAATTTGCATTGCCACACTCGCCGGCATCGCATGCTCCTCCGTCCTAGCGACTCGGGCTCCCTGGTCGTCGTCTGTTTGCTGGTTTTCCTATCCGCAATTCGCTCGCCCACGTGATCGCGTTCCGATCCGGCCGCCGCCTCGAGCTTTTCCGTCCCCTGGAAGGGTTCCTGGAGATTTTTACATCTGGATCGCAGAATTCGCCGGGGCCAAATTGATGGCGGATCTCACTTTGCTTCTCCCTCCCCCCTCTTCCCTCCTCCTTCCTTGTTAGTTCGAGGTTTTGTTCGGGGTTTATCTTCAGCCTCGATCCAGTTGGTCGAGTTTACCAAGGTTTGGGCTGTCTGATCCGGCTCCGTTCGTCATCGGTTTTTATGTATAACACTCGACTAGAATAGATCCCACCGTCAATTTAGTCAGCCTACCCGTCACTCGCCGGGTCAACGCTTGCATGAATTCGCTTCCGCGATCTCTACTTCCTTGTTGTTGCTGTGTGTAGAGCACCGGCCTTTCGTTGCCTGCTGTTGGTAACACTCCGATCTGTTCCTTGATGGTGCGTCTAAAGTCACGGTCTTTCACGTCTCTTAGACAATGTCCTTTATTAGTATGCAAAACTGCAGACTTTCATCGCGCCGATTAAGTTATTGCCTTTTTGCGAATTGCATGCAAACTTCGAATTAGTTCTAGTTAATTCCGAATTGCTATCTTACCTCCATCTCTTGTCTGCGGATTGCGCAACTGCGCATTAGCATGACGATGAAAATAAAATGTAATTGTAACCGCATGGACTTGTATGCATGCGTGCGTTCTTGTAAACTGGCATTGTAACGCAAAGATCAATTCAATTCGTTCAATTCATTGTTGTTGGTTGTTCTGGTTCGCAAACATGCTGACTTCATCTATGATATTTTTTATGAAGCAGGGCTAAAGCGGTTAAAGATGGCGGCGGATCCAAAACATTTCAAAGGGATCGTCAAGGCCGTTCCTTCTGGGGACTGCCTTGTCATCATGGGCTTGCCAAAGGGTGATAGCGTACCCCCAGAGAAGACAATCACGCTCTCTTCTCTTATTGCTCCTAGACTGGTAAGCAAATCCAATACCTCTTTGTTGGCAAAGAAACCAGCCTCTTTTCATTGGATCGGATTTTTTCCCCTTTCCTTTTTTTAACTCTAGCAATGCAAGCGGTCTGCTGGTGGTGCCATTAAATTCCAATGTCTTTTTGTTCCTCTTTATTTTGTTACTCGTTTAAGGAAATAAAGCTGTTTCTTTTGCTATTGGTCAATTATAGGCTCGTCGAGGTGGTGTTGATGAGCCCTTCGCTTGGGATAGCAAGGAATTTTTGAGGAAGCATTGCATAGGGAAGGTATGGTCTTGCCTGTTAGTGCTGTGTACTGCTTCTCAACTTGTAGAATTGCTTGCATGCCCCGTGATTTATCATGTTTTCTGGTTTATTTCCCTTACCTACAGGAGGTCATATTCGCAATAGATTACACTGTACCTTCCATAGGCAGAGAATTTGGTTCCGTCTATCTGGAAAATAAGAAAAATGTGGCTATGATGGTAGTCGAGGCTGGGTGGGCTAAGGTGCGAGTTTACTGCATCACTTCCTCATTTACTTTTTTATATATGCTTGCTATCGATGCTTGACATGCAAGGTGCACGTGCATTGTACAGGTTAGGGAGCAAGGCCAGACCAAAGGAGAAGTGAGCCCTGTCTTGGCTGAATTGCTGAGGCTGGAGGAGCAGGCCAAGCAGCAGGGATTAGGCAAATGGACCAAGGTCAGGGTTACATCCAAAAAGAAAATTTAAGTGTATGCTCAAAATAGAAAGAAAGTCACTGAGCCTACGTGATTAACCTTTTCACTTGTACCCTTTCATGCTTCTTCTATCCCTGTTAGTTCCTTATTCATTATGCGGCAAGTTCTTCAGAACAGTCATCTAGTGTCTGATTTCATCCCGCTATAATTGTTTGCCTTCGGTTTCCAATGTGGATGTCTGGTTATGGTATTGAAAGATACATATATGATACTGTTTTTCCCCCTCTGTTCTTGCAGACCCCTGGGGCCGCAGAGAAGTCGATTAGAGATTTACCTCCTTCAGCTATAGGTGACTCTAGCAACTTTGATGCCATGGGTCTGCTGAACTCCAGCAAAGGAAAGCCCATGGATGCAGTTGTGGAGCAAGTCCGTGATGGAAGCACATTGCGTGTCTACTTACGTCCCAGTTTCCAATTTACTCAAGTTTATGTTGCTGGAGTTCAGGTAAGGATTTAGTCCAGAATAGAATGGAAGTTTGATTGGATATTACATTGTCTCTACTTTACTGTAATACAACTACTCATATATGATGATCAGACCCCACAAATGGGAAGAAGGGCAGCAGCATCAGTTGAAACGATTGCCGAACCTGAAGTACCACTTGATGAAGGAAATGGGGAAGCTCCAGCGGAAGGCCGAACTGCTCTAACATCAGCACAGAGACTCGCTGCCTCCACGAACAATGAGACTGCACCAGATCCTTTTGCAAGGGAGGCTAAACATTTCACGGAGTTCCGTTGTTTGGGTAGAGATGTATGTATCTATCTGAATCCTATTTATACTATCATGTAAGGGCAACAGTTCTGGATGCTGATTAAAACATTTCTTTTTGGTTACTATATATTTCAGGTCAGAGTTGTGCTAGAAGGTGTGGATAAATTCAATAACTTAATATGCTCTGTACACTACCCGGATGGAGACACCGCCAAAGATTTAGCTTATGAGCTAGTGACAAACGTATGTGATCTTTATATCTCATAATTTTCAATGTGTATGATAGTACATACCAGTGCTTTGACTCCCGTGTTGCACTTGAAAGGTTGCAATTCCTCTGAGTCCAACCTAGACAATTTCCACTTTAACAAACATCTCAAAGTTTCACCTGTTCTTTGTCTAGAAATTCACACTTACGTCCCTTATACCTGGAGAATGTTTTACATTAAAACTTATATTCAGATTTTGGTACATCTCTAACTTCCTAGAGATGTAAATATCTGTTAGCTGTTCTAACCTACTTAAGATGGAATGCAAAAGGATTCATGCAATGCCCTTACATGGTTCGGACAAATCCAACTGTTGCTTCTTTGTTAGTATCTCTAACTGATGCTATCTTTTCATTACAATTTCGTTGATACGATTCAAATTCCTACAACTACTCTAATGCGTTAGTATTCTCATTGGATTGTGTTTTCATGGATTTGAAAAGCAATCTCCTACCTACAATCTCAGATATATTGGTCACTTCAGTTTTCAAATTGGGCAGGATCGTAGCATCTATCACAAACATCTTTTTGGCCTCTGTAGTAGTTACAAAAACTGTTCCTATTGTAGTTTTGAATCTTATGATCATCTTATATTCCTAATGAGTAGTGACTGTGTCTGTCTATTTATTTGTTTGTTATATACTGATCAATTAAGATATAATCATGCTTTTAAGAAGTAGGTTTATCTATATACATTGTGCAAGCTAGTTTAAATAAGTGTCTTTCTGCAAAGACGAAATACACCCATATTTTTCATTGTTAAAATGTCACGGTGTGATGCTTCCTAGTTCCTACCATTAACTCCATACAAGTGACGTGTAGGTCTTAGTTTCTTCCAAGATACAATTAGGAACATATTATCCTTCTTTTTGTCGTAGTCATTGTCTGTTTTTGATTAATGTGGTCAGGGATATGCCAAATATGTCGAATGGAGTGCAAACATGATGGACGAAGATTCAAAGAGGAAGCTTAAAAGTGCTGAACTTCAAGCTAAAAAGGACCGCTTGCGGATCTGGACAAACTATGTTCCACCACAAACAAACTCCAAAGCCATTGTTAACCAGAATTTTACAGGAAAGGTAAGATGTTTGACTATAATATCTGCTGCGTTGTTAACTGTCCACCGATTTTACTCCAGAACTCAAATTCATATTTCCTGACCCTCTAGGTTGTAGAAGTAGTTAGCGGAGACTGTGTAATTGTTGCTGACGACTCCATCCCATATGGTAGTCCCCATGCTGAGAGGCGAGTCAACCTTTCAAGCATCAGGGCCCCTAAAATGGGAAATCCTCGGCGGGATGAAAGACCAGCACCTTATGCTCGGGAAGCAAGAGAATTCTTGCGCACACGTCTTATTGGTCAACCAGTAAGTACTTGCTTCATCCTGATAACTAGGAATATACTTTTTTCTTGGCACATAACAATTACCATTTACTGGTAATAGGTAAAAGTTTCAATGGAGTATTCTAGAAAGGTTACCACTGACGGGGCCAATCCCGCATCCATTGCTGGTTCTGCTGATTCTAGAGTAATGGAGTTTGGATCTGTGTATCTGGTTTCTCCTACCAAGGATGAGAGCAGTATTGCAGCACCTGGCAATCAGCCAACTGGTCAGAATATTGCAGAACTTGTGATTTCACGTGGCTTTGGCACTGTGATCAGACATAGAGATTTTGAGGAGAGGTCAAATCATTATGATGCTCTTTTGGCTGCTGAGTCTCGTGCAACTAATGGAAGGAAAGGAATCCACTCGGCTAAAGATCCTCCAGTTATGCACATAACTGATTTAACAACGGTGAGATTCCTGAGAAACTGTTTTTAATTTTTTACAGTGTACAACTTTACCCACAGTTCTTGGATTTTTATTTTTATATCCCATAATGCTATGCTAAACATTTACTACCTTCTTCTTGGTTTCAGACGTCTTCTAAAAAGGCTAGAGATTTTCTGCCTTTCCTGCAACGCAGCCGGAGGCATCCAGCCATTGTGGACTATGTGCTAAGTGGTCATCGATTCAAATTGCTTCTTCCCAAGGAAACCTGCAGCATTGCTTTCGCATTTTCAGGTGTTAGATGCCCTAGTCGGGGTGAACCTTATTCGGAAGAAGCAATAGCATTGATGAGAAGGAAAATACTTCAGCGAGATGTAGAGGTAATTCAATATTAAGTGGAACCCGAACTCATCTAGACGATCATTTTTTTCACACTTTCTTCTTGATGTTTTGCCCAGATAGAGGTGGAGACTTGTGATAGGACAGGGACTTTCCTTGGGTCTCTTTGGGGGGAATCCAGGACCAATATGGCTATTTCTCTCCTGGAAGCGGGATTAGCTAGGTTCCAGGCCAATTTTGGTGCGGACAGGATCCCAGATGCTCACCTGCTTATGCAAGCCGAGCAAAGTGCAAAACGTCAGAAACTTAAGGTTAGTATTGCTGCAAATTCTACGTACTCAGTAGTTCGGTCCATTAAACTCTTGCAGATTTGCTGATGACTTGCTTCCTACAGATATGGGAGAATTATGTTGAAGGACAGGAAGTTGCTAACGGCACTGGACCTGAGAGTAAAAAGAAGGAAGTTCTAGATGTATGCTTGAGTGGATCAATCTGTGAATTGGAGCGACTGTATAACTATAATTCTATTTTATAATGTGTATGGACATATTTGATTTTCAGGTTGTTGTGACGGAAGTACTTGATGGCGGCAAATTCTATGTTCAAACCGTTGGGGACCAAAAAATAGCATCAATACAAAATCAGCTCGCTTCACTTAGCCTTCAGGAAGCTCCAGTAATTGGTGCCTTCAATCCAGCTAAGGGAGATATTGTTCTTGCACAGTTCAGCGTAGACAAGTCATGGAACAGAGCTATGGTAAACTTGCATCTTAAACTTTGGGTTTTCACATTCATTTGTATTTGTATTCTCTTCAAGTGGTTTCATAGAATTTTCTGGTCATTTTGATTGTATTCATGCTTTTAATGTTTATTGAAATTAATGCAAACTTTCAGGGGCCGTTCGGCCCCCAACTTCCCAACTCCTAGTAGTTGGGCGCAGTTACATATAAAAGGAGGTGCAGATAACATATAGATTAATAGCCGGCACTGTTTCTTGTATTTCGTTTGGTAGTTAATCATATATATATGTATGTGTGGAAGTCAGAATCACGCCAGATTTGTAAGTACTGTGAAAGCACGCCCGTCGTCCGCTGCGCAATGTTCTGGCATACTATTGCTACTGCGAACTCAGTTTGTTCATCGCACAACCTCATCGTTCTCAAATAAAATGTCGGTCCTGTATATGGACTACTGGGAGTGAGAATGGCGGGGTCCGAATGGCTCCTCACTGTCAAACTAATTTAGAAGTTACCTTTATATTTACAATACACCACTTGCTAAGAGTACAATTGAATAATCATTCATGTATATTTTTATGCAAAATAAAATGATTTTACAGCATTTTGATGCTTTGAAATCTAAGCAAAATGCATTAGATGTTTTCATACTTTTATTAATAAGTATGTTCATGTTATATAATCACATATTGTTTTTAGCAGCAGATTAAGTTGCAAGAATGCAATAAAGTTATGCACATAGTATCTCACTCTCCAAAATAGTTTCAATGTTGTTAATGATGCATGTGTCCTTCAATACCTCATGTTACATATGTAGATAGGGAAGTGCAGGATTCTTCCTCACCATAATGTTGAGATTATAGTTGATGCTTGTGATGAGGAAGAAGGATTGATGTGAATCCCCTGTTGTTCCAATGTAGACAGGACTGTGGGTCTCAGCTTGTTGGACTTTCAGGCAATGGAGATCTCTTAGTGGATCCCTTTGCACAGCGAAGTCCTTAGGGTGTAAGTTTACCATGGATGTCACAAGGAAGAAGTGGATGGATCTTTGACTAGGCACCAAATGGCAAATTCTACTTTGACATGGCTTAGTTGACAAAGGTGGATCGGACGAAGTCAACTCTTTCATGGTGGCTTTGTAAAATGTTCCATCATAGATGATGAATAAAGTTCCAATGGCGGGGTGGGTAGAACATTTTTGGTATAGGTGATTATGTGGGGCTGGTTGAGATCATTTCTCCTCTTTTCTCTTTTTCTGGAAAAGGGGACAAGTATAGCAGGGATGGCAACTCTTTAGGATCCGAAGACTCTATGGGGATGGGGCGCAGAAGGACATCACACAAACAAGGATGGCTCTTTATAAAAGCTGAGATGGGGCCCAGACCTTCCATTTGTAGACTTGTGGTGACTGCTTTTAGTCAGGGAGCATGACTTTAGACCGCCTTTTTGTTCAATGAATACCAGTGTGTGGATCCATTTAGAACAGGCAACAGTGGAGGTGGAATGTGGCTCAGCATAGTTTGTGGGTAGCACTACAATCAATGATGTGGGTAGCACTACAATCAATGATGTGGGTATTGTGCCCTCAGCAACAAAATAGGAGTCAGCTGGTTTATCCACATCACCAACCAAGGTTCTCAAATTTCAAATTCCTAAATCATTTGAAGATATGAACCACCCAATTATACCACCACTTGTCATGCTCTATGACTGGCTAGGTGGATAATGCAAGCTCCCTCAAGGATGAACGACTATCATCCCTCCTGACACGGTATAGTACCCTCGGCAACAAAATAGGAGTCAGCTGGTTTATCCACATTACCAACCAAGGGTCTCAAATACCAAATTCCTAAATCATATGACGATATGAACCACCCAAATATATTGCCACTTGTCATGCTCTATGACTGGCTACATGTGGATAATGCAAGCTCCCTGAAGGATGAACGGCTATCATCCCTCCAGACAGGGTATAGTGCCCTTGGCAACAAAATAGGAGTCGGCTGGCTTATCCACATCACCAACCAAGGGTCTCAAAATCCTGCAACAAAGCTTCCCATTGGTCATCTGGAGGGGTGATGGTCGTTCATCCTTGAGGGAGCTTGCATTATCCACCTGTAGCCAGTCATAGAGCATGGCAAGTGGCCGTATATATGGGTGTTTCATATCGTTATATGATTTAGGAATTTGAAATTTGTTGGGTTGCGCTGAAGAATCCACACCCACAATTATTTGGAAAATTCAGTATAAATCTAGTAAATCGTTAATAGTGTAGTGATTTATCTGCCAAAATTTCAGAAATAGTATGTGCTCTCTCTCACACATAGACACTTACACGCACACTCTTGTTTTTTTTGGTAGTGGGTAGGGATGGCAATTATAACCAACTCCCAGCTCCCGAACCAACCCGAAACCGAACCACCCCGACTTTAGCAGCAAAGTTGCGGGGCCCCGATGATGGGTAACCAAGTTTTGCGGTATGGTTGAGTGGTATCCCAAACAACGTGGTCGTTGTGATCCGTAAACAACGGTGCACTAGTGAGAACACCTACATCCCAATCTCGTTCTGTCACCAAGATCGCCAGTGTGCTGTTGGGAAGCTGCTCCTAGCTGGTGTCTCGCTGGGGTTTCCAGCGGGCAAAGGAGCTCATCACTAACGTCTGCGTGTCTGTCGCCATGGAAGGAAGCTCTGTCTCCGGGCCGTCCCGGAGAAGGATTTCATTGTCGCCGTTTCGCCGGAACCATTGGTTTGTGAGCGGGAAAGGAGCTCATTGCCGCTGTGCCACCGGCCGGCCGAAGTTACTGGCATGTCAGTGGGGAAGGAGTTTTTTTCTGGTGTGTCATCGGCTTGTCGCATAGAGGGAGCTGAGCTCATTGTCGTCGTCTAACCGGGGTTGCTTCCATGTCAGCAGACAGTAGGGAACATGCTCATTGCCGGTGTGTGGTCGAAAGAGTTCATTCCGGCCATCTAGCTGGGAAGATGCTCATCGCCGGCGTGTCTCGCTGAATCTACCAAAATTGGAAAGATTACATTGGCTCTATGATAAAGCATCGAGGTGAATTTATTAATTGTGACTGCTTTTTCATCTCGGTCGTGCTAATGTCTAAAGCATCCCGGCATGCACATGCATCCCGTTACATTGAGGTTGGACGAAATGGTATACCACGGGGACCCAATGATATGGTAACACGAAACCGTGGTTAAATGGATTGGAGAACCAGTTAATTCCTTTTTTATGTGGTACGGATGGTAGGTGGAGCGGGGCATGCAAAACCGAACCATTGCCATCCCTAGTAGTGGGGATTTAAACCCCATTCATTTTGTAAACCAGGAGAGGGAACAGCCCCTATCACAGTCACGAAGAGGAATATACACTCCTCCTGTAGTGCCCCAATGGGATTCCCGCAACCTGCGCTTCGACAAGCAGCAGGCTTGACCAGCTGTGCGAGCGGGCAAGTACTTATGTACTTGTCAATCACCTAACAATATAACATTGAGTAAACAGCATTGTTAGTCAGTTAAATAATGTATAAAAAACTGTACAAATGACACCATTAAAAGCAACATTAATTAATATATAAATAAGAATTTACCCCCTAACGGTAACATCTGGTTTTGTAGTATATTAGCAAAACTCAAATAAGGGATTAAAGATGAGAATTTTTGGCCCTTTTATATATATACATTGCGTTGTTGTATCTTTTGTTGTGGTTAGCATCTGATATTTTGTGAAAACGGACAAAGTTGCTAACTATACCACAATTTGAATGTTAAATTTAAATGTGTTAGCTTTTCAAAACTGATGGCAAGAGTATGATCCAGCTAGTTAGGTGTCTTTGTTAATTTATAGTGGTAGATGACTTCCTAACTGTTTTTCTTGTCTTATTTTAGATCGTCAGCGGACCACATACTGTTCAATCTCCAAAGGACATTTTTGAAGTGTTCTATATTGACTATGGTAACCAAGAAAAAGTCTCCTACAGCCAGTTGAGGCCTTTGGATCCCTCAGTTTCTTCTTCTCCTGGTCTTGCTCAGCTCTGTAGCCTTGCCTATATAAAAGTACCAAATCTAGAAGATGACTTTGGTCAAGAAGCTGCCGAATATTTGAGTGACAATTTGCTTAGCAGCCCAAAAGAATTCAAGGCGCAAATAGAAGATAGAGATACCTCTGGTGGAAAAGTGAAAGGGCAGGGGACCGGAACTGTTCTAATTGTTTCTTTGGTGGATGCTGAAGCTGGTTCCAGTGTTAATGCTGACATGCTTGAGGTTCGAATCTTGTCAATTTTCGTTCCAAATGTGATTTTTTTCCAGCTATCTTAGTTTGTTTTGATTTTTTTTTTTTCTGTTGGTCTATTGCTCCATGATTTGATGGTTGTTTTTGTGAGTAAACAAACTGGACTGAGCAATTCATAATAAAAGATGCTTCTCACCTGTATCTGGTTTTGTTATAGGGAACATTTATGCAGGCATGCCTTCTAAAAGCAGTATAGTAATTTATTACTGCTTTGATTTATTGGATACATACCATAGACCTTTTCCTTGTATTAGTGCCTCTCAATATTCATTTCGAATATAGTACAACAATCACTGAACAAGAAACAGAAAACATATAGTACTCCAGTTTTGTCTCCAACATACTTGACCAGCAGTTTTTGCTTTTATAACAAGGCCCTTAAAAGGTATATAACTAGTGTTCAAGTGCTGATGCAGTCACGTGTCTAATACCTGTTTGAAAAATTGGATTGAACTCTTCAAAACAATTAGTAATTGCTTATTCTTTGTGTTAATCACATGAACCTATTAAGGTGTACTTATTCTACATGGCATATGTAATTGATCCAGTGCCACACAATTACTTCCGCACTTGCAGTGTGCTAACAGAACCTGATTAAATACTGTTATTTGCAAAGAATATGTTACCCTTCATGCGGAATGTATAGTGAATCTAATGGCTTCGGAAATGGATTCTCTAGCATTTTAACGGCCCAAAACACCTGCCAGAATTTATAAGCTATGTCTAAATAAAGAGCCACTCTTCTGCACTGAAAACATTTTGTTTATGTTTCGCTTATTATTAGTGTATAACGGATGTGATAACGAAAAAAACGAAATCCTATTACAAATTTAAGGACCTCAATTATTTGCAGTTTTGCTGTCAGACAGACATGATATGAGGTGCCTGTAGTAGGTGATAGCATTATGCGAATGAGCTGGTCTACTACTGCCAGTTTTGAGACTAGCAAATGATTGTTGATATCTATAAGGTTTTAACTGTTATTGTTTTGGTATGCAGGTAGGGCTTGCTAGACTTGAGAGGCGAATGAGGTGGGATAGCAGGGAGAGGCAGGCTGCTCTCGATAATCTGCAAGAGCACCAAGACAAAGCCAAGCGTGAGAGGCTGATGATTTGGCAATACGGTGACATTCAGTCTGACGATGAGGATTCTGGTCCCGTTGGTAAGAAGCCTGCAGGCCGCCGGTAGATGTATCCAGGCAACACGAGAGGAGAGATTGGGATATACCTGTAGGAATCAGAGAAAAATCTACGAGTTAGAAAGGGAAAATGAAAAGGAAAAAAAGACGGAGCAAAGATGTAGGAGGAGCTACTTTCACATTTTTAACCTGTTGATTTTGTGTTTCTTTTCTATTTATTTTCTTTGCTAGATAAGATGTGCTGGAACATTGTTTTTATATGCCCAAATAAGGTCCGATCCCAATCAGTCTCCATTAAGGGACGAGAGAGCTAGGAGTACTAGAAAAGAAAAGCTGAGAACAAGAAGTGCGGAACAGATAATGTAATCTTGTTTTTTACCCCCTTTTCCTGTAAGGTATTCGAATTCCATGTTATTTGAATTTTGTACTGACTTTGGGATTAAGTAAATCAACGTTTTTGTTTCCACGGTGGATAATTGTTGGATCTGTGCCTTCTTCAACTTCCTCACGTGCCCCTTATCCTGCATTTCGTGAGCGTTTGGGTGCTGAGGACTTTCTAAAACGAGGCATACCGTAAAGGGATACTCGTATAGCGTGGGCGCAAAAATACCTGTTCGGGCAGCCTATCGACTTGTGTTGTGCCTTTTGAAGTAGATCATGAAGTGGAAAGTTATCAGGCATCGATTTTTCTAGAAGGAAATGTAGATGTCAATGTTGATTTTCATACGATGCTTAGCTAAGAATATTTGAAAGAAATTTCTCCACAAGTCTGTTTCTCTTGATTATGGTTACTAATGCCTGCCCGTCTAAGTAGGCCTTTATACATTATGAAAGAGCATACTGAAGGCCTATATATGTTTATGCAGTCAATTAGTTCTTAAGCCTCCACACATTTATATTTGGTGAAAACAGTGATGACATCATGTGTTGCATTTTCCAGCGTTTGCTATATTGCCGCTATGAGAAATAAATCACTATTCTTGTTGAAAATTTGCTATTGGAAAACTGTGATTCCGTATGTCTGATCCGTCCTCACCCGTGCTTCCGTATAGATATCACAGCCAAAACTTTTAAGCATTGATGCTGAAGCTAATTTTCCGATCAACAGTAGGACATCTTACCAGCTTTTGTGCATTGAACTTTACCGGTGAACATAATTCAATTTCTCAAAAGTAGTAGGGCATCTTCCCAGTTTTTCTGCATCATACTATTACGGGAAAGCATAGTTCAATAACTCCTACCTAATAAAATGCTCAGCAGCACAAAAGAGTCTACCCTTGCCCCGCAGGACGATGCGGTTTAGCCTGATTTACCACGGTTTAGTTACTGCTGCAGTTATTCGGTTTGGTTTTTGCAAGTGAACACGCATGCCCGTCTACAAAATGAAAAGCAGGGTTCTCCCATGACGCAGTTAAGAGGTCCAAGTCATGCAAATAAGAGCTCCAGGTCAGTTTGATTCGTCTCTTTCATTAGTTAACCCCGCTGCATACAACTTATCATCTAGGGGTATGGTAGTTGAACACACACCTTCTTCCCAACTGTTATACCGTTTGTGTGTATGCATCATATTTTTTAGTTTTATTCAGTAAATCTAATTATGTTCAAATATTCATAGAAAGTAACTTAGGAGTAAGAAAGATAAAATAAAAGGTGTTTTATCAAATCATGAGAATATTTTCTATAATATGGTCTAGTTCTTATAGTCTAATTTAATAATGACAAAACAGCGATTTTTAGCATTTATGTGATTAACGAGACTTTGACCCTAGTTTGATCAATACGTCTAAAAGGCAGTTTAAGGCCCTATTGATGATCTAGGGTGGAATTTAGATATATCCAGACTAGATCTCAAGTATATTACATTCTTTTGATTCATGTTTGGCAACTACCTATTTTCCTCTCTAGTTATCTATTTGATGACTTGAACCCTAACTTCCTTTAATGAGGCACACTCCTTTTCGCATTTGAGATTCTTATTGAAATATCTTCATCATGATGAACTTTTTTTTTTAATAAATGGTATTGTTGAATCCTAATTTATGGGTCCTCTGCCCCAAATTGTTGTACCATGGATACAGTCATCCCTTTATAGATGGAATGTTTTAAAAAGACTAAACTTTATATCTCGCCATCACTATTTGAGCATGTTTGATTTTGATTAAAATTATATATGTTTGTTCACACACACACACACACACACACACACACACACACACACACACACACACACATATATATATATATATATATATATATATATATATATATAGTCAGACTAGAATACACTCGAGTGTATTCAGAGCAAAATACACTCTAAGTAGTTTTTCATGATGCAATATTTTTTTTCTTCAAAAATCTAATCCACTGATCTTCTTAAACATCTTGTGAATAGCTCATATACAAAATTTGAGCACATTTGGACATTTATAAGTCATGTTATAAAGACCGCAAAAATTATGCATTTCAAATTAATTTCACACATCGATTTTGTTGCCCTCGAACAAGTGACTTACACTCATCCAAATGGGCTCAAAATTTGTATGTAGCCTAGATGGTTTACATTTTGCAAAAAAAAAGTCTTGATATGCAAACACACTTGAGTGTATTCGTGCGATCTGTACACTCGAGTGTATTCTAGCCTCTCTCTCTCTCTCTATATATATATATATATATATATACACACACACACACACACACACTTTGCCACCTAGGGTGCGCCTTTCCACACACATATATATATTTACTAGGTGCCATTTACACCCAAGATACATCTTTATATCCATCTATATACATATTGGGTGTGCCTTTCCGCCCAACTTTCGCTTTGGGTGTTATGATATCTCGACCATGATTTAGACATTCTTGGTATCTTATAATAAACAAATAATTACTTTACTTGATTGTGATTGCCTAATCGTTTGAAATGTAAGAACTTCATCCTGATTGGTTACCTTCTTTACATGAACTACCTCATTACTCTTTGACATACTTTATATTATTTAATGGCAAGTATATTCTTGAATTTCATCTTATTGAAGTATTATTGTTGACATTCATTTAGATGATTTCCCTTTTTCTCTCTTTATTAGGATCCTTCATATTTTTATTGTATTTTTTTATTGTCCAATTGCCTACGATATGCACATACAAGTGTTTGTTGACAATTTTTCATCTGTCTTCTTTTATGGGTTTTGGTAAAGCATGAGCCCACTGTCCAAGGTTCTAGTAGTATTTCAGGAATGATGACTAACACCACATACCACCACTAGCTTTAACTGTGTGCTCTATCCTCACTTATACACTAACTAGTATCAACTTATCACCACAAACAATCCTTTCCAACATGCTTAGACCGCATGACTCAAGACTGGCATGCCACATGTGCATGTGGGCACCACCTATTAGAAGAGTTTTGACTCTGATACCATATGTAAATCTTTGTCTCACTACTCAAGGATCTAGTACAGTTTTAGGAATGATGGTTGGCCTCATAGACCACCACTGACCCTAATTGTGCATTTTGTCCTCACTCACGTACAAGTCAATATCAACTTCTCAACTGGTCACCCATCCAGTACTACTCTAAGCTGAGCATGCTTAAGTATGGAGTTAATACTGATGGACTCCTTAAGAAGGAGGTGCACCTTGATGACATGGGTAGTCCAATCATTCCTTTTAAGATCATTTTCTCATAGGCTTTAAATCTTGGGACGTTATAGTTTTGCTTCTGACCCCTTAGGTAAAGAGGACTTTGGAAGGTTGACTAAGATGACAAAGATCTCCACATGTGTAGCTGATGTTCCTTAACAGATAGTTGAAGTATCTAGATTACCATACACATCTAAGAATCATACTGAAACTTCGGCCTCATGTATTCATCCATGTGATTGTCAACCATATAATATTGTGAAATTAATAGCTAGATTATTCTATCTGTTTATGTATTTTGGTATACTTAACATACTAAATGAATATATTGGGTCATATACCCTTGCAAAAAAAATGTTGGTGTTTTTCATCATGTTTATTCTTTTATTCAATTGATTAAGGATTGGATCCCCTCTCGGGTTTCACTCGTTACAAGTATGTTATCGGAGCAAGGCAATCAATTATCTAACTATGTAACTCTATCTCCCATAAGTTCATGATAATTTACCTATATGAAAACTCTAGATGTAATGTTTAGCCTATGATTTACCCATTTTCACAATGTGAGGATGGAAGTAAGACATATAATCAATTGAGGTACCCATAGGGATCAAGGAAAGTTAACTCTAACATGATGGGACCATAGGTGTTCATGCCTTAAAACTTAGTTGTGTGTCAATATAACTTTTGTGATGTTATGGGATTTGAATTTAGGGTGGAATTAGGTAATACAAATGACAAATTACTAGTATAAGGGGATGTTAATATGGAATATTTTTGAGTTGGTTCTTGTGATTAGTCTTGGATCCATCTTTTATTTATGATGTATAGCTTTTATCACCAACAATTGCCTTCAATTATACTATTATATGTACTTAAAGATATTTCTAGATTTTATGGATGATTTCTTGAACTAAGTCACAATAAAGGAGAATATGCAACAATGGAGGAGAAACTCCAAGAATATTTAGAGCCAACTCTAAAGTGAAAATTAAGGTAAGAAATTTTCTCATTGTGGAAAAATGGTGAGTAAGGTCCGTTCCTGCATGTAGTGGATGGCTTAGTGGATGGGCTCCGACTACTAGAAGCACCATGCCTGCTCTATGGGCCTCCTCTTGCTTAGGTCATGTGGATCTAGTTCCCAAGTGGTGGGAAACTCTGGTTTTCATGCCGTCTCCTTTTATCTCTCAGAAATGGTGGTTAGGCCTTTATTCTGGGTTCTAGCATCGATCATGGAAGTAGAGTTTGGTGACTATGTTGGGGCTACTGTGGTGTGATCCAGTGGTCTCCCTTGTGTCTTCATTAACAAAACTGGTGTTGTTATCCTCCCAACTACTATGACATCTCGAGATCCCTTTTCCCTTTCTAGTTTCTTAGTTTCTTTTCCCTAGTGGTGTCATTTCTTGTTCATTTAGGTGTTAGTTTATTAGTGGTAGCTTCTCTATTATCTCATCTCCACTTATCAGTCTTTATATGTCTTATTTTTGTCTATAATCCTCTCTTTAAGGAGAGAAATGAGATTTGGAGCTATTGCTTAGGTCTCAATTTTGCCTCAGTTTGATCTTTTTCTTGGTTATATGGCTTTATTCACAGTGATAACCCATTGTCAGATCATCCTTCTAGTCTGACCTCTCTACCATTTCTTGATGGTCAAGTTGAAGGAATTCCTCTAGATCAAACACTTTTTCCAGCATCATGGAAGATGAATAACTGCAAAATCTCTTTACTCCCACTCTGATATGAGTTGCAGTGTCTTACTGTTACCAAAGTTGTTCTTTGTATGTTTTGGTGATGTAACTCTCTCTTCTTATATATGTTGCATGGATTATGACCATTGAATCTTTCCATTTTTCATCAAACAATTGTGTGGAAAAGTTTTGTTGGACCTACCCTCTTTACCCCTCAAGGTTGTGGGAGACTGTAGTGAATGAACCTTTGGATTTGTAGTGTGATCTCTAGGGTTTTTGCTGTAGTCAGTTACCTAGATACCTGATGGCTCAACCCTAGGTAGATAAGATTATCTTGTTGGAGGCATGGTCTATGTTCATGAACCCAGGTAAAGCAAAAACATAATTGATTGTTATACAATCACAATATCTTTCAAGTTGTTTAGCATGATTTATTAGATCAAACCTTTTTAAGAGGTAGATAGAACTTGGTTGTTAGCATACATATGGTTCTATTTTGAGGACAGATGTCACACCCCAATTTTCAAAGCTAATTTAAACCTTAGAATGGGGTTATACTAAATAGCAATACTTTAGGGGTTTAATGTAAAAAGACCATGAAGTTATACTCCTTATAGAAAAATAAAATGGAAAAACAAAAAGAAAAACTAAAAATATACTTTCTCTTATAGATATGCCATAATGAGTTGCAATTAACTTAAAATGTTGAATACATGTTTCCTTTTCACTTTTCTCTCTCCTACCATATATGATGATTAAAGGAAATATAAAGAAAAAGATAAAAGACTTGAAGTTCGAAGACATACCTATGGAATAAAATATCTTGGACAAAAGGTTCTCCTCTTTCCTTTTTATACCTCTTAATAAGAAGAAAGAATCACTAATCCCTCTTCTCTCTCCTCCAACATAATATTCCCATAAAAGAATAAAAAGGGATATAAGTTAAGAGGATGTTCATTAATCATCTTGTTTTGGAGTCAAAGGAAACAATTATGAAAGGATATTAGACATCATCTCATCTTTTATGTACATAATTCAAGATAATAACTTTTAATGATTTTAATGGACATACGATGGACAAAATGGAAATCTAAGAGGAGGGGAAGAATCTAGACTCCTTATTGGGCATGTGGTCCAAATTTGGGATCACTACTTTCTTTGACCCACTAATTTAATTTAGGAAGTTTCCATAAAGTTTGATTAAGATTTGATTCCAAATTCAATTAATGTGAAGTGTAACGCTAAGATTTGATTTTTATCTCATGTCACACCTCTTTTATTTTTCCTTTCCTTTGAGCGCGCCGTCGGATGAATGTAATTCAATTTCAAACTGATCCGACTATCCCAACATCATCTTCCTCCGGTTTAGTCACGATGTGAAACCAATTTACAATAACTTCTTACCCGATCTCGTTCTCACTCCACAATGCTCTGTTTTCTAGAATTCTTTCTCCAACAAAACTGTTGAATCCACACAAATGGATCCATCTCTAGTTTTGTGAGGTTTCCTACCCTAACAAAGGAACACCCATTAGGGAAAGAACCCTCCTCACCACCACATTCTCACAAGGGACTCTCCAACCAACCGTACCTATATATAAGGGGTACAAAATGACCTCCGTATCTCATATTCTTCTCCTCCATCTTCAATTTGCCTTTCTGAGCCCTAAGTCAGTGCCGCCTACTCAATTTATTGTCTTGTGAATACCTTCTTAGCATGACCTTCTCCGTCACCTCCAGACAAATTGGTGAGTTAGTAAGCTTTTCTAAGCTTGCCAACTTCTTTTTCTAGCATTAATTTTCCATCAACCCCAAGCGTTATATCCTAAAACCTTGGGTTTAGCTCCTCACCGGCGCATGATGCCACAACATCTCAGGCATCCTCCGGATAAGGGAACCTCACCTGGTCTTCGATAGACCTTGAGAAGCATTTTTCACATCTTAGCTTTGATAGTTTTCCTCGCATCATTGTTTTCCGATGACGACTTGGCTCCCCTGGTCCTCACTATTTTTCGGTGATTTCTGTGGATACATGTGTATCTCCCATCACGGCTTCATTTCTTTGTCTCTGCTCTATCCTTACGAGACTTTTACATAGGGAAGATCATCCTTTCCTGTATTAGTTTCTCAATTTTAGTCACCAGTACCGCCTCCTCCATGACCATGGTGACAATGATCAATGGAGTTGAAACTCCAGTACATATCATGGTACAATCTTTGGCTCGTCGGCTACATTTTGGTATAATGAAGCTCCCTATAAGTTCTATTTTTGTCGATGGATCATGATTCATGAGTTCCAATCATGGCTTGCTAGCTCCATGACTACTCACTGAAGTAGAGAGCCAAGGAGAAGATGGGCAAGGGTAATATTACCCCTCTTCCCTAGCCGATTCGATTGAATGATTTAAATAAGGGAATTTTAGGGGTTTCCATCCACCTAGTTTTCTTTTGATATGCTGGAGCGAGTCTCCCTTCCAGTGGTTGGACCTTGATTTAGCCACCTAGGAACAGGCTCCAGTTGCCGCTGACTTGGATAATAACACCCACGTGTCTCTTTCCCTTTTCATGATTGGTCAGTTGGACCTTGATTTAGCCACCTAGGAGCAGGCTCCAATTTCCGCTGACTTGGATAATAACACCCACGTGGCTCTTTCCCTTTTCATGATTGGTCAATTTTTATGAAATTCATGGTAAATCAATGCTTTGTCAAAAAATTATGAATAAATAGTCGTTGGAAAGTATTTTTTGAGTATAATATGATTTAAGGGTTTTCTAACCATATTTTCCCTATATGTTTTTATGTTTTCATAGGGAACCTTAAAACCCTAATTTTTTGAGTAATATGATCATTAATTTAGTAATACGAAATTGATTTTTACAAATGAAATGACCTGATCAGTAACCCTAACCCTAATTCGGTACAGTTAGACCATGTTTTCCTAAAAGACTAATTTAGGGTTTATGATGTTAATTAAAGTGATAATGAACATGAATCATGTTATTTTTAGGAGACTTAGGATTTGACTCAAGATCAGAGAGACCAACTTAGGATCTACTTTGCTCCAAGGTAAACGGGTCATGCTGTTGAGAACAAGTATTCATGGTTGATTGAATGCTAAGTATAAAGTAGCCATTATGATTTAAAGTTCAATGCTTTAATCATGTTCATTATATCAATTGTTTGATGATTGCTATGTCCTATGGTGACAATGTTCATTAAGATTAGAGATTATGATTAATGATTCATGAAAGTAAGATTCAAGTTTCAAGAGGAAGAAATCCCATCATGTTAAATTTCAAAGATCATGTTAATGTTAATGTTAATATTAATGGTTAAGATAATTAGAATTGAATCATTTTTTATATGTTCTTGAATCACGAAGCTTAAGAGGTCGTCAAAGGATTTCCTAGCATCAAGGGTTTTCCTACTCATGTGCTCTTAAGTGGGTATCATAGAGAGATGCATATATCTAATGATCAATTCTTCATGTTCTGAATGATAAAAGAATGCTTATAGTTAATTCATGTCAACTTTTTCTTACATGTCAAGTATATTTATTTTGATTATGTTATAAAGTGCTAGTACCCTTTACTAAAGTGTTGATTTTCCCCTTTGCATGGTTGGGGACACGACGTCCCCAAGAGTTGAAGCAAATAAGGACTAAAGAGAAACCAACCAATTATTTGGAGACCTTCAAGTGTCAACTGGTGGGGTTCCATCTACATTAGGTAATCTTGTTATGATTAGTTTTCCATATTTAGAAATGTTAGAATCTTAGACTTGATAAAGAAGTGAGTTATAATTTTCCTATTCAAAATGTATGAATCTGAATGGTGATTTATTTATTTGCAATGATTATCTTAATGTGACATTGCCCCTTCAAGATAAATGCTTTCACCCTATTATATTACATACTCAAAGGTGGGGTGTTACAACAAAATTCTCTTTAATGGGTGAATGTTGTTGTAACATACCCAAACATAGTATCTTAACCCTAGAAATCATATTCCCATTATTAAGAGTTAAGAATGTTTGGTTCTTTAGATTTGACCAAACGAGGATAAATATACAACTTAATGTACATTGTTAATGCATATAACATGAGTAACTCATTAAAAACCGCTAGCATATATACGCCTGAATACAAATATAACATATTAAGTGGCATATTAACATAATAACATGTATATGTGCTAACATGTGAGTAAGTTCGTGAAATATGTCACACATGCTTCCTTTTCTGACTAATATGCACGTAATGGATAAAAATATGTTTGATAAGAAGCGTAATGTGCTTTGGAATACTAATTGGTGTTTCCATGTCCATAAATATGAATAATGGGTCATTATCTATATAAACATTGAACTAATATACTTAATGGGATAAATAATTTAATATGCAAAATATAGAAATTAGTGCATAATAATATAAGGAAACTCTTCTGGTAACAATGTAAGGATAATATCACTTCAAATAATAAATAAGTATGGTAGTGAGGTATGTTACAATAATAAAATGGTAGTTGTATTAGAATTCTCAAAAGAAAACTTTAGAACTCAAGTATAATGGTAAAATCGTGTTCCTTGAGTCCCAATTAGCTTGGGTGTCAAGTTTCACATTATTTGAATAATAATAACTATCCTAATTTCATTTAGAAAAGAAAATATGAGATTTGCTCCAAAATATCAAAGAATATGCTCAAGGACTTCAGAAGTGCAAATAAATCCCAAATTCATATTCTACACACCAAAATTAGTCTACTGTGAATTTTCACATTAATTGAGCAATCTTATGTATCCTAGTTTTACTTAGGAGAGAGAAGGTATCTTATAATACAAAAATATTATGCTTATTATTAAAAAATCTATTTTATTAAATAAATAGTACAAACCAACTTATATGGCTTATACATATATAATTTATGTGAAGTAATACTAATAAAATTATGGTATAACATAAAAAGAAAAAATATTGTACATGCATGTTAAATCTATTAAAAAATTATCATGGTGGAAAATCTAAATATGTATTTACTTTCAAAATACAATGTGGCGGAGGTAATTGTATGAAAAAATGGAACAAAGTAGGCATCGGGAAAAATATATTTATCTACCATATTCCCATAACCAACGGATCACGTCAATTACTATAAGATGAGAGAGATGGTTTTGAGGATATACCTGGTCTTGGAGCAAGTCTAGTGACAATCGTCATCATTGTAGTTGTGCAACTCTGACTCCTAGTTACGTTGGGACTTATCTGACTGCTCCTCCACTGACAATAGACTCGAACATCATCTTCTACAGTAGATCCTCTCATCACAGACGGTTGGTTGATGATGTCCTCCTTAGCGGAAGACAATGACCTCACGCCTCTAGAGAAGTTCACATAGGCCGCCTAAAACTCATGTCGTCCTGCTAGAACAGACATGAAGGAGTCATCCCTTCTATTGGCATACTAGTCACCAACTTACTCTCCCACAACAATGAACTCATTTTTTTCTCCCTTGCTACCCCTCCCTAGTCAGGTAGGACTTGCTTGGGCTCTCTCGGTTACTATAACCAGATAAGACAACGTTTGTCAGAGTAATTGATTCTCAATTGTCTATGTTGTACTCTGGGAAATCCCCAATACCCCTCTATTTATAGGTAGGGTTTTTGGTCCAGGTTCCCAGTCGATGCAGAAGTGGAAGGGACCAAAAGATCTTGAATTTTCACAACCTATGACCACCAAAACATTCGTATAACACACCAGATGGTCATCTAGTGCTTTCCTAGTCACACACAAAATTGGTGATTCGTCTCCAATTAACATCCCATATTAATTCCTTACACAACAAGTAATGTGTAATCAAAATGAATTTGGAAATATCTAGAACCTTCCATTAGGTAAACCAGGCCATCTCTCCCATGCGATGCGTCCGTCTTGCTCACCCAAATGGTCGTCTGGTGGGCCAAGCCGGGCTGGTCGGTTCAATCTAAAGCCAATTTCAACTTGAATCAGTCTGACACTCCAAACGCCTATCTCAACCATTGAGACAATCGTTTGGCACTCCAGACGGTTGTCTCATGCCATGAGATAGGCACTTGGTAGTGTAGTCAGGCTTATGTTGCATAAATACACTACCTAAATACTTTAGTACTTAATTCAAGTGTCATTCAAGATTAAACTCCTCTTCTAGGTCGAGACCTATGTGTGTGACCCTATAGGTCCCATATTACGTTGACAGTGAACGTCCATATCATCTTATGACATAACAAGCAATGAGCGGTGCCTAGTCACACAACAATTCTACCAAAGTAAATGGGAAGTTGGAGAACAACTTTAACCTACAACTTGTGTATTGTGTTGCAGTGTTTGTATAGTTCCTTTGTGACTAATGTTCAGATTGAACTCGAGGCATGAAGCAGTCACCCTCTCTATCATTCAATCTTGTTTCTAGAACCAAGAGCAGACTGTCTGAGATATATGTATGCTCAATATCACAAATTGACATACATGTGCATGGCCATGCATTTCTCAGTCTTGCTAATCAAGAGGCCTAGAACATCAAACTCCTATAGGAGGGACGAATCCCATTTCTATCATTCACAGTCCATCCCCATGTGTCAAAGTCACCCAATCATCACCTTTATAACAACCCATGTTTCAGGACTGAGTTTGATGATGCCTTTTTTTATCAGTAAGCGTGCCACTATATTCATTCACAAAAAGCTATACAAAGAGGAGCAAAGCTCAAAAACGTCTTATCTGTGCAGGACTTTGTAATCACTATCTATCCTCCTCCACACAACATTGATAGAGGGGTTAGCATTCTAAAAAATGGTTCTATTCCTATCACACCAAATGTGGTATATGATAAGTATGCTAATAAGTTTGCTCCTTTTGTGTGTGAGCTTCATGAGGTCTGAAACAAATCTTGGCCTGAACAGTAGCATAGAGTTTGCTCTGTCCCATATGGCTTTTGCAAGGCCACATGACCAGAAGATATGGTTGGCTATCTCCATCAGGTTCTTACACAAACATCACCTAGAGGCCAGACTAAACCCCTTCTTCTGTAAGTAATCTTCAGTAACCAGCCTTCCCTAAAGAATCTTCCATGCACTCACCTTAATGCGGTTAGGGGTGGGAGAACGCCATAGCCAGCATGCCCATTCTGCCATGTGCCAATGTTTCCTGCATAGCTGCCATGTTTTTTTAAGGAGTAGATCTCAAGATCTTTAAAGTAGCATAAGTCATTTTCAGAGATTTTTATAGTATTGCAGCAGATTTGCAACTCTTCGCATCCTATGCAGCTTGGTATATCCCAAGAACCATCAGCAATGATAGACCTGACTTTTGCATTACTGCTAGTTCTTGTTCTAAGATTCATAGTGTTGGGATCATGGACCACCTGCTCCAAAAAATTGCCCTGTAGCCACATATCTTTCCACAAGGAAATGTTGCTTCCATTTCCTATGGAGAAATGAACCAACGGCAAGAAATCATCTCTCGCTTTGAGAAGAGTATGCCACATCCAGCTGGCGGTCTGTTTGTGAGTACACGTCCACATGGTTTCCTCTTTAAGGTATTTGCTATGTATCCACCTGACCCACAGTGAGGTCTTCTTGTTTGAGATGTCCCATAGGAGTCTAAGCATACCGACCTTACTCCAGTCCTCCACCATCCTAATGGCGAGACCACCTTCCTACTTGGGTTTGCAAATATCTTCCCATGCTATCGTATGAAAGTGCCTACAATCCTCCTTATCACCCCACAAGAAATTGTAGCATAATATTTCAATTTCCTCCATGGTTGCTCGAGGGAGAGGGAATACACCAGTCCAGAACAGGTGGTAGGAGGACAGTGTTGAGACAATCAGCTCCAGCCTTCCCGCCATTGATAGGAACAAGGTCTTCCAAGAGTCCAATTTCATCTTAATCTTGTCTATAAGTGGGCTGCACATTGACTTGGTAAGGCGACCTGCAAAGAGGGGCAAGCCCAAGTATCTTACTGGAAAATCGCATTCAACAACATTCATCCAGATACTCAGAGTTTTAGGGGCTGAGCTACTCAAGAATAATTGACTTCTACTTGAATTCATTTCCAATCCAGAAATTCTTTTGAACTTCTCCATGCAAGCTTGTTGCCCTTTCACACTTTCCTCATTTGCTTCCAAGAAGAGAAGGAGGTTGTGGCATCCAACTCACAAAAACAAGATCTGCTGAAGCAAAAGCGTTCGTTAGCAACAAATTATGGAAAATCACTAATAAATTAAAACATTTTTACCAAGAGATCCAACAAGGGAAAACTCTTTCACATAGAACCAAAGTAACACAATTACATTCTGGTTTAAAGGTACATGTCTTGGATTATCTCATCTCAAAGATTACAACATCAACTGTTTTGTTAAACTGTATACAGACAACATAAGAACATTGAGGCATCAAGCCAAAATCTTAGATCGATTCATTAAAGCCAACTACAGACTCTGAGGACCTGAGAGTACAGAGACGAAACATAGGACTCTATTCACACATATACAAAACTTGATAGCCAGTGTCTCCACCTGAGAATTCACTGCTATTCCTAATGTTTCTACTGTCTTTTACCTACTGAAGGGTTCCTGCCTCCTCGTCCGCATCCACCTAAAAATGTGGATCCCACGGGGGTGAGACAATTGTAAATTGCTTCAACGAGAGATATAACTCTCTGCCAAAACATTATTATTGCAGTTTAATTGAATAAAATTGTGCAGAGGAATTATATATTCAACAGCAGATAGATCATTGTCTAAATAGATTAGAGTAGTATTCTTATTCAAAGCATTTCAGCTATAACTTGATATAGTAGCATGATAGTTATTCCATGAGAAATTAAAGTACATGTATGACATTTATCCTTCTAGGATATGCTAATCAGAGTAACATCATCCTTATCGATCAGTACGAGATTATATGGCAGAGACATCATGTGTCAAACTGCAATTAGCTTGCCAGGGTATATTGACATCTTCACTATAGAGTTATAGCCGTAGCATATACTCTCTTCAGGCTTAGATCACACAGCTAATGCCTGGTATTGTTTTGTGGAGTCATGGCCTGTAGCCATACTCTTTTAATAAATTATTGGGATCTTAATCCCTCATCTCATCAGGTACATTTCCATTTTCTTAACAAGTTCAACATCATGATTATAGAATATGGGTATTCAGACCCTCAATTCATCATAGAATACTTGTTACCACTTATTAGGTAACTTAATACCTTCAGGTCATCTGACCAAGGTAATCATGATTCTTGCTACACAAGCATACTACATAATTCACAAAGTTCATTTCACCTCTTGTTACCTCTTAGTAGGCAACAAGGCATATTATGGCTCATTAACAACTTTGATAAAAGAAACGTCATAGCTCATACCTGGCTATGTTCATCTTCTTAGGATACCTACATGTTTAGTACTTCATGATAACAGTTATAATGCTTACATATCAGCACCATGCAACACAAAGTAATACCTCTATTCCCTTTTTAGGGTTAGGATTCCTCTTACATATCATCACCCTCCATTAGGGTTTTCCACAAATAACCATTTAGGTTCTTAAGACCATGTTATTAATGATCAAACCTTAATTCATTGTTCCACACAACTAGGAGCCAACATTGATAACATAAGCATTTAATCATGCTTATTTATCCTCATCATCATTAAATGAATTATCACACAGAATATGAGTTCCTCTCTCAACTTTACCAGAATATGATTACATCATACTTTATTAACTTAGCTTAACCCTTTCTTAAGGTATGTTAGCCTACACTTATCAAAGTGCATTACTTCATAGTATAACAATTGTCAAGACACACTTCATGTGTCACTTATCCAAATATTTTGGATTTAAAATACATCAAGGTGTTGGATGTGATATCTATCATGTCTTGATGTATCACTTCCCTCATCACCTTTATCTTAATTGAATTCATCCACTTAGCTTATTAGGGTATTTCCCATCCTAATACTTTATGCATCAACTCATCACGTTTATCAGTAATGTATTGGTCATAAGTCACTTATTTAGAATATACAACCATTGCCAATGATATGGACTCATCTTTGAGTTAGGAAATATTAATATAAAGATTTCCATTATCAACCTCTTTAGGTATTTCACTTATCAATATATTAATTACTATTCCATTATTAGGAATATGGGTTTTCATCTTTATAAATTAGGGTTCACATAACATCTTTCCACATTTGGGTTTCACATAACATCACCCAGTGTTAGGGCTTCACATAGCATTACCCTATACTAGGGTTTCATATACCTTTACCCTACTTTAGGGATTAGGGTTTACCATTCACATCCAAGTAAGGTTTCTCACACCCAATTTCCCAAATTAGGGTTACATCATCACCCAGATTAGAGTTTCACTCAGCTTTGCCCTAAATTAGGGTCAGGGCTCAATAATCTTTTTAATTAGGGTTTCATGATCTCATTATTATGGATCAAGCCCTAATTACATATTTTATTCATAATGAGAGGATTAGGGATTAATTATATAAGCATTCCTCTCTCTCCTTCTCTCTCTCATCCTCTCTAGGATGTTAAGCACTCAAAGATTGATCTAGGTCAGCTCTTCATTTAAGTACACACAGTTAGGGTTAACCATTATAATCACCTTTGGACTACATCGTTATCAATCAAGTAGCTAACTGACCTATAATCATATTAGGTGTCCAGTTGGTTTGACCAATTTGAACCTCAACTAATCTTTGTCACTTAGACCCCAAACAGTCTTGGTCACTCAGACCTTGAATGGTTTGAAACCGTTTAAGCAAAACAATAATGGAACCGTATGGACAATTTACACTTAAAACCACTTGGGTCTCCAAACGGTTTGAGACCATTTGGTCTCAAACGGTCTTGAGACCGTTTGGTCCAAACTCTCTCAAAACCGAATGGACCAAAAAGGTCTTCCATCACTTTATCAATTCAAGATTTCAATCATTAAACCATCTATCAATTGAACCATTGATTTATTCTTCAATTGGACCATTGAATCACCCTTCAATTGGAACTTCAATTAGGGTTTTGAACCCAATTGAACTAGGGTTTATAATCAAGAAACCATCAATTAGGGTTTTGAAATCGAGGAACCGTCAATGGTTGACATTGTGGAACTAGTTCAATTGAAATCATTGGATCATCATCAAACCATGACATGACCTGACCTCAAATGGTCTTGAGGTCATTTGGATGACCTCCAAATGATATTGAGACTGTTTGACTCAAACCTTTATTGAAATTTGTGAAAATCAATTAGGGTTTGCATCATTGAATCAATCATCAATTTAACTATTGATTGTATTTCAATTTGATATCACTGGATCTTCAACCATCCAATAATACTTCATAATAGACTTCCAAACGGTCTTGGTTGACCTCCAAACGGTCTTGAGACCATTTGGGTTAGTCAACCCAAAAATTAAATCAATCAATTGAGAATTTCAGCACTCAACCCGATTAGGGTTTGTAATTGGTAGATTATCAAATTATAGAGCCTTTAGAAACAAATCAATTAAATCTATTAGATCATTATTCAACACATCAGCAACCCCCTCAAATGGTCAACCCCCTCCATTCGGACAACCACTCCAAATAGTTTGGAACCCAAATCTCCAAACAGTTTGCAAACTGTTTGGTCTCCAAACAGTTTGGTGAAACCGATTGGACCAAAATTATGAAACCGTTTGCAATAGATATTTGTGGAGGTGTGTGTGCTTATGATGATATAATCATCATCAAGCTATAAACCCACGAAGCTTTCTGTGATTTTCATGGTGATTGCATCAATCAATCAAATAAAATTTTGGGAATAAAGAAGGAATCCATAATTGATAAAGATATGGAATCAATAACAAAGTTCAAGGGTTCAAGTTATATAACCCACCTTAAATTGAGCTTCAAAGTTTCAACCTACACGTATTTAATGGTGAAAGCAACACCTTTCACTATCCCAAGCTCGTCCTTAAGCTTTGAGTGAAAAGGAATGGCTAGAATTGAAGATGGAATGGAGATAAGAAGAAATCATGCATTGATTTTTTATTTCTACCATAGAATCAAGGTGAAAAGAGGTCATGGAGATTACCACCAGGTTGGGGGTCGTCCTCCTGATCCTCCAAAGCTCCCTTGGTCATTTTGCAAGCAAAGAGTGGAAGTGGTTTCGAAAAATCCTCTCAATTGAGTTGTAAAAGATGTTTTTATAAGAAATTCAATGAGAGAGAAAATATTTTATAAAATCCTTTTAATTCCAAAATTGGTGCCACCTCCCCCCCATAAATTCCTTGCATGAAAATCCATATTACTCTCCTTCGAATTCCTCTTCATTATCCATGAATTAAGGAAAAGCAAATTAAGCACCTTAACCCTTATAATAATAATATCCATAAGTTAGTGGATATTTCTTTTTGTTTTCTTAATGTGAGTGGGTTCCCCAATCACGTAGATATTTCCATTGCCTTTGCAAGGCACATGCTCGTCCATATATGTAGATTTCAACCTTTACAATTTTGGTTGAAGGGCACTTCAATTAACATATTTATTTTTGCATTAATTTGAAGTGAAGTTCCAATTATGCTTAAATCTTGATTATTTTAATATCAAGATTCTCTTTCTTCCAAAATGACTCAAATGAGGCGCCCCTCTCAAATTATTTTCTCTACATGATGCCAAGAATCATGAGGTACCCTCTTGAAGTGGTATTTTGCATATTGAACCCTAGATTTTGGGTAAATTGCACATTACACCAAAACTAGGTTTTAATGCACAAACATTGCTCAACAGGCTCTTTCTTGTTATTCAGGCTTGTAGAAGCCATACTAATGCATCATACTCATTCCTATGATGCTTCAACATATGAGGAACATTTTTCCATACACAATTTGCAATTTAACCCCTCAACTTGGGTAATTTGCATTTTAGTCCAAAACAAGTAAAACATTATTTCAACATTATTCAAAAAGGACTAAAATTGAAATATAAGTTCCTCTTGAGCCTTAATTACTTTTCAAGAGATAAGAGAAAGCATATAATCGATTTTATTAAGTAAAACATCTAGGTTTAAGCATAACCTAGGTCAGGGATGTTACAAAGGTCATCTGCAAAAATTAGATGGGAAATATTGGTATCTCCAGCTGCCAAAGGGACAATAGAACCTGCTGCTACAACATCCTTAATGATGGTGGACAGACCTTGCATACCGATCATGAAAAGGTAGGGGGCCAAGGGATCTCCTTTTCGTATACCCCTAGATGCTTGGAAAATATCTAAAGGAGTGCCATTAATCAGAATTTGGAAGGAGGCCGAGTTAAGACACTCACTAACCCACTGTATCCAGCACTCAGGGAAATTCATACCCTTCATGACTTCAAGGATGTACCCTCTATCAATTGAGTCATAAGCTTTACTCAGATCTACTTTAAGACAGATCTTCTTCTTTGATGTGGGTTTTCTGAAGTCGTGGACTAATTCATTTGCCAGGAGAATCGCATCTGAGATATGCCTGCCTTTCACGAAGGCACACTGGCTAGTGTCTATCAGAGAAGGCATGATATTCTACAGTCTATTTGCAAGGATTTTAGCAATCACTTTATAAACAAAGTTGCATAAGGATATAGGCCTCCATTCTCCAATTTTCTGAGGTTGTTTTATCTTCGGGATTAGTGCTATGAAGGTTTTATTGACCTCTTTTAAGAGTCTCCTTTTTTCAAAGAAGTCTTTGATGGTAAGGCAGAAGTCAGATTTTATAACCTCCCATGAAGCTTTGAAGAAACACACATTCATTCCGTCTGGCCCTGGAGATTTATCTTCATTTGCATTTTTAACCACATTGTATATCTTTTCATCAGTCACTATAGCACATAACCCCTACAACTGGTGACTTTGGAGCTTTGGCAAATTTTCCCAGTTTGTTTTCTCTGTAACCCCCCTTCTATTGAAGAGGTCTTTATTGTGAAGGTCAAAGGCCTATTTTATCTCCACCTCATTGCTGATGTGAGTGTCATTGTGCTCTAAGACTCTAATATGGTTCCTGCTTCTTCGGGTTTTCAAGGATGCATAGAAGAACTTGGTATTAGAGTCGCCATTTTTTAACCAGAAAATTCTTGACTTTTGCCTTGCAATGGATTCCTCAATGGCCTTCGCAGCTAGAGCTTCCTCCTTCTTGAGTTTAGCAATTTCCCATTGCAAGTGATCATTTGGGTCAACATCAGATTTAGCCTGTGCTTCTAGGGCCTCCTTCTCTTTGTTCTTAGCAAAGTCAGTGAGATCACCCTTGCTTTCCTAGTTCCACGTTTGAAGGAGACGTTTAGTCCTTTTTAGTTTGAACATGAGCCTATACATAGGCGTGCTGCTACATTGGACATCCCAAGCCTTCCTCACAATGTCGTGGTAGCCATCCATGGCAGTCCAAGCATTAAAGAACCGCGTAGGATATTTTCCTTTTTGCCTCTCTTCATCCAAATGGATGACTTATGCATAGTGATCACTGTAGATGGTGGGCATTGATGCGATGATTTTGAGTCGCATTTATAGACCTGTTTGATATGTGTTTTATGCTTTTATTAGTCATTTTTATGGTTAATATTGCATAATTTATCCATTTTGGTCTTTGCCACTATTTTATGTCAAATCCCCTTTATTTCATCATTTTTGAGCATTAATTGTCAAATTATTTTTATTTGTGTGAATTGATGTGATTTTGTCTTTGAATTTCAGGACAAACGAGTATTTGCTTCCGTCGATACATCGACGGAAGTCGATACCATCGACATGGTCACAGGTTTTCAGCCGGAAGGAGCAGCAAATCGTCGATACTATCGACAGGGATGTCGATGGTATCGAGTCATCTTCAGGTTGTTGGCGATGAAGCAGTTGATAGTATCGACACCCCGTCGATACCATCGACACAAGGAGGCTGTAGCGACGCAAAACGACAAAGCCGTCGCTAGAGGGAGGTCAATACCATCGACCCAAGTCGATGGTATCGAGACTACAAAAGGATCTCGGACGAAAAGAAATCAAGGGCTGCCGCTACCACACGGGGTCGATACCATCGACCCGCGTCGATGGTATCGACGCCGTCAGATATGCGTTGGATTCAGATTGATCTCAATCGGATGGCTGGAGTTAGGGACTTATACCTAAGGATGGCCGCCCAGACGAGGGGGGGATCTGATTAGCCATTGCACAAGTACCAAGGAGCAGTGGAGAGGAGAACGGAGGCCAGAAACTCATACCAGTCGATCCGGACGCCGCAGAAGACGGATTTCACCACCGAAAGGCGGGAGAGCATGTGTTCCACGCAAAGGATCAACCAGTTCTTCTCCGTTCAGGGGTTTTCCCTTTCATTCCATGTTTTTCACATGATTTCCCCTATCTATACCTTGTACTTGTGTGAGATGACCATGCGGGGATAATCCCCTTCATCTTTAGGACCGGGAGTAGCCCGGGGATTCATTGTATGACAGTTTTATAATAGTAATTCATATTTTCTCTCTTAAATCCGTGGTATAGTTTCGTTTTCTCCATATATTGTTATGCTTGATCACCATAATAATAACCTAATACCCTTAATCACTTTGAAAGAAGGATTAATGGTTGAAAAGAGACAAAATCTACATTAATCGACAAATCCCTTGACCAAGGTGGTGTAAAATTAATGGTGGATACTGAGAGATCGTTCATAATGCATCTAGTTTAGGGTATATGTTACTACGACAGTGGAACCGACCTAAACCTAGATAGTGAATTGTACCACGACAGTGGGCAATTCTGTTTTCAGGCCATTACCCAGATAGAGAGAGAAGATTGAGGCATTATATAAAACCTAATACAATGAAAACCCGCGGTGAAACCGCAATCCTAAAGATATCCTTTTGAATTGATTAAATTAACCTTTAATCGATTGTTTGCTTTGTTTTATTTTTAGTTTCTTTTAATTTTATTCAACAACCCCAATTTGTTATTCGGCTTAGATGATCGCAAATAGTTAGTAGGAGTCTCCAACATTTCCGAGTATCCCTGTGTTTGACTCGGGCCTCACAAGGCCTGTACTACTCGACGCGTACACTTGCGTTTTTAGCGCGTAGTAAAATACACATCAAGTTTTTGGCGCCGTTGCCGGGGATACAGTGAAATTGTTGGCACTTCGAGTGCTACGAGCGGCCACTCTAGGCCACATTTTTTTTATAATTTTCATTCAACTTCAAATATTTTCTTTCTAGTGTTCGTTCATTTTTATACTCGTCAAAGCACTGTACTAAATTGAATTTTCTTATTTCAGGTGCTGTGTATGGTGCAAACGCGCAGTACTGACTACGCAAATCCCACACCCGAGGTTCCGCTGTCGAGACCTGAGGAAGAAGATTATAACGAGCAAGAACACCAAGAAGAGATAGATTCTGAATTTGAACAGGAAGAGATGGCCGACGCACAGACCATATGGGAGAAGATCAAGGCTTCTTCCGCATCACCTTCCAAGGGGCCTATAAAGAAGCAGGCAATCAACATACCAACATATAAGATTGATCCGACTTTGATAAATCTGGTCAAGTCGAATGCTTTTCATGGGCTCAAGAATGAGGACCCCGTCGCGCATATCAGCCAGTTTGTTGAAAACTGTGACATGGTAAAAATCGATCGGTTTCTACAGGATGCACTGTATCTCAAGCTCTTCCCGAGTTCTTTAGCGGGAGCCGCGCGAGAGTGGCTGCATAATTTGGACGATGAGTTTGTGGAGTCCTGGGACCATATGGTGGAGGTCTTCTTTGAGAGGTTCTTCCCTCCTGAGAAGACTAACAACATGATCCGGAAGCTTCATAACTTCACCCAACAGGCCGGTGAGACATATTCAGAGACCTGGGAGAGATTTCAAGTTATGCTGAGGAGGTGCCCGCATCATGGGTTGGACAAAGAGACGCAAGTGAAGATCTTCTATTTTGCTCTCTCTGAGCATGATAGGAGTAATCTGGATTCAGCTGGGTCAGGTTTCTTTCTGAACAATACAGACACCAGATGCTGGGAGATACTCAAGAATATGGCTAGAAAGCAGTCCTGGGGTGAGAGAGAAAGAGGCCCGGTAGAGCAAGTTCGGATTGCAGGAGAGTCCAAGGCAATGAAAGAGCTGAATGAGAAGATGGATCTTCTCACCAAGAAGCTACTGCAAAAGGAGGAAAATGAGTCCGAGGATGAGGCTCAAGTCAAATACATGAGACAACAACAAGGATATAGGAACAATGACTATTCATGGAGAAAAGATAAAAAGTTCTCTTGGAAGGTTCCAAATAATTTTCTACAGGATCCGGATGCCAAACCCACGGCAGTAGCAGAAGATAAGAGCACAGAGTTGCTCAATCAGGTTATAAAGCAAAATCAAGAGCTAATGAATACGTTTGGCCAGCAAATCAAGCAGCAAGGAGAGTTCATGAATCAATTAGGGCAAACATTGCAGAGCCATGGGGCTCAAATGAGGACTATTGAGACATCTATGGCACAGATGGCAGTCCAGATCGCCAGTTTGAAGAAGCCGGCACATCCAGGTTTTTCGGGGAATACCAATGTTCCCGGGGGAAATCAGCAAGCGAAGGCTATTCTGCTAAGAAGTGGCAAGAAATTGTTGAATCCAAGGGCCGAGAAGACAAGCACACCACAAACTAAAGAAGACGGTAAATCCAATGAGGAGCAGCACATACCAGTCACAGGGCAGGTTGAGGACACAACTGTAGATGATACTGAAGAACAGGTTGCAGAGGAGGAATCTCAGAAAAAGACACCTTATGTGCCACCTCATCAAAGGGCACAAGCTGTTCCGGTCCCGTATCCAAATAGTGCTAAAGCGAGGAAGGCAGATGCACAGTTCAAGAAGTTCTTAGACACTTTTAGGAAGCTTTCAGTCAATATCCCTTTATTGGAAGCTATTGAGCAGATTCCTTCATACGGGAAGTTTCTAAAGGATGTCATAACCAAAAAGAGGAAAATTCCGGATACAGAGGTTGTCGTGTTAAAGGAGCAAGTGAGTGCCTTCATCATGGGCACTTTACCACCAAAGAGGCAAGATCCCGGGTGCTTTAACATTTCTTGTTATATTGGAAGTTTAAATTCGGTGAAGCATTATGTGACTCAGGGGCAAGCATCAACTTGATGCCCCTTTCTACATTTAAAAAGCTGGGATTGAAGGAGTCACAACCAAGAAATATGACGATTCAATTGGCGGATAACTCTGTGGTAAAACCTTATGAACTAAGTGAAGATGTGTTAGTGAAGGTGGATAGATTTGTCTTTCCGGCAGATTTTGTAGTCATGGAGATGCAGGATGAACATGGCAACGAATTATTACTTGGACGTCCTTTCCAAGCTACAGCCGACATGATCTTGGAGATGGGGAGAGGTCGCTTGACCTTGGGCATAGCTGATGACCGCTTTGAGATGGTCATGCCTTCAAGTACTGCGTCATCTAAAGCAAAGGAACAATGCAATATGGCAAAACATCTGGATAGTAATATTTCACTTTGTCTTGGGAAGCCATTTCTAGACATGGCTCATGTGATAAGCAAGGTGGACAATGGAACTTTGTCTGTAGATATCATGGAGCAGACCAAAGTAATTTCTTTGTACAAAGCTGTGGGGTTCCCGAATGATGAGAATGAGGACATTCCCCTTTTTCTGGAGGATGATGTGATCTCTAATTCTATTTCTGATGCATTTCCGGAATTACCATTGGAGGCGTGTTTGTTAAACATTGCACATGATTGGATGCGGAGCAATTCACTCAAGGAGTGCGCTAAAATGCTTCAGATGCTTCCATGCTTCTATTCGAGGCACTATGAAGATTTAGGTGAACTTCTCCTGCCGCTTCAATAATCTTTGATCAGCCCGCCGAATCTTGAATTAAAGCCGCTGCCACCGCATCTCAAATATGTCTTCCTAGCTGAGGAAGATAAGTTACCAGTGATCATTTCTGCCTATTTGAGTGCGGATGAGGAGGAGCAACTGTTGATAGTGCTGAAGAACCACCGGGGAGCTTTTGGGTGGTCCGTTGCAGATATCAAGGGGATTTCCCCTACCCTATGCCAGCACAAGATCCGACTCGAGGAGGGAGCCAAGCCCGTGATTCAAGCTCAACGACGTCTCAATCCAAGCATGATGGAGGTTGTGAAGAAGGAGGTCATTAAACTTCTTGCTGCAGGTATTATTTACGCCATATCAGACTCGACATGGGTGAGTCCTACACAGGTAGTCCCTAAGAAGGGGGGAATTACTGTCACCCAAAATTTGCTAAATGAACCTGTCACCACCCGATTGGTAACCGGGTGGCGAGTTTGCATTGACTACTGCCGTTTGAATGCCGCCACGCTAAAGGATCACTTTCCTTTACCGTTCATTGATCAAATCTTAGAGCGTCTTGCCGGTAGATCGCATTTCTGTTTTCTTGACGGGTACTCGGGGTACAACCAGATCTCGATTGATCCTTCGGATCAAGAGAAATCTACTTTCACTTGTCCCTATGGGACTTTCGCGTACCGCCGCATGCCTTTTGGTTTATGCAATGCACCGGTGACGTTTCAACGCTATATGCTTGCCATATTTTCTAACATGGTAGAACGTTGTCTCGAGGTTTTTATGGATGACTTTTCGGTGCATGGTGCATCGTTTGATGAATGTCTCTATAATCTGGACAAAGTTTTACAGCACTGTGAGGACACTCATTTGGCCCTCAATTGGGAAAAATGTCACATGATGGTGAATGAGGGAATAGTGCTAGGACATAAGGTTTCTAGTAAAGGTTTAGAGGTCGATCCAGTAAAAATTGAGGTCATTTCCAAATTGCCCCCACCAAATTCAGTAAAAGGGGTAAGAAGTTTCTTGGGACATGCCGGGTTCTATCGACGATTTATAAAGGATTTTTCTAAAATCGCGAAACCTCTATCCGAGCTTTTGGAGAAAGATGCAGTTTTTGACTTCAATGATAAGTGTCTACATGCGTTCGAAGTGTTAAAAGAAAAGCTAATTTCTGCACCGGTTGTTCAAACACCGGATTGGACAAAACCCTTTGAACTAATGTGTGACGCTTCAGACTTTGCGGTAGGAGCAGTGTTGGGGCAACAGGTTGACAATAAGCCCGCCGTGATTTTTTACGCTTCAAAGACCTTGAATGATGCTCGATTGAATTATACAACTACGGAAAAAGAATTACTCGCCGTTGTTTTCACTTTTGAAAAATTCCGGCAGTATTTAATTGGATCTAAAGTAGTTGTATGAACTGACCATGCCGCGATAAAATACTTAATGGAGAAAAAAGACGCAAAGCCTAGACTCATTAGGTGGATTTTTCTCTTATAAGAATTTGACATCGAAATCAAGGATAAATCTGGGATTGAAAATGTTGTTGCGGATCATTTGTCTAGGTTAGAAAGGGTGGATGAAAAAGATTTACATATACCCATAACAGAGACGTTTCCGGATGAACAACTTTTGAAGATTAACTCTAAAGATCCTTGGTTCGCTGAGATTGTAAATTATTAGGCTTGCGGGATCATCCCGGAAGATTGGTCATATCAGGAGAAGAAAATATTTTTCCATTCTTTAAGATATTATTTTTGGGATGATCCACTTCTTCTTAAGCAATGCAGGGACGATATCTTGCGTAGGTGTGTGCCTGAAATGGAGTACGAGAGCGTTCTCCAACATTGCCATGCATCACCCACGGGAGGACACCACGCAAGCTCGCACACGACAGCTAAGGTTTTGGAAAGTGGCCTTTATTGGCCAACTTTGTTTCGGGATGCCTACGATTTTGTGAGGCAATGTGATTCTTGCCAGCGTGCAGGTAATATCTCAAAGCGACAGGAGATGCCCCTGAATGTGTTTCAGGAAGTGGAGGTGTTTGATCTTTGGGGCATAGATTTCATGGGACCTTTTGTGTCCTCGAACTCCAATTTATAAATTTATTAGCAGTTGATTATGTGTCGAAGTGGGTGGAAGCAATACCCACTAGGACTAATGATTCCACTGTAGTGTGCAGATTCATGAAGGAAAATATTTTCTGCAGGTTTGGGGTACCCCGAATGATAATCAGTGATGGGGGTACGCATTTTAGGAATCAAAAGTTTTCGACGTTATTGAAGAAATATGGGGTCAAGCACAACATAGGCACCCCATATCACCAACAGACCCAAGGGCAGGTAGAGGTCTCAAACCATGAAATTAAGAAGATTCTAGAGCGTACGGTGGCATCCACGAGGAAGAACTGGAGTGCCCTACTACCGGATGCGTTGTGGGCATATAGGACGGCTTACAAAACACCTATAGGCACCACGCCTTTTAGGTTGGCGTATGGCCGGGCTTGTCATTTTCCGGTTGAGTTGGAGCACAAGGCCCATTGGGTGCTTAGAAGGCTAAATCTGAGTTACAATGAAGTGGGGAGAAAGAGGATGCTTGAATTGAATGAGTTGGACGAGCTAAGGATGACGGCGTATGAGAATGCACGGATATACAAGGAGCGCACAAAGCTGATCCACGATCGCCACATCGAGTTGCACACATTCAAGAAGGGAGATAGTGTTTTGTTGTTCAACTCACAACTCAAGTTGCATCCCAGGAAGCTCAAATCCCGCTGGAGTGGACTGTTCGTGGTGGAAGAGGTCAAACCACACGGCGCGATTTTAGTGCGTGATGGTGATACCATGTTTTTGGTGAATGGACAAAGCCTGAAGCTCTATTTTGGGGAGAGTTACAAGAGGAAGGAGAATGAGGTCAAACTCATTTCACTTTTGGATGATTGAGATGCCCAGAAGCAGTCTAGCCTAAGACGTTAAATAAGGGTGCTTATTGGGAGGCAACCCAACCATCGGTACATTAGGATAGATTATTTATAATCGTAGGTTGCTTTATTTTTGTTCAATTTTTAGTGTAAAGAAGATACCTTGATCCGTTTGTTCATTGTGCAGGCTGAGGCAGAGTCGATACCATAGACACACTTGTCGATGGTATCGACAAGGGTACAGGTTGACGACTACAGATTTCATTCTGAGTCGATACCATCGACGGCCTCGTCGATGGTATCGACATATCTACAGGTGGTCGAAATGGAAAAGTCGATAGTATCGACACAGGCATCGATACCATCAAGATCTCTGGAGAAGTTCAGACTGATAAGTCACAGTCAACTCGATACCATCGACGGCCATGTCGATGGTATCGACATGGTTACAGGTTGAAATGCAAAGTGGCGGTGTCGCAATGAAGAAAAGTCGATACCATCGACACGAGTCGATGGTATCGACCATCCATGTCACCGATCCACACAAACAAATCGACGGCGATCGTGGCTTCCACGTCATCGATCCGGGTGCAGCGTCGATACCATCGACCCAGGTCGATGGTATCGACACATCAGTGATTCGTGTTTCAATATCCAGCAATCGACGACCGTCGATACCATGTGAGGGGCGGATAGCATCGACCAGAGTCGGTACCATCGACTCGCGTCGATGGTATCGACGGGCTAACAGTGGCGCCGGCCAAGTCTATTTAAGGAGAATCATTACGTCATTTGACGTCACACCTTCAGAGTGATCTCCTCCCTTTGCGCCGAGCACTTCCCCGAGCCATCCAAGAGCGAAGACCAGCATCACCGAGCGACGATCGTCACCGAGCGGAGATTCATATCTCCATTCTGCACCGAGCTCTCTTTCTAATCCCTTTCTCGTCGCCAACATGGTTCACGTCACTGGAGCATCTTCTTCACGTGCAGACCTGGAGGAGATCCAGGAGTTTGTGCCGCCTCCTCCCGGGTCGGTTGCACGGCCGCACATGATGCATCCTTCCACAGAGGTGAAGAAGATCTATGAGGAGATCTTAAAAAGGAAGATCGAACCCACCCGGTATGTGGACCGGGAAATGATCCGAGACCTCGGATTCGAGGCCAATTTGGCCTATGTTCTACAGGGGAAAGCGAAACGTACAAGCAGGAGGCCCGATGAGTTACAGTACCATGCTGATGGCCAGCCATTTTTCAGTGAGTGGCCAACCTACAAAGAATTGGTGGCGGAGTTCATGGCGTCACTTGACGTCTGCGTCGTGCCCAACGACGTTGTCGCCACCGACCGTGAATGGATAAAGGGCCGGGTGTCTTTCCGGCTGTACAACCGTGACTATACCCTCACGCATTGCCAATTCAATAGGATCTTCAATTGGAATCATTCTTCGTACGACCACCGGTGGCCGGATAACCGCACCAACTACGACGCTCTCTTCTCCGAGTTGGTGACGGTGCCACAAGGGAGGTCGGTGAGCACCACAATGCTGCGGTAGCCGACTTCAAGCACCCATTTGTTCGGGTATTGCATCGGATGTTGAGTTACACCATCTTTGCTCGAAGTGATCTGGCGCTAAGCAAATTTTAGGAGACGAATCTTTTCTTCTTATATCAGCTCCTGAAGCGCCAAGAATGCAACTGGGGTGCATTCTTTCTACAACGAGTATTGGCGGTGAAGAGGAGCACGAGAAAAGCCCCGATTCATTTTGGGGGGCTTGTCACCAAGGTATCCCTCTACTTGGGCTTGAATCTCGATCAGCTGACTCCTCTTTCTACGAGAAGCAAGGTCAACTTGCAACATCTACACCGAGCCAATCTCGTTCTTCTCTGAACTGGCGTGGCTTTTGCGCATTGCCACGTAAATCAAGAGTACCAGGAGTGCGCGCTGCCTGATCTGGTCTTCAATATCGAGGGAGCACAACATTTTCGATGGCCAATCATAGCTATCGCCAACTCTGATGAAGAAGACGGAAATGACGGTGGCGATGACGGACAGGACGACGAGGCTGAGGAGGAAGAGGAGACCCTTACACCTCTTCGAGCACGAGTAGCACCCCGGAAGCACCCTAGGATGCATCCGGGTGCGTCTTCATCGTCACAGCCTACGCTGCCTCCACCACCGCCCTCGTAGCCCAGCGAGGATGCCTATTCCATGCAAGGCATGTACAATATGCTGCAAGACATCCAGCAGACGCAACATAGCCACACAGCTGCCTATGCCGGTATTCAAGACACCACCAATTGGCTCTTCGTCAACCAGCAGGCGATCTTCAAGAATGAGCGCCTTCTTTTTGCAAATCAGGAGAACATCCATGATCGAATGCACAGGATGGAGCAGCAGCAGCCATTTTACGATCATTACTGGAGCCATTTTGGGGGGTATCCACAGCCTCCTCTGATGCCCCAGTATGATCCAACCTTTCAGGGGAAATACCCGTCTTGGGACCCCACGACGCCGCAATACCCGCCTCCACCACCACAAGACTGATCTGGTATCACTGTTCCAATCTTTAAGTTTGTTTTTGACTATGAGGCCATAGTCGAATTCAAGCTTAGGGGGGTAGTTGGAACAACTTTATCTTTTATTGTTTTTAGTTTTTAGCATTATTGCTTTTGTTCTTGTTATTTGTTTTCTTGTTTTTTTTAGTTTTTGTAGGATCCACATGTTATCTAGTGTAATCGTGGATGTCATAAAGTTGTGTCATCTCTTTAGTAGTGCAAGGGAAAATCAAGGGAAATTTGAAAATTTTGTGTGTGTTTGAAAAACTTGTTTTGTTTAATCTTGGGCACACATCCTATGAAAATGATTGGTTCTGTCAACTCTAAAACAACAACTCACACCTGTACTCCTAATGATTCATGAAAGTGGACGGAAATGGTTGTTTGAGCCTAATATGACCAAATGGTAATGAGACTTTAATTGGATGTAAGAGAGAGAACCCTCTAAACTACTACACAGGTCAGTAAGGAGGGATGCATAATATCTTTCTAAGGTTCAGTCATCTAGTCTTGTGATCGTTCCACTTTATTTTTCCATAATCCACCAAAGAATTGGAAGTAAAGTGCAGTTTTAATTCCTTTTGTTTGCATAGCATCTAGATAGGACTTGCATCACAACTTTCCATATGTTTTTTATTAAAAAAAATGAAGTATAGTGATTCATGCACATTACCCTCAGGTGCATGCCATGTAGTTGCATTCATAATTTTCATGAATAAAGTACATCATGTATCTCAATTTTCCTTAAAATAGTGAACTAAACTGTTCCATACCTTCTGAATAGTGCAAATTTTTGAGTATGAAGAATAAGCCCGATAAAATTTTCATTATCAATCGTGGATATAAAGGGTTGAAAAAAAAAGAAGAAAAAAATTCTGAAAGAAAATCTGCATAATGAAAAAGAGTTATGTAGAATCAATAAGAATAAGAAGGAGAAAGGAACATAATATCACCTGCAATTTGAGATAATTGAGTACATGATGTAGCTTAATTAGAAGTTCCATTTCATTTTGAGATGGATGGTTAGTACATGCATCATTCCACCCAATTTTAGGCATTAGGACATTTTTCATGTGCATTTGCATCATATAGGACATTTTTGTTTTATGCAGGTTGAAACTGTACAATACTTCCACGTTCTTCCATGAGCCACCCATCTTCATCCACCCGTTGCTCGGATTGGTAGGCCACCATGAATTTCTCCTCACTAATGTACATTAGGAGAACTGCTTCCATATAGATGGTAGTTAGGGCGAGCAACGTAGTATAGGAGATCACAAGATGCACCAAGGCTGAACCGGCGAGTTTTATTATGTTAACTGCCTTAGGTGACAGTGTTCATCAGTTTTGAGGTCAATTTCTTTTATGGATATTTACTGTCGCCTTTAGGGTAATTACCATTCTGTGGTTAGAGAGGGTCGGTATGTGAATGTCCGGTGGGATTCATATGGGATGTTGGGTGTTTTGTGTTGTTTTTCAGTTGACATTAGCAATTCTATTCTAAGGATTAGTTGCTCGAGGGCAAGCAACGTTCAAGCTTAGGGGAGTTTGATGCGATGATTTTGAGTCGCATTTATAGACCTGCTTGATATGTGTTTTATGCTTTTATTAGTCATTTTTATGGTTAATATTGCATAATTTATCCATTTTGGTCTTTGCCACTATTTTATGTCAAATCCCCTTTATTTCATCATTTTTGAGCATTAATTGTCAAATTATTTTTATTTGTGTGAATTGATGTGATTTTGTCTTTGAATTTCAGGACAAACGAGTATTTGCTTCCGTCGATACCATCGACATGGTCACAGGTTGCCAGCCGGAAGGAGCAGCAAATCGTCGATACTATCGACAGGGATGTCGATGGTATCGAGTCATCTTCAGGTTGTTGGCGATGAAGCAGTCGATAGTATCGACACCCCGTCGATACCATCGACACAAGGAGGCTGCAGCGACGCAAAACAACAAAGCCGTCGCTAGAGGGAGGTCGATACCATCGACCCAAGTCGATGGTATCGATACTACAACAGGCTCTCGGACGAAAAGAAATCAAGGGATGCCGCTACCACACGGGGTCGATACCATCGACCCGCGTCGATGGTATCGACGCCGTCAGATATGCGTTGGATTCAGATTGATCTCAATCGGACGGCTGGAGTTAATTAACGACCTAATTAGGGACTTATACCTAAGGACGGCGGCCCAGACGAGGGGGGGATCTGATTAGCCATTGCACAAGTACCGAGGAGCAGTGGAGAGGAGAACGGAGGCCAGAAACTCATACCAGTCGATCCGGATGCCGCAGAAGACAGATTTCACCACCGAAAGGCGGGAGAGCACGTGTTCCACGCAAAGGATCAACCAGTTCTTCTCCGTTCAGGGGTTTTCCCTTTCATTCCACGTTTTTCACATGATTTCCCCTATCTATACCTTGTACTTGTGTGAGATGACCATGCGGGGATAATCCTCTTCATCTTTAGGACCGGGAGTAGCCCGGGGATTCATTGTATGAAAGTTTTATAATAGTAATTCATATTTTCTCTCTTAAATCCGTGGTATAGTTTCGTTTTCTCCATATATTGTTATGCTTGATCACCATAATAATAACCTAATACCCTTAATCACTTTGAAAGAAGGATTAACGGTTGAAAAGAGACGAAATCTACATTAATTGACAAATCCCTTGACCAAGGTGGTGTAAAATTAATGGTGGATACTGAGAGATTGTTCATAATGCATCTAGTTTAGGGTATAGGTTACTACGACAGTGGAACCGACCTAAACCTAGATAGTGAATTGTACCACGACAGTGGGCAATTCTATTTTCAGGCCATTACCCAGATAGAGAGAGAAGATTGAGGCATTATATAAAACCTAATATAATGAAAACCTGCGGTGAAACCGCAATCCTAAAGATATCCTTTTGAATTGATTAAATTAACCTTTAATCGATTGTTTTCTTTGTTTTATTTTTAGTTTCTTTTAATTTTATTCAACAACCCCAATTTTTTATTCGGCTTAGCTGATCGCAAATAGTTAGTAGGAGTCTCCAACATTTCCGAGTATCCCTGTGTTCAACTCGGGCCTCACAAGGCCTGTACTACTCGACGCGTACACTTGTGTTTTTAGCGCGTAGTAAAATACACATCAGGCATGATCTCCAACCAAAGATTAGGCAAAGCCAACTGTACCCCTGTGCTGAAAAAGGACCTATCAATTTTGCTACGAGTATTGTTCAGGCCTTCTTGTTGGTTATTCCATGTGAAGTAGGGTCCATTTGCCTCAATCTCCATTAACTCAAAATCGAGGATGCAACTGTTGAAGTCATTCATACATCTGGCGGATGGGGCCAATCTTCCCAATCTTTCTTCATTCATTCTCACTGCATTAAAGTCTCCAGTAACAAGCTAAGGTGCCTGCACTGTCACCTTTATACGGGTGATATCAGACCAAAGATTGACTCTCTTGCTATCTTCATTGTCAGCATAAATGGCAATGTTTTCCATGTAGAGTTCGCCACAAGTCAGGCCGAAATGAATGTGCTGTCTAGATTGTCCCAATGGGGTGATATTGTAGTCATCCCTCTCCCAGAGAATGAGAATTCGAATTTTATTGCATCTAGCTGAGTTATCTATCCATATATAACCCGGCCATGTGTGAGCAATTGCCTTTGCAATCTTTTTCTTTCTTATCTTTACTTCTGTTAGGATGGCTATGTCCACCTTTGCCCTCCTCAGCTCTTCCCGGATGACATGCTACTTGTCCCAGTTGAACAAGCCTCGAATGTTCCAGGCACAGATGGTGGGTTTGTCAACCATTGGAGGGGGGGGGTTGGCTTGCTTCCAACCACAACTTCTGAGTTTGGTTCTAGGTCCTTGAGTGACTGGTATCTATTACTTGCTTCTTTCCCTATCTTCTCATTGCTTGAAGCATTCTGGCTTCTCATGCTCCCTCTCTTTGGGCTTCTGGTCCTACGGGGCTTCTTGAAGCCATCACTGTTGGCAGTAGCACCCACATTAGTAGTGTCCACTACTATTGTTGTATCCCCCTGTTCTCCTGCATCCATCTGCTCTACATCCCTCTACCTACTGCCTTCAACATTTTCTCAAACACCCTCTGGGTGAGTGTTCTCCCCAGCAGGAGTGGTGGACAGGGGCTTCTCCACTATAGGTGATGGCGCTTCCACAACAGGTTGGTCCTTGTTCTCCTTCGATGAGCACAGAGCCTTATCATGCCCAAAATCCCCACATTGTGGACATTTCTCAGGCACCCACTCGTACTCAATCTTCACAGAGTACGGGGCCCCTTTATCAGTTCAGATCTTAATGGTGGTTGGGAATGGCGAGGAGGCACTCATCATCACATTTATCCATGCATAATCAATTTTGCTGCGTGCCTTCATCTGCCTATCCAAGCATTGTGGTCTGTCGAGGAAAGAAGCAATGCAGGCCATCATCTTCTCGCTCCAAAGATCCAGAGGAAGGTACAAGATTTTGAGCCAAATTGGAACATAGGACAACTTCTCCTACTCCAACAACTCTCCCTTCTCCCACTTCTTCAATATCATGGGCTTGCCCTTGACATGCCACAACCCTCCTTCCAAAGCATTAGCCAGATCGGTACCGTCCTGGAATTGGATCACGAAGCTTCCGCAGGCGCGACCCATAACCTCGATCTTCCCCGCCGACTTCCACACTCGCCGGAGATGTTCCTGTAGGGTTGGTATATGAGGCCTGAAGCCTATTATGTACCCCACAACAATGTTCTTCCATAGCGCGGCGTTGGCATCCACTTCCTCTTTGGGTATAATGATGGTGTCTTCCTCCACCGTGAGCTCAGTCTCCTATAGCCTCGTATTGGCATCTCCCACATGCTTCTTGAATACCACTGTCCACTCCCTTGGATCTCTCTGCCACCTTGACAGCCTCCGCAAAAGACCACCATCTAGGTTGGGCATGCTTGTCACCTTGGTTGGGTTGGCGGCGGCCATCGCCTCCTCTGCCACCACTACTACACACGACCATCGCCTCTCCTGTTCAAATCAATATGTTTGATGATGTCAAAGCATACCCAACGACATGTGATGAGTGTAATGATTTTAGGTCTAAGAACCACAACCACCACCATCACTGTGAGAGATGACTATGACTGCCATGATGATGGATTCCATGTGTCAGTCTCATGATGGGTCTTTCCAATACACTGTTCCCTAACATGTATCTGTGTGCTTGGTTTGATATTGCCATATCATGATTGATGAGATTCTATCATCAACCAATCCACACTCTGATCTTGTGTCATTGTTGTCTATCAACCTTCCACAATTACAACTGACTAGGGACCTGATGAGAATATGTATATGTACTCTTAACATCCATATGATTTCATTCTTCGAAGTCACGTACTTGAAGACATACGCCATTGAGTAATATTATTCTTTAAACATTTATAATGTTACATCATTATCTCATAACTGGATTAAAAAGAATAAATTGGAAGCATGCCCTTTTATTGATAATAAAATATTTTACATTTATGTCATTACAATCATCACATGATTGTCTCTCTGAGCATACATGCCAATAGACTCCCACTTGCACTTAGAGCTAATCACCAACAAATTATATTCCAAGTGATCTAACATGACTGTCATGCTTCTGTTGTGAAAGTGCCTTTGTCAAGGGGTCAACAACATTGTTCTCAGTTGGTACTTTGCAAATATTTACATACCCTCACTATCTCTCATATGATATGGAACCTCCTTTGCATATGATTTGAGTGCTGATGTGATCTAGGTTCCTTAGCTTGTGAAATAGCTCTATTATTGTCACAATATAGCTCGATTGCATCTCTGATTCTTGGAACGACCCCAAGTTCTGTAATGAACTTCTTGATCCTTATAACCTCCTTTTCTGCAATTGATGCACCAATATACTTGGCCTCTATTTAGAATCAAAAAATGTCTCTTTCTTGGAACTCTTCTAGCTAACAAATATGTTGTTCAGGCAAAACACAAATTCTAATTGCAATTTGTAATCATCTTGATCAGTCTGGAAGCTTGCATCGGTGTAACCCTTTACCACCAACTCTTCCTCTCCGATGTAGACCAAGAACTAATCCTTAGTCCTTCTCAAGTACTTAAGGATGTTCTTCATGACTGTCCATTGAGAATCACCTGGATCTGACTGATATCTGCTTGCCATGCTCAAGGTATACGAGACGTCTGGACGGGTGCACACCATTGCATACATGATCAATCCAATTACTGAGGCATATGGACTCAAACTCATGCATTCCCTTCTTCACAAGAACTGGGACATTGAATCTTAGAGACGGTCACTCTATGCAACTCCAACAAGTTTCCTCTCTTTGAGTTCTCCATGCTGAACCGCTTTAAGACTTTGTCAATGTATGTGCTCTTACTTAGTCCAAGAAGCCTTCTAGATCTATCTCTATCAATATTTTCAAAAACGTTAAGCGATAACCATGCAAACAACACCTTGTAACTGGTTAAGCGGTAAGCAACCGATTAAGCGACCAATTTTTGAAAAAATGGATTTAAGTTTCCTATATAATTTCATACAAAATTACACATATATGTATATAAATACTATACTCTTTGGAACTTGTATATATATCTAAAGATTAAAAACACTCTACCCAACAATAAAAAACACCAAAATAGTTTATAAGATAGATATAAGACAATAATTATTGCCATAATATAGTAAACAATAGGTTTGACATGGATAAAACATCCTACATACACAATATAGATTTTTTTTGCATCACATGTTTACATAGCTAAGCAGTAAACAATAGACTAATTATTGGATACCTTTCTAACTTATTGTTATATGTTCATATAATCAAATAGTCATACATTACAACAATACATTTAATTAAAGTATGCATTCTAAAATTAGATAATAGTTACATATATTTTACTTGTATAAATTACACTTTACAACAGTACCATATTATCCCAACTTGCATACAAAGTATTTATTATATATTCGAACTAGGGCTTATCATAGGATATTTAATGTATATAAGTTTAATATATTATAGTCAATAATGCTTGGGACCATATAGTTAACTTAAAGTTACAGGTGTACATTATTTTTTTAAAACAGACAAAATAGGCCAAAAAGCGGAAAAAGGGCAAAAAATGGAAAAAGGAAAAAAAGCAAGAAAAAATGGCCGATTAATTGCAAAATGGTTAACCAGTGATTTTGGAAAATTTTAAATGGCCTGGATGCTGGGCCTATTAATTGGCCGCTCATGCCATTTTTCAATTCATTGATCTCTATAGGTCTTTATCCCCAATATGTAGGATGCTTCTCCCAAGTCTTTCATAGAGAATGTATTTCTAAACCATGCCTTTACCTTTTATAAAGTAGGGATGTTATTCCCCATCAATAGTATGCCATCTACATACGATATGAGGAATGTCACTATGCTCCCACTAACCTTCTTGTACACACAAGGTTCATCTTCATGTTGAATAAAGCCAAACCTTTTGACTGTCTCACTAAAATGAAGATTCTAGTACTGAGATACTTGCATCAATCCATAGATTGACCTTTGTAGCTTACAAACTTTATTTGAAAATTTGGATCTATAAAACCCTCAGACTGTGTCGTGTACACATACTCGACTAGATTCCCATTAAGGAATGTCATTTTAACATCCATTTTCCAAATCTCATAGTCATGGTAAGATGCAATAGCAAGTATTATCCTGATGGATTTAACCATGGCCACTGGAGAAAAGGTTTTGTCATAGTCAACACCTTGAACTTTTCCATCCATGTCAGTCTTGTTCTTAAAGATCCACTTGCACCCTATGGGTTTTACCCCTTTAGGTGGATCCACCAAGGTCCATAGCTTGTTGGTATACATGGACTCCATCTCAGATCTCATGGCTGCAAGGCATTTCTCAAACTCTAGTCCCTCAATAGCATCTTTTAGGATATTGGATCATCATCTATGACCAATTCACTACCTTCCTGAGTTACAAGATATCCAAATATTTTAGATTCAAGGTGTGTCCTATTAGATCTACGAGGTTCCTGTGTTACTTGAGGAATTTGAGATTCCACAACACTTTGTGATTCTCTTGGTTCCTCTTGTACATCTAACGGTTCAATGTTTTCTGGTTGGTCTAGAACCTCTTCGAGTTTTACTTGCATCCCACTGATTCCTTTAGAAATAAATTCCTTTTCTGGGAATGCAATATCTCTAGCAATAAACACTTTGTTGTCAGATGGATTATACAAGTAGTATCCCATAGTTTCTTTGGGATATCCAACAAAGTAACATTTATCAGATATTGGGCCAATATTTTTAGAAAACATTTTCTTGACATAAGCTTCACACCCCAAAATCCTCATAAAAGACATTTTGGGACACTTCCCAGTCCATATCTCATATGGTGTCTTTTGATCTGATGTAGATGGTACTCAGTTTAATGTAAACATGACAGTTCATAGAGAATACCCCAGAAGGTAATCAGAAGCTCTATTAAACTCATCATTGATCGCACCATATCCAGTACTGTGTGATTCCTTCTTTCTGACACACTATTATGCTGAGGTGTTCTAGGTGGAGTCCACTGGAATACAATCCCATGGGCTCTAAGAAGGTTCTCAAACTCTTGGTTTAAGTATTCTCCACCTCGATTAGAATGAAGTTCCTTGATACTTTTACCAAGTTGGTTCTATACTTCACTCATAAATTCCTTAAACTTTTCAAGAGTTTCTGACTTATGTTTCATTAAATAAACATAGCCATACCTACTAAAGTCATCAATGAAGGTAATGAAGTATTGATACCCACCTCTAGAGGCTAGAAGGTCTGCACACATTAGTATGTATGAGTCCTAATCGATCACTAGCCCTCTCATTGTTAACAGTGAAAGAGGTCTTATCCATCTTGCCTAACAAACAAAATTCACATGTCTCTATTGATTCAAAATCAAAAGAGTCCAGATTACCATCTTTATGGAGTCTAGATATGTGATTTTCATTTATGTGCCCTAGACGACAATGCCAAAGGTATGTCTTGTTTGAGTTGTTGATTTTTAGTCTTTTGGTATTTTTATTATTAACATATATCTTTAGATCTAATAAATAAAGACCATAAGACATTGGGGCACCACCATAAAAGATCCCATCTTTTGAGGTAGAACATCAACCATTTTTAATATGGAATTCAAATGCATCCTTGTCCATATAAGATACATAAATTATGTTTCTATTTATAGTAGGTACATAATAATAGTTCTTTAACTCTATTAGAAGCCATGTGGGCAAAGATAAACTATAGGATTCAATTTCTCTGGTCACAACTCTTGCACCATTAGCAACTCACATTTCCACCTCACCTTTTTCAAAGGTCTACTCCCTTTCAGATCCTATATATGAGAACATATGTGAGATCTACATCCGGTATCCGGTACCCATGATGATGAAGTAGATAGATTTATATCAATAACATTTATACCTAAAGTAGAGATCACCATCCCCATCTTCTTCTTCCTGAATGCCTTCAAGTACAAAGGATGAGATCCTCTTGCACTTTTCTTTCTCCTTATCTTGAGTGTTGAAGACATGGATTCAGGCTTGACCTTAGAACTATTCTCGGTCTTTCTTTGATCCTTGTACTCAGCTCCATTTCTCACCATCATGGGCTTGTCCTTATTCAATTTTTCTTTAGCATGAATCAACATGGCAAGCAAGTCTGACTTTTTTCCAGCCGTATTATTCACATGATAACATGCAATAAAGTGGCTATATGATTCATGAATAGTCTTTGGAATCATATCGTTGGCCAACTCTTGGCTCAAGGTAATTCCATTTCTTCAAGATGATACACATGTCCAATCATATTGAACACATGTTCTTATGTAGAGGTTCCCTCTGTCATCTTTGACTCAAGCAACACCTTCAAGATATCATCCATTTCTTTCTTTGTAAGACCTAGTGTCACTTTCTTAAGATGTGCTACCATCTCAATAACATTCATGTCTTTACATTGCCCATGCAACTCATAGTTCATGCAACTAAGAATAAGGTACTTTATCTCTAAGGCATCATTAACATGCTTCCAGTAACCATCCACGTGTTTCCTATGTGCATCGGGAGCATGCATTTCTAGTACTAGTTTGTCAAGGACGTAGAGATTACACTCTTCATTGAGAACCCTTTTCAAAGTCCAAAACCAGACGTGAAAATTTCTCCCGTCAAGTTTGTCCTTCTTCAAGTTCAATCACAGTTCGGATTTGTTCGTCATTTGATTCTACAAGAGAAAATTTGCTTCTGTCAAAAACCTTTTGATTTGATTTGATTTGAAAAGTTTGATGATATTAATTAGGTCTTAAATTATAACTGCTCCCACTATTTTGTTTGAATTGATAGCCCCCTATATCAATTCAGAATATTGCAGCGTACAATATTCTAGTGGGCCAAGATCCATATTTCATCAAGTCATGAGTCGACTTTTGCCGATCACCCACAACCTGACTATTTAGGTAGGCCACAACTCTTTGCCATGATCATATGCATGCCTCTGGGCATGGGATCTCCAAGTCACCAATCAAGCCTGACCCAATAGCCAACACGATAGATATGTATCGTGCTTTGTGCAAATCTACATATCTACCATCACACATCCATGAGATAGACAACGCACCATGCTTTTTGCAAATCTATGCTTGGTCGATCAAGCTTTTCATGCATTTTGCTAATGGAAGACATCTAAGACTTAATATTTTAATTTATGGAGTTTGTATAAATACATATAATTTACCTTATCACCACACATATATAGTATGTATCATATGCATGCTATATCCCACAACAAAAACATGCAATAAATGAAAGCGATGGTTATAGCCAACCTAATGTAATCCCTTGGAGCCACAAGAAATTACTTCATCTAGGTCTACATCACATGCAAAAACCTATTGTTGATGAAGATCTATGCTTGCCAATCTGGGTTGATCGGTTCAACCCTGGAACTGATTGGCTCACCTCCTGGATGGTTGTTAGGTCGTCTGTTTCCCTTGGTGCACCACCAGTTGGCTCCTCCAACTGATCGATCGGGTCCACCAAGCGATTGGTCCAGTTTGCCCTCTTGGTCCTCCATGTCCCTTCAGTCGGTCTGCTTGTCTTTGAGATGTCATCTTCTTTGTCATAATAAGAAAATAAACTATCATACTTTTACATGATTATAGAGAAACCTCAAGTTACATTTGACGGGAGAAAAGGTAGGAAAAAAATAAAAGGATCAACAAATCACACAACCATGCATAGATAATAGGGGTCATTGGCCATAACCATACTACACATACACCATCAAAACCACTTTTAGGGTGACACGTGCAAATGCATATATATATATATATATATATATATATAAGTTTGGGATTATCATGGTATTGGATTTGACAAAATATTATTTGCATAGAATGCAATAATGGAACAATAAAATCCAAAATCCCGTCGTATCGATTATCCTATAATACAATAAATTGAAATTGGTTCTGATACTACTGTAGGGAAAAATGGTTACATAGTAGGCAGTGGAAAAAAATTATCTACCATATTCCCCATAACCAATAGATCACGTCAATTACTATAAGATGAGAAGGATGGTTTCAAGGATATACCTAGTCCTAGAGAAAGTCCAATGATAATCTTCATCATTGGCTCTGATACTACTGTAGGGAAAAATGGCAACAGAGTAGGCAGCGGGAAGAAAATTATCTACCATATTCCCCATAACCAACACATCACATCAATTACTATAAGATGAGAAGGATGGTTTCAAGGATATACCTAGTCCTGGAGCAAGTCCAATGATAATCTTCATCATTGTAGTTGTACAACTATGACCCTTGGTTGCATTGGGAGTCATTTGACTACTCCTCCACGGATAGTAGACTTGAACTTTCATCTTCTACATCAACTCATCTCTTTATGGACTGCTGGCTGACAATGTCATCCTTAGCAGAAAACAACGGCCTCCCACCTCTCGAGAATTCGAGATTGACCACCTAGAAATCATGTCATCCTATTAGAATAGATATGAAGGAGTCATACCTTCCATTGGCGTACTGGCCACCAACTTGCTCTCCCACAAAAATGAACTCAATTGTTCTCCCCCTTACTATCCCTCCCTAGTCGGGTAAGACTTTCTTGGTCTCTCTCAGTGAGCATAATCAGAGAGAATGATATTTGTCAGAGCAACTGATTCTCAATTGTCTGTGTTGTACTCTGGGAAGCCCCCAATACCCCTCAATTTATAGGCGGGGTTTGGTTCCAGGTTCCTAGTCGATGCAAGAGTGGAAGGGACCAGAAGATCTTGAATTTTTGCAACCTGCGACCACTGAAATGACAATCTGACACACCAGACAGTCGCCTGGCATGCCATATGGTCATCTAGTACTTTTCCGATCGCACAAAAAATTGGCTTTTTGTCTCCAATTAATATCCCATAGTAATTCCTTGCACAAGTAATGTACAATCGAAACAATCTTGAAAATATCTAGAGCCTTCCCTCAACTGAACTGGGCCATCTCTCCCATGAGAGACGGTCATCTCGCTCACCCAATTGGTCATCTGGTGAGCCAAGTCGGGTCGGTCGGTTCAATCTAAAGCTAATTTCAACTCAAATCATTCTGACACTCCAAACACCCATCTCAACTCTTGAGACGACGGTTTGGTACTCCAGATGGGCATTTGGCAGTGCAGTCAGGCTGTTGTTTTGTGAATCAAATACCTAAACACTTTAGTGCTTAATTCAACTATCATTCAAGATTAAACACCTCTTCTAGGTTGATACCTATCTGTGTGACCCTTTAGGTCCCATATTACATTGGTAGTTAACGTCCATAACATATTATGACATCACAAGCAATGAGCGGTGCCTAGTCGCACATCAATGCTACCCAAGTAATTGGAAAGTTGGAGAACAACTTCAAGCTATAATCTGTGAATGGTGTTGCAGTGTTTGTATAGTTCCTTTGTCACTGATGTTCAGATTGAACTCGAGGCATGGGGAATCACCCTCTTTATCATTCAATCTTATTTCTTGAACCAAGAGCAGACTGTTTGAGATATATGTAAGCTCAGTATCACATATTGACTCACATGTGCATGGCCATGCATTTCTCAATCTTGCTAATCAATAGGCCTAGAACATTAAAATCCTATAGGAGGAAAAAATCCCATTTCTATCATTCATAGTCTATCCCCATGTGTCAAATTCACCCAGTCATCACCTTTATAACAACCCCATGTTTCAAAATTGCATTTGATGATGTCAAAGCGTACCCAATGAGATGTGATGAGTGCAATGATTTTAGGTCTAAGAACTACAACCACCACCATCATTGTGAGAGATGACTATGACTTCCATGATGGTGGCTTCCATGTGTTAGTCTCATGATGGGTCTTTCTGATACACTGTTCCCTAACATGTATCTGTGTGCTTGGTTTGATATTGCCATATCATGACTGATGAGATTTTGTCATCAACCCACCCACACTCTGATCTTATGTGTCATTATTGTCTATCAACCTTCCTTAATAACAACTGATTAGGGACATGACGAGAATGTGTATATGTACTCTTAACATCCATATGATCTCATTCTTCCTAGTCATGTACTTGAAGACATAAATCATTGAGTAATATTATTCTCTAGACATTTATAATGTTACATCATTATCTCATAATTGATTTAAAGAGAATAAATTGGAAGGCCCTTTTATTGATAATCAAATCTTTTACTTTTATGCCATTACAATCATCACATGATTGACTCTCTGGGCATACGTACCAACAATAATTGCAACAATGTGAAATATTTGAGATATAGTTTAATAAATTAGGATACATTTTAAATAAATAATTCTCTCTACTCAGTGCTTGAAATAAATAAATAAATGGAAACATTCACGTTAACATATCATAAAGGAAACACATATTTTAACTTGATTATATATTTGTTTGGAAAGAAATATACATTCCCAAATTTATATAATCAGTTAGTTAAATATAATAACAAATAATAATCTTGACTAAATGATTTAGTTAGAAAACCTCCCTATTACCTCCTAAAACCATTAACAACAAGAAAACAAAAGAAAAATTCTTTGACAGATAATGTTTACACCCTTTTGATTTGAAATTTATGTGTCTATAATAACTAGTTTTGGATATATAAATTCATTAGAACTAATATCCTCTATGAATAATTAATAAAATATATTATCAATACATATGGTTGTCTCAAATTTGGAATTTTGGTTCTAACTTAACATTAATGAAAAAGTTTCCTTTCTATTAAAATAAAATTATTATACATATTTCAGTGACTTTAATGTGAGAAGAGAAACATTGTGAAAAAGTTATTTCATAATGGGATGAATAAGTGTTTGATAAATGGAGTAATGGAAAAAGAATTCAATAAGTATATCCTACATAATTGTATAATAAATTATTAGATACATTTACATTGAGTAAATAGTTATATAACAAGATATTTAGAAGTTTCTTTATTGTAAATATAATAGTCAATATTTCTGTGACCAAGTTGTTAAAAAATTAGAAAAATATTATAAATTGTAGACATAATGAGATGGAATGAAAATGTTGTTTTTTATGTTTATTCTTCCCTACCATCTTTTAATTAATTCTTAACTTTTATCCTTTTACAATATACGCTACATATTTCCCTAGTAAACAAAAATTGATAAGTTTCTTGCTACCCCAGCTAAATAGTTCTATATATAGACCCATCCCCGTGGCCTTCAAACACATAGAAATTAGTTCACCAATAGGACATGACTCCTAACCTTCTCCCTTATCCTCCTATTCATGTTCCTTTAAAAAAGCCATCAAAACTCTTTAATCTCATAAAACAATTCATATGGTGATCTTGTCTCAATCACCACTGTTTCAAAATTTGGAACCTTGACTTGGATCTAAGTTTCAGACTTTGACAAGTGGACTACATCTAGAGGTATGTTGCATCTCCAAATCATACTCAGCAATTCCTGATCTCTCTCATGATGTATGTTACGTCCCCTTGATAAAGTTGAACAATGTATCTAATTTTCCTTTCTCTTATTGTATGTTGCCTTATACTATTCAATATTGGGAAATTGACTTTTTTTTTCTCTTGGTGTATTTGGAACATGAAAACACAAATCTTCATAATTATTGGTATGTATGCCCATAGAGCAAGTCATATGATGATTGTAATGGGATACTATGTAAATGATTTGAATAATAATAAAAGGCAATTTTCGATCTATATGTTTAAACTATTTTTGAGATGATGGTGTAACATGATAGATGTCTAAAGAATGGTTTTACTCAATGATGTATGCTTTTAGGTTCAGGACCTAAATGATGAGATCATACGAATGTTAAGAGTATACATTCTTGTTTAGTCCCTAGTTGGTTGTTATTGTGGAAATAACCATAGACATCAATAACACTAAAGACTAGATTGTGTGTTGGTTGATGATAGAATCTCATTAGTCATGATATAGTGAAATCAAACCAAGCACATAGGTACTTGTTAGAGAACAAGGTACCGGACAGACCCACCGTGAGAGTGACACATGGAACCATGACTTGGTAGTCACAGTTAGCTCTCACAGTGATGGTGGTGAGTGTGATTCTTTGACCTACAATCACTACACTCAACACATGTCGTTGGGTACACTTTGACATCATCAAACGCAGTCCTGAAACATGGGTTGTTATAAAGGTGATGATTGGGTGGCTTTGACACATGGGGCTTTTGAGGGGTGAGTGATAGATATGGGATTTGTCCCTCCTGAGGGAGTTTGATGTCCTTGGCCACTTGATGAGTAGGATTGAGAAAGGCATGCACATGCACGTGTGAATCAATATGTGATATTGATGTCACACACATCTCACCCAGTCTGCTCTGAGATCAAGGAAATGAATGAATGTTGATAGGATGACTGTTCCATGCCTCGAGTTCATTCAGGATATCAATGACAAAGGAATTATACATTCACTGTAACACCATTCACAGATTGTAGGATTGAAAGTTGTTCTCCAACTTTCTATTTCACTTGGGTAGAACTGATGTGTGACTAGGCACCGCTCTTTGCTTGTGAAGTCATAAATGTTATGGACTTTCACTTCCAATGTGAAATGGACCTGTAGGGTCACACATATAGGATTTAACCTGGAATAGGAGTATGTCCACAAACAATGTTTAGATTGATTACTAAAGGAGTTTAGTAGTTCAATTAAACACTCAATTAATCGATAACTCAATATCATAATGTTTAAGGTGTTGGACTGATTGATTAGAGTATCAGATTGATTGAAACCACAAATGACTGATTCTGCACAATCTGTACTCCCAACCGATCAGCTCATGTGATGAACTGATCGACTGAGCTTGGTGAACCGATCGGCTCAACTGGTGAGTCGATCGACTCATGGACAGGGTTAACGATTACTTCAAGTGTTGAAACGATCAGTTCAACTGTTGCAACCGGGCAAGTTGGGAAAATAAGATTGGTGAGAAATTTCTTTTCGTTTCACTTGCCCAATTTGATTGGAACAAGGATTGGTATTCGATACCAATTGGAAACAAAAGAAGGAAAGTCAACCGGGAACTGATCAGGACCAAGAACCGACCAGTTCAAAAGTGAACCGACCGGTTCATGGGTCCCAACCGATCGGTTGAGGTGTTAACCGACCGACTCAGATCTCCAACCGACTGTTTCAGTTGTGAAACGATCGGTTCAGGTTGCGAGTTGGTTGTTTTTGTGGAAAATCTCGAACCCTTATACTCCTGCTTTAGTCCCGCATTGCCCGGGATAGAGAACCCTGTCCCATGACCCTCCTATATATATAGGGGTATTGGGGGCTTCTCAAAGTACAACCTAGTGCAACCAGTTGCTCTGTGAAGTTGTCATTCTCTCTGGTTTTGGTAACCGAGAGAGAGCCCGAGCAAGTGCTACCCAAAAAGGGAGGCACAACAAGGGAAAGACAACTGCAGAAAGTGACTGGTGGCAGGAGAGTGTGTTGGTGACTAGTATGCCAATAGGAGGGTGCGACTCCTTCCGATTCCTTGTGGGACAAGGAGATCGGAGTTCCAGGAAGTCCGTGTGGACGACTGCAGAGGCGGGAGACATCCATCGCTTGGAGGACAACTGTCAATCCCGACAGTCTCAGTGAGACGAGGAGTCATCAGTCCCAGTGCGACCAGGAGCTGCACAGACACCCTCCAAGACCAGAGGTGAATACCACACAAGGCGCGCGGTACTGTCACCGAGCAAGCCTCGGGATAAGGTATGAATTCACAAACCATCTTTCCTATTGTATAGACGTTGACGCAATTCCTTTTGTTCTGGGTTTTGGGGAGAAATTTTTTTGTTTCTGCTGCTTCTCTGACTCCTCTAAAACCCAACAGTGGTATCAGAGCCACGCCAACTGCTCTATATTTTAGGATTATCGATATGATCGATTTTGGTTTGTCGCCTTTATTTATTGCAACGATGCGAATAAAATTGGCTTTATGCATGTCCAATCCACAAATCCCAAATATACATATATGATATGTAATATTAATGCACTTGATACGCGTCGCCCTTAAACGAGTTTTGTGGTGGATGTATAGCATGGTTATGGCCTATAAACCCTATATCTGTGTGTGGTTGTATGTGGTTGCTTGCATCTCGGTCTGTGCACCGATTCCCTTTTTCTCATTCCTGATGTAACTCAAAATAATTCGAGATTTCTTTTCCTACCTTTGCTCCCCCAAATGTAACTCGGGGTTTCACAATTCAATTGTAAATAGGATAGATTTTATTTCTTGTTATGGCAAAGAACGACGGTTGACCTAAGACGATCGGTTCAAGGCGTGAACCGATCGGTTGGTGTTCCAGATGACCGGTTCGAGGAGTGAGATGAGCGGGTGGTGACCTGAGGAGATGCATGATGACTGGTGAACCGATCGGCTGGAGGTGCCAGTCGATCGGCTGGTGGCACCTGAACAACCAACTTGATGGCGAGCCGATCAGTCATGGAGATGAGCTGATCAAACCCAAAAAGGCAGGCACATATTACATCTTTTACAGGTTGCATGTGATGTAGACCTAGATGACTATGATTCCTCTTGGCTCGAGGAATCACAATAGGATGGCCATAATCATTGCTTTTATCATTTCGCATGTTTTTGTGGGATATAGCATGTATATGATACATACTATATATTGTGGTGATTGGATATGTATATGTATATAAAAACCAAATCCCTCATTAAAATATTAAGTCTTATACGCCTTCCATTAGCGACACACATGGAAAACTCGATCGACCAAGCATAGGTTACACCAAAGCGTGGTGCGCCGTCCATCTTGTGGAAGTGTGAAGGGTCGACATGCAAGTTCTACCAAAGCAGGGTGCATGTTTACCGTGTCGGCTTTTGGGATAGACTTAACTAGTGATTCTTAGAGCATCTAAGCCCAGAGGCACGGAATGTTCATGGCAAGGTGTTGCACATGTTCATTCATCAAGAGTTGCATATGATGCATTTGGCATGATGGCCTACCTAAATAGTCAAGATTATGGGCGATCAGCCAAAGCTGACTCATGACTTGATGAAATATGGATCTTGACCCACTAGAAGATTGTACGATGCAATCTTCCGAATTGATGGTGAGGGCTATCAATTTGAGTCAAAATAGTGGGAGCGGTAATTAATTAAAGGCCTAATTAACTATTGTCAAATTTATTCAAATCAAATCAAAAGGAGTTTTGATAAAATGCAATTTTCTCTTGTAGAATGGCAAAGGAATCATCTTTTAAAATGGGCAAATTAATTGAGAATAAATTCTATAATTGGTTGAGGATTGTGAGAAGTGTTCTGCACAATCCAGATATACCAGGAGCCTTTGAATCCACTCTATGTACGCTTAATGCGTTGGTGAAGAAGAAAGAAAGTTCATTGATAGAGATCAATGGAATGAAAGGTGAGGGAGAGAAGGGTTCTCTCGCCAAACCAATTTCTCCTACATGGAGAGGATGGAAGGAATGATGGAAGAAGAAGTTAGAGATATAGATCTCTACTTCTGGTGTATACGTGATAGAGATTAACTTTACTACTTCTTCGTCATGGGTACTTGATACCGGATGCGGATCTCACATTTGTTCAAATGTGAAGGATCTTAAGAGAAGTAGGCCTTTAGGGAAAGGTGAGGTTGAACTATGAGTTGCTAATGGGGCAAGGGTTGTCGCCAGTGCCATAGGAACCTATGAGTTAACTCTACCAAGTGGGCTAATAATAGAGTTGAAGAACTGCTATTATGTACCTTCCATAAATAGGAATATCATTTCCGTCTCTTGTTTGGAAAAAGATGGATTTGAATTTCTTATTAAGAATGGAAAATGTTCCATTTCTAAAGATGGGATCTTTTATGGCAGTGCCCCAATGTCTTATGGTCTATACTTGATAGATTTAGAGACAAGTGTATACAACGTAAACACCAAAAGGCAAAAACTCAATGACTCAAACAAAACATATCTTTGGCATTGTCGTCTAGGGCACATAAATGAGAAGCGCATTTCTAGACTCCATAAAGATGGTTATCTAGACTCTTTTGATTATGAATCAATAGAGACATGTGAATCTTGTTTATTGGGCAAGATGACCAAGACTCCCTTTTCAGGTAAAGGTGAGAGAGCTAGTGATCTATTAGGACTCATACATACTGATGTATGTGGGCCTTTTAGAACTAATGCCAGAAGTGGGTGTCAGTACTTCATTACCTTCACTGATGATTTCAGTAGGTATGGCTATGTGTACCTGATGAAGTATAAGTCAGAAACCCTTGAAAGGTTCAAGGATTTCATGAATGAAGTACAGAACCAACTTGGTAAAAGTATTAAGGCACTTCGATCCGATCGAGGTGGAGAATATTTAAGCCAGGAGTTTGAGGACCTTATGTGAGCCCGTGGTATTGTATCACAGTGGACTCCGCCTGGAACACCACAACATAATGATGTGTCTGAAAGAAGGAATCACACATTGTTGGATATGGTGCGATCTATGATGAGTTTTTCCAATCTTTCGATTTCCTTCTGGGGTCATGCTCTTGAAACCACCGTGTTTACACTTAACTGTGTACCATCTAAATCGGTTCACAAGACACCATATGAGATATGGTACGGGAAGCGTCCCGATTTTTCTTTTCTGAAGATTTGGGGTTGTGAGGCTTACGTTAAGAAAATGTTTCTTGATAAGCTTGGACCCAAATCCGATAAATGCTATTTTGTTGGATACCCCAAGGAAACGAGGGGATATTATCTATACCACCCTACTGACAACAAAGTGTTTGTTGCCAGGACATCTGTGTTCCTAGAGAAGGAATTTATTTCCAAAGGAAGCAGTGGGAGGAAAATAGATCTTGAAGAGGTTCAAGCCCAACGAGAAAACATAGAACCGGTATATGTACAAGAGGAAAATGGATATTCACAAGGTGTTGTGGAATCTCAGTCTCCTCAGGTAACACAAGGACCTCATAGATCTAGTAGGACCCGCCTTGAACCTGAGAGTTTTGGATACCTTGTGACTCAGGAAGGTGGAGAGTTGATCATAGATGATGATCCAACTACCTACGTAGAGGCTATGGAGGGACCAGATTCTGAGAAATGGCTTGAAGCTATGAGATCCGCGATGGAATCCATGTACTCCAACAAAGTATGGACTTTGGTGGAACCACCCGAAGGGGTAAAACCCATAGGGTGCAAGTGGGTCTTTAAGAAAAAGACCGACATGGATGGCAATGTACAAACTTATAAAGGCAGATTGGTTGCGAAGGGATTTCGACAAGTTCAAGGTGTTGACTATGACGAAACCTTTTCTCCAGTTGCTATGATTAAGTCCATCAGGATCATGCTTGCTATTTCAGCTTATTATGACTATGAGATTTGGCAGATGGATGTTAAAACTGCATTCCTTAATGGGAATATAAATGAGGATGTGTACATGACACAGTCTGAAGGTTTGTAGATCCAAAGAATGCCAATAAAGTCTATAAGCTGCAAAGGTCAATCTATGGATTGAAGCAAGCATCTCGGATTTGGAATCTTCGATTTGATGAGGAAGTCAAAGTGTTTGGCTTTACTCAAAATGAAGATGAACCTTGTGTGTACAAGAAGGTTAGTGGGAGCTCGACCACATTCCTCATATTGTATGTGGATGACATACTTTTGATGGGGAATGATGTATTAGCATTAGAGAAGGTAAAGACTTGGCTTGGGAATACTTTCTCAATGAAGGACTTAGGAGAAGCATCCTACATTCTAGGAATTAAGATCTATAGAGATAGATCTAGAAGGCTTCTCAGACTAAGTCAGAGCATGTACATCGACAAAGTGCTGAAGCGGTTCAGCATGGAAAACTCAAAGAGAGGCAACATCCCCATGCAACATGGAGTCACCGTCTCTAGAGCTCAATGTCCCCAATCTTGTGAAGAGAGGGAGCATATGAATGGGATCCCATATGCATCAGCCATCAGATCCATCATGTATGATATGTTGTGAACACACCCAGATGTCTCGTATGCTCTAAGCATGACAAGAAGGTACCAGTCAAATCCCAAGGATGCTCACTGGACAACCGTAAAGAACATCCTCAAGTACTTGTGAAAGACTAAGGATCAGTTTCTTGTTTACGGCAGTGAGGAAGAGCTGGTTGTAAAAGGTTACATCGATGCGAGCTTCCAAATCAATAAAGATGATTACAGATCACATTCATGATTTGTGTTTTGCCTTAATAATGGAGCTGTGAGCTGGAAGAGTTCCAAGCAAGAAACAGTTGCCGATTCTACTACAGAGACCGAGTATATTGCTGCTTCACATGCAACAAAGGAGGCTGTGTGGATTAGGAAGTTCATCTCTGAACTTGGTGTAGTTCCCAGTAGCTATGATGCAATTGAGCTTTATTGTGACAATAATGGATCTATTGCACAAACTAAGGAACCCAGATCACATCATCGGTCCAAGCACATACTGCAGTGCTTCCATCTCATACGAGAGACCGTACAGTGAGGAGATGTGAAGATTTGCAAAGTACCAACTAAAGACAACATAGCTGATCCACTGACTAAGGCCCTTTCTCAGCAGAAGCATGATGGTCATGCTAGGTCACAAGGATTGAGGTTCCTTGGTGACTGGCTCTAAGTGCAAGTGGGAGTCTGTTGGTATGTATGCCCATAGAGCAAGTCATATGATGATTGTAATGGGATACTATGTAAATGATTTGAATAATAATAAAAGGCAATTTCTGATCTATATGTTTAAACTATTTCTGAGATGATGGTGTAACATGATAGATGTCTAAAGAATGGTTTTAATCAATGACGTATGCTTTTAGGTTCAGGACCTAAACGATGAGATCATACTGATGTTAAGAGTATACATTCTTGTTTAGTCCCTAGTCGGTTGTTATTGTGGAAATAACCATAGACATCAATAACACTAAAGACTAGATTGTGTGTTGGTTGATGATAGAATCTCATTAGTCATGATATGGTGATATCAAACCAAGCATATAGGTACTTGTTAGAGAACAAGGTACCAGACAGACCCACCGTGAGAGTGACACATGGAACCATGACTTGGTAGTCACAGTCAACTCTCACAGTGATGGTGGTGAGTGTGATGCTTTGACCTGAAATCACTACACTCAACACATGTCATTGGGTACACTTTCACATCATCAAACGCAGTCCTGAAACATGGGTTGTTATAAAGGTGATGATTGGGTGGCTTTGACACATGGGGATTTTGAGGGGTGAGTGATAGATATGGGATTTGTCCCTCCTGAGGGAGTTTGATGTCCTTGGCCACTTGATGAGTAGGATTGAGAAAGACATGCGCATGCATGTGTGAATCAATATGTGATATTGATGTCACACACATCTGACCCAGTCTGCTCTGAGATCAAGAAAATGAATGAATGCTGACAGGATGACTGTTCCATGCCTCGAGTTCATTCAGGATATTAGTGACAAAGGAATTATACATTCACTATAACACCATTCACAGATTGTAGGATTGAAAGTTGTTCTCCAACTTTCTATTTCACTTGGGTAGCACTGATGTGTGACTAGGCACCGCTCTTTGCTTGTGAAGTCATAAATGTTATGGACTTTCACTACCAACGTGAAATGGACCTGCAGGGTCACATACATAGGATTTAACTTGGAATAGGAGTTTGTCCAAAAACAATGTTTAGATTGATTACTAAAGGAGTTTAGTAGTTCAATGAAACACTCAATTAATCGATAGCTCAATATCATAGTGTTCAAGGTGTTGGACTGATTGATTAGAGTATCAGATTGATTGAAACCACAATTGACTGATTTTGCACAATCTGTACTCCCAACCGATTGGCTCATGTGATGAACCAATCGGCGGAGCTTGGTGAACCGATCGGCTCAACTGGTGAGTCGATCGGCTCATGGACAGGGTGAACGATTGCTTCAAGTGTTGAAACGATCAGTTCAACTGTTGCAACTGGGCAAGTTGGGAGAGTAAGATTGGTGAGAAATTTCTTTTCGTTTCACTTGCCCAATTTGATTGGAACAAGGATTGGTATTCGATACCAATTGGAAACAAAAGAAGGAAAGTCAATTAGGAACTGATCAGGACCACGAACCGACTGGTTCAGAAGTGAACCGACCAGTTCATGGGTTCCAACCGATCAATTGAGGTGTCAACCGACCGACTCAGATCCCCAACCGACCATTTCAGTTGTGAAACGATCGGTTCAGGTTGCGAGTTGGTTGTTTTTGTGGAAAATCTTGAACCCTTCTACTCCTGCTTTAGTCCCGCATTGCCCGAGATAGAGAACCCTATCCCATGACCCTCCTATATATATAGAGGTATTGGGGCTTCTCAAAGTACAACCCAGTGCAACCAGTTGCTCTGTGAAGTTATCGTTCTCTCTGGTTTTGGTAACCGAGAGAGATCCCGAGCAAGTGCTACCCAAAAAGGGAGGCACAACAAGGGAAAGACAACTGTAGAAAGTGACTGGTGGCAGGAGAGTGTGTTGGCGACTAGTACGCCAACAGGAGGGTGTGACTCCTTCTGATTCCTTATGGGACAAGTAGATCGGAGTTCCAGGCAGTCCGTGTGGATGACTGCAGAGGTGGGAGACCTATGTCACTCGGAGGACAACTGTCAATCCCGACAGTCCCGGTGAGACCACGAGTCTTCAGTCCCGATGCGACCAGGAGCTGCACAGACACCGTCCAAGATCGGAGGTGAAGACCGTGCAAGGCACAAGGTACAGTTGCCGAGCAAGCCTCGGGACAAGATATGAATTCACAAACCATCTTTCCTATTGTATAGACGTTGACGCGATTCCTTTTGTTCTGGGTTTTGGGGAGAAATTTTTTTGTTTCCGCTGCTTCTCTGCCTCCTCTAAAACCCAATAATAATGAACTTAATTCCTTGGATTTTTCTTATTTGAAATATCCCCTTTTATTACTAATTTCTCTTTCATCATTGAAATGGTTGGATCTTCTTTTATGGGTCCTTCGACCCAACTTAATATTCAATGGATGTTCTCATCCCTCATCTTTTACTTGCTTATTCTTTTATATGCATCATGTGGTGGCTAGTAGCACAATGTAATATGTGGATTTTTTTGTGGATGTGTAATTTCCCACTCTTGATAATGTAGAGGTGATAATTCCTACAAGTGATATTATTAGAGAAGGTGTATATCATTTCCTTCTCAAAGAAGATGTGTGTATGTTCCTACTCACCCCATATTTACGGTAGATGTTTTATTTTCTACCAACATGTTTATATTCTTCTAGTATTGTCACATATAAAACATGGATGCCTTGCTCTTATTTATCATTCTTATTGCTATTCATATTATTTTTATGTCCACTTCGATAGTACTTTTCCTCTTCTATTAGAAGCCTTGTTATATTTTATGTTCTTTTTCCCTTATACTACTAAAAAATCCCAATTAATATACACATACAAGCTTTTATGCTGACAACTTCCATTTTGTATTCTCTTGTGGGGTATGCTTCCAACCCCATGTGTAAGAAATGGTGGACATGACAAGAAAATGTGGACCTAGCTTATGGAGTTGACTCTCGGGGAGATAGACTTGAGATAGTTTAGATATCCCTCTACTTAGATCATGATGTTGTTGCTTTCATGTAAACCCCAAGTCGAAGAATTTTATGTAACCTTAACAACTTGAATGTAGTCATGAAATATTATTCTGATGCTATGTTTTGGTTATTTTTCATATCATCATTTGAGAAATGAAAAGCTTACACATGTTCCAAGATGGTTGAAGTGTGTTTGGAATAAATGGATTTATTCAGAGTGGATCTCCTCTCGGGTCCCACTCCTTAAAAGATGGTATCAGAACCGTTGTAGTCGGATTCTGACTATTTTCAATTTTGTTTCCCTAATTAGAACCCTTGCCTTACATAGTTACTATCTAAGTGAGACGTTTTCCTATAATTGACCTATGATATGTACAAGATGATGAAAAGTCGATTTAGGATCATATCAGGTACACATAATCATGATTTATAACTTTAATGTTATGAGGCTCTAGTTTCTCAAGCCCTATGATGTGGGTTAGTTATGACATGTATCTTTGAATATAATGAGGTTGCCTTGATTATGAAGTTATATTATGAGGATGTTGAGGTAGTAAGATAAGAAGATCTTAATTGGAAAATGTGACTTTGTTTCTCATCAATTTTGGTGCCAATTTAAGCTTTACATCGCAAAGTTTTGCCATAAAATTATTTTTATTTATAATACTATATATATTAGAATTTTATTTTATTTGATTGAGGTTTTATTTAACTAAGTCACAATGAATAGATGTGTGAACTCTTGATAGAGAAACCCTAGAATTAGTTATAATATATATCTCAACCCTAGGTTTGTCTACAAAGTGGTGACTAGGATTATGTGGCATAATATAAAGGTGTAGCTGATATAATGTTTTGTACACTATGATCTTTAGTTTTAAGATGTGAATCTTAGGGTTGATAGGTTAGTAACACAAGGACATAAAACTCAATCCTAAGTGAGTATGACTTGTTGGTTGGATGCATGATCTATGAACAACATAAACCCCTAAAATATTCACAACTAAAAGATACATATGTAACCCTATTACCTTGATGTTGCTTAGCTTGGCTTATTAGATTTAATGTTTTGATGGGTGGAGAGTTATTGGTTAGTATAGTAAGGATGACTGGATTTTGGGGACGAAATCCTTCTTGGGGGGAGTGTTGTAACATACCCAAGCCTAGCATCTTGACTCTAGAAATCCTATTCCCATGATTAGAAATTTAGAAGGTTTAGTTTTTTTAGATTTAACCAAATGACGATAAAGTTACACTTTACTGTAAGTTGTTAATGCATATTAACTTGACAATATGTATATGCGCTAACATGTGAGTAAGTTCATGTAATATGTCACACATGACTCCTTTTATAACTAATATGCACATATTAGCTAAAAATATGTTTAATAAGAAGTATAATGCGCTTTGGAATAACAATTGGTGTTTCCATGTCCATAAATATGAATAATGTGCCATTATCTATATAAACATTGAACTAATGTACTTAATGGGATAAATAACTCAAATAAGTAAACTAGTTCATAATAATATAAGGAAACTCTTTTAGTAACAGTGTGAGGATAATAGCACTTCAAATAACAAATAATTATGGTAATAATGTATGTTACAATAATGTAACGGTAATGAGGAAAAAAATCCTAATTGTATTATAATTCCCAAAAGGAAACTTCAAAACTCAAATACAATGGTAAAATTGTGTTCCTTGGGTCCCAATTAGCTTGGGTGTCAAGTTTCACATTGTTTGAACAATAATAACTATCTTAATCTCATTTAGAAAAGAAAATATGAGTTTTGCTCCAAAATATTAAATAATATGTTCAATGACTTCATAAGTTGAAATAAATCCCAAATCCAGTTTCTAAGTACCAAAATTATTCTATGTGTGAATTTTCATGTTAATTGAGCGATCTTATATATCCTATTTTTACTTAGGAGAGATAACTTAAGGCCAAAAATATTAAATTAGTTATTAAAAAAATATAGTGTATTAAATAAATAGTATAAACCAACATGTATGTCTTTTACGTGTATAATTTAGGTGAAGTTGTGATAATAACATTGTGGTATAGCATAAAGAGAAAAAATGTTTTACATGCATGTTAAATCTATGGAAAAAAAGTTATCATGGTGGAAAATCTAAAAATGTATTTACTTTCCAGATACAACGTGGGTGAGGTAATTGCAACAATGTGGAATATGTGAGGTAGTTTACTAAATTAGAAAAAACTTTAAAGAACTAATTCTCTCTAGTCAATGCTTGTAAGCAATAAATTTTTTAGTTTGCTGGGGGGAACCCACCCCCGAGGCAGAGGCCCAAATAGTAGGAATGGTAAACCCGGGAAACCTGTGCGTCTGCACACCAGTATCTCAATAAGTCACATCATAGGCCACTAAAAGGAGAACCCGGGACCCTTCATGAGGGGCCCCGAGCTGTGACTAGTTGGACTATTGCTCACCGGCTATTTTAAGCAATAAATAAATTAAAACAATCATGTTAACATAACATAAAGGAAACAAGTATTTTAACTAGATTATATATTTGTTTGTAAACAAACAAACATTTCCAAATTTATATAATCAATTAGTTAACTCAAATAATAATAATAATAATAATAATAATAATAATAATCTCAACGAAATGATTTCCTTTGTAAACCTCCCCATTACCTCCTAAAATCATCAACAACAAGGAAATAAAAGGAAAATGGTTCAATAGATAATGTTTACACCCTTTTGATTTGAAATTCATGTGTCTATAAAAATTAGTTTTGGATATATAAATTTATTATTACTATATCCTTTGCAAATAATTAATGTAAAATATTTTAGCAATATATATGGTTACCTCAAATTTGGAATTTTAGATCCAACTCAATTTTAGTTAAATAGGTGCCTTTTTATTAAAACAAATTGTTATACATGTTTTCGGTGACTCTAATGTGAAAAAGTTGTTAATTGGAAAATTGATGATCAACATACCAACTAATCCAGGCCATGTAGTTGATTGAGCAGCATAAGGGTATCTCCCTCTTTTTATGCTTTTGAATCCTATGATCTGGTATCTATATACGTCCTCCTATCTAGAAGACATCTTCTTTTAAATGTATTGATTCTGGGTCTATGATCTTCTTTGTATCTGGATGAAACTTCTTCAACATAGATGCATGAAACACATCATGTATGTTGGCTAGCTCAGGAGGCAATTCTAGTTTGTATGCTACTTGTTAAATCCTCCAAATGATTGGATATTGACCTTGGTATCTAGGAGATAGTTTGCCTTGCTTTCTAAACCTTAATGCACCTTTCTGTCCCAACACTTTCAAGTAAACTTCATCTTCAACCTCAAACTAAACCAACCAACATCTCTTATGTGCATAACTTTTCTATCAACCATGAGCAACCTTCAACAATTGTCTAATCATGGATATCTTCTCTATTTTTTCTTCCACCATTGTTGGACCTAAAATCTACCTCTCACCAATTTCAAAGAAACAAATACGAGTTCTACACTTTCTCCCATATAATGCCTCATAAGGTGTCATACCTAATATCATATGATAACTATTATTATAAGCAAACTTGATATGACCATCCCAACTGGCATTGAATTGTAATACACATGTTGTCACCATGTCCTCGAGGGTTTTAATTGTTCATTCTAACTATCCATCTATCTGAGGATGAAGATCTTTGTTAAACCTGAATCATGTTCTCGGGGCATGATGTAATTGATTCCACAATCTAGATATGAATTTGGAAGATCATTTAGATATTATAGAAATTAGTATTCTATGCAACCTATCTCATATATATATATAATTTAGCTAGTTTAGGTGCATCCCAAGTTGAATTTACTAAGATATGATGGGAAGACTTGGTCAATCTATCCACAATCATGCATATAGAGTCAAAACCACTTGATGTCATAGGTACCCAACTAAAAAGTCCATAGCGTTATGTCCCCACTAATATATAAGAATAGGGAGTGGTTGTAGGTTCAACCTTGACTCGTTGACATACACCACACTTAGCTACATATTCAGACACATCTCTCTCCATACCTGACCATCAATATAGTTCTTTGAGGTTATTGTGCATATTTGAATTGCTTGGATGCATTGCATACATAGAAGAGTGAGCTTCTTAAACAATTTATTTCTTTAGTTCAGTGTCATCTGGCACACAAAATCTATCCTCCTAATACAACATTCCATCATCTGAATATCTGAACTTTTTCCTCTTTCCTTTTGTCATATCATACATGATTTGTTTCAATTCACTGTCACTCCATTGAAGATCTTTGATCTGATCATAAAGTGTAGGTCTAACATGCATTTGTGCAATTAACCCACCCTATTAACACACACAAATTTAGATTCATCTCTCTCATTTTGAAAAGTAAGTCTCTTTTTACACATGCAATAGAAAACATATCATCATAGTCCTTTATAACCTCTAACCATCCACGTTGTCTCAGATTGAGATCCTTTTGCGTGAACATGTACTTAAGACTCTTATGGTTCGTAAAGGCCTACCATGACTCAACATAAAGATAATGAGGTCATGTATTTAAGGCATTTACTACGATTTCTAATTCAAAATCATGTGTATGATTAGTATCAATATCTTCATTTTTCTCAAGTTTTATAGAAATATAAGCTACCACTTTTCTTTCATGCATAAGAACACTTCCTAATCCTCTTCTGGATGCATCACAAAAAACTACATAACCTTTATTTGTTTCTGATACGACCAAACTGGTGCCAAGGTTAATCTTTGATTTTAATATTTGGAAGCATTTCTCACAATTGTCAGACCAAACAAAAGGCACATCCTTTCTTGTTAAGCATCAAGTGTTGTTGGTAGAACACTAAAGTTCATTATGAACCTTATATAGCATCCAGTTAACCCTAGAAAACTTCTAATCTCCGTAGGAGTTGTAGGATTCTCCAACTATAGAACATATTCCACTTTCTTATGGTCTACACCAACTTCTTCTCCTGATATGAAATGTCCCAGAAAGGAAACTTTGTATAACCAAAACTCACATTTATTGAGCTTAACATAAAGTTGATGTTGTCTAAAAAATTGTAGCGCTATCCTCAGATGTTGTTCGTGTTGTTGTATATATCTATAATATATAATAATATCATCTATAAGCATCACTATAAATTTATCTAGATACAATCTGATTATGTGTTTAATACTGTTGACAATAAGTTGAAAGTTTCCATATCAATACAAAGTGATGAAGAATACATAAGTAAACATGAAGATGAATAATTTATATTAGTAAAGTCTTGGTTTGGCCTTAATTGAATTAAAATGACACTAAATGTCTTAAAATGGAAAATAGAATAAATAAATGAGCATACATGAAATTAAACTTAAGGAAAGTGTTTAATAGGAAGGTAAACCAAAAAATATACCAAACCCCATGTTATTGGAGAAAGTCATTAATTACATGTACACACACACACACACACACACACACATATATATATATATATATATATATATATATATATATATATATCATAATATCTTTATGCACTAAAATGTTGAATAAGTAGATGATAAATCTCAAACGAACAAAATAAATTGAAAACTAGAATCAACACAATTGATTAAGTCTAGGTATTTAGTTTCATCGTAGATGGATTTTATTTTATACTCCAAATGATTTAAGAGGATAACACAGAGAGAAGAACCTAATACTTATTGAACAAATTTTATAATGTTGATTTTCTAAAGTTCTGTAGTTTATCGATTGTCACACACTCCTTTATTTTGTTTTAACATCATATATTTGCTTCTCTGGTTTTATTTCTAGTCACATGCCAATCATAGGGTTTCCTTTATATCATGTTTCTCGAATATCTTCTTTCCTTTGCACTACAAGACCTTTGATATCTTCTCCATATCCAAGCTCTCACTCTACTCAACTATAGAGCCTAAAAACTCCCCTATTATGTTGCCTCATCACCAGGAGTGAATGTAACCCTAATTTGAGGATTTTAGACACCTAAACTTCCCTAACCAACCCCAACTACCCCTGATGGAGGTGAAACCTCTCCCCTATATAACCAGGGTCCCACCCTTTAGTAGACATTTCAAAATAGTTAGTTCATCTTTGTAAAGACAAATACACCATCAAAACTCCAATTTTAACCCCTGAATATAGTTTAAAATCCACCTCTAGACAATTCTAATCAAAGGTTTGTAGGTGCTCAATGGAGGTTTGTTGTGGAAATTCTAACCTTTGAGGAAAAAGCTAAAACTTTGAGTCATGTCCAAGAGTGACCAGGTGGCTTGTAAGATGGTTAATTTCATGGCAACTTGTAGTAGGAGTTTCCCCCTTTTTCATAAACTTATTTCAAGTTTTAAATCATGTAATCTTGATTTTTCTTAGCAAAAAACTTCTATTACCAATAAAAACATGTTTGCATTCTTAGTTTCCCACACCTTTTAGCTTTTGTTAGGCTTCAAACTTGATATGCCTCTCAAATCATGAGGTTTTTTTTTGAGTCTGCTAGAGTATGCAGAACTCACTAGGAATGTGTCCTAGGGTTGGCAAGTCAAAATTCCTCGACATAGGTTGAGATTTTGAGCCTCTAGATCAAATTCTTAAACAATTCTTGATAAAGAATGTTGTCACACTTGGTCTCCCAATTTTACCCTTCACATGCTTTTGATTTTTTCGTGCATTCTTGGCACACGTTAGTTTTTTTGCCATTTTTTCCTCAATTGCATGAGTCCTTTGCATTGGGCAGTTGATGACCTTTGTCCCTTCCATGCGAATAGATTAAAATTATAGGACATGTCATATTATCATTCACTGAGTTTTTAGTTTTGATAAACTGGTAATTCTAGTTATCTTCAAAATGATCAGAGATAATTTTGAAGCCAAAAAATTAAATATGATTTCAAAAAATTGGGAATTCTCTTACAACATGATGCATTTTTATAACCTAATTAAATAATAGAAATGTTGAGATATGTGGGGTTTATGTGATTAATGTCTAATTTCATCAATATGTCTAATAGGCGATTTATAACCCTATTGAGGATCTAGGTCTGAATGTGGATGTAGCTATACTAGATCCCAGGTATGTGGCATTCTTTTAATTTACATTGGGAAATTACCAATTCTCCTTTCTCTTGATCTATCTAATCATTTAAACCCTAATTTCCTTTACTTGGGCACAAAACCCTGATTTGATTCCTATATGCATGTATTTTGAGGTTCATATTGAAATATCATAATTCAAGATATATTTATCTTTTGTTGAATAAATAAGATTATTGAATCCTTTGATATGGGTGCACTAACCCCAACTTCCATACTATGTATGTTATCATCCCTTTGGATTTGGAATGTTTTGAAAAGGACAAAGATTTATATATTGTCCTCCTATTTTATCATGTTTGATCTAGACTAATAGTATCGATATATATTAACCAAAATTATTGGGTGCATCTTTCCACCTTGTCATATATATTTTGTTTGGGTGTGCCTTTCCACCCTGGGTGAATCTTTCCACCAATCTATATATTTATTGGGTGCACTTTTTCACCTAGCTGATTACTTATTAGGTTCTCTTTCCACCCAAGATATGTCTTCCACCTAACCTTGTCTTAGGGTTTTATGGTGTCCAGATATTTCTTTAGTTATTGTTAGTCTTCTTATAATAAACATGCAATTGTTTCATTTGATTATGATTTTTGAATCATTTAAAAGGAAAGAACTTCATTCTTATTGGTTATCATTTTTATATTAAATGTATCATTACTCTTTGTCATACTTTATATTGTTAAATGGGAAGTGTATACTTGTATGACATCTTGTCAATTTTTTTCTTAACATAACTTTGGGTGATTTCCTTATTCCTCTCTTGTTTGGGAGCCTTGCATATTATTTGTTATACTCTTATTTTTCATTTACCAATTCCTTATTATATGCACATACCAATTTTTTTTGATAAATTTCGACCTTTCTTATTTTGTGGGTTTCGGCTACAACCCTTTAGGAATAGAGGAATTTAGAAGTATGATTATTTTGATTGGGACCTGTACATCAATAGTTGATGTTCCGTGGGAGAGAGTTGACGTAGATGGATTACCCTATACATCTAGGAATAGTATTATACATTCTACCTCATGTATTCACTCATGTGGGTGTCAATCATGTAATCTTATTAAATTCTAATAGTCAAAATATTACATTTTTCTGTTGTATTTTGGTATATTGACATACTAGTTGAATATAGTGTGTCACATCCCCTTTTGAAAAATTTATGTTGGTATTTGGTCTTTGGATTATTTATTTTATTCAACTAAGGAGTAAATCCCATCTCCGATCTCACTCCTTACACATGTTGGATCTCTAGAGGGGGTGAATAAAGATAATATAAAACTCATGAAATTTCAAACACAAAGGAGGTTAGATTGCAATTTTCTTAAAAAGATAATGCAACATAAATTTAAAGCAAGTTAGTTTGACAATGAAAGAAACCACAATAATACCAAATGTAGAGTAGTTCTATCAAATGACATCTATCCATTACCTAGTTATTCCCAACCAAGATTTTCAAACATGTATCTTATTCCTTTTCTAAATCAATATAAAATACAAAATCAACCTATGTCTTTTACGGATCAAGGAAACTCTCCTTTTAAATCTCAAAGAGAACTATCAACTTGGAATAGATCGCAATCTTCCTCCAGGCCTTGGTTGCAGCCTTCTTGCAAGAAGTAGCTCCAAGTAGCTTCCCATTATTCTTTCCATAAGAAGTAGTTGGAAGTAGCAGAACATAAGTAACCCAAATAAGAGAGAGGAAGAAAATCATTACAGCTCTTTTTAAGATTACAAAATGAATCGATCTTTGAACAAGTGATGATCAACTTCTCCACAAGGAGTAGGCATGGCTATATTTGGTGGATAAGGACACTAGATTAGATCTACAGATAACAATGTTGGTATGTATGCCCTGAGAGCCAATCATGAGATGATTGGTGGGATACATTAAGATTGATTTGATAAACATCAAAGGCAAGCTTCCAATTCTCTCTGGTTCAGTCTTATGAGATAGTGATGGAACATATTGAATGTCTAGAGAATGACAATACTCAATGACGTATGCCTTCAGGTTCATGACCTGAACGATGAGATCATACAGATGCTAAGAGTTTGTACATTCTTGTTATGTCCCTAGTCGGATGTCATTGTGGAAGGTAGATAGACAACAATGACACACAAGACTAGATTGTGGTGTTGGTTGATGACAGAATCTCATTAGTCATGATATAGAGATATCAAACCAAACGCATAGGTACTTGTTAGGGAACGAGTGTACTAGACAGACCCACCGTGAGTTTGATACATAGAACCATGACATGGTAGTCACAGTCAGTACTCACAGTGATGGTGGTGAATGTGATTCTTTGACCTAAAATCACTACACTCAACACATGTCGTTGGGCACACTTTGGCATCATCAAATGCAGTCCTGAAACATGGGTTGTTATAAAGGTGATGATTGGGTGGCTTTGACACATGGGGCTTTTGAGGGGTGAGTGATAGATATGGGATTTGTCCCTCCTGAGGGAGTTTGATATCCAAGGCCACTTGATGAGTAGGATTGAGATAGGCATGCACACGCATTTGTGAATCAGTATGTGATATTGATGTCATACATATCTCATTCAATCTACTCTGAGATCAAGAAAGTGAATGAATTTTGACAGGATGACTGTTCCATGCCTCGAGTTTATTCAGGATATCAGTGACAAAGGAATTATACATTCCCTGTAACACCATTCATGGATTGTAGGATTGAAAGTTGTTCTCCAACTTTCTACTTTCACTTGGGTAGCACTGATGTGTGACTAGGCACCGCTCTTTGCTTGTGAAGTCATAAGTGTTATGGACTTTCACTGCCAACGTGAAATGGACCTACAGGGTCACACACATAGGATTTAACCTGGAAGAGGAGTTTTGTCCACAAGCAATGTTTAGATTGATTACTAAAGGAGTTTAGTAGTTCAATTAAACACTCAATCAGTTGATAGCTCAATATCATATTGTTCAAGGTGTTGGACACATTGATTGGAGTATCAGATTGATTGAAATCACAATTGACTGTTTCTACACAACCTGTACTCCCAACCGATCGGCTCATGTGATGAACCGGTCGGCTGAGGTTGCTGAACCGGTCGGCTCAAGTGTTGAGCCGATCGGCTCAAGTCCAGGGTGAACCGATTGCTTCAAGTGTTGAAACGATCGATTCAACTGGTGCAACCGAGCAAGTTGGGAAAATAGGATTGATGAGAATGTTCCTTTCATTTCAATTTCCCAATTTGATTGGGAATAGGATTGGTATTCGATACCAATTAGGAACAAAAGAAGGAAAGTCAATCGGGAACCGACCAGGACCACCAACCGACCGATTCACTTGTAAACCAACCGGTTGAGGTGTCCCAACCGACCGGTTCACATGTGAACCGATCGGTTCAGGTCCCCAACCAACCGGTTCACTTGTGGAAAATCTTGAACCCTTCTACTCCTGCTTTTAGTCCCGCATTGCCTGGGATAGAGAACCCTGTCCCATGACCCTCCTATATATATAGAGGTACTGGGGGCTTCTCAAAGTACAACTCAGTGCAACCAGTTGCTCTGGAAAGTTGTCGTTCTCTATGGTTTTGGTAACTGAGAGAGAGCCCGAGCAAGTGCTTCCCAAAAAGGGAGGTGCGAAAAGGGAAAGACAACTGCAGTTGCAACTAGAGGCAGGAGAGTGTGTTGGCGACTAGTACGTCAACAGGAGGGTGCTACTCCTTCCACTTCCTTGTGGGACAAGTAGTGTGGAGTTCCAGGTGGTCCGTGTGGACTAATTCAGAGGCGGGAGGTTTCTTCTGCTCGGAGGACAACTGTCAATCTCGCCAGTCCCAGTGAGAGGAGGAGTCATCAGTTTCGGTGCGACCAGGAGCTGCACAGACACCGTCCAAGACCGGAGTTGAAGACCGTGCAAGGCGCGAGGCATTTTCGCCGAGCAAGCCTCAGGACAAGGTATGATTCCACAAACCATCCTTTCCTATTATATAGACGTTGACGCGTTTCCTTATTCTGGGTTTGGGGGAGAATTTTTTTTGTTTCCGCTGCCTTCTCTGCCTCCCCTAAAACCCAACAGTGGTATCAGAGCCACGTCAACTGCTCTATATTTTAGGAATATCGATATGATCGATTTTGGTTTGTCGCCTTTATTTATTGCATGTGATGCGAATAATATTGGCTTTATGCATGTCCAATCCTAAATCCACAAATCCCAATTACATATATGATATGCATTATTAATGCACTCGATACGCATCGCCCTTAAACGAGTTTTGTGGTGGATGTATAGCATGGTTATGGCCAATAAACCCTATCTGTGAATGGTTGTGTGTGGTTTCTTGCATCTCGGTCTGCGTACCGATCTTCCTTCTTCTATTCCTAATGTAACTCGAAATAATTCGAGATTCTTTCCTACCTTTTCTCCCCCCAAATGTAACTCGGGGTTTCCCTTTTAAGCAATGTAAAATTAGGATAGATTTTATTTCCTGTTATGTCAAAGACCGACGGACATCCTGACGACAGCTGAGACGATTGGTTCAAGGTGTGAACCGGTCGGTTGACGTTCCAGACGATCGGTTCAAGGCGTGAACCGATCGGTTGATGACCGGTTCGAGGAGTGAGACGAGCGGGTGGCGGCCATGACGAGATGCACGACGACCATGCAAACCGATCGGTTGGAGGAGCCAACCAATCGGCTGGTGGCACCCAGACGACCGGGCCAGACCGAGCAAGACGTTCATGTGATGAATTGATCTACTCCAAAGGCAAGGCACATAGTTCATCTTATACATGTTGCATGTGATGTAGACCTAGATGACCGTGATTCCTCTTGGCTCGAGGAATCACATTAGGATGGCCATAATCATCACTTTTATAATTTGTGCATGTTTTCTGTGGGATATAGCATGTAT